>VDFB02168118.1:208903217-209238213 GCA_007258455.2 Sequoia sempervirens
ATCACGAGGGAGCATCTAGTGGTGTAAGGGCAATCTTACATCACCCAAAAATAGTTAAATTTCAAATTTCTCAGTTTTTAGATGTTTTTACATTTTTGGATGCCCTTTTCATCATAATGAAATTCCCAATTTACAATTTTTATTTTCTATTTCTAGGTTGAATGATATTGCAGTTTTAGTTTCCCATATTTGCACCTAAAAATATTTTGAGATAGATTTGAGGCACTTAGAGTTCCTGAAACGGCCCCAAAACTTGCCAAAATTGGCTTATAAAATTTTGAGCACGTTATTGACTTTGAGACGTTTCCAACGGTTCAAACGGTTCGCAAATCGGAGTCCCGGATCAAAAGTTATGGCCCCAGAAAGTTGGCGCACTTTCTAGAAGATACAATTGCAAATGTTCTTTTGAAATTTGAACTTCAAGTTATAATTTTTCGGTGCCAAACCGCCTAAACTCAAATTTGAATGTTGTTTTGGCTCCAAACTAAAGGGGAGCTCTATTTATGGGCAGGTTTCTAATTTTTGGGTAACTTTTTGGAGACAAGCTCGCATATTGCGAAAGGGTGATTCTGTAGCTTTCTATAACTTGCATGTGTTGTAGAAGCTGGGGATTTGAGATCCTCTACATGTAAGAAGCTCCATTTTCTGAAGAATAAAATTATTCTCTTGTTTGTGGGTTATTTTCTAAGACTCGGGCTACACCCTCATCATTGAGTAACTTTCTTTTGGGAGTTAGCAGGAGTAATACCTAAGGCTCTACAGACACCAAAAGGCATTACATTGGTAGAAGAACCTGAATCCAACAAGCAATTATGCAGGTTCTTACCAAATATGCGGAAAAAGATCAAAAATGGAGGAGTGTTTGTTTTCCCTTTAAATAGAGTCAAAGGAGTATCCACCTGAGCAACTTGAGTTTTATCCTTGACTTTCGCTTTATCTCCAGGTGGTATAAGAATCTAATTATGAATTTGATTCTAGCCTTTCACTACTTGGGAACTAGATGCTTTGTTGACACTCTCACTGACTGATTTATCTTGTGATACTAAGCTAGCATTGTAAGCTCCTAAAACTGCACTTCTAATAGTTGGAACTCTGAATAATTCATATGCAGAGAGACTTACCTTTAGCTTCTTGAGTTCTTCAACAACATATGTGACCAGTTGTTCCGTCCTTAGATCAGCAGGGGCCTGTTTGGGGCATTTCACCACCCTACCCTTGTTTTCTTCAACACTCTTTCCTTTTGATGGATCAACTTGTGCTTGTCCTTCCTTTGATAGGTATTTTTTAGGCACATGAGGATATAGTGGATTACTAAAGGCATTGGGATCTGGAGGTGTGGTGAAGTTGTTTGGAGGAATAGAAGTGGTGTAGGGGCCTCCAGCCTGTGGACACCTATGTGGCAAGTCCCTCAGATCATATTTTTTAACAGGCCACTGGAATGTTTATACCTCTTCAACATAAGATTCTTCTTCATCCATGGGGCCATTGTCATTCACTAGATTTTCATTGAACAACTGTGTAATCTCATCTCCATTGCACACCTAATCCGCCTCTTCTTTAAGCTAGTCTGATTCTTCTTTAGGCACATTCTCCTTGCTCTGTGGAAAAGGAGCATGATTTAGCACCAATACTGATGAATCATAGGGGATAGATGGCACCATCTCCTAGCTACTTGCGTTATTGTCCACCTCATACTAGAAGATTGAAGTTGCTGTTTGAAATTTTGGACAGTCCAGTTCAGAATGTTGACTTGTTTTATGGAGCATACACCATCTTGATAAAGTAGCCTCAACTAAATATACACCACTTGGAGGCTTTTCTTGATTCACTGGCTAATCCAATGGGGTGGGGACACCTCCATTGTTAGGCCTTGTATTCCAAGTTTTTTTCTGTCTGGGTGGTTGTCTCCTGTCAAACCCTTGTCCACTAGCTTGACCCCTATCAAATTTTTGGCCCGAAGATTGTCCTTTATTGTAATTTTGTCCTTTTTCATTATTATATCCTCTTTCAGGATGTTGGCTTCTATCGAAATGTTGTCCTTGTTGAATTTCTTGATTTTCTCTACTATGATTGGACTACATACTTCTTTGAGCAGCCTGAAGCTGATTGTTCTAGTTTCTCAAATAAGTTACCTCCATATTTAGCTTCTTCACTTGTTCAATCAATTCATCTAGTCTCTCCTTGTTAGGATTTATATATGGAGGCTGGTTAGCATTGTTTTGGGAATATCCTACCACAATACTAGTTTTAGTGATTGGTTCAATACTTTAGAATTCTATAAATATGTGGGAAAACTAGCCTAAGGCTATGGATGAAGAGGTTCATTTACATTTTGCTGAGGGTAGTTGATTGTGGGTGGAACTTGACTCATAGGAGGTCCTTGGTGAGGAACCAGAGGCAACGATTATACTAGTAGAATGCATCTTCCCCTAAGGATAAGGAAAGAGCCTACACGCTACATCCTCATGATTGATTCCTCTGTCCTTAAGGCTAGTTTGAAAGATCCTATTGTGTTCCTCAATAGTTCTATTGGGGTCATTAACATGGAACTTGGAACAAAAATGTTATGGGTTCTTGGGCATTACATTGTAATTATTGAAGGTCAAAGGAGATAGATTATTGGCAAGGAAATCCATTGGTGGAGGAGGAGGTGGTAATAGATGATTTATGGCTTGTTGGGGATATGGAATAGGAATGGCCTTTGAATTAGATCAATATGGACTTGATAAAGATGAGGATCTTGACCTAGTAGGAGCTGACAATTCTTGAAATTCCTCTTTCCTTGGAGTAGATCTGGTTCTTCCTCTGAATCTTTCAGAAGAGATGATGGATAGAAATCAATCCAACTTTCTTATTCAGGCCCTCCTAGCGCCAATCTGTTGATGGTGTTTTCTGTACAGCAACAACTCATAAAAAATATGGAAATCCTATCTCTCTTGAAAGGTAAATCTCTATCAACAAGCCTCAAGAGATAACCCCAAGGTCTCTAATGTCAGGTCTTGACAATTCATAAACAACTCAGTGATAAATGTGAAAATGTTGGTAATCAGAAGGAGACCTTACTACAAGCAAATACTAAATCTCAAAGCTTATCAGATTTAGCAAGATGGTGATACTTTTAATCCTAAATCTAACTCAGGTAACAAAGAAATAGCAAAAAGATAAGGGTTTCAAAGAGATTCTTAAATTTAACAGTAATCCTAAGATTAACAATGCAAATGATAAAATACTTGAAATGAACCAATCCCTCAGAAATTGATTCCTACTTGACCCAAATGAATCTGCAATCTCATAGAAATAGTGTAATCTTCTAAAGCATTAAGGATTTTCAAATCATGAGCATTCATCCAAAACAATCCTATTGCAATTGAAATCAACATTTTGCAACCTAATAGAAATAGTGCGATCTTCTAAGGCATTAAGGATTTTCAAATCATGAACATTCATCCAAAACAATCCTATTGCAATAGAAATGAACAAGCATCCAAAATTGAACTAAGCACAATGAATTTAAAGTCCAGGCTAACTTTCCAAAGCAACTAACAATTAGTTGGTTGCAAAAAGTATGGACTAGAAATTGTTGTAACACCTCAAGCATCAAATCATAAACACTATCAATTCATCTAACATTAAACCTAGCACATCTATCAAATAAACTTAAGCAATTCCAAAGATAGAATCACAAGAACCGTGCTAGATAAAATTCAACACAAGAAAGGCACCAAATAAAAAATGTCTTCACTTGAATTAAATTACCCAAAGTAGCAACAATTCCAGTATTCTATTACAACACTTGCTTGCTTGAAAATAAGACTAACTCCTAACTCTAAATCTTGCTATACTGCTTAATTCGCTCCAATATCAAAACTACCTAGCCCTTACAAATGAGACAGAATGCCATATTTATAGAAACCTCTAAGACATGTTGGCCCAATTATGTTTACAATAATAATAGGCCATAAAACAAGTCAGCTAAGGAGAATTCAAAATAAACAAAGTGGGCATTAAATGAAAGTACTCCATCCAACTCGGCCTAGGGTCTCCAACAAAGCTCGGTCCAATGCATGTGAAGGAAGAGGAGAAATAATGGGGAAGCACAAATTTAGATGAGGCATTGTATTAGTTGCCTTCCCCTTTGTCCTTATTTCATTCCACCCTATCCTACACCATCAAAAATATCTTATCCAAGTCAACTATAGGTGGCATAGTCAAAACCTTAATTCTCCTCTCAATGGATTTAATATCCTCTCTTGACTACTCCACCAATTTATCCCATTCCACCTTCACGGTTTGATATTTATCCATTACCACAATATAGGTGGTTGCATCATCCAACTGATGTTCAGTGATCGGGTCTTCATTGGTTGGAGAATATACATTTCGCCACCATTTTCTCAACTGTTCCAACCTCAAATGCTTCTGTGCAAACCTTTTTCTACCTGTAATAACCTCAAAGAAAAAAATGCATTTATTGTAGATTTCGGTCAGGGTGTCTTCAATTTTCCTCTACTTAGACACCTTCTTCAAAACCCTTTGCCTTATTTGCAAAACCTCAAACCATCCCCAAGGTTCTTCAGCTCTAGATGAAGGAAGAATTCCATCACTCACCAAATTATCTTTAGTATATTCCATGATGGTCTTGGTTTTCTGCAACAGGAGATCTACGTCTTCCTTATCCTATGCCAATACAAATTTTATCCAATTTATTTTACCTCATAGCATCTCCACCAGTTGAAAGGATGTCCTTGATAGCATTATCTCCCTTATTTTTCACCCCCTATAACTAGTTTGTTTTGGCATGAGTAGTAGTCTTCATTCTGTCTAGCTCCGTTATGGTTTCTTGTGGAAAAAAGCTTGCAGTAGATGATAAGGAGCTAATAGATTGCAAGGGCTTCATCAAGTCCTACAAAAACTTCTTTAATTTCTCATTCTCCCTCTTCAATTCTTGCTTGGTTTTCACTTCCTTCCTCAATCTACCTAGGATTACAACACTACGGCATTCATACTCTTCAATATCCTATTCCATGGAAGTAGGCCCAAGGTTAATACTCTGCACACTGTAGTCATTATCAGTTACATCATCCTTATATTTATCAAGAGAAGGAGTAGCAATGTGAACCACCCTATTATTGGATTCATCCCTCTCAATCTTGGAGATGACTCTAGCTTTCTTCTTTGCTTTACCCTTTCCTATATTTGCCAATAATTCATCCCAATTGGGAGGAGTATCATCCACAACAATCTGTTTACTCTTTAATTATTTGTCCAACCAGCCTAGAACAATAGAATCAGATTGTACATTGCTTTGTCCAACTTCATCATGTTGATCCCTGGGCATACCTTCATTCAAATCCTATTTCTCAAGAATCTCCTCAACTATTTCTTCCTTTTCTTTATCATGCTCTTCTTCTTCATGTACCGGTGATGGAGTCCTAACTAGCATTTCCTCTCTCTAAGGAGGTATATCTTCTTCACTTCTAATAGGTTTATCATCATAAGTCACCAGAGGAGACTGCAACACCCTCTCTATTTTTGCCTCAGCACTATAGAGCTCTTATTCTTGAAATTCTTCTCCTTTTAGATCTTGGTGACTCTCTGCCTCTTTGGATTTACTTGGTTCACTTGGTGCATTATGAGCTTCTTGGGAAGGAGGAATATTATCACATTGTTCTATAGGAGGAGTAACTGAAGGAGCATCCTTCCTTGACACACTATCCTTAGGAGAAGGAGTTCTTGATTTTCTTGGGTATACGTGTGTCCTTTCTCCCAAACTCTCCACATTTATTACTGGTGGGTAAACTTTATGCCCTGCCTCAGAGGTTTCCTTCTCCTTCTGTGAAAATCTCACCATTCTTCTACTCTTTGTCATAGAAGCACCAACTTCTTTATCTTCCTTTTCAGCTTCATCCTTTACTGACTTCTTTGTCCTTGAAATATGTTTCCTTTTCTTTGCAATAGGCATTCTTTGCTTCTCTACCTCTTGTACTTCCTCCTCCTAAAAATATTTAATTTTTATCTTGAAAGTAGAGCTCACCTTGCCCTTACCTTTAGGATCCTACTCAGTTGACTCCTCAGAAGTGGAATGGGATTCCAAGTCTACCATTAGATCATGCGTGCATTGAACACCTTCACTTTCCATCTCCCACATCTTATACTTAAGCCACAACTTAGAATACTTGATCACTAGAGTCATGATCTGCTCTAACTCTATCTTCTCTTCCTCCAAGCAGTCTATTTCTCCCACTGGTTTATCCTTCACTGCCTCATAATCATGGTCCTGAATCAAATCTACATCATCTTCAACTTGATCTGGAATGTCCTTCACATTATATAGCCGAACCAAGGTAATAGGTATTTTAGAAAACTTCTTCCTTCTAATCTCAAATTCATCACTGCAATTGGCCCAATAGTCCTCTATATCATCCTTGTGAATATTTTCTCTGTTGGCCTTCTTTTGTGCTTCGCCAGTCCTATCAAACCTAGATCTTTTGGAATGAAAGGATAAACCAAGAGTGCTCATTTCTATTTTAGAAGAACAGTCTAAATTAATAGAAGGGAATGCCTCACTCGTGCCTATCCTCAAAGGAAAATCTCCACCAAACCAGTCTTATGCTTATCCTTCTTCACAATTGCATCAAAATAACATATTTTCCTTGTGATCTCAAGAAGTATAATATGATCAATGGGATATCTTGAAAGTTTGTATCGAGCCCTCTAACAACCATCTATCCTTATATATGAAAAGGTGGGAAACTATATGAACTAAGCCCCATACCTTTTGATTAGCTCCTTGGCATTGCCAGATATCCTTACATGCTCTGCACCTTGGAGCAACCTAGTGATCTATATGGTGAATGCATCATTCACCCTCCTATAGCTCAAGTTTCCCAAGTGTAACTATGGATGGACCTCATATATTACATCCTACCCAAACACACCCCTCGTACTTAGTCCTTTGTATGGATGGAACCTTGCAAGCGTATAAACCAAGTAGGAGGTCATTGTGAAGGTCTCTGTTTCCAGGACATTACACATTTTTTCATGAAGCATGGCACTTATAATGCCTACCCAATGGTAGTTAACATTCTTCTCCATTGTCAAAATGACATGGAACATCCAATTCTAAAATACTCCTACACTCTTCAACCCTACCACCCTACTGAGAAGGGTAATAAAATCATAGTATTCCTTCTTGAATTTAGCTCTGAATAGTTGCTTGGGTAGCTTGGGAAAGTGGGACTTAGATTTTTCCAACCATGAATTGATGACCTATTGGGACTTGATGGTATCTTCCTCATAGAACTTCTTTGCCATATCCATATCAAAAGCCACCACATGAGACCTATCTGGCATGTCAAAGGTTTGGGCTATAGACACATGATTTATATTTGCCACAATTCTCCATTGGGACCAACTATCCTTTGTGTACCTTCATCATAGTGTCTAGCACACTCGAGCACCAACTCATAACACTGTATTGTAGGAGGGAATCTAGCTACATTTTCCAACCCTGATTCCAATGTCCTTCTGGCCAGCAAAGGAAGGTTTTGTTCTGCCATCCTTGTCTTGAACTCTTCATAATCCCACAATCCAACATTTGTGTCAGTTACCTCTGACCAGATGGAAGTAAGCTTTCTCTCAGGAATTCTACTCTTGATATCCATTTTGATTCTTTCTACCTCAGAAATGGAAGACCCCTCTGCACTTGGATCCATCACTCTACCCCTGGTTCCGCTTGTCATTGCCTTACTTAACGTAGCCTACATTTAACAAAGAAACCATAATAAATATCACATGAAACCCAAGTTAATTAATCACAAATGACATATTTAAACTCAATATAAGTCCCATGATAAACAAAATTCTCTAAAACCTCAAGAATTTATCATATCAAAGTTCAGGTTTTTACTCGTCCTGCGGAATCCAGGCCAAAGAGGAATTTCAGAAAATTCCCAACCAAGCAGATTTTAGTGAAATAAACATAAAAACACCCAATAATCATTTAATCAACTATAATTAACTAAGAAACAACATGATACATCTTTAAATAATTCAATTTGATCATACAATGCATAATCACTAGCTAATAAATCATGGTATCTCTCAGTTCTTCATTTTCAACAAAGTTTCAGAGAATTCCACCGAGGATGAAAAATCCGTGAAATCAACAATAGTCTACAGATTTCAGAAAAATGAAGGAACAAAGGAAATTTTGGTAAAATTCAGAGGGAATGAAAATCCGCAAAGTAGGCATAACTTCAGATCACTGCACATTTTAGGAAAACAAAGAGAAAACAGAAAGTTGGAGAATTTTGGCAGTTAAGGAATTCCGCGAAGAACTCAAATTTTTAGATATTGTCATTTCTTTGCAACTTCACTCAAATTGATCAAACGATCACAAATTGGAGGTCCTTGGGCCTAAAACTAGCTTGATTTGAACCTCTTACAAATCATCTTTAAATTTGAGGCTCATCCTAAAGTAAATTGAGAGGAATTAGTGATGCCCTAAGCACGAAACCCTAAAATTCCACCATGAATGCACATGACAAGCTTGGGCTCAACTTTCTTGTTTGCTAGGTTTACAGAAGGTTATTTATGGCTTACAAAAGAGAGCTGCCTCATAATGAAATCAAAAAACAAGCTTGAAAAAAACTCACTTGGGAATCATCAATCTAACATAATCGAACAACCCTAACTTCATATGTTCAATGCCCAAACATACAGAAACTCAGACTCCAAGCACACTCAGGATGCCAAAAAATCACTCACATTCAACAATCAAAAGCAAGGAAATGGGTACATACCATTGATGAAGTGAGACTTGATTACAACAATGACGGGTAACAATCTTTAGTGCCTTAGCAAACAATAGATGACGCCCAGGAAAATCACCACCAAATCCAAGAATTCACAAATCCAACAAGCCAAATCTAGCCAAGCACTCTGGACCAAGCACTCCAAATCAATAGAGAGAAAATGATGATAAAAATTAATGGCATAAAACTCCCCAAAATTGATTTAATACCTGCCACAGAAATCATACAAACGAGCATTAATGTAGTCGACAAGATAGGCCAAACTGAAACCCGGGAATCCAACAAGGCAACATAATTTCATAAAAATCCAATCACCACAGAATTCTGCGAAGGACCAAAATCTTCGGATCATAGTATAAAGTAGCCACCATTGGGTTTTGAAGGAAATCGAGGAATTCTGCTAGTGGAGGAAAATCCCGAAGTTGAAGGAAAACTTGAAAATTTTCCAAAACTTAATATTTTCAATATACACCATAGAGGGATCATCAATGCAAGGAAGATAAACCTCCAAGCACATTCCCAAGCAATAAAATCCTCAAAATTGAAGGTCCAAAACACTAGGAACGAAAGCAAAAGGGGGTCCCTGCTTTCAGCGGGGCGTGTGTGCAAAAATCTGCACAACAGATATCATGTGTGGAGGCATGGATGGATTGGTTGACAACTTGGAACCTTTGACTCTCCAGACATGGGAAGATGAGAAATGATGGGTGGATATGAAAGTGTATGTGGAATTAGGACCAATTGCTTGATATACTTTGTACGTCGCTTGAGAAGCCTTCTTTTTCTTTTGTGGACATCTTTCATGGATAATTTTCCCTTTTTTATTTTTCCACATAGTTTCTTTGACTAATGGAGTTTGATAGGGATAATATTTCTTTGTATTATTTGGTATCCATGTGTATTTGATTTTTCCATTATGCTCCTTAGCTTCTTTTTCTTTGATGACATTCTTTGTGCTTTGATTCAAAACTTTCTTTTGACGTTGGTCCCAATTCAAGGATGGGATGATGGGTGCATGAAGATTTGTGACGTGGCTGGTTGTAGTATTAACATTGTTTTCACCATAAGGACTCTTCATGCTCCCTATGTTGACATTTTCTTGAGACATAGCTTCCCCCAGTATGGTGGTAGTAACACCTTTGTCCCTTGATTCTTCCTATTTTGAGATATCTTGTTCAATAAGCATTCTCTGATAAATGACCACTATAGATGACGTTATTTCAATTATATGTTTTGCTGACTTCAAAATATCCTATTCTATCTGACCTATTTACTTGAGTGGATAATGTTGGATATCTTCATACATGATGTTCTCAGTCTGAATTTGGTATATATCTAATCTTGATGTTGACAACTCTGTTTGACTATAGGAATCAATAACCTACTCTTTTTGTGTAATAATATCAAGAGTAAAGGAATCCTATTCTGAATGAAGATCATCTATGTGTCCGTCCACAGAAAGAATCTCATGGGTAGATGTAGGAGTATGTGCTATGTGGATATGATCATCTTGTATATATATGCGAGTATCCATTAGATCATTTTAGTAGCTTGGAGATACAAATTCTTGATCTTGAATGATTTGGGAATTTCTTTTGACATGCTTTGGATCAAGTTCTTGACATGTGTCAATTTTGAAGGATGGATTGCTTATAAAGGGTTCTTGGATATATTCATTAGGCATGGGAAGTGGCTCAATATCCTCTTGATCTTTGAGTGGACTTGGATCAAATGTTGAGTTGAGGATTCCTTCAGTATCTGTAACCATGAGGTCAAAGGATGCTGATATGTATTGGAAAGGACCATTGCTAGAATTTGGTGAAAGATGTTGACCATGATTTGGAGTGAATTATTGAGATATGTCCTCTAACTCATTGGATGATGTAGAGGCATATTTACCATGATCATAGGTCAATGGATCGTGCATTATGTCAATAGGATCAAATAATTCTAACACTCCTTGAAATAGATGACTAAAAAGTGGCTCTTGATGTACGGTGAATTGATCATCAGATGGGGTAGAAACATCTTCAATGTGCTCATCAATGGATAGATCTTGATGATCATTTTCAACAATTGTGGTGGAGAGATTGTTAATGCTATCACTAGTGGTTGAATCCTGATCATTGTCCCCAATAGTTATTATTTTTTTTATCAATAAGATCTTGGATGATATTTTTGAGTCAAGTACAATCGGATGTTATGTGTCCCTTTATTTTGTGAAAATCACAAAGGCGATTCTCATTGTACCATGGTGGTTTCACTAAGGGCTCTTGATAGTTTTCATAGATGGGGATTTTTATGATATTTTCTTGTACCAACTATTGCATGATCAATTTGATGTGTCCCCCAAGCGGTGTGTATTTTTGTTTGTTACCTTGTGAGGTTTGTACTTTAAATTTACCTTGTGATAATTGATTTTGGAGATGTGGTGATTGATCTTTGAGATGTGGTGATTGATCTTCGAGATGGGGTGATTGGTTATGTTGTTGATTTTTTTTATCTTGATATCCAACCTCTTGACATTGGAGATATTGTTCTTGATGTGATTGTGGAAATAACTCAATGCTTTGATGACATGGTTCAACCAATGGTAGAGTGTATTTATTTTGGAGAGAAGATGTCTCTTGGCTCAATAATTCAATTAGTTTGGAAACTGAAGCAATTTGATGTTGATTTTGATCTTGACACCCTTGATATAGTTTATTTGGATTTTGTTCAAGTGGATTTGGAATGTACACTTGTGGTGTTTGCATGGGATCATGGATAAATTGATTTTGGATAATGTTCTGATTTTGGATGATGTTGGGATTTGGCATTATAGGTTGAAATTGAACATTGTTGTGGTTGGGAACCATATTTCCTTGATTTAGGTAACTTTGATTTTGCATGTTGTTACCTTTACTTGGATCAATACATGGAGTCCTTAACATCTTGTTTGGACTTTGAACAACATTTGTATGATTTTGCAAACATATCTATCCCAAAGTTTTCCAAGTTTGGATTTGAAATGTTCATGTTTGAAGAACTTGTACTTGGTATATTCATGTTTGGCATGTATGTATTTGGTGGGATGATGTTTTTTTGAAGACTCATGCACTAAGTGTTTGGTTGATAGATTTGTAGGTTTGAACTTTGATTTAAATCTACCATAGGGAAAGGTGTTCCAAAATTTAGATTGGGCATACTCACATTTGTTGTACCATTGAGGTTTCTAGGAGATAATGATCCCATGTATGGATTGTATAAATTTGAGTTTTTATAATCCATCATCATTATAAGGCTTTGAAAGTTTGGTTGATTTAGGCCACTCATGATGTATGGATCAATTTTATATTCCATTTTTTTTTTTTTTGTGTTTTGACCTTGTTGACCTCTAAAGGATTTAGGACCAATGATGAGATGAAGGATGAAAGAGGTGAATGATATGGGTGTTTGAACTTTTAAGACCCTTGGAGGAGATACTAGACTTTAGGACTTTAGGATTTTTGATTTGATTTTGATTTGGATTTGGATTTTTGATTTGGATTTGATTTGGATTTGGATTTGATTTCAATTTGATAATGAACTCATAAACTCCAAGAGGTTAGATGTTTCCTTGGAATAAACTTGTACACAAGATGATAATTTAAATAGGTGTATGAGGAAGGATTCATCCACACAGACTTAGCCAAACAAGGATATTTTGATGTTGATTTGAAGGATTTTACCAAAATTCTAGTATGAATGATTTTTCTAATGGTGCAAAAGTATTTTGTGAGATGGGATTTGATTGATGTTTGAGATGAATGAAATGATTGGTTGTTTTGATCCTAAATGAACCTAAGAGAGACTTGTTTACAAGACCAAGGTTTTGAAGAACATGCTTTTCCCAAAAAATAGTTCAAACCAAAAGACCAATGTTTGCATGAAAAAAAATATGAAAAAAGATACACAAGCACATGTGTGGGGTTCAATTGATTTCATCTTGATTAATGAGTTTCTTTTACCACAAACACTTTCTTGATTATATTTTTAAACTAGATTTCTAATGTCCTAACTTCTTCTCATCCCACAAAAGTGGAAATCAAGGAAATCAAGAAAAGGTTTCCTATTGTTGACTTTAGTGAGAAAATTGAGATGTAAATTCAAATGCTTAGAAACCTCTAAGGATAGAATCCCTAGGGCAAGCAATAACACTCAAATTTTGTCAAAGGTATTTGCTCCTCTAAAGGGTTTGAAATTTTATGTTCATGTTGAATGTTTTTTTTCCCAATGTTTAAGATCCAAGAAAAGTTTTTTGATTTCAAGAACATGCACAACCCTATGGATATTTGAGACAATATTTGTTGAATCCCCACTTGGATAAATCCAGCTATGCCTACTTTTAGCAGATGCTTAAATGCTTGACCACACAAGCTCCCCTTTATAGTGCACTTGCTTCTCAAGTCAGCCAAGAATTAGTACCCATGAATCTCCCATGGAATACTTCTCATCTCTACTAAAATCCATAAAATTATGGGGTGGATTCAAAACTACCGTTCTTGCACCAACAAATAGATAGGGATTTTGGCTTTTTTAAACAAGGAGTTTTAATGCAGGCATTTTGTTCATGGGGGATCATCCATGTGGCAAGAGACCATTGTTTCCCTTCTCGTCGGAATAATCCTTGTGATACTTGTCTTTCCTCAAGTACCCACATTTATATCCTGGGTGGAATTCGCTTGGCTTTAGCGTGTTCCTGGTTGGGTCATTCCCTTGGGTGATTAATTTTTCCCACAAGGTAGGCCATCTAAGATAAACAAAAGTGAGGAAACATATTTGTAGTTTGATCAATATTTGTTGAGAAAAAAAGAGAGAACACACGCAATATGTTCCACTCACACTCACAAGACTTGTTTAATTTTTAATCCCAAATGGAAATGTGGAGGCAACCACTCTACACAACTTAAAACCACTGAAAATACTTTTGATTCTCAAGATTGTCGTGAGGCATGAGAGAAGCACATACGTATTTTTGATGGTATTATTTTGGGTAAATGATTACAAGACAAAGAAGCACATGTTCAGTTTATCCTTTCCAAGCAAGAGTGACTTCTTTTTAAGCACCAAAGGCAATGTGAAATTTTGATTGTTCAATTGTTAACCTTTAAAAAAATATAGTGGATTTCCCTAAAGTTGTTTTTAAACCCTTTGTTTTAAAAAAATGAAAGCTTTTGTAGTGTTCTTTTTAGAGCCCAAAAGAAATTTAATGTATCCTAAGAGCATGAAAGATAACAAATCCATAAACCATCACATTACATCATCACATAAGCATCATATAATATCATCATCATAGCATCATAAGATAGAATCATGGAATCACATATAGAAATAAGATCCATCCATAAAGCATAAATTCAGATAGGAAACATCATATCAGATCAATATCATCACATCTCATATATCATCAAAATAAATATATTGTCATGGTACAAAAGAATTGGATCAAGTGTGTATTGAATGCATAAAGTACAAGGGCCCACTGGGCTATCAAAAATGAGCCCATGGGGCACAAAATAATTCTATATTTGATCCAAATAAAGGCTATCCTTGTTGGCTATTGCCCTCGCCACCTGCTCTCTCCTTGTGGTCCTCTATGGGTCTATGACCTGTCCTCTGTGAAAATTTTGGGACTCGAGCTACTCTCAGCATGACCTGATAATAGTGCATCTTGTAGTAGTCAGCCTGCTGGATGGCCTCCCTGTATGATCGAAGTGGTACCATGCTCTAGGAGGAGGATGCAAACATGCTCTCAATCTACTATCGTCTACCCATCTTTGTTGCTACTTGCAGCTCCGAAACCTATCTTTGCTAGACTGCCTAATCCCCCTCTGCCCGTAACTAATCCCTCTTAGCTATAAATCTTGTATATGTTCATGTAGCTGGAGAATCTGACCATCCCTAGGGTTTGGCTAAAAGGGTGCCTGTATGGGTGGCTGATCATGTTCCTCATCTCTGGGTGGTGTCATAACCCTATCCTGGTGCCCATGATCATGATCTTGATGTCCCTGGTCCTGGTCCTGGTGGACCTAATCCTGATCATCTTGTCGAGGCTGATCCTATGGCCCCCTATCCTAAACCAACTGATGTGGTGGTGGTCTACCCTCTCCTCAGTTCCCATCTCTGTCCCCTTAGCCCTATCCTGCTCCCTTGCCTTTGGCCCTGTGCCGGGTAGATGGTGTCCCTAAAACTGATCTCTAAGAGATGGCCTGAACCAATCCCTATATGCCTACATGGTGCCCCATCTTCCTGATGCTGATCATATGGCCATGGCCTGGCCACCAGCTACATAAAACTCTTCACTGCCTCATGTGTAGGTATGTATCAGCCCCAGGAGCTCTGGCTCGTCATACGTGCAAATATAGTGACATACTAGTCATCCGGCCTGTCTTGTAGCTCCTTGAACTATCTCTGCACTTTTCTGTGTAGATACATCTCAAGCATCATGTGCTCTCTGCCCTACATCAATCTATCCAGGTGAGCAAGAAAGAGCTCCTGCACATCATCATACCACATGGGCCATCCAAGGTATGGCCACGAGGTGAAGGCTCGCATATCATCCAAAACTCTCCTCCAATGAGGAATCCCATGTTGTCCTGTATGTGTGAAAGCGACACCTGCTCTATATCGCCAGACAACTAGATCATCCAAATCCATATCAATTGGAGTGAATCTTAGGCAAAGCACAATGATCTGCTCCCATGCCCAAATATGAAGGAATGTGACTCCAACCGCAATGACTTTGCAGTTCATGTATGCAAACTCATGAAGATCTCTATACAATGAGGCCAACAAAACTGGCCCCCATGCAAAGCATACTCGTCTCCGGACCATGTGCTCCCAAGCAAGCTCCCATCCAAGACTAAAATACCAGCCACATTGATCTGGTGCAATGAGATCCGATATTATAACTTCTATAACAAGGTGAAAGGGTGACATGGTGAGTTGGTAATGCTCTAGCTCGATCTGGCCCTCGCAAAAGACAAGCTCATCAAGGCCATTCACATCATATCAGGCCTCCCTCCCAACATCCACATTGTAAATCACACGATCTTCGTGGATGGGCAATCTCAGAATCTGCCACATGTCCTCTAGTGTGACCATGGCCTCGCCTATCAGGAGGTGGAAAGAGGATGTCTCGCTGTGCCATCTCTCAGCAAGTTCCATCATCATACCCAAGTGTGTCCTCACAGACAGTGCATAAGCAATGTACCATAGTCTGATCACCCCTAGATGCTCCTATTGTCGCTCGGGCATAACCTACAAAATTTTGAAAAGCACTTGAGACCTGTGATTGTGTGAATGAAGTATCATCACCTTCTCCTACATCAAGAAAGCCACCGCATTAAAATTCATCAAAAATCGTGATCCTGTCTTGTCTTAGCGTACCCAAAGCAACTTGTGCATCACTGTTTGTGGGTGCGGTGCAGTTTTAAAGTTTCAAACTATGCTGCTAGGATCCTTTGGCCCTCAAACTCTGCCACGACATCTCAGTTTGAGGTGCGGTCTAGTTTAGCACTAAACCCTAATATGCAAAGAGGCCTGTCATGGCACACTTTTCGTATGCGGCTCAGTTTGGAGTTTAAACCCTAATTCCAAACTACGCTGTGGTGTTGCTATTTGTGACTGCGGTGTAGTTTGAGGCCATGCGGTGCTGAAAGAGACCTTCAAGCGACACTATATTAGAACACTTCTAAATGACCTAATTCTTAAGCTAATAAATGCACAAAAAAAATTCAAAACGAGGTTGAGTCAAGTTGACTCACCGGTGGTCCAGTGCCAAGTAGCCTCTGGTGTGTGCCTACTTGATCTGAGATGTGTGAGGGGAGCTGTTGTTGCACCATCTTGCACAGGGGTCAAAGTTAAAAAGTGCAAAATCTCTAAAGGTTGAATGTGAAAATGAATTAGAAATGACCCCTTGAGGCCTATTTAAGCTTGAAATTTAGGGTTTTTTTTACCCCATTTAAGCCGTCCTACTAGGGTTTTGACCCCCCAAGCTTGTTTTTGTCCATCTGTGGGTTGTTTTGCATCGTTTTTGCATGTTTTGGATCTTTCAAACCATTTATGGACTTGTCAGGCACCTTGTCCTCTTTTTTTTGTGAGATCACCCAAAAAGTTGAAATTTTCATCCGATCTCTCGAGGGGGCAGTATATCAGCATAATTAGTTCACCGGGGTGGCAATAGGGCAATTTTGAATTTTTTTTTTTTTTGAATTCTGATCGAGATAGTTTATTCTTTGAAACAATGCAGCAAGTGCTTTGCTTCAAAGAGGGGCAATCATTTCATTAACACCATTTCATCCTAAATCACCTTCTCAGCTTATCATCACTCTTTGTCCCTTAATTAAATAATTAATCATTTATCTGACTAAGTCATTCTCTCTTGTTAATTAAATCAATCAATTTGATCTAATTAACCCTCTGGTCTCTATTTAATTAAATAATTTATTTTATTTTATTAAATCTCTAAAGTCATCTTATTAAATTAAATAAATTAAACCTTATTTGATTTAATCTAACATCATCCCCTTTAATTAAATAAATCAAAATGTTTATTTAATTAATATCTAAATCACATTCTTCTCAACTTTGATTTCAATCAACCCATAAATCTAAATCAAATGGTCATATCACCTAATCCCTCATTAAATTAATTAAACCTTGATTAATTTAATCCTAATCATCCAATTTCTCTTGATTTTGCCACTTGCACATGAAAATACATTTAATGGATTTATTAAATCCCTATTTTCTTTCAACTTGGCATCTTTAGGGGAATATTCCTCCATGTTTGAAAATCCCTCAAGTGGATTTTTCCTTCCAACAAGACATTCATTCCCTCTTACATGTCCTTGTGCATTGAGCCAAGTGGCATTTAATTCATTCTTTTTCCCTCTTGCATGTCATTTCACTATTTTCAAATTCCACCTAATTTCATTTATTGTGCACATTCACCAAAATGTGCTCAAGCTTCCTCCATTCACATCTTGAAAAGTGGCACTTTCCCATTGGTTGTTGAATGATCCCACATTGCTCCATTTTTCTCATTTCTCCATCTTGTCTTTCTATAAATAGGAGGCTTCTCTCCTCATTTTGATCATCCACAATTTGAGCAAGTCTACTATACTCAATTTCATACTCAAGCATATCCATTTTCATCAATTTTATCAAGTTTGTAGCTAGGTTATACAAATTTTTCATCATGGAGCTCAATTGAATCTTCAACAAAGTGGATCACTCATCAACATTGCATCATAGGAGTTGGGAAAGGGCCAATTTCCACATCAAATTGGCACCAATTCCCCCATGGGATCAAGAGTTTGCTTTGCATTGAATAGGATTTGATAACTTTTGTTTATGCTTTCTTATGTTCATATCATTTCTTGTTCTTTGCAATTTAAATGGATTTCATGGGGAATCTTGATTCTCACTTGCATTTGATCTAAGATTGTGTTTTTTTCTTGTGTTTATGTAGGTCTAGGATTGGGGTTCTACAAATTAAATAATACTTCATTATTTAACTATCGTCAAATATCATATTCTACTATTAATTAAGCAAATTTACGTTATTTAATTAATTCATTCTAATTCACCCTTTCTCACTAATTAAAAAAATATTTTTTATTTAATTATATCCTAATTACCATTAATCTTCTTGATTAATTATTTAAATCATATTTATTTAATTATGTCGTTAATTATACTTATTCCTCTATTTTAATTAAATAATTATCATTAATTATTTAATTAGCATTCAACACCTTCTAAATTAAATAATTGTTTAAATTATTTACTCCCCTTTTCATCTCAACATTATCCATTCATTATTAATAAATAAACATTTTATTTATTAATTAATCCTCACTTGCACGTTCCTTAAATAATTAATTATTTAATTAATTATTATCCTCTCATGCATAATTATTTCAAACTTAATAAACACTCTCTTCCAATCGTCTGACTAATCAATTTCACTTCTTTCCTCATTCAAATCAGCTCACTCACACTCAATGTGAGTTAATAGATAAATCAATTCTCTTAACGAAGCAATCAATTGACTTTAACTAATTCATGCAATTAGTTAACTCCATGCAATCAATTAACTAGAATCATGTAGCTAGTTGTAGTCAGTTAACTAGGAAATCAATTCCTCTCAATAATCCTCAACCATTGATTTTGATCTTGCACCTCCTAATCTAGATCGTTCATTTAAATCAATCATTTCTATGAAATAATCACTCATATCTCATTGATGGAAAACCATTAACTTTGGCATTTTGCATCATTTCTATCATTTCACAAGCTTGAGCTTAAGGAAAAATAAGTGCATACTATATTCTGAGAGCAAAGATAGCAAAGGCGTACAATCAAAGTAATTCATGTAAACATGGTGAATCTGAATGTATTATTTAACTAATTATGATTTCACTTGTGTTGCTTTTTTCCTATTGATTGATTTGGATAGCATTTAGGTTTTGAATTGGATATTTTTGGTTACTAATTTAATTGATTATCTCTATTATGACTAATGTCCATTTTCAAAGTTACATTCTTGTGAACTAGTCGTGAATTCATGTGAATAATAGTTTTTTGTACAAAATTTTAAAAAAAAAGCTACAAGAAGTGTAACACATTCATCGAGATATGCAATGCAATCATCAAAATCTACAATGCATTCATCAAGGTCTAAAACACATCTAAGAGATACAGAGACAAATCAGTAAAACACATCTCTATGTAGGTGTGACACATGTGAAGTTTTTGGAGTCATAGTCGTAACGTCTAATCTCTATCTTTTCAAGTCTTAAATTGTGCACTGTAATCAATATCCTATGCACAACAGTCATTGTTTCATGTACCGTAATTGACATCCTATGCATCATAATCGACATCATGTGTACCATAGTCAACATTTTGTACACCACAACTGAGAGATCGTGCATCACAACTGACTAATAAACAAAAAAAAAAAAGGTATAAGCTTTGATGTTTGTTTTCTAATTTTTTATTTTAGTAGCGTAGAGGTTTTTTTGTCACTAATATTTAGGTTTCAACTTGTGATGATTATTTTGGGAAAAGTCTTGAACATTTAATTTTAGTGCTTTAAAAAGAACCCTATTTTTAAAATTTTCATTTGGCGCTTAAAATTTACCCACAACTATAATTTTCATTTGGGGTTTAAAAAGAACAAGACAACTTGCAATTTCTATTTTGATTGAACATGACACATTTCCTTTTGTTGCATAAAATTTGTATACAATTTGCACATTTACATTTGTACATTGAAAATAATGATTGTATATTGTGTCTTGTGAACTTGCACACATGTGATTTAGTCCACTGAAAGTGTGTTGTTTAAAGTATCCTCCCCCTTATGCTATGTGTGATTCCTAGGCGATGAGAAATAGCAACATTTAAAATTTTCCCTTTTTATTTTAAGTATGAGGCATGCTTGGGAGTACACCCAAAGGTTCGACCTCAAGCACATATCTCCAACAAACTATATAAAGGGAAAAAAACCGAAAGGTGAGCTTAATCCACTTGTTGCATACAAAGCACACCTTAGTGGTCTTGGGTGATTTCAGACATGGGTTTGAGACTTCAATCTTGTGTTGGTCATATGTAGTGGTGTTCTTAGGGGTTCCTCCACTATGAACCATTGTTGTAGAAGCCTAAAGTCATATTAGGTCATAATTTATAAGTGATGCAACATGACATGATCAACGTGTGAAGCTACTTACCATGTACTCTCTTGGGTCAAGATAGAGTCTTTTAGGGTTGCTAGCCATAACCTCTCAGGAAGAGAAATAATGTGTGCTTGTGGCATCTATTGATGACCTTGTGTCACTCGACATATACTATTTTCCTTTGTATAAAGAAGGTATTGAACAATCACCCCAATTGTTTCACTACTCGATATTTTTGAGTATTTACCGCTTTCATGGGAGGTGGGCTTACTATAAGTTACAAACCTGATCTACCAATAATTAAGTTGTGAATGTATTTGGGTTTGTTATTACCAGTAAAACCAACTAGATTTAGGGACTTATCTTTGTCACTCATTGTTGAAAGTCATAGCTAAAAACTTATATACACTATTTTCTATCTTTTCATTACTGAATCAAATCAAAAAATTGAAAACTAATCAGAGTCCTAGGGTCCATTAGAGAGATTTTTTTGATAAAAATAGTGCACCACATTTTTTAGTCTATGTGTTGCAACTATGTATCTACACTGTAGAAGTAGTACAACACATTTGTTAGCTTTTTTGATGCATTTTTCTATCAAAAAGTTGTATCTCTTTATTTGCCACACATTTGTGTGTTTCTGCACTACATCAGTGGTGGGAAATATATAAGAATTCAAAAACCCACATTAGTAAACATCAACAACGCATCTATGTCAGTCACAATTTATAGATTCTACAATGCATATGTTACAGATAACACCACAATTGTGAGCTTTTGTCACAAATTTATCAAATAGATAGGACATAGACATTTTTTAGAATGTGCATAACCCTTGTTCTTTTTATAGAAAATATAAAAAACATAACAAATTCAATTTCTTGCATTACTTCAACAAAATTTCAATTTTCCTAGGTTAAACATTGCATCCTTAGGGTCATATTAAAGTCTTAAAAATATGAATTTTACATCCTCAAATCAGAAAACCAAGCAATTTTAGAGGTCAAGTCTAGTGTCATCTACTGAAAAATCATCAAAACCTCATTTTTACAAACTTATCACCATTAACAAAACTAGGAGTTCAGCTCATTAGTCCAATATGAACTTACTATTTATGGTAATTATGACAAATGTTTAAAATGTAGTTGCATAAGTCACACTTTCATTTTTTTTGAAAGTTTTCTTCGAAAAGGACTCTAAAACTTGGATTTCTTATCCCATGTGAAGTCATTCTTTTTGTATGGTTCAATGACTATTATACCAATGGATTTTATCCAAATTAATAAAATAATGAAGATCTTTTCCTATGATTTTTTCCTGGTATAATTTTATGAGGTTTTTCACATGAATTTGTGCTTTTTTGTGTTTTATTTTTCTCTTTTTATTTTTCACTTTTTTATTTACATTTTTTCCTTCGTCACTATTGATAGGATCTTCTTCATAGAAAAGACCACTAAATTTGGGAAAAAACTAACCCAAGGAGAGAAGTGGTGGTAGATTATTTAGAACATGTAGACTTGAAGAAAATGTTGGCCTTCTAAAATTACTATGGTTGATATGATGGTAGTGAGAAATTAAGGTATCTTTAATAACCAATCCATAATCATTTTGCATCCCAAAAGAGAGTGCATTAGAAAGGAAGTAAAATTTTGAGTTGTTTCTGAGCTAGAATGTAGAGAATATACCACCAAAAAATCTTGACCTTTCAATGTGGTGTAGTATGTTAAAAAAAGATGTAGGAGATCCTCATCCACAATTTTGTTTTACACATATTTTTTTACAAATAAGGAAAAGTAGATTTGGACACTATAGTAGACGAACATTGAAGCTACCTTAAAACAAGAGTAGAAGCACTAGGGGCCTACTAAGAGATCATTGCCTATTATTTTTAGGACGGCTCTTTCCACTTTTGGTATTCAAACATGAAGATATTATAAATATTAGTAGAATCATAGGCACCCACAAATTTGAGCTCCCAAACCCGACCTCTAATACGTTACACCTCGTTTCTAGGTTACTAGATTACTTTTACCTTTATAAGTAAATATGATTGTAAATGCATGATTGTTACTTTAATATGTTCAATGGATGAATGAACTATATGAATATTCATTATGATGTCATTGATTTTTAAATTATTTAATGATGCAAATGATATATGATGAATATGGTTTTCATTTTATTGGCTAACTTCATTCATGATGCATTAAGTTGGATGCAGGAAATAATCGAGCCCTCTAGTGAGGAGAGGGAGAGTATAACCCAAGAGAGGAATTTGGTATGGAAACCACTGATGTATCTACTTGAGTTAATGCACACAATCATGGCCTATGTTAGATAAGTTATGTCAAGTTAGTTTGGGCTATGTGTCGGTAGGTAAACCTTGTTAATACTTTTTTGGGTTGATAGGAATGTTTGGGTGATTTCTTTGATTTTCTATTAATCTTTAGTTGATGTGAGTCAATGTTGTTAAATCCTTGTATTGAATCATGAGATATAGTTTATGTATTTAAATAAATATATATGAATACATATATATAATGAAAGTATATGTATGTATATATATATATATGATAACTCAAATATATGAGTGTATGTGTGTGTGAGTATCTACAGGTAGAAATACCTACGAATACCCATATGTAGACACATCATACATATATGTATTTGTATGGATACACACACATATATATAATTTATCTATACCTATCGATATTGTAGAGAGGAGGATTCACTACTCAAGAGTTCTCTTCATTCAAAGAGCCTCACAGGGAGAACTACCTTAAACTACCTCCGGGAATAAAGTGAGAGTTCTAGAATCTAAAAGAGAAGATTACAAAGTTTTTTGGATAGACTGATGGGCTCTCGGCCAAAGGATGACATCGTGGGCCTGGGATGACAGTGTGGTGTGATAGCGTCTCTTTGGTGCGCTAGCATCCATATGGACCTGAAACTAAGAATAACATGTAAAATAGCTAAGCAACTACTAGCAATCTAATTACTAAGAATTTACAGAATGTGATAAAATAAAATTTTATAATAGAACTAAAGCAAAGTAAAGTAAATGACTTGAAGCAAGAGAAGGAAAGATAGAAACTACTCATAGCAATCCAAGTAATGAAGCCTCCAACACATGAATATCTTCAATACTTGCATGCATAATATCTTGAGCAAGCATTGGGGTTGTATAGGTTTTTGCCTCAGTCAAACCCCCAATTTGGTGTTCCCACCTCCATGGATAGCCAAATAGATAGAGAGAGATGATAGATAGAAATGAAATGAATGAAAAAGTGATAAAAGAAATCCTCACTTGAGGAGGAGAACCTATATCACAAGGTATAGGTGATAAAAGAAATCCCCGCTCGAGGAGGAGAACCCCTATCACAAAATGTAGATGCAATAGGTAGGGGATGTGAGAAATCCCATGATTCTCACAAGCACAAGACAAGGGAGGTAGAGTTGCAAGAGCCAAGGGAGTTGCAAGGAGGGAGAGCAAGACGACTGCAAGCACCAAGAGTGTTGTAAAGGTTGCTATAAGGATGTGAGAGTGTTGCAAATAGTGTTTTAAGAACATGAGACCTTCAAGCTATTGTAGCAAGTTGTATGGAGTTGTGCATGCAAAATAACAAGGGAGAAATGCCTGAACGAAGGCTGGAAAGAAGCTAGAAGCCAAAGAAGAGACCAAATGAGTTGAGAAGATAACTTTTAAGGAGGGAAAAGAAGCTTCCCGAGCCATTACAAGGTGTCCCAAGCCATTACCATCAACAAAGGAAGATGCAAAGTGGAAAAAATGCTCAAAAATGGTCATTTGAATGTTGAAACATCACAGGATGCTAGTGTGGTGTGTGGACATCCATGTGGGGTGCTAGTGTCCAGACACATCACACTACAAAATGAAGAGAATAGGAAAATCACAAGTTTCAACGTGAAGTTGACATGCAAAGGTAGCTACTGAAAGGGGGTCCCAAGTGGATACAAGAATGTATGTGAAATTGCAAGGGGTGCAATTTTGCTACATTACATTTTTCCCCCACTTTAATGGGCATATGAATATACACTAATATGCATTTTAAAGGAAATATACTAAACATAAAAAAAATCATAATTCCAAAAGGATATTGTAGAGGAAGCAAATAAATCTTTGAAGCAAGGAAGCATTCCCCCAAGCTGAAGACCTAAAAAACAAACACATTAGATAAGAAAAGACTTGCACAAGACAACAATGTTAGAACACAAAAAGTCACTACATCATGGGGTTGGAACATAAAAACAAATACACACAAGCACCTAACTAACTAACAAGATTTGAGTTAGCAAAGTGAAAGATACCTTGATGTAAATGGTTGTCTCAGTACTATGCGTCATCCCCAAATTAAGAAACAAAAATAGAAGAATTATTAAAAGGAGAGAAGAATGTAAAGATCAATTGCTTCAAGAGAAGAATACACCCAAAAATCAAGGAAGCAACCAATGTCAAAGAGAGAAAGAGCATATACTTAGGATGAAGAAGATGCAAATATTTGATTTGGTATACACAATTTGAGAAGAAAGAGAAGAGAATTTAAAAGAGAGATGGAGAAGCTAGAAAGGAATGAGAATTCCAAGAGAGATGGATCCACAGGTCCTCAAACCTAAGGAGAGTTAAAAAAATGTGTTGCAGATCTGTAGACCTATGGAAGGTGAACAAAATGCTCTATAGGTACTCTCTCCTATAGAGTTGAACAATCTACATCGAAGGCCCATAGACCAACGATGAATAAATCCTGCTAGATGAAAGTGTCTTATAGGCCCACAGACCTACAAGAAGGAAACCCCAAGTTATCTCTCATGAAGTAAGTGCCTTACAGGCCTATAGACTTAAAAGAAGGTAACCACCAAGTTCTCTCTCATGAAGGAAGCCTAATGAAAGGGGACTCCATAGAGTCAGATTGGAAAGGGGCTTCATAGGCACACCTATGAAGCAACATGTTAATTTGCAGATAAAACATGTCAAATTGAAAAAGCCATGCATACAGATAGATAGTTACGTAGATAGTCTACAATTCAAAATCTTTCAAAGAGGTCCCTCGAGAACCCTTCAAAAGAAGAAAGGGGTCCACTCAAGAAATGCACTATTTGAAAAGCAAGGTATCGTTAGGCTGCCCCTAAGCTAGATGCTAATGAATTCATTCAAGAAAAAATATTTCAAAGGGGCTCCCTCGGGAACCCTTCAAAAGAGAAAGGGGTCCACCCAAGGGATGCTTCACTTGAAAGAAAAAGAGAAAAGAGGGGGTCCTTAAGAAGGACACACATCTTTAGAATAAGTTATCACTGCCCCAAACATATAGGGGAGGAGAACCATGCAAGATACTTAGAACATACATGATAGAGGTAGACCTCGATATCACTTGTCATTTGAAGAAGAGGCAGGTGCATCAAAAAATGAATGAGTGATAGCACCTAAATCATGAAATTGTTTTATCTTATCCTTCAAGGCCTTACATTCACTAGTGGAATGGCCAAGCACTCGATGGTATGCACAGAAAGTGTTTTTCTTTATCATACCTATGAGATTTCTTAGGAGGAGGAAGAGTAATTATGTGGGCTTTTAGAAGTCGTAACAAGATATGATCTTGCTTAGACAAAGAATGGGGAGAAGGAAGCAACCCTTTCTCTTGTAGAGAAAATTTTGATTCCTCACAAGAAGAAGACATGAATACATTAGATAATGGAGGATCTTCATAGAGAGCATTGTTCCAACAATGAGGATCACACTCTTCTATGGGATCACTATCAGGATTCTTGATAGGACTACCAACATTATCCTCTTTAACAGAGGTGTGATCATCTTCGTTAGAAGGGGAAGGATCAACATCAAGAATGTTACAATGTGTGTTTACATTACCCTATGATGTAGAAGAGTAACCATCTTCGAAAGCGGGTTTGGATGAGGTTATCAGAAGGTTTGAGTGGATCAGGTCAACTTTATATTCCCCAATGTAGGGTTATATAAAGTCTGGAGAACCCCAATCATCACCAAGACATGTATTTCCTTGAGAAGAGGAAGACTTAGGATTTCTTGCTTTAGAAGGATGTTCTTCAGGGACATCTATCTCAAGAGTATCCTTTGTAGTAGGTACTGCTTGAGTAAACATCAACACATTGGAAGATAGTCAAGGAATAAGAGTAGGCACAACTAAAATTTGACCAACAGCTACCATCTCACATAGGTGCATAGCCTTAGGTTCAGTCTTGACTGTGACTACTTGATTATTGAAAATGAACTTAATAAATTTATGCAAGGAAGACGGGACTGCACCTATAACATAAATCCATGGTCTACTGAGAAGAAGGTTATATAGTAATTTTTCTGACATAACATATACAAGGGTGGGTATGGTAATAGGTCCCAACCTCAAAGGCAAGGCTATCGTGCCTAGAGCTTGCTGACTGACATTATCTAACCCATGAATGTCAACAAAAGAAGCATTAAGAGAAGATGAATCAATATTAATCTTAGTCAATAGATCAATGCTACACACATTGAGTGTTGAAACAACATCAATGAGAGTATGTCTAGTGCCGATATTATTAGTGTTGACTATAATCATTAAAGGATCCACTTATTTTTGCACATCTGGGGGTGGGAGTTCCTGTAGATAGAATATGATATTCAGAAAATCCGCATGAATATGAGCCATCAAAGCATAAACATCTGTCACTGTAGCGGAGGCAGGAAAGAGGATATTTTATAAGGCTTCATGAAGCATTCCTTGATAAACTAGAGAAAATTGAAGCAATTCCTACAACGAGATCTTAGCCGGAGTAACTTGAAGTTGCTCGACAAGATCGTAATCACCAGGTGCTTTAGTTGTAGGCTTAGGTGTTGAAGGAAGGCTTGGTTGTTTATTCACTCTATTCTCATAATTATGGGCTACCACTTTGTAAGAGGGTGCCATAGAAATATTAGGAGAATCACTATCAAATGGAACACTATCAATAGAAAAAATCCTTAGGAGAAGGACTAGCTAGATTCATGTAAATGACTGGTCTCTTAGGCCTTTTAGGGGCAACAAAGACATATATTACATTTACAGAATCATCACAAGCAGTAGAATAATTATTTCAAGACATATTCTCAATATCGATCCAGGGAGGATCAAATGTGGAAGGAGGTTCATCATTTGCTAATGCATCATCTCTCAAGGAGAGTGTATTGGAATAGAGAAGAGATTTATCATTCACTAATGCACCATCTCTAGAAGAGAGTGCATTGGAATGAAGAGAAGGTAGAGTAATGTTAAGAAAGGTATCAATAATTTCATCTTCTTACAACAAGGTATCCTTCAAAACAAGAGGAATCTCATGAGAAAGATCAAAGATACCAAGTGACATGGGAAATTTCAAGTCACTATCACATGCATGAAATGGAACATCATTAATATTTTGAATATAATTAGATAATGAATTAATAAAAGAAGATATTAAATTCATTTTTAAAATAGTAAGATAAATATGATAAATTATTCATGTCGAGTTCACCAAAATATAGAGAAGAGGGATTTTCTATGCACAAGTTCTCTTCATTCAGAGAACCTCATGAGGTGAACTACCCTAAACTACCTCAAGGAATAAATTGAGAGTTCTAGAATATGAAAGAGTAGGTTATGAATATTTTCTAGAAAGATTGATGAACTCTTGGCTAAAGGACAACAGCATGGGTCTAGGATGAAAGCATGATGCACTATTGTCTCTCTGGTGTGCTGGTGTTAGTACGGACTAGAAACCAAGAATATCACAAAAAAAAGCTAAGCAATTGCTAGAAATCTTATTACTAAGAATTTAGAGAATGTGATAAAATAACAGAATGTAATAGAACTAAAGAAAAGTAAAGTAAATGAGAAAGCAAGAGAAGGAAAGATAGAAACTGCTCATATCAATCTAAGTAATGAAGCCTCCAGCACATGAATATCTTCAATACCTACATGCGTAAGATCTGGAGAAAGTGTTGGGGATATATAGGGGTTTACCTCAATCAAACCTTATTTTTGGTGTTCCCACCTCCAAAAACAGCTAGATAGATAGAGAGAGATGATAGATAGAAATGAAATGAATGAAAAAGTGATAAAAGCAATCTTTGCTTCAGGAGGAGAACTATATCACAAAGTATAGGTGATAAAATAATTCCCCGCTCAAGGAGGAGAACCCATATCAAAAAATGTAGATGCAATAGGTAGGGGATGTGAGAAATCCCAAGATGCTCACAAGCACAAGAAAAGGGAGGTAGAGTTGCAAGAGCCAAGGGAGCTACAAGGAGGGAGAACAAGATAGATGCAAGAGCCAAGAGTGTTGCAAAGGCTGCTATAAGGATGTGAGAGTGTTGCAAAGAGTGTTGTGAGAAAGTCAGAACTTGAAGCTATTGTAGCAAGTTGTATGGAGTAGTACAAGCAAAATAACAAGGGAGAAATGCCTGAGCAAAGGTTGGAAAGAAGCTAGAATCCAAAGAAGAGACCAAATGAGTTGAGAAGATGACTTTTAAGGAGGGAAAATAAGCTTCCTAAGCCGTTACAAGGCTTCCCAAGCCGTTACTACTGACAAAGGAACATGAAAAGTGGTAAACATGCTAAAAAATGGTCATTTGAATGTTGAAACATCACAGGATGCTAGCATGGAATGCGGACGTCCATGTGGCACGCTAGTGTTTAGACACATCACGCTACAAAATGATGAGAACGGGAAAAGGGCAAGGTTCAACACAAAGCTAGTGCGTGAAGGTAGTTGCTGAAAGGGGGTCATGAGCATCTTGAGAAGGGAAAAGAGCTGATGCAGGGGCTAAAATGAACCTACACTAGTGCTAAGGGAGTGGACACTAAAGCGGACACAAGAATGTATGTGAAATTCCAAGGGGTGCAATTTTGCAACATTACAGATATATATTGTAAGATATTAAAATAATGATATGCATGTATACATTAATATATATGTATTAAATAACATATTTATACATATATACATACATATTAATATATATATGTGTGTTAAATTTGATGAATGTAAGATTATAAATATATATATTATAATAACAAGTTACTATAATAAATATATATATATATATATATTAATATATATGAATGTGATATGTTATATTAATATACCTATCACATATTATAATGTGATGCGATAATTGTAGACATGTAAAAATGACCTAACACATATCACATAGCCTAATTTGTATTTTTCCCTTATCAACATCACTATCATTATCACTATTACATTTCACATTATTTACATTATTAACCCTATTTTCCTCTATTAATTGAATAATATTTAATTATTTGATTAATTCACTATATCATCACCTAATCTAACTTTATTCCTCTTGTTTAATTAAATAAATATCAATTATTTAATTATGTCACTAATATACCCTATTCTTCTAAATCAATTAAATTTCTATCAATAATAATTTAATTAGATCACTTTCCCTTCTCTAAACTTGAATAATTAAATCAATTATTCGGAGTCATTCAACATAGACAAAAAATTATATATCTTTATTTTTTAAATTCAAACATGATTTGCACATTCATCTCAAATATTAATTAATTATCCTCACCCCTTTGTGATTGAGTAAATCATTACCACTGATTTCTCCCTCTAATGGGTTGACTAACTCATCTATTTCCCAATCACACTAATTTCTTCAGTCCCACTAACCACTCAACCTGATTTGTTCAATCCACCCAATCATTCTAATCTAATCCCACCAATCATTCCAATCTATATCCTCTCACCAGTTCTCAATCGTTGATCATGATATTTTACTATTGAATCTCGATTGTTCATCTAAAAACATGAAACCTATAAAACAACCTTCTTTCTTCTCAAAAAATTATTGAAGAATCTACAAATTTGAGAGGTTATGTTGAAATAGCCATTGAAGCACATTGAGCACATTTACATCTTTGATCATGATTAACTCACTTTTGAAGCTTTTGCAACAAACAGGCTTTGTATTGATCAAGTGTAATTCAACATCAATACAAATTACACTTCGCCATGGGATGGTAACGTTTTAATTCATGAATTTAGTTTATGTTCTCTTTATGATTGCATTGCTTGATTGATTTAATTTTTTATAACTTCATTTCATGGGTATGGTTGTAATTTGATCTTTTCTTTGATCTCTTTAGTTTGATTTCCTTGTTGTTTCCTTATGCTTATTTCCCCCCTTACATTAATTAGCCCACCTAGTGGGATATGCGTCCTTAAAACTAATATTTTCTTGATTTTTTTTAGTAGTTACAAGTTTTAGAATGTTGACGTCTTTTGCAGGAAACACTATTGCTAATTGAAATGTAGAAGTCCCAAAATTTTAATGTGGTTGTTTTTACAGTTCTACCACAATCATACTTAGTTTGACCTCTATCATACTAATTTTGACTATTATCATACTAATTTTTATTGTTATTGTCATTTTTGCTGCTATTGTATGTTCTGTATTGTTGGTTTTTGACAAAACTAACATTTATAGGGCCACTTTCATCCTAAATAGGGTTGTGGTCATACTCTATTTGTAACACTATCATCTAAATTTTCTGTGGTCATTTAAGTGAAAAGGCCACTATCATGCTAAACAAATCTACTATTGTTCTACTTTATATCCTACTTCAATCTGTAAAGTTTTTCTTTGATTTTTCAATCTGCCTAACCCTAACAATTGATTTTTTTCTATGCTGGTGAGGTTTTCTAACATTGTTGGTGTAGCCCTTGTAGGATTATGGCACATTTTTCTTGTAGAGTTGATGAATAGTCCAAGGCCTTTCAATTTTAAAGAAATTTTACTTAAAACACATTTCATTTTGGTGCTCCTAAAATTGAATAATCACATCTCAGATTTCGTTTTTGTGCTCTTAAAATTGAATAATCAAATACAAAATTTCATTTTGGTTCTCGTAAAATTGAACAATAAAATCTCACATTTCATTTTGGTGTTCCTAAAATCGAACAATTAAATCTCACATTTCATTTTGGTGCTCTTAAAACTAAACAATCAAATCTCACATTTCGTTTTGGTGCTCTTAAAACTGAACAATCAAATCCCACATTTCATTTTGGTGCAATAAAAATGAACACAACTTGTATGTTTTGTTTGGTGTATTACAACTTGGTTACAAATATTTCATGTTTCAATTTGGTGCTATAAAAATGAACTAGTCATCTTTTATTATTGTAATGGAATTTTTTGCTTGAAGTCTCAAACATTTTGAATTTGGTGCATCTAAAACATGAATTGGTATCTTTTTCACACTTCAATTTTGGGATTAAAATAAAATTGCTAAAAATTGTCTACTATGTTCACCATGTTTGGAAAACAATTGTGTATCCTCTCCCCTTAAGTCTTTGGAAAATCCTGGGTAACAAAAAAATACTTTGGGTTTTGCAATCATTTCTTTTCATCATTACCTTTAGGTTGGGCCTACCTAAGAGAAACATCCCAAAAGGAGAACTTGAAGGTGACCTAAAGCAAAATTTCCCTCAAGCTACTATATAAATGATTTTGGTAAAATCTAAGATTTAACTAGCATTAGCATTTGTCAGATAGTTCCATTCAGAACGGGGAAGTACCTTTGCATATAAGTGCCCCAAGTAGGAGTGGTTAAAGCAGTAAGTGGATTATTGTGCACTCACAAGGCATCAGTCCTTTGAGCAGTGACTAAAAGCTTTATAGTAGTTTTTCCCATCTTATTGATTGATATATTCTACTTGGAAACACGGTTTAGTGCAAGGGATGCACACCATACCCTAAAGATGTACTTTAGTCACCATATGAACTCCCTTGAGTTGAGATAGAAATCCCTGACTTAGCATAAGCTACTTATAGCTTTCTAGGGAAAGGGTGATTTGGGTTATCCTTTCATTCTAGCAAGCCCCTATCTGTCAACTCTCATAATACTTAATTTTATACATCCCTTACATTGAAGGAGCTTCCAAGTTGTGGGCCTGAAAGTGTCACTATTGACCAATTTGACCTTAGGGATAAATTGCTTGAAATGTTTTCAATGTTGTTACCAGTTTAAACTTGGGTTGTGTTAGGTCTTAAAAGTGAAAGTTTTTAAACCATAAGAGGGTGCCAATCTATTAATAAACCTTTGGCCCATGAGCGAGGTAAACAAGGTTGATTACCTCCTACTCTTCAGGCTCTACCAAACCTAGGTGGGTATACCTAAACAATAAGGCAGATTTAATGTTGGATGTGGTTCCTAGATTGAGAAATCTACTTGCTATGGCACATTAGGGTGGAGTACATGTAGAGATTGATAGCTATTTCCTACTGAAAGTATTTGGATTCAAGATTTTGAGTTGTATTTTGTATTTAATAGCCTAAGTATGACTAGTGCCTACTCCTATTGGGTGAATGGAGTGGATGAGTGAATGGTGATTATGGATGCAGATTTGCATGATAAGTAAACCTATTATTCGGGTTAATTCAAATTACTGGGCACTTGAGATTTCTGCACCTTATGTAGACATACAAGCTTTTTTATTACTGTGTTCTTTAATGATCCCAATGATATCCCCTCAAGTTATTGTGAAAGCATGAAAGGACCTATAATTCTTAAGTTAATGGAAACCAATCAAAACAACTTCTCTAAAATGATTTTAACCCTGGGAAAGGACCAATTAAAGTAAACTATTTGAAAGGATTTTTAATTCACATCAACCAAAAACCAATCAAAGCATCCACGGAGTAACAACAAATGTGCTCTAATAAATCTTGCAGACTTGAATAACTTGAAAAGACCACTTTGGAGACAACAAAATAATAGATAAGCATGAAAATTTACACAGTAATTGAACACTGAAAATGGATTATAAATTATAAATAGTTTTCTCCATTGTATTACTTAAAAATATAAGCATTATAATAGAAGTGTTTTGATATGATAGGGATGGGAAGATTATGCAATCTATCTTCTTACTAATGCCTATCCTAATGGAATGAAATATGATATGATGATGATGATTCCAAAATTAACCCTTGGTTTCACTACTTGTATGGGAAGCAACAAGCTTTAGGCCCATTTACAAAAAGTCACATCGCTCATAACTAAAACATAATTAGAATAAACATGAAAATGTTGAGAGTTTGTTGGCAGATGCACTACAGTCCGTTAACCTCTAGAAAGCGCTCGTAATCACCAAAGACCTATTCAAGGCTCATGCACCATGATTGTGTATCCAAAACCATCAAACTCTAGTCCCCTATTATTCTTTCTCTTACTTGGCCTATGCAATGAATGAGTTAACCTTCAATAAATGCACAATGTACCCAGTTTTGGCATGAGTGTCCACATTATGTATAATATCTTTCATGGCATACTCCAATTAGAAAATTCTTCCAAGATGTTCATGTGTTTTCTTAAGTACCTCATCTCATCATTGATTGCATCAAGAACAACTAGAAAATAGTGGGCTATCTCATCCTTCCATGTATCTTGATCTTTCAATTTTGTTTCCTCAAAGAAGTTGGGCAAGGCCATACTCAGTGGCTGACTAAAGTCACTTAACTATGGTGTCAAGATGTTATGGAAATCTTTATGTGCTTTCATAAGCTCTTGATATTCCTACAACACAATAGTGTTTTCTACCTTCTTTGCTATGATGTGAGACTCCACTTCCTTCATTTTGTCATTCAATCTATTATGTTCCAATAGTGTTGCATGTGCTTTTTCATGAATATTCTAGACCTATTCAACATGCTTATACATATCTTCAAATCTCATGCAAACTATCTTTGATGTTGTAGACGCTCAAATTATCTTGATTCATATCATGCACTTGATCCTAATTAACTAACACCGATTCTTAATCATGTCCACACTAACCATTTAATTGAATAATATTTATTTAATTAAATTCATCAAAAATCCTCTTAAAATTAGATAATGAACCTTATTAGATTATTTCATCATTTTCCTCCTTCAATTAAATAAATCAACTTTATTTAATTAAATCCTAATGTCTTCATTTAATTAAATAAATCAATTTTATTGAATTGAATCCTAATGTTCTTCATTTAATTGAATAAATCAAATTTATTTAATTAAATTACTAATCTTTGTTGGAATCAAGGAACACTGAGAGGGGGGGTGAATCAGTGTTTTGCAAAATTTAATTTTATTAATTTGAACTTTAAACCACTTATAGCATTCAACCAAAAGAAAGATGCAAGAACACAAAGCAATCAACCACAACACCATAACAAAAGGATTTCTATGTGGAAACCATGTTAGGGGAAAAACCACAGTGGAGGTCAATCCACAATATGAGTATACTCAATATAAATGTTTACAAAAGGGGAATGCACATGCATTCAGGCACACTGCCTAGAGCTCACTGCTTAGATACAAAAGGAATACTCATTGTCTTACAAAACATTTGGATTACATCCAAAGGATTTGAACTGAGAGAGTAGCATCTACTAATGCCATATTATAGTTGCGGTTAAGCTCATTTGCAACATTCTTCACACTCTATCTGATTCTTCTACTCTTGAAACTTTGTCTGCCTTAATTCAAATCACCAATCTTTGTTCTGCTCAAATGAAACTGTGCACAATCGATCAATAATCCTTCTGACTTTTTCATTACATTACAACATACATCAAAATGATATGAAAAGTCACTTATATTTATCCACAACTAGAGATTAAATCAAATACATGTCAACTTCAACAAAATATAAAACATGTTCAACATGTCAACTCAATCCACAAACAATTATTAATGCGCACCAACCAAATTTGGCCAAAACATAGTGAGGACCCAAAACAAAATCCTCAAACATGAAAACACAAAAACACCTTAAACAATTTTTCCTCGAATATCTGCAACATGCTACATTCATCAATTCGGCCTTTTTGCACTGTTAAACATAAAATCAATCAACTAGATCTTCTAATCTTGCACACCAATCAATACAAGGCTCTAAGATTCAAATATAACATAGTTCATACATTGAAATACCTTCCCTGAGATCCACAACTCAAAATAATAACAAGAAATTACATATGAATCAATGAACACAATTTTGTCGGATGTTCTATTCTAACCTTGATAGTTAATCATAAAAATTCAATTTGACTTCTAGTAAGAGAAAATACTAAAGTGCGGATAGGATTTTTGACTAGGGTTTCCATCAATGACAACACTAGATGACTTGTGCAGTGTCTCTTTCCAACAATCTCCCCCTTTGGCATTGATGGAATCAGTACCAACATGAATGCATACACTGTAATCTTCAAAACTTTAAAACACAACTCCCCCTGAGATGAATATGACATTTTTCACTGCCCTACACTCCCCCTTTAACATCAATAATAAAGATGGGAATCTTCATACCAAAAATTTAAAAAAAATCTATGAACAAACATGCTTCTCTAACTTACATGAACTTGAATATATCTGCAAAATTATTCTTCAACAAGCTTAAACTAGTGTCCAAACCCTTTTTGAGACTCTCCAGAATAGTCATGTGACCACATAACAAGTAGGATTGCATCTTTGCTAACTCAAGATTTTTTTGGATCATTGACAGCCATAGCATCATGTGCTTCCTTCAATGCACTAATCATTGTCTCCATTTTAGGACCAATCAATCCTTTGAGATCGCATACCCTTTCAACAATTTTTCCATTTTCATGCTTCAAAATTTTTATTTTGTCAAGTAGGGATATTACTTGACCTTCTTGCTTGCTCACATAAACAGTTAGAGGATCAAATGCTTGAGAGATATCTACTAACTATTTCTCATACTCCTTCATTTTCTTCTCAATGTCCTCAGTAAATTTAGCCAATGATAAGCATGACTTATAGATATTTCCACCCTCAGATAATGCACCTTGAATTTTCTTCACACAGGTAGCTAATAAGTATTTTTCATTAGCTATCATACCTTTCAATCTACTGATCCTTTTTACATCAAATTCTCTCTTAACCTTATCCTCAGCTGAATTTTCAAGAGACTCAAAGTGATTACTTACAGAGTTGATGAGCTTCTTCAACTGACCAGATGGAGAATCAAATGAATCCTTCACATATGTAGGCATGGTCTTCTCCAAGATACCAGATGCAAGACTTAGTAGCTCACTATCCTCAATGTGATGTTTTAGTATCTCCTCCCTTGCCTTGGCCTGAGCAAACGATGCTACCTTTAGCTTTTGAATAGGAGATAGAGTGGCCAAGTTGATAGGACCTTCAACTAATTTAGGGTCAAACTCCTCTTTTTTTTCTTCTAAAAAATCTTTTACTACCTTTGTAGTGTCTCTTGCTTCCACAACAACTTCCTTTACCTCAGCCTTCTTCTCTTCAGCCACAGATTCCTGCTTTCCTTTAGGAATCTCTATCTCATCAACTATCACAACTTTAGGAGCTTCAGTCTCCATAGGAATTTTAGTATCTTGCATATCTAGAGGATTCAGAGTATCCTCAATTGTGACTTCTTTCACATCTTCATTTTTTGGACTAGATGGAACATTTTCACTATGAGATTCTTCAAAAACAACATTATATCTGTTCTTTAATAAAACTGCCTTCATAATTTTCTCATTATTTCTTGAAAATTCTTCAGTCTATCCAATAATAAGCTTATTCACCCTTGTTTTACTCTTAAAATCCCTTTTTGCATCAATTAGGATCTTCATTTCTTCTATTGACATTACCGGACATAGATCAAAAAGTATCCACTCTCTCATTTATTCTTCTTCAGTTCTTGCATTTACTCTCCTACTTTCCAAGACTTAATAGAAAACTTTATACAATTCTAACATTATTTCTATGAGATTCATTCAAATAATTCAGATATTTTATTGTAGCTTCCTCAAGAATTCTCTGATCGACACTATCAAAAATGTCATGCCATTTAGAAAGTGGCTTGAGATTACCATCCTTAATCAAATATTTTTCCACTTCCTCTACAGACATACCTAATCTATCAATTTTTACCTTCTTCTTTGCTTTCTCTTCACTAGAGGTCTTTTCCTTAGAGACTTTTGATGCTTTTGTGCCCTTTTGCTTAATTTCTCTTACCTCTTCATCAAATTCAGTTTCTTCATCCTCTTCAACTGCAACATAGACTCTTGTGCTTTTTTCCTTCTTTCTCCTTCCTTCTCTCCCAAATGTCTTGACTTGAGCTTTCACAGGGCTTGATTTCTTTGCAGGATCAAATGAGAGTGCAAAGCTCCTTATGGATCTAGTTCTAGTAGAGGATGTTGCTGAACTAGCAGACTCAATTCTAGCAGGCTCTCCTTCTTTAGCTTGTTCTCTTTTCCTCTTAGCTTCCCTAACTACTTCAGTTGATATTCCCATGCTTTCTACAAAAGCTTCAACTTCCTTTATCACCTTCAAAACTATCATAGGCTTCTTCAGTTGTTCATGTAATTGCATATCTTCCTCTTCAAAGGTACCAAACCTTTCTTCTATTGGATCCTGAGGTTTACTCAACAGGTGTTGAGCATACAACTCAAAAATGTGTTCTTCAACCTCATAACCCACAGGCATTATCCATACTGTTCTAGGTTCTGCAACTTCCATTAAGCACTGATGAATGTCAACCATGAAGCAAATAGTTTCCTTGTATTTTTCAACAATAGATGTAGGAATCCTTTTCCTAGGTTGCATTTCACTCTAATTTTTTTTGAAATAACCCCAAATAGTAGTTTTCTTTGCTTTGTTGTCACCAATTCTATACAAGATGTCTCTGATTTGAACATCTATAGGTCTCTTTACCAACTCCTGGAACTTCATTCATGAAGTAGAAAAACAAAAATAACAATAGATTTCCATACTTGAAAGAATTCTTCTTATCCTTCTTGATTTTTCCAAGTTTGTCAATTAGCTGGCCTCAAAGTAACTCACATAGGTCATATTTTGCATTTTCCTTGACCATCTGATAACCTGCATAGATTTTAATACAAGATACAAAGTAGATTTTATAACCAATAACCATAGAAGCAAATCTCATGTCCACTTCAATGATGTCATTAATTTTCATGGCTCTTTTGTCAAAAACTAAACCAATTGCCTCAGTAGTTGTTTGGTTCTTCACAGATTTCAATGTCAGCATCCCACTGGATGAATTCAAACCAATAACAGTCCTTATAGCTTCCTTCATGATCTTGAAAGGATGATTTAACCACATGAAATTGGCATGCACTCAAATCAATATGTATCAAACCCATTCATTTTTTGTTGAACACAGGAAATTTCATAATTTGTGTGAACTTCTTCTCCTCCAAATTTTTGAATTCGGGCCCTACATAGATATCTTCTCCCACAATGTGATTGGTATACAGATTTAACAATTGGGAGCTTCAAAATTCCTCAACATTCACATGAATATATGCCCTAATATCTTCAATATGCAAAACACCATATGAAATGGAAGAAAATGCACCTAATGGTTCTGTCTCAATAGATTTGAATGGGTGTCATTTGAATTTTAGATGGGGTCTATCCTTGATATCAACTACTAATGGAGTAGCCATTTCCAAAAATTTCAATTTCACAAGTTTGCATATAAATACCTTTCATTGGATTAGGGTTTGATCGCCAAATCACCTTCAGACTTGTATCTCACCAAAATTCACTTGCAAATCTCTCCAAACTTATTCTCAAAATGAAATGTGACAAATGAAGAATAGAAGTAACCTTTTATCATTCGCACACCTAACCTTTATGTCTCAATAAATTATTTTTCCCTAGGTCTTCTAAATACCCTGTTTTCATAGACTACCAAAGAAAATTCTTTTGTTGACCTTCAATATTGCATAAGTTTCCTCCACAAGAGATCCCAAAACATTTGTAGATCATCAATGCAATAGTTCCAATTTGCCACATTCTGGTACCAACTACCAATAGGGGTTAAAATATTTTCGTAAGAGCTCCCCCTAGGCCAAAGGCCTTGAGCTAATTCCCGTAGGAATTTCCAGAACTAGATTCTGGTGTGGAATCATTTCCTTGATTAGAGGCACTCTTCTTCACCCATGCCTTCTTCATTTTCTTCCTGATCTCACTCATAGTAACTTTTCCTTTTCCCTTATCATCCTTCTAAATATTTTACTTTGTTTTACCGCACCCTTCTTGCTTCTACAAAATCTTGCAATGTGATCGTGTTTGTTACAATTATAGCACACCACATTTCTTTCTACAGACTAGTTATTCCATTGATTTTCTCTTGATCTGCACTGGTTAGCAATATGGCCAAATCTATTGTAGGCATAACATCTAACATTTCTATTGAAAGAGTTGTTCATCATATTTTTGCATTCATTTGACTTATGACAAAACTTATTACAATTGAAACATTGACCTGAGAATGATGGACCACTTGGATTCATTTTGCTTCTACATTGACCAACCATATGACCAAATTTATTGCAAACAAAAAAATATCCATTGAACTTTTGAGCATTAGGTTGTCTTACTGGATACCTTCTAGCTTTGTTCATCTAATTTCCTTGCCTAAATTTCCTTTAACCAGATCTAGAGATTTCTCCTTTTTCATATCCAAGACCTTGCTTGTCACTTCCAATCTTTTGATTCTAAATTAGTTCATCAAGCTTAGATGAGCTAATCTTGAAATTCTCCCTGTATTAATTTGCAGTAGCAAGTTCATCCCTGAGAGTAACAATCTGTCTTTCAAGCTCTTCTTCATTGTTTCTATATTGTTGAAATTCAAGCTCCAACTGATTGAATCCATCATTAATTTTGCTGCATTCTTCAAATTTTTCTTTCAAGGACTAAGCAAGATTCTCTTCATTATTATTTCTATCTTCAATCTCCTTGGTCATCCCCATCACAATATATTCCATCTCATGCTTTAGGACAACATTATTAATGGTAAGATTTTCACATTCTTCTATATTTTCCTTCAGGGCTTGACTCAGGTGTTCATTTTCCATGCTTTTACTCTCGTTTTGCTTAATCTGATCACAAAGTTCCTTTCTATTTTCCCTTGAATTATTGATTTTATCTTTCAATGATTGAATGAATTTCTCGACATTCATGAGGCTTGATTGCAATTACTAGACTTGAGATTTGGACTGATCAAGATCATCTAGGGCCACCAAAAGTTGTTGTTGAAGACTGTTGGAATCCATTGAATCACCTTCCTAGATCTTCCCCAAGCTATTAAACTTCTTCCTAGGAACTAGGCTCTGATACCAATTGTTGGAATCAAGGAACACTAAGAGGGGGGGTGAATCATTGTTCTAAAAAAATTAACTTTATTAATCTAAAATTTAAACCACTTATAGCATTGAACCAAAAGAAAGATGCAAGAACACAAAGCAATCAACCACAACACCATAACACAAGTATTTTTACATGGAAACCCTATTAGGGGAAAAACCATGGTGGAGGTCAATCCAAAATATGAGTATACTCAATATAAGTGTTTACAAAAGGGGAATGCACATGCATTCAGGCACACTACCTAGATCTTGTTGGCTTTCAATTGTTTATATGTTAGTTTGTCCTTGATGCCAAAACTATTTAATGGGGTTCATGACATCACTGGTTGTATTCTTTGCATTCTTAGATTGGATGATATGCAGTTGCATTGGTTGGTGTTATGATATGTAGTGTGATATGAATGTGATGATATGCTTGGTGGATGTTGATAGGATGCATTCTCAGCTAATGCATTCTTAGCTTGTTTTGATTCATGATGGTTACAGTTCATTCACATGGTGATTCACATGGTTCATGGCATGAACTTTCTAGTTTCAATTTTTACTTGTTGGTACTGATGTTTGACATATGTTCATTATTTCAGGGCATGTTCATTATAGTAGGATTATGACAGGGCATGTTCATTATAGCAGGACATGCATTTTTTTCAGAGCATGCATTTGCTTCAGGGTATATATCTTGTTTCATATATATGACATGGATACTCAAGTATATCCAAGTTGATAACTTTCAGATTGTGGTATATTCAACTTGATATTTTGCAATTTTTCTTCACATGATATATGATTGACATCTTATGTCAAAAACATATATGTTTACAAGAAGATTGCATATGAATGCATATTACAAGTCACTTGTATATTTTTTTGAAGGATATTGAAATATCTATCGTTTACACCATGAATGGTGTTAGGAACTTAAGAGATATGAGACTTCTCTAAAGATTAAAAGCTTCTTTTTAAAGCTTGGTGGTCATGTGATATCGACATTATAAATGTTTGTTAGCAATAAATTTTACAAGGTGATTTGTTTTTTATTGGACTCATATTAATAAGGTTTCGGGCTTTACCAAAGGCACATTAATCATGTTGGAGAAAATATGAGGTAATCGGCATTTGAGGCTTTTGATTATTGTTTGACATGGAAATTATGATTACAAAGGAAATGAATTTTTTTAGAAAGTCACTTGAATAAGGAAAGTGATTGACATTACTGATACTATCATTTGGTTTTGTTTGGTGTCGACATTTTTAGCAAAGGATATTCTTGACAGAATATACTCACATGGATTTCAAATGTTTATCAATGATGGTTAATCTTGAAAGCAGTAGACTTCAAAAAATTATCAATGATTATGAAGTTTGGAATTAGGGGATTATGCTATTGTGTAGAAATCATTTTCATTATGATGAAGTTTAGAACCCTAGCTACTGTGGATAGCACGATAGTTTGCAGGTTTTAGTGTCTTCTCTCAGCTGATACATTGAGGATTTATGTTTTTCATTTCTTGGAGCTTGCTAGTAGTAAGAATGGTTTGGAATTTTTGTCATTCTGGTTTTGTAATTAGAATACTAGCTATGAGCTAGTATGTGTGTGATTGTGGAAGTTGGACTTGACTTTTAGCTAGGTAGTTATGATGGTCTTCAACAATAATTTATGGTATTTGCTTTTCTTTCTCCCACCGTAAACAGGTAATACAAAAAACTCTCTTGATTCTTATGGACCTTGATACAATTGGTTAAGGAAAGGATTATTTTTTAAGGCATGAAACTATTTGTTTTTATGCTAATATCATTCCTGAATATTTGGCAGTTATAGTAGTTGATTGTAACAAGTTTTGTGGGTAAAATATTTGGTAAATATGTTTAAACCTGTTAGGGTTTTTGGATGATAATACCTGATTGTAACTAAATTATTTCAATATGGTGATATTTGTTGAAATAGTTTACTTTGAAGGAGGATTATTTTTAGGGTTTGTCATTCAAACCCTAATCTGAGTTGATTTATTCAAAATGCATACAAAGATTATTATTTGTAGGGTCTTTAAAAGATGATTTTCAAGCATTTTTCTGTGTAATCTAAAAGAGAAATATGATGTTTCAGATATACTATAAAGAAGTTGTATTGCATTGAAAATATTTATATTGATACTCAGATTATTGTATTTAAGGAAGATGTCATTCTCATACAACATTTGTCAATGTGCTTATTGAAAATATTTATAGTCTTCTATTGAAATTTTGGGACTGCATATTGCACTTCTAGGGTTCTGATAGAGTATTGTAATTGTGTTGCATTGTAATGGAGTTGGTGCTCCTAGAGTTGGTACTCTAAATTAGTAAGGGGTTGGTGCTCCTAAACTATGTAGAGTTAGTGCTCTATCTGAATAAAGAAAGATTTTTTGAGTGGTTTTTTTTTCCCCTAGAGGGTTTTCCACTCAAGACAACATTATGTGTTATGTGGTGATTTTATGTCTGTGATCTTTTTCTTATCAGTTTGATTTTAATGTGTTACCAAATGCATAATTATAATTCTTTCATATTTGTCAATGTTATGCCACATTTCATATCAATCTTTCATATTTGTCAATGCACATTTCATGCATAAAAATTTCTGATTTAAAGTGAGCTCTAATACATGTGAAAGTGTTATGTTCCCCTTTGGTTAAGTTTCATGTTTAAATTCCTGGTTCATGCAAATACAATACTGTTTATGCACAAGTAAAATATGTTCTTTGAATTGTCCTTTGGTGTCTTGATTTAAAATTCAAGTTTTCTATACATACTGTCATTTGTCTTCTTGGCTCAAACAAACATAAATTCTTGTTTTTCAAAAAAAAAATCTAACTTTCATAAATCATTGATTCATCCCCCCCTCTCAATGATTTCAGTCTTCCAACAATTGGTATTGGAGCATAGGGTCCTTTCATAGGTCTAACCCACCTAGGATAGATTCTAGTTTTAGAAGTCTTCAAATATGTCACAAGCTCAAGAAGGCACTTCCATCACTAGAGCTCCATTGTTTCATGGTACAAATTATGTGTTCTGGAAAATCAAAATGGAAACATATCTTGTTTCAATTGATCTTGATGTGTGGAGCATTGTTTTAGATGGACATATGGTTCCACCCACAATACCCTTAGATTCTACTGAAAAGAAGTATGAAACTAATGCTAGAGCTAAACATGCTCTTTTGTGTGGTTTAACCAAAGATGTATTTGTTAAATTCATGCACTGCAAATCAGCTAAGGAAATTTGGGAAAAACTTGCAAACATTTATCAAGGTAATGATAAAGTCAAACAGTCAAAGATTCTTACTCTCAAAACTCGGTTTGAGGAAATGAAAATGAATGATGATGAAAAAATGGTTGAATACTTTTTTAGAATAAGTGAAGTTGTTAATGCAATGAGAGGTTTAGGAGAAGAAATAGAAGAGTTTGATGTGGTCAAAAGGTCATTAGAACCTTACATCCTAAATATGAAACTAAGGTTTCAACTCTTGAAGAAAAGAAACACTTTGATAAGCTTACCTTAGATGATCTACAAGGGACTCTTACTATTTTTGAAATGAGAACAAGCAAAAACAAACCACCAGGAAAAGAAACTTCTTTTAAAACTGAAAAAAAAGGAAATTGTAGTTGAAAGTGATTCTAAAGATTCTGATACATAGGAGTCTCATTTTGTTATAAAACTGAAAAAGGAATTAGGTAAATACAAAGGGAAACTTCTCTTTAAATGTTTCAACTGTGGCAAAATTGGACATCTTGTAGATAAATTCCCCTATGTTGAACTAAACAGTGATGATGGAAAACCTGACAAGCAATTTAAGAAGATCTATAAACCTAAAAGGAAATTCAATTTCAAGAAGACAAAGATTCTATTCATCAAAGATGAATTAGACAGTGAGACAGAAGACTCTTCAGATGAAGAAGAAGAGACTCTATTTATGGGTGAAGTTAAATAGCAAGAGGATATAAACAAGTATGTCTTAGAAGATGGTAAAATAGATCTAGAAGGTGAGACTATATTTATGGCCACAATGAATGAAATGGAACTATAAGAAAATAGACCTGTAGAGACTTCTGCTTCTAATAAATAATTGGGAGGTTTAGAGAATGAACTGAAAATTGCTCTAAGTGAAGTTCAAGATTTGGAAAAAGACTTAGTATATTAGAAAATTCAGATTGAGCAAGATACTGAGAATCTATTAAGTAAGATTCTAATCATTGAAATGGAAATTACTGACTTAAAACTTCAAGTTGAAATCCTTAAGATTACAAGGATGCAATTGGAATTCAAGGAAAAAAGTTGTTGTGACTTAGAAACTAGAATCAACAATCTTAGAAAGGAATTTGATAAATTTATAGATCTTTTGAATAAACAAGGGTCTTATGAAGACAAGTTAGGTCTTGGTTATATGAATGATTCAAGTGATTTTCTAGATGTAAATGTAAAAGCTAAATGTGGCAGATCTAGACATGATTCCTACAAGAAGAAAGAGAATAGTCTTTCTAAGACAACTATGCAAAACAAAGTTAAGTTGGTTTGGATGCCTCAAAGGAGCAATGTAGAACAAAAAGATATTTTTAATCAAACTAAATTACATGTTAAAGTTGAAAATACATGGATCTTAGATAGTGGTTGTTCTCATCATATGACATGGGACATAAGTATTTTTACTAAACTTGAATTTGGTGATTTTGGTTTAGTATGGTTTGGTAATGATGATTACTTACAACTTATGGAAAAAGGCACAGTAGTTTTTGGCAATAATATTTTCTTGCCAGATGTTTATTATGCAACAGGTTTAAAACAAAATCTATTAAGTGTGACACAAATATGTGATCAGGATTTTTGTATCCTTTTTTATGCTTGTGGGTGTCAGATTAATTTTTTTTTAGGAGAAATAGTTGTTGTTGGTTCACGGACACAGGGAAATATCTATGAAGTGACTAGTGTAAAAGTTCTTGATCAATTGAGGAGGAGTCTCTATGATCTTCCTCCTATTTCTTTTCACTAATCAATCTTTGTGATTGCATGGTGTGCTTTAAATTTTTGTCTTATATCCTTGAAAACTACAATCAAACCCTTGTAGTTTAGTTGGTGTTTTGGAATAGTTTGCAATTTTCATTAAATGAAGGATTGTGTGTTAGTGTGTCACTTTTTTATTGTCTTGATTATGTCAACAGATATGTAGAAATTTTTTCTTCAGAATGAACAAAGAATTGGTAAACTCAATTCATTTTTTTGCCTCTAATATCAGTTGTTCTATCTTCATAAAGAGGAAGGCTCTATGATATGAGAAGAGAATTTTTAGAACTCTATGTCTCAGGAGATGGAGAAGAAAGATTATATTTTTCTTCCAAGTCATGCAATTTGTCTACTTCATGAAGTAATGTGAAATAGGGAAGTAAAATGTAGTGAATGTTGTTTTGAGGAGAATCTTATTGTTGAAATGACAATGAAAGTTATAACATTTTTGGATTTGCAAGGTTTCAAGGCTTCTCAAAACAGTCTGGTATGAATTCTTTTAAAAGTATGCATTGTCTTAGGGGGAGACATTCTTATCTGTTTGCACCATTTTTTTTCTTAAGCATTGGTTCAGCATGTGGTTGCATCTGGTTCTTCTTAGTATTATCAGTGTTGATCTTTGACATGATCGGTGATATTCTATTTGATATTCCACTGGATGGTGTTACATGCATTTTGGTATTGCATTATGGTTTGTATTGCATGTTGATTGGTATAATAGTTGTTTAATGATTTATATTGGAAAATTAAATTGTTTCAGGTTTCATGAGATAGTTACTTAAGACAGGACAACATCAATGAAAAGAAACATTTGTTGCTTGGACACATGTTAGTAATAAGAAATGATAATTATGAAATAGTGATTGAATAGTGCTATATCATAGGGAGAGGTTTCTTGCATATTTCAAGGCACAAAATACTTTTGGTGATTGGTTGTAATACAATTTGGTGATCTGTCTTCCAACAGAGCTCACTGCTCAGATAAAAAAGGAAGAATCACTATCTTACAAAATTTTTGGATTACATCTAAAGGATTTGAACTAAGAGAGTAGCATCTACTAATGCTAGATTACAATTCTGGTTAAGATCATGTGTAGCATTCTTCACACTTTATCTAATTCTACTCTTCTACTCTTGAAACTTTGTCTGCCTTAATTTGGATCACCAATCTTCATTCTACTCAAATGAAACCATGCACAATCAATCAATAATCCTTTTGAATTTTTCATTACATCAAAGCATACATCAAAATGATATGAACAATCACTTATATATATCCACGACTAGAGATTAAATCAAATACATGTTGGCTTCAACAAAATATAAAATATGTTCAAATTGTCGGCTCAATCCACAAACAATTATTAATATGCACCAACCAAAGTCATCCAAAACATAGTGAGGAACCAAAAAAAAATCCTCGAACATGAAAACACCTTAAACAATTTCGCCTCGAATATTCGCAACATGCTATATTCATCAAGTCGACATTTTTGCACTATTAAAAAATAAATCAATCAACCGAATCTTCTAATCTTGCACATCAATCAATACAAGGTTGTAAGATTCAAAGATAGCATACTTCATACATTGAAATACCTTCCCTGAGATCCACAACTCAAAATGATAACATGAAATTACATATGGATCAATGAATATAGTTCTATCATTAATTGAACATGCTATCATTAATTGAACATAGTTCTATTAGATGCTCTATTCTAACTTTGACAGTTAATCACAAAACTTTAATCTGACTTCCAGTACGAGCAAATACTAAAGTGTGGATAAGATTATTGACTAGGGTTTCCATCAATGACAATACCCAATGACTTGTGCAATGTCTCTTGGCAACAATCTTCCACTATCTTCTCATTTGATTTAAATAAATCTAAAAATCTAAATCAAATTTCATATCAACTAATTACACATAAGTTAATTAAATCCTAATTAACTCCTAACACTAAACCTCCTTTCCTCTAGATTTTGCAAATTGCACATGTAAATAAATTTATTTAATTTGTTAATTCCTCTATTTTTATTCAAATATGGCATATTCTTGGAATATTCCACCAATTTGAAATATCCCTCTCAAAGAACTTTTGTCCTCTAACATGGCATTAAAGGCTCTTACATGTCCTTTTCTTGAGCCAACTTGGCATTTTCTCCTCTTAAAACTCTTCTTGCACAAGCCATTTTTTGAATTTCAAATTCCACCTACATGCATTTAGCATGCACATTGTTCAAAATGTGCTCCACTCTCCTTCATTAGCATGTTGAAAAGTGGCACAATGGCATTGGTTCAAGTTTAATCCCACATTATTCCTATTCTTCAATCCTCCATCCTTCTTTCCTATAAATAGAGGAATTCTCTATTGATTTGGGATCCACAACTTCATGCAAAAGTTATTATCTACAGATTTCATGCAATTCCATCCATTTTTATCCAAGTTATCATAGCATTTTCATCCATAACTAGGTTATTGGCAATTTTTATCAAGAATCACACATCCATCATCAAAGCTTGTGAAGGAATTGGGAAAGAGCTTCTTTACACATCAAAGAAGCACCAATTCCCCCATGGGATGCTGGTTTGAGCATTTGAATAAGCTTCATTAGCTTTCATTTAATCATTTTAGTTTGTTTTTTGTTCATTGTGTTTGAATGAATTTCGTGGGGAATGCTAGTTTAGATTTCTTTATTGAATAACATTGGATTGTTTGTTCATGTTTAAGTAGGTCTAGACAAAGTGTTCACATTTTGGTGCCCATCGTAGGGCCTAGCCCCGTTTTTAACTTTTTTTGGCAAGCTTTCGTCGATAGGTTTGGTCATGAATCTCGATGTAGCACACCCGTGACTTCTTTTAGCGCATAGGTGGTGACTTTTGGTGCATCTAGGCTCTGTTATAGTGCATACACGACATCTTCAAGCACATTTACCTCCTTTTTTGGTGCATATATAGGATATTTTACCACATATGGTCTTATTTTTAGCGGATATGGTCTGAGTTTTAGCACATATGGTCTCTATTTTAGCGCATATGCTGTCTATTTTAGTAGTCAATCTTAAAATGACCATATCTTGGTCATACAAAGGTCTTTTTCGAAGCTTTTTTTTTGAAATGGGGTAGAATTTCATAAGATATGCAATGGTGTAAGTGTTTCTAAATTTTTGTAGAGTTAAAATCTTCAATTTTACATGTAAAGTAAAAACACCTTGTAACATGGTCTAAATTTTAGGGTTTTTATGCTTAATCATTCATTTAACCCTCATATCTTCTTATTTATTGATCTCATCTAACATTTTGAGCATAGCTTCCAGGTTTTAGGAGGAGAATGGAGCATTAAAGTGAAAGAAAAAGCATTTGATATCCATTGTATAGGAAAAGGAGGAAACAAGGAGAAGGCCTCCTATGACACTATCTCATGATTGTAACAAGTGTTTTTAAACACTTTGGGAGAATTTATAATCCCATCTTTAGGATCTTGTTATCTTCAGTTTTAGGACTCCAATAAATTTCATTTGGGCTTTAAAAAGAACAATCAAAGGGTTAAAAAGAACATTAGAAACTCACTAGATTTGGTTTTGGGGTTTTAAGAATTTAACAAAATAACTTCAAACACTTGATTTGGTGCTATAAAAAGAATCCATTACTGCTTTTGAGGTATAAAATGAACATGTGTCTTTCTTTTTTTGTAATATTTTTTACAAATTAATATCATTTAAAAGGCTTATGCACTTCTCTTGCGCTTCATGATGATCTTGAGAATCAAAATTCTATTGGTGATATTAGGTTGTCTAAAATATTTCCTCCACACTTCAATTTGGGCTCTTAAAAATTGAACAAATCTTGCTAGTGTGAGATAAGTATATTGTGTGTGTTCTCTCTTTGTTCACACAAACAAAGATTGATCTAACAACGGATGTACTTACTTGCTTGTGTTTACATTTAGAGGGCCTACCTTGGTGGGAAAAAGTACTCACCCCAAGGGAACAACCCAAGCGGTAATGAGAATAGGCCAAGCTCTTCCAAACCACTATATAAATTTGTGGTTGTGATGAAAATCGTAAAAGATGGGAAGCGGTGCATGATAACTCTCCCCCAATATATTTATGATGCGTAAAGCCCTTGTTCTAAGGGTTGGGAGATCTCTCACAAGGAGTTTATCATTGCACCCCATAAACTAGATGCCCTTACTATGAACCTTTGTTTAGAATCCAAAATCCCAATATTTGTTGGCATCAGGAGGTCGGACCTCCAGAGCCGTCCCACATATTTGAAATTTTTTGTAGTGATGAAAGGTTCATCATGGGAGATTCATGAGAATTGAAGCTTGGCTGAACCATAGAAGTGAGTGTCACGGAGGGGAGCCAGTGTGGTCAAGCTTCTAGTCATCCGCTCTGAATAAGCGCAGTTGGATTTATCCAAGTGGGAATTCAACAAATATTTTATTTTCTATCCTAGGGTTGTGCAATCTTTGAGTCAGTTAAACACATTGTTTGGATCAAAAATCTTGAAAACAAACATTCAACAAAGTCATCAAAATTTCAAACCCTTTGGAAAGAGAAAATATTCTTGAAGAGTCCAAATGTTACTACTTGTCCCTAGGGATTTATCCTTAGAGGCTTCTAAAAATTTGGGCCCATATATTGATTTTCTCTCTCTAAAGTCAACATTAGGGAACTATGCTCTTGAAACCTTGATCTTCACATAATGGACCTTGTGGGATGAAAAGGAATTGAGACATAGACATTCAATTTGAAAACTAAGCAAGAAAGTGTGGATGTGGTAAAAGCAATTCATTAATCAAGATGAAATCAATTGAACCTCACGCATGTGCTTGTTGTCTTTTGTCTTATGGTCTTCCAAGAAAAAATTGGTCTTTTGGTTTGAACTACTCATAGGGTAAACCATGTTCTTCACTATCTTGGTCTTGTAAACAAGGTCCCTCTTAGGTTCATTTAAGATCAAAACAACCAATCATTTCATCCATCTCAAACATCAATCAAATCCCATCTCACAAACAACTTTTGAACCATTGGAAAAATCATTCATACTAGACTTTTGGAAAATACTTCAAATCAACATCAAAATCACCTTGTTTGGCTAAGTGTGTGTGGATGAATCCTTCCTCATACACCTAGTTAAATTATCGTCTTGTGGACAAGTTTATTCCAAGACAACATCTAACCTCTTGGATTTTATGAGTTCATTATCAAATCCAAATCAAAAATCCAAAAGTCCTAAATTCTAGTATTCCTCCAAGGGTCTTAAAAGTTCAACAACCATATCATTCACCCCTTTCATCCTTCATCTCGTCATTGGTCCTAAATTCCCTAGAGGTCAACAAGGTCAAAACACAAGAAGAACATGGAATATAAACTTGATCCATATATCATGAGTAATCTAAATCAACCAAACTATCAAAGCCTTACAATGTTGATTGATTATCAAAACTCACATTTATGCAATCCATACATGGCATCATTATCTCCTACAAACCTCAATGGTACAACAAATGTGAGTATTCCCAATCCAAATTTTGGAACACCTTTCCCTATGTTAGATTTAAATCAAAGTCCAAACCTACAAATCTATCAACCAAACAATCAATACATGAGTCTTCAACAAAACAACATTATCCCACCAAATCCATACATGCCAAATGCGAATATACCAAGTACAATTTTACCAAACATGAAAATTTCAAATCCACACTTGGTAAAATTTGGGATAGATATGTTTGTGAATCATACAAATGTTGTTCAAAGTCCAAACAATATGTTAACAACTCCATGTATTGATCCAAGTCAAGGTAACACCATGCAAAATCAAAGTTACCTAAATCAAACCAATGTGATTCCCAACCACAACAATGATCAATTTCAACCTATAATGCCAAATCAGAACATTTTCCAAAATCAATTTGTCCATGATCCCATACAAACACCGCAAGTATACATTACAATTTTTCTTGAACAAAAACCAAATCAACTATATCAAGGGTTTCAAGATAAAAATCAAGATCAAATTTTGCAAGATCAAATTTCTATACTTACCAAAGTAGTTGATTCATTGTGCCAAAAGACATACCCACCCCAAAATCAATACACTTTTCCATTGGTTAAACCATATCATCAAAGCATTGAGTTGTGTCCACAACCACATCAAGAACAATATCTCCAATATCAAGAAGTTGGATATCAAGATCAACAACATCAACAACAAACCCAACCTCCACATCTCGAAGATCAATCACCACATCTCAAAAATAAACTAGCACATCTCCAAAATAAATCACCACAAGGTCAATTTAAAGTACAAATCTCACAAGGTAACAAACAAAAATACACACCAATTGGGGAACCAATCAAATCAGTCATGCAATAGTTGGTACAACAAATGTCATCAAAATCCTTGTTTATGAAAATTATCAAGAGCCTCAAGTTAAACCACCATAGTATAATGAGAAGCAGCTTTGTGATTTTCACAAAATAAAGAGACACACAACATAAAATTGTATTCGACTCAAAAATCTCATCCAAGACCTTGTTGATAAAAAATAATAACTATTAAGGACAATGATGAAGATTCAACCACTAGTGATAGCATTGACAATCTCCCCACCACAATAGTTGAAAATAATGATCAAGATCTATCCATCAATGAGCACCTTGAAGATGTTTCTACCTCATCTAAAGATCAACTCAACATACATCAAGAGTCACTTTTTGATCATGATCAAAATCCACCAACATACCCAAAAATGATCCAATTCAAGAAATGTTAACATCATTTGATCCTATGGTTGAAAACATTGAAAATTTCTCTACCACCATTGTTGAAAACAATGATCAAGATCTATCCATAAATGAGAACCTTGAAGATGTTTCCACCTCATCCAATTATCAGATCAACATACATCAAGAGTCACTTTTTAGTCATGATCAAAACCCCTCAACAATGATCTAATTCAAGGAATGTTAGAATTATTTGATCCTATTGACATAATCCACGATCCATCGACCAATGATCATGTATCTACATCACCTAATGAGTTAGAGGACATATCTCAAGAATTTATTCCAAAACATGATCAACATATTTCACCAAAGTCTAGCAATGGTCCTTTCCAAGACATATTGACATCCTTTGACCTCATGGTTACAAATACTGGAGGAATCCTCAAGTCAAAATTTTATCCAAGTCCACTCAAATATCAAGAGGATATTGAGCCACTTCCCATGCCTAATGAAGATATCCAAGAACTATTTATAAGCAATCCATCCTTTGAAATTGACCCATGTCAAGAACGTGATCCAAAGCATGTTAAAAGAAATTCCAAAATTAATCAAGATCAAGAATTCGTATCTCCAAGATACTACAATGATGTAATGGACACTCTCCTAACTATACAAGATATCACAAAAGATGATCATATCTATATAGCACATACTCCTTTGTCTACCCATGAGATGATTTCTTTGGATGGACATGTAGATGATCTTCATTCAAAACAATAGTCTCGTACTCTTGATATCATTACCAAGGAACAAGAGTCTTCTACTCTTAACATTTATACACATGATCAAGATAGAGAAAAATCTAGAGACATCAGAAATGGGTCATGGAGAAGGCTTCTATAGAAGTTGTGAATCAGAAACATCTTGTGAAGGAATATCAAAAATGAATCATGAGGAAGACTTTTACGTGGAAAGTGAATCATCAAAACATCTTGAAGAAGTATTAAAATATGATATTTCACAAGATCAATCCAAAGATATGAATCAGGAAGTTATCCCACTTATGGAGGATCCTATAACTTATAAAATTGGATCACTTACCTTTTTTAGGGCAAGCTATCTTATCAATGAAGAATCTATCACCTTTGAAGATCATTAATAGAGTAGAAAATGATTAGTGCCGTATTTCCAAGGTAAATCGTATCCTGTTTCAAATAAAATGTTTCAACATATGAATTATGAAGGTAGAGGATTATTCCTACATGAATAGGGTACCCTAGAACCAGTGTAGATTATTGGAAATTTTAAGCATCAAGGTCTTGGTTTTAAAATACTGGGGGCAGTTTTATCTAGTGCAAGCATCAACATAGGGAGCATGAAGAATCCTTATGGTAAAACTGATGCCAATACTACAACCAGCCATGTCATGAATCTTCATCCACCAATCACCCCATCCATGAATTGGGACCAACATCAAAAGAAAGATTTGAATCAAAGCACAAAGAACATTATAAAAAAAAAAAAGCTAAGAAGGATAATGGACAAATCAAATACACATGGATACCAAAAAATACAAAGAAAGATTGTCCCTATCAAACTCCATTAGTCAAATAAACTATGGGGAAAAATAAAAAAGGGAAAAGTATCCATCAAAGATGTCCACAAAGGAAAAATCAGGCTTCTCAAGCAACATACAAAGTATATCGAAAAATTGGTCCTAATTCCATGCACATTTACGTATCCACCCATTATTTCTCATCTTCCCAAGTTTGGAGAGTCAAAGATTCCAAACTATCAACCAATCCATATTTTATTCCTAAACACACTCCATCCATGCCTCCACACATGATATCCAATTTTCAAATTAACCATGTATTGGCAACCACCCTTCATCATAAGGGTTCTGAAGGAATTCTATTGTGATGTGCGCACAAAGACATAGTTAACTCCAGTATCAACAAAGTAGATCAAGAATCTCAAAAGTTGCATTCAAGTGTGTGTATCTTGGAAAAGTAGCTTCTTCAAGTAGGATATCAATGGCACATTATGACAGAAGCATCTACATCAACACCACCAGGGGTTTCAGGATGAGCTTAAAAATATTTCACTAAAAAATACAAAAAAATGAAAATAAAAAATGAAAATCCTAAAAAGATCAAAAGAATTAAAAAAAGATTGAAAACAGTAAAGAAAAAAATCATCCTCTAGTGAAAACCACTATGGTGGCACTTTGGACAAGTACCATGATGAAAACATGGAAAATAGGCGTCATGTGTAGAATCAAGCATCATATGGATCTATTCAAGTGAAATCATATCATCCCATCCATAATAAATCTGACATTCCATCCATCTTATCCATAATAAATCCATTCATCCATGAACCATTTATCCAACCCATTGCCATCTACATCCATCTTCCATATTATCTTTATCTTGACAAAAAATTTGTGTACACTTTACACTTGCTTGTGGCAAATATCTTGACATGGGTCATTTTCATTAATCCTATCCTACCCAACGTTATCTAAGCCATGAACCATTATCCAAGGATAATTATTTATTGGAACACTGTATCTTATCACAAGATAATCCATATCCATCCATCCATACATCTATCCAAGCATCCACCCATGGAATTTCATAGATTGCTAGACACTGGGGGTAGATATTTACATCTTTCTTTGGGAATAAATCTTGATCTATATCTTCCAACTTATGTGGTGATCTGAACATTGAAAAACATTGAAATCAAATTGGTCAAAGCATTTATGAGCCAAAATCCAAATCACTAGCCCATGGCATATTTTGACAAGAAGATGTTCCTTATCAAGCTTTATCTTTCATCGAACATTGATCCAAACAATTAATATCAATCACATCTCACATGTGTTTCAACGTCACATCAAATCATTCAAACCAAATTTTGTTCCAAACAAAGCTTCAAAATATTGATCAATCAAATCCAATCAATCCATCATCATCTCAGGATATCCTTCCCAGTCCTTGTGTTTCTTAACACTATCCTTGCATTTTCGTGTATCCAATGTTATCATCATCAATCTTGATCAATCAAATCCAATAAATCCATTATCTATTGGAATTGATTGATTCAATCCATAGCTCCCATGAAACACTTGCAAGTGATTACCTATCACAATATAGAAAAGATCAACAAGCAAGATCGTGCTCAATAAACTTGAGAATTATTATTGATGCAAAATAACTTGGATTATGTGAAAAAATGTTGTGAATATGCTGTCGTAGATAATTGATAAATAATTGCAATGAATCAATCCTAATGAAAAGGATGAAAGCTAACCCTAGATTAGGGTTAGATTAGAACATGACAAGTGTCCTCATAGGAATGAATGAGAAAACATGTTCTAATATTAGAAACTTTAATCATGCAAAATGTAACTAATTAATTAAAGAAAATAATTAAATAAATGCACTCCTAAGTTTAGCTTAAGTGTAATAAAGGATAAAGTGACCCAATTAATTAATGATTAATTAATTAATTAGGTGATGACTTTATTACTCTAACACCTCCCCTTAAGATGAAATAGGGAGAAACTAAACTATGATAAATAATTACATGAATGGATGCATGAATAGGTCCCACCCTAATGGCTGATGAGGTACCCATGCACATAAATGAAACTCTCATAACTGGAGAAAGGGAGAAAACCACATGGGAATAAAACTACCCTCCAAAAGAGAGAAAAGAAAAGAATGTAATGCACTAATAGAAGAAGGATAGAAGGTGTATTACATGATACCCCCCAAAGAAAACTTCAATCACATAAGTACATATACAATGGTCTCCATAGGAGAGATAGGAAGAGACTATAAGGCCCCTCCACAATGAAGAAACCCCTGTCGCAATGGTGGATGCCTGATATAGAATCCAAAAAGATATCCTGAAGTGGAAAATAACATTCCTCCCCTGGGAAGAAACGTATCCAAAGGATGATGTCAAAGAAACCCTATGAAGAGTGATGAACCAATATGTCTCAAGATGTGTGCCTCTAAAAATTTCGCGTATCCACATATCAGAAAGCAATGATGGTGATCGAATATTCTATGAAGATTGATGTAGAACAAGCTGCAAAGGCGAAGAAGATGATGGGCCAACAATGGTGATGTGGCTATCAAAAAAGAGGAGATGAATTTTCTTAAAGTAATCCTCCAAATCTGGAGTATAGGACTCTACAAACAAGGATGATATGTTTGTGAGATACAAATCCCAAGTAGCTACATCTGGAAGATGCATGATGATCTATTGCACTGAATCAATAGGGGCCAAGGATGTGGCAATGTCAAACTGATTAGGAGCAATAGGAGAAACTAATGTAGTCTCGATCTGAAAAGTGGGAACATATATGCAAGTATCTAAACCATCAGAACATGCAAGACCTGTGATATACACAAAATCCTTTAAAGTATCATCATCAAAGGGTATGGAATCTACATCTACAAGATGGATGAGACAATCTATTGGTTGTTTTTACTATAACCAGGTTGGTCTTCTAATCTACCTATGGAATTGCCGATTCCAATCAAGGGCAGCTCAAAGGACTTGGACCAACTGACGAGGATTTTAAAGACCTCCTACACTTTGGGCTCTACAAGACCCAGGAGGGTGATCCCTTAATGCATTTACAACCTCTGCACCATTATCATAAACAACATTAACAACAATAGATAATCTCATTTAATAGCTCAACATAATAGGATAATACTGAATAGAATTGGTTGTTCATCAATAATATCAACTATTTGGAGCATGAGATAACTACAACACATCTCACAATATAAGATAGTCATTCATTTTCAATTTGTAGCAAGCTCTAGGTAAAGAAAAACAAATACTGAACCATACAAATTTGTATAACTCATATCAGTGCCATATATCCATTGGGGGAGTCAAATTCATAAGCATTTAAGGGTTTATGACAGATTTAACACAACATATAAGATCCTTGATGAACATTTATTTACAATCTCATCAAAATGTATTCTAACCCAATACTACTTATCAAATCCTCATACATAACATATCGAACTACAATCCCCATTCAAGCATTTTAATTAATTCCTTGAATTAAACCTAGAACAAGAATCATACACACCACAACAATGAGAAGAATGAGATAACACTTGATCATCTTATTCAAAATTTAGATATGCATGTACAATGGAGAGACATGAGTTTGAATTAATCATTTCAATTCAAATGCCAGTACTGTCATACAACATCAAATCCTCATGAATTCAAAACCTAAATTGCATTTTCTCTAAAACCATTAGACTTTACAATTTTCTCTGCACTTCACCTAGACTCGACAAAAAAAAATCTCACTTGCTAACCCAAACTTTTGGCCTTGAAATCCTTCTTATAGAAAAGAAGGAGCACACAAGCATCGGTCTAGAAGGCACACGTGTCACCAACCAATTGGAACGCTTAGTGACATTCAAAAAATTTCTTACAACTAAAATTTCTTGGAGAATCCTCTTGTTCATCGTGCCCACTAAGAATGATTGATGCAACAACATAAACTTCAAGAATTTTGTGCCAAGACTATCACCAAAAACAAAATTGGAATTTTTTGTAACTGCAAGAGCTGACTTGTCAACCGTTAACTACCTACTCCTTTTACTCCTCAGTTAAATATACATTTACCCATTTCTGGTATTCCTCATCAGTTGGCCAATCAAAATTAATTATCTCATTTACCTTGAAACTATAGGGTGTATAATTAACTTCCCCCTGATTCGCTTCTCTTTCAAAAGATTCAAAGAATGAACTGGTGCTAATAATTTTGTCCATACAGCTCACCAATAAATCATAATCTGAGTCATCACAAATCAATCTAATTTGACAATTGATGACTTCATTTGCTCGGTCCTGCCATTGTTGGAGTGACCTGATATTTCCTTGCTCACCAATTATGTCAGGTAACAATGTGTCACTCCATTCATCAACATTCTTCACCAACTCTCTGATCTTCCTACTCAAGTCATCGGGTAAGGTTTGAAAACCTTGCAATGAATTAACTAACACCTGAGTAGGCCTTAATGATTGGGGCCTATTATTTACATCAAACCTTGAGGCTTTCTACATTATATCCAGATCATTGGCCCTAGGGATCCATCTTTCAATTAATGGTACTACTACCTCCTAATCCCTATCAATATTTTTTATTGCACTCAATAATAAAGAATATAAAGAATGCATAGATGACAATCTATTATCAAATTTCTCATTTAAATGTCTTAGTACAACATTTACAACCTCCCTCTACTTTAAAACTATTCCCTCCTCACTCACCTTCAAGGATGCTTGTAACTCTGTAATCTTGTGCATTAGCTATTTCATTGAAGGATCAATAGAGCATTGCATTTCTTCATCAATTAGCTCTAAAGTAGGGCTGAGGGAAGGAGTTTGAGACCCTGGTGTAGACACAATAGGAGAAGTAGGAGGCACTAAACTTAATGTGGAAGGCAATGTTCTGATCCCTGGAGCACTTGATGTCTCCCCAATCTACTTGTTCTTTATCCTATCCACCTCAATCTGTAGCTCAACATTCCTTTGCTACATCTTGCTATATTCCCCAATTATGGAATTGTACTTCTCCATTAGGCTTTTCTTTTCAGCCTCCTCTCTTTCAGTAGTCTTTTGGGCCAATTTGGCCACATTCATAGTCAAATTAGTGGCCTCCATGGTTGAGGTCTCTGAAGCTCTCTTTATTATCAACCCTCCTCTTAAATTTGTGTTAATATCAGTAACATTCGACTTTCTCCCTTGAGGGGCTAAATATAAAATTGCTAAGGTCTCGTACTCTTCACTGAAGGTAGAATCTTGCAATGTTGTCATGACCTATTCCTCATAATCTTGTAAGGGGTGCTTGGACTTCAGAATGGCAATGAAAGCTACATCATCTGCAATGTCCCATTCAAGTAAAATCAAGACACCAGCTTGATTTACCAATTTTCTCCCCTCCTAAGGAGTGATGTTCTTGAACTCTTCCATTAGTTCAGCTTTCACTTCATCATCATTCTCCTGGTCTGACCTATTAGGTCTCAATTCTCTTCTCCTCTTGCATTTATCTTGATACTCTTCCAATTTCATTCTCCACACTAATTGCAAGAAGACTAGAGTTTTTACAAATCATTATCATCTAGAAACTCCTTACATGCCTCCATTCTTGCATCTTGCACACATTTTCCTTTCATATCCAGATAAGAGAGAACCAATTCAATCAGCCTAGGAGGGGAAGGCATACCAATCTACATGTCCTGGTCAGTGACAACAATCTCATCTACCAAATTCTCTTGTGATTGTTCAATTCTTTGCCTTCTAGGGCTTGGCTCTAATGGTGGTGGTGAGGGACTATTCCTAGGTGATGCTTCCAAATCAATAATTTTAATTTCCCTGGGTGTTTTGAGCTTTGGACCCTTTTGTGTAGGCAATTTCATTATTTTCTTTCCCTTTCTATCCTCTTCTTCCTCATCACTACTATCATTTCTCTTCCTTCTATAAATAGGCCATCTCTCTGTAGGTTGGTAAGTTGGCCTGACCTTAATTGGCCTAGCATCTTGCTCTTGTATGCCCAAGTTTGACTCCAAGTTTACCTTCTTGGTCATCAAGGTGCCCATGATTTCTTTGAAGTTTCCCATCAAGAAGTCAATTTTCTTATGATATGGACTAAACTCCATCAATGGATCATATTTTGGATCCATTTTATGCACAATAGCCAATAGCTTTTCATAAGCTACCCATTTCTCCTTGTTCAACTCCTGGATATTTAGGTAAAATTCATTTCTAATCAAGTCTTAAGGGAAGTTGAACTCATGCATGAACTTACCACCTTTTATCCTTTTTTCTGAAAAGAGCAAAGAAGCCCTCTGGATCATGCTATCGCTTGGGACCACACCTCAAATGGTATTCTTTGAAAAAAAATCCAAAGTGTACCCATCCTCCCTTCGAAAAGACAAAATCTAGTACGACTGTGTAATCTGGGAAAAATGTTGCTTTACCTTTCCCAGTAAGGTTGTCCTCATGGATACAACCAATCTGCCACATGACTTCTGCAAATCCCACTCTTGGTGGCACATTGTATGGCAATATATGAGGGGTCCCTTGAAAACCATACACCCTCAAGACAATGCTGACTGGGTATAGAATAATATCACCCCAATTATGGAAAACCTTCAATTTTGGCTTCCTCCCCTTTGGTCTAAGGAAATCATGTAACTCCTCATAAATCCTAGGTACATCTTCCATTAGCCTAGCTCTCAATCTAGAAGCAAAAAAATTGTCAAAATGCACATAACTGGTGTTCTCCATGTTACATGATAAATCTATAGTCCACACCTGCACTGGCAATCTTTCTAGATTAACCCACTACCTTAACTCCATCTTCTCAAAAAAGAATTCAATATTCTTATACAAGAACATATACATTAACATGGAATACCAGAAGAATGGAGTGCATGTATCATTTTTCTGTAACTTCAACAGCCCTTCATGTATCTTTTCGGCCAACCAAGAAGCAAAATCATAAATCACTAATAAATTAGGGTGTTGTATTTGCACCCCCATAAACATGTAAGCAACAGGAATCACCATGTTGGGGTGAAAACCCAAAATTTGGCACAATGAGTAAAAGGTAGCCAAGAAATCCTTTGCAAAGTAATTCAGTCTGAAAGGTTCTTAGTCATTAGGGCTAATATGGAATTTTAAACCTCTTTCCCTAGCCAAATGAGGTGGGAGAAACTTAGCTCTGAAAAGTGATTTTGACCAACCATATTCATGTTTCATCTCTTCAAGATCAATAGGAACCAAGAATGTACTAGGCTCATACAGATCAAAAACCTATCAGAATTCCTCTCTGTTGATGCTTAACAAAACCTTTCCATCATTATCTTGAATCACCCATGTGATAGGGTCATATCATGCAGCCCCTACCCTAAGCAAGTCTATATCAGAGAACACATTTGGTACCACCAACTTCCCCATATCATACATCCAACCATTAGAAAAGGGGTGGGGAAAATTCCTCTGTCCAAACCACAATCTGAACATCTCTAGACCAGGAAGAGGAACCCTAGCATTTTCTATGTTGGAACAATTATATACTGATCCCTCCCCTAGAGTTTTTCCTCGCATCAAAACCAGACCCTTCTTCCTATCATTCCTTGACAAGGGAAATTGATCCAGGAAATAATCATATAGGTTTCTACTTAAATAATCAATCTAGCTAGAGTGTTGCTTTGTCGGTGCCATCTTGAGTAAACTAGGGCTTCCTTGCTATCTCAAACCTTAAACAAACTAGGGCTAAGAAAAATATGAAATTAGAGAACAAAACTTTCTAATTCCCCATAATTAAATTAACTTATAGCCCTAAAACAATTATCAACAAGCCCTACGACAAGCACACAATAATTTTCCCCAAATTCGAATTCAAAATAACCAGGAGATACATAAATCAACTCATTGCTTTGCGCTTGTAGAAACCCAAATCTTTGTTGTAACAACCTATAACTTCATCCTTGGCTATGTGACTGTTCCACAAAGATGTTTTGAATGCTTCGTGACACTAAAAGTAGAAGAATAGTTGCTTTATTTCGATCAAACCATGGCAGTAGATGTCATGTCCGCCATTAAAGCTTACTCATGCGTTGCACGAATGGCTCCAATCACATTTGATGTAGATTCAAATATTAGCCGTCGATCCTTCACCTTGGTCAGATCATCGAATGGCTACCTTAAATCAAATTGACACAATCTCCATCGTGGAAACAAGGGGCCCACCATACTACACATTGCCAGTGAAATACACGTGGCACTTTCCCGTGATATCGCAATTGATAAAGACCTCACAACTTCTGATCACGTGATGGTGGGCAACCGTAGATCTTCAACCATAGAAAATCCAATACATTCAACATAGTCACCAACTTTGTCCTTAACCATCAAGCACCTTTCCTGCTAAGATTATACCATCTCCGTTGATTTGAAACACGTGCATCTCATAAACACTTTAGTAACCTGCTTCATAATGTATTAAAAATAAATAGATGCATCAAAGTATTTTATCATCCCTTTGGCTTCACCAGACGAGACACGTGGCGCTCACCCATGATATTGCAATCAATGAAAACAATGTGGTGGGGTCATTGTGGGATGGCAGGGAATGACTGAGATCAAATGATGATTGATCTACAGTCATGCGAACTTGTCCCTCTACAAAATAAAAACATTTATTAAAGGAATAAGGGGACATCACTAGGCCGATGAAAAAAAATGAAATAAGTTGTCACTTAAATGAGGGAGCACGAAACCATCCAAGACTTAGGAAAATAAAATCAAATGAAGGAAATAAAAGATAGAACAAAAAAGGGGTCTGGCCTAGACAAAACGATCGGGCTTAAGTTTTTTTAAAACCCTCCCAAAAAGTAACATCCAAATAGATCCCACCCAAGGCATAAGATGAACACTAGGGTTTTACATGAAGACAAAGGTAAAAACCCTAACCTTAGTCTTTTCAAAAAACCATAGACAACCAGAGACATAAGGCAAGACAAAAAGAAATGGAACACAAGGACAAATACTAAAGTTCAATCACCATTTGCACCAAGATCCTCTCAGTATTGAGAGATATGAGGGTCTCCACATATCTCCCAAAGTTGTGTCCAAAGTATGTGGGGACATTCAATGTCCGATACAACATACATAGTGTCAAGATCAACACTTGAACATATAACCCCTACAATATGATCTACGATGATACCCCATGTTGAAAAACTCCCTAGTGTGTCTGGTGTAGGTATGAGTCCATATAAATAAGGAAAAATATCAAGCCACTTAAGATGTGTTAGGATGCCATTTTTCCAAGACTCATAGTTATCCTTATCCAAGTTGATCACTAAAGGATGAACAGAAAAACCCATGATACTCACTCAAATGAAAAAAATTAGAGACTAAAACCCTCAATATTGATAAAGCAGATCAAAATATGTCATCCCATTCAAACAGATCCTTTCCAGGTGCCAAGACATCCAAGTAATTAAGAAAAGTGTGAAAACACAAAATATTGAATAAAATGTACCTAGGTAATATTTTGGAAAAAGTGCATGTATAGATCTTAAGAGCTCTAAAATACCTTTCCAATGCTGCTTGGTTCACAAAAATTGAAGATACAGGAAAAAAGTTACGAGCTCAGAAGCACAAAATGAAGATCTAACTTTAACTGAGAATAACAAGAAGTAGAAAGATCTGATAATAAGACCTACACCACTGGAAATTTCGTGGAACTAGCTTTCCGATGATATCTTGTTTGCCTAATTTTGACATAGTATGCATATGTTATGCCAAAAAGAAAAGAAAAAAGTTGCTTTAACCCAAAATAGGGCTAGGAGGGGGCTTAGAGACCAGTATGTCATTATGACATCAATAATATGTCATTATGACATCAACAAAAGCCTAGATTAAATTTGATGATCGCGCTGGGAAAAAAATTTCCCTTGCTGGCAAAAAAATTGATCACCTAAAAATTCCCATGGTTTCCATAAAAGCTCTACATGCATGAAATATTTTCTAAATCTTCCCAAGATTTTGGTCGTCACTTTTTCCTTTGTGTGCCTGAGATACTTGCCCATGTTGGATTCTTTTTAAACTCTGACCAGATTTTTATGTGCCCCTTGTGTTGGAGTTCTCGTCGGCCTTCTTTTTGTAGAGCGTCAACCTATTTTATGAAGCCAAGGGCTTCAAGTACCATTGTCAACATAGAGAGGGCCCGCCTCTGGCTACTTGGGCTTGTGGCCAGGGTACAACTCTATACCTTGGGTGCAGGATTGTAAATGCAGCCTTTTTAAACCCTTTTTTTTTAAACAAATTTGACTTTTTTGATTTTTTTTGCAAAGTTTTTGATTATTTTTTTTCAAAAAAAACTAATGTATATTTTTTTAATTTTGCAGGGAAAAATATTTGAAAAAAACCCTATTTTTTTTTAATCTATGGGAGAAAGTGAAAAAAATAGAAATTTGAAACCCTATACCTACTGTGCATGCAAATCAAGGTGCCCAGATCTATATGGATTTGTGTTCCTCTAAAAAAAATTTGTCTTTTGTTGCAACTACTCGGCAATGAGCAAAACAAAATACATTCTTAAGGTTTTCAGCCACTCCAGGCGCAATGGTGAGGCCTGTTTTTCTCTAGGATGCACCAAAAAATTGCTCAAGGTTTGATCCCTTCAAAAATTGAATAAGGGGCTACAGATCTAGGCTCTGATATCATGTTGGAATTGATTGATTCAATCCACAGCTCCCATGAAACACCTACAAGTGATTACCTATCACAATATAGAAAAGATCAACAAGAAAGATTGTGCTCAATAACCTAAGAATTATTATTGATGAAAAATAACCTAGATTATGTGAACAACTATTATGAATATGCTATCGTAGATAATTGATAAATAATTACAATGAATCAATCCTTATGAAAAGGATGAAAACTAACCCTATATTAGGGTTAGATTAGAACATGACAAGTTTCCTCATAGGAATGAATGAGACAACATGTTCTAATGTTAGAAGATTTAATCATGCAAAATGCAACTAATTAATTAAAGAAAATAATTGAATAAATGCACTCCTAAGTTTAGCTTAAGTGTAATAAAGCATAAAGTGACCCAATCAATTAATGATTAATTAATTAATTAGGTGATGACTTTAATACTATCCAAATCTAATCAATCCATCATCTTGGGATAGCCTTCCCAATCCTTGTGTTTCTTAACACTATCCTTGCATTGTTGTGTATCCTCAACAATGTTATCATAATCAATCCATCAATCTGATCAATCAACCTTATCTTGGTCTTCAACAAAATCCCAAAATAGATCACCTATATCATCACACATATCCATATCCAAATCATCAAAATATGCAAAACTCCAAAAACATCCAAAACATATCAAAATGCAAAAATAGGTCAAAAAGTCAGAAAACATCAAAAACATGGTATTCAAACTACATCGTCTCTAAGCTTAAACATAGGTAGGGTTAATCTTTGACCAGCCCTTGAGACACCAATAACACATAAACATTCAAAAAACACAAAAACATTCAAAAAACAAAAAATCCAAAAACATTCATAAATATTAGAAAACACAAAAACATTGGAAAATTTGAAAATCAAAACATTTGTAAAACATCTTGAAAATACAAAAACAGTCTCAAAACACAAAAAACACAAAAAAAAATCAATAACCCAAAAATCCAAAAAATAGCCTCATAAAATTTCAAAAGATAAAAAACATCCAAATATTTGAAAAAATTCATCCTTCTCATTTCACTTCACCCGCAATAATCAATCATCCATAACAAATCAGCCATCACCTTCATCCTTTGGAAATACAAATAGAAACAACCACAACAATCAACAAAATAAAACTTTTAAATGCAAAATCAAACTCTTGATATTTTTAGCAAACGTGTCGATCAACCTTATATCAATAGCCTTTCAAACGACCTATCAACTTGCCACCATCCACTAATATTTCCTAGGATGTATCCTTCCTACAATGGGAATTATCTTTGGCAAACACTTTGGATACTTATTCTAAACAAATAAACTTTCCACCATCCACTAACATGTCCTAGGATGCATCCTTCCTACAATGGGCTTTATCTATGGGAAAATCACTTTGGATACTTATCCTAACCAAAACACATCCCCTTGGCTAGAGGTATGAAGAACATTGGCTTGTTGGTTCACTTGATCTTTTCTTTGATTTATCTTATTGCGCTAAATCCAATGACCTCTTGATGATGTCTATCAAAATGATTTAGAGAGAAAGGAATGGGGCATTGATCATTATCTTTCATTTTCTGTGCTTGTTGGAAGTTCTTGTAATATAACTTGGCGAATACTTACTTTATTGGGTATGGATGGAAGGTTTTTTTGACAACTTGTTGACTATTACATTGTTAGGTTTTTCCTTTCCGTTTTTTCATCCAAGATGTTTGAAATATCTCAAGTACATCCTAGTGAGGTTTCTGGATGTTAGGTGTGAACAAGAATACTCCTATCTATTATTCGAGTCAAAGTCCATCACACTAGATACCCTACCATCCTAGTTCTTTATACCTTGATGCATCATAGCTATCTATGTTATCAAAAATAAGGTAAGCTCGCTCTTTTAAAATCCCAATTCCTGATAAGCGAAAAATCATCATCATTCATCATCATATCTAATAAAGTCTCAACAACTCATGGACTTGTTGGATCCTCTTTTCATCATCTCATTTCTTCTTCCTTCTCTCCATGATAACATGGTATCATGACGGTCAACAAAAACATCACCAAAGCATTCATCCGCAAACTCATAGCATATCACATCATCCATATCACATGCATTGCATCATCATTTAAGATGTTTAGGATAATATAGATTGGTTTAGCATCTTAAAATATCTCATTTGCATCATTATCATAACCATCCATACATCCATATTGAACCTCTTTTTCATGAGATCGACCCTCAAATCAAACTTTTTACTCGATCTCTCAAGGGGGAAATGTACCAATATACTTCTTTCCACTGGGGCAATAGTGGGGAATCTGAAAAAAGAATAAAAAAATTGAACTTTGATCTCAGCAAGGTTATTCTTTGAACCAACGCATCAAGTACGTTGATTCAAAGAGGGGAAAAATGTAGATGCTCAAATTATCTTGATTGATATCATTCACCCGGTCCTGATTAACTAAAATCGATTCTTCCTTAATCACGTCCACACTAAACATTTAATTGAATAATCTTTATTTAATTAAATTCATCAAAATTATATAATGAACCTTATCAAATTATTTCATCATTTTCCTCCTTTAATTAAATAAATCAACTTTATTTAATTAAATCCTAATGTCTTCATTTAATTAAATAAATCAATTTTATTTAATTGAATCCTAATGTTCTTCATTTAATTGAATAAATCAAATTTATTTAATTAAATTACTAATCTTCCACTATCTTCTCATTTGATTGAAATAAATCTAAAAATATAAATCAAATGTCATATCAACTAATTTTAGCACGTTATTGACTTCGAGACTTTTCCAACAGTTCAAACGGTTCGCGAATTGGAGTCCCGGATCAAAAGTTATGGCCCCGGAAAGTTGGCGCACTTTCTAGAAGATACAATTGCAAATGCTCTTTTGAAATTTGAACATCATGTTGTAAATTTTCAGTGCCAAACCGCCTAATCTCAAATTTGAATGTTGTTTTGGCTCCAAACTAATGAGGAGCTCTATTTATGGGTGGGTTTCTAATTTTTGGGTAACTTTTTAGGGACAAGCTTGCATTTTGCGAAAGGGTTATTCTGTAGCTTTTTGTAACTTGCATGTGTTGTAGAACTTGGGAATTTGAGATCCTCTACATGTAAGAAGTTCCATTTTCTGAATAATAAAATTATTCTCTTGTTTGTGGGTTATTTTCTAAGTCTCGGGCTGCGCCCTCATCAAGTGGTATCAGAGCGGGTTTTCTTGAGCGTGTGGACAGATCGCTGATCATGAGGCAGTTCACACTAGGACCGCAGTTGTGGGTCAACGTCAAGAAATATGCCTCCAAGAGTGATGCCTAGTAGGCATGGTGGTGCCGGAGGTGGTTGAGGTGGCAGAAATGCTGGTGGAAGAGATGCACTAGCAGCCCCTCTAGAGATAGATTGATGCATTACAAGAGCAATTGAGAAGAGGGTTAAACCCGAGGGAGGAAAGTGAGGATGAAGGAGGGAAGAAGGTTCAGATGTAGAAGAGGAAGAAGAAGCAATTGATCAAGATCAAATGTGGCTAATAAGGGCCATTTTGAAAATCGGGAAAAGACCCAGAGCGAAGTCCCCAATTGGAAGTCAACCCTAAGAGTTGATTGACCGGATCAACGAGCTAGAAGAATATTTTAGTATGAGGAAATAGAGGACCCAGATCGGGTTAAGTTTGCAAAAATGAAGCTGAAGGGCCATGCCGATTTGGTGGAAAGAGGTCCAGTTGAAAAGAAATCAAGAGGAAAAGGAAATATCACCGATGGGATCGCATGGTGAGAAACTGAAGAAGCAGTTCATACCAGTGGACTACGAGTTAGATATGTTGAAGAAATTGCAAGGGTTGAAGCAAGGAAGCAGATCTGTGAAAGAATATACTAAATATTTTCACAAGATAATCATCAGAACGGGTCACACAGAGGTCAATAAGGAGAAGGTAGCTCAATATCTTAATGGGTTACGACCGAGCATTCAGGAGCAGTTAAGCCTAGTCAGAATGACCACCATTGAGGATGTGTATCAGTTTGCTCTGAAGGTGGAAGAGAAGCTGAACAAAAGACTTGATGGCAAGCAAAAAGGACGAGGAGATCAAAGCGAAGGGGCAATGGAAGACCTTCAAGAAGCTGAAATGATGGTGAAAAGAAAAGTGAAGATGTGGGTACCAGCCGAAGCCAAATAAATGACAACTTCTACCACCCTCGTGATCAAAATAGTGGTGATCAAAGAGGTAGAGGATGAGGGAGATATGGAGAAGGATCTAGAAGAGGTGGTTTCAGATGAATGTGTTTCCAGTGTGGTGAAGAAGGGCATCAAACCTATGAATGTCCACAACACCATGGAAGGGCAAACAAAAGGCCAGAAGGTCGTGGAAGGGTTACGCATGCAGATGAGGATGCCCAATTTGAACATTCAGATGATGCTGAAAAGGGAGAAGCCCTAGTGATTAGGAGAGCCCTGGTGACTGAGGAAAAGGAACCAGAACAGAGGAAGAATCTGTTTCGCACAAGGTGCAAGTGTGAAGGAAAATGTTGTGATGTCATTATTGATGGTGGGAGCACCGATAATCTAGTGTCAAAAGAGATGGTCACAAAGTTGAAGCTGAAGAGGGAAAGGCACCTGCATCCGTATTGGATTGCCTAGTTGTAGAAAGACCACAAAGTTTTGGTCAATGAGCAGTGCCTATTAAAGTTCAAGATCGGGAGCTACCATGATGAGGTACTCTATGATATCATCCCCATGGATGCATGTCACATGTTGGGGAGGTCATGGTAGTTCGATAGGTGAGCTATACATGATGGCCATGCAAATACTTATTCCTTCACAAAGGATGGGGTTTGTCACAAGTTGAAACCCTTGAAGGAGATCGAAGAAAATGTATGCAGTAGTGCTAGAATTTGTTATGTAGATGGAAGAAAAAATTTAGAAGGTATGAAGCATGAGCGTGTGTGTTATGCATTGATTCCTAGAGTGAGTAAGGAGGATAGTGAGAAGGTTCCAGAAGAAGTTTCGATGTTGGATGAGTTTCAGATATTGTTTCGATAATGTACCGAGGGTTTACACCAATAAGGAAGATGGGCCATCGATTGACTTGATTCGGAGCTAGTTTGCCAAATAAGGTAGCTCATAGAATGACTCCAATGTAAAAATGAGAGTTGAATAAACAAGCTCAACAGCTGTTGAGAAAAGGTTTGATGCGACAGAGTTTGAGTCCATGTGCAGTACCTGCAGTATTAGCACCAAAGAAGGATGGAGAGTGGAGGATGTGTACAGATTCCTGAGCCATAAACAAGATAACAATCAAGTACAGATTTCCCCTGCCAAGGATGGATGACCTGATGGACTGTTTGAGTGGAGCTCAGTACTTCACAAAGATTGATCTGAAGAGTTGATATCACCATATCCGGATTCGAGAGGGAGACAAATGGAAGACTACCTTCAAGACCAAAGAGGCCCCAGACGAAGTATTAGTCATGCCTTTCACAACTAATGTGACCGAAAGCACATCTTGGCGCGGCTCAAGAATGAGGTGTACCAGCACTTTTGGGAAGTTTTATATTGTGTATTTAGATGATATTTTGATTTTCAAGAAGACGTCAGATGAGCATCCTGATGCATATTCGGAGAGCCTTTGAGAAGTTAAGAGAAGAGAAATTGTTGATTAATCAAGAAATGCAGTTTTGTAAAGAGGGAGTTAGTGTACTTGGGGTTTGTTATCTCAGCAGAAGGTCTCAAGATGGACCCAAAGAAGGTGAAGGCTATTCTGGAATGGCCTACCCCAAGAACTACTACCGAGGTGAGATCTTTCTGTGGTTTGGCTAGTTTTTATAGAAAGTTCATTAGAAACTTCAGTAGTATTTGTGGGATCCTCGACCGAAACAATGAGAGAGGGATAGAAAAGACCCAAGTGGGAGTAATCGGAGCAACAAAAAAGTTTTAACCTGCTGAAGTAGAAGTGACAGAGCAAACCTATTCTAGCCTCCCATTTTGCAAAGCAAGGTGCTCTCAGTGTATCAGATGCCGGTTGCAGCATTGAGCAAAGGTTGGAAGCCGGCATAAGCCTATTGCCTATTTCGTGCTGAAAGTTAAATGATGCTTAGAAAGTATTCGTATATGATTAGGGAATTTTATGCAATAGTTCAAGCATTAAAGAAATGGACATTATTTGTTGCCAAAGGAATTTGTTCTATATACTGATCATCGTGCCTTGCAATACATAAATAGTCAGGGAAAATTAAATCAGAGGCATATGAAATGGGTAGAGTTTTTGCAGAGTTATACCTTTGTTTTGAAACATAGTGGGAAGTCAAATAAGGTTGCAGATGCCTTAAGTAGGAGGCATACATTGATGACAAAGATGCAGATTGAAGTGGTTGGGTTCAATGAACTCAAGACACTGTATGCAAAGATCCTGATTTTGCAGAGGCTTGGAAAGCTTGCAAGGAACTTGTTATAGTGGATAGGACAAGGTGGCTGGATTTCATAATCCAGGATGGCATGTTATTTAAGGGAAGTCAATTGTGTATCCTGAGGAGTTCCACGAGGGAGAACCTATAAGGAGAAGCATAGTGGAGGAATGGCAACATTTTGGTCGGATAAGACCATTGCCATTATCAGTGAGCATTATTATTGGCCTCAGTTGTCACAGGATGTGAAGAATTTTGTACAAAGCTATAGGGTATGTCAGATGGCTAAAGGAGTGAGTCAGAATACAGGCTTATATCAGCCCTTACCTATACCAGAGAGGCCATGGGAGGATATAAGTATGGACTTTGTTCTTGGTTTGCCAAGGAGACAACGAGGGAATGATTCAGTCTTTGTGGTGGTTGATAGGTTTTGAAGATGGCACATTTCATTCCATGTCAGAAGACCCATGATGCAGTCCACATTGCTGACTTGTTCTTCAAAGAGGTGGTGAGGCTACATGGTTTGCCAAAGAGTATTGTTTCAGATCGTGACACCAAATTTGTGGGGTACTTTTGGAGGACCTTGTGGAAGAAGTGAAGACAGAGTTGAAGTTCCTTTCTGCACACCATCCACAAACAGATGGGCAGACAGAGGTTGTTAACAGGAGTCTGGGTAACCTACTGAGATGTTTGGTAGGAGATAAACCCAAGGGATGGGACTTGATCTTACCCTAGGAAGAATTTTCTTACAATAATTCTATCAACAGAAGCACTGGTAGATCACCATTCCAAATTGTGTATGGAGGTAGCCCTAGAACAGCTCCAGAATTGAGGAAGATGGACCAAGACAAGAAAATAAGTGTTGAAGCCGAAGATTTTGCAGAACACATCGAGGATATACATGAGAAGGTAAGATAACATATTACAAGATGAATATGCAATATAAGGCTAAGGAAGATCAGAAGAGGAGTAATAAGGAGTTTCAGATTGGTGATGAAGTGATGGTCCACTTGAGGAAAGAAAGGTTTCCAGTGGGAACATATAACAAATTAAAGATGAAGAAGCTCGGTCCCTATAAAATTTTGAAGAGGCATGATTCAGGGAATGCATATGAGGTAGAGTTGCCAGATGGATTCATTATTTCCCCTGTGTTCAACATTTCAGATTTGACAGAGTATCATGAAGGTGGCACAGAGGAAGTACCAGCAATGGAACAGTGTTGGATTCTAACACCTACTTCAGAAAAGGAGGAGATTGAAGAAATCCTGGATAGTCGTGTGGGAAGGAGTACCAGGAATAGGTAGTATGAAGAATATCTGGTGAAACGAAAAGGAAGTCCTGTTGAAGATTCATCCTGGTTGCCTAAAGTAGAGGTTGACCATTTGGGTTTTCCTCCACCATCTGAGACATGACGGGGTCACTTCTCAAATTACCTTGGGTGTCTGATGCAGGAGCATCTAGAGGTGTAAGAGCAATCTTGCATCACCCAAAAATAGTTAAATTTCAAGTTTCTCAGTTTTTAGATGTTTTTACATTTTTGGATACCATTTTTGTCATAATGAAATTCCCAATTTATGGTTTTTATTTTCTATTACTGGGTGGAAAGATATTGCAGTTTTAGTTTCCTAGATTTGCACCTGAAAAATCTTCTGAGTTAGATTTGAGGCACTTAGATTTCCTGGAACGGCCCCGAAACTTGCCAAAATAGGCTTAGCAATTTTTGAGCATGTTATTTACTTCAAGACCTTTCCAATGGTTCAAACGGTTCATGAATCGGTCCCAGATCAAAAGTTATGGCCCCGGGAAGTTGGCGCACTTTCTAGAAGATACAATTGCAAATGCTCTTTTGAAATTTGAACCTCATGTTGTAAATTTTCAGCGCCAAACCGCCTAAACTAAAATTTGAATGTTGTTTTGGCTCCAAACTAATGAGGAGCTCTATTTATGGGCAGGTTTCTAATTTTTGGGTAACTTTTTGGGGACAAGCTCGCATATTGCGAAAGGGTTATTCTATGGCTTTTTCTAACTTGCATGTGTTGTAGAACTTGGGGATTTGAGATCCTCTGCATGTAATAAGTTCCATTTTCTGAATAATAAAATTATTCACATGTTTGTGGGTTATTTTCTAAGTCTCGGGTTGTGCCCTCATCATAAATCCTAGTTAACTCCTAACAAAAATCCTTCTTTCCTCTAGATTTTCCAACTTGCACATGTAAATCAATTATTTGATTTATTAATTCCTCTACTTTCATTCAAATATGGCATATTCTTTGAATATTCCACCAATTTGAAATCTCCCTCCCAAAGGAATTTTTTCCCATAACATGGCATTAAAGGATTTTACATGTCCTTTTCTTGAGCCAACTTGGCATTAATTCCTCTTACAACTCTTCTTGCACAAGCCATCTTTTGAATTTCAAATTCCACCTACATGTATTTAACATGCACATTATTCAAAATGTGCTCCACTATCCTTCATTAACATGTTGACAACTGGTACAATGGCATTGGTTCAAGTTTAATCCCACATTCTTCCTATTCTTCAATCCTCCATCCTTCTTTCCTATAAATAGAGGACTTCTCTATTGATTTGGGATCCACAACTTCATGTAAAAGTTATTATCTATAGATTTCCTGCAATTCCATCCATTTTTATCCAAGTTATCGTATAATTTTTGTCAATAACTAGGTTATTGGAAATTTTTATCAAGAATCACATATCCATCATCAAAGCTTGTGAAGGAATTGGGAAAGGGCTTCTTTCCACATCAAAGAAGCACCAATTCCCCTATGGGATGCTAGTTTGAGCATTTGAATAAGATTCATTAGCTTTCATTTAATCATTTTACTTTGTTTCTTGTTCACTGTGTTTGAATGAATTTCATGGGGAATGCTAGTTTAGATTTGTTTATTGACTAACATTGGATCGTTTGTTCATGTATGAGCAGGTCTAGACGAAGCGTTCCTAGATGCCATTTCAAAGATGGTGGTCCTGAGCTTTCCTTTTAACTCTTCTTGTTATTTCTGAACATTTTCATTTCTTTGTTTCCAATAGGTGGTCTCTAACATTGCCTCTAGCACCTTTCTTTCATGCTCAACTAGTGGAGAGTAAAGCCTTGAGGAAGAAGGCAGCCTATCCCTATAGCTGATAAACTCTTGTTTTAGCCTTTCATTTTCTTCTATCAATGACTAGTTATCCCTTACCTGTTTTTGAATTTGAGCCTTAGTGAACTTGGCCACATTCACATTCAATTTATAAATTTCCATGGTATTTGTCTCTCCTACTCTTTGTACCAAAATGGTTGAACTGATATCCCATCCTAGGAGGAGCATAAGCCCAACTTCTTGCAATAATGCCCTTCCTCTTTTAGTAGTCATGTTCTTCATTTCCCTATCAATTTCATGTTGAAGCTCTCTTCGGGCATATACTTCCTTTTCAAGGTCAATGTCTTTTAGTCAAAGGAACCTTTGTACTTCCGGGAATAAATTATAATCACATTTGTGGCCAAGAAATTTGTATAAGGGTTTGAAAAAATTTTCTTCAAAGAACAAGTAATGGGACCTCCCACATCTACTATCCCACATAGATGTCCACATTTGCACTGGTCTAGTATTACCATCACTATTCAAATATTTTATTATCAATTCTTCTCCCCATATTACCATCACTTTCCCTTCATATAGTATCATATGCATAAGAAGTGAATAGTGTTTGAAGTAGATAGCTTCATTTTTGTTCTTAATAGCATTAAGAGCACTATTAATGGCCTCAAATAGATAGTCTGCATAGTCATAGGGCCTGGAATCCTGGATTTGAATGTCCACAGCTAGAACCATGGGAGCTATAGTCATGTTATCAAGGGCATCAAATCCTAGTACTTGGCCAGCTGTATAGTATGTTTATTGATAGTGTTCTTCAAACAAATCTATAGAGAATGGGGGCCTTTCATCACTAGAAAACCTCCTAGGTTGATTCCCTGGACCTTTGGGCCTATGTAGAGGAAACTTCCACCTCTTATAGCTTTTATCCATGGAGTGATACTCTTCCAACAAGTCTCCCATCCACAATTTCATCTTCAAGGATGTGTCCAATTGGAAAACCATACAAATATAATCCCATGTTATAATCATGAACTGTGAACCATCGTCTAAGTGAATTTCCCTCATTTTGGGATTATAATTCTTTGCCAATTATTTTATTAGTTCTATCTTCATAAAAAAATTTGACATCATAAGTTTCCATAGATTCAAATTCCATGAGTTTGAAACTAGGCTATATTTGTATTCTTCCTATAGTGATATATGAAGAAGTCATAACCCCTGTGCAAAGTCCACACTTCTCCAAAATTATTGTGCTTTTCCTCTAGGGTCTCAAATGATGGATTTAATTGAGTTTTTCTCCTTGCTTTTGGCCCAGACCTAGGACACTAGTCTATTAAGTCTTGCTTTAGTGGCCTACTTTTTGTTTTTTGCCTCTTTACTCTTGTTTATTCTAGGGTTTTATCCATTTTAACCCTACTTGTGATGTACTTCAAGCTATCTTCAAAAACTTACATTCAGCTGAGCCAATATGTAGTTACTTGAATGAATGCTAGAAATCCTAAGCTTCTCACCTTCGTCCAACTCCATCCTCTAGATACTTAGTCATCATTCGCAATGAATTTTGATTCTTTTAGAGGTTGTATTTATCAAAATTTTGCACTCTTGAGCTAGCTTTGGTTCATAAATGGCACTCATGCCACCCTTCCTATCAACTTGAACATTAATAGTAGTTGTCTCTTCAATGACTTCATCAATCAAGTCAATCCAATGAAAATCATTTCATATTTTGTTGAAGAGACTTTAATCACAATGCCTATATTTCTATTCAATATATCCTTGACCATATTTTGAGAAATTTCTAAGAGACATTTACATTTCTCTCTTTGAGGTGTATGGTGTCTTCGATATTTACATTTCAATCTCTTCCCTTATGGTCTCCCTTTTGTCAGTGAGATTGGCGAATATCTCTCACTGACAAGCCTATGTCTCCTCGACATATCCTTATCTCTTCCTTAAGTGGTATTACTTGTTGATGATCTCTATGTGACTTTTTCATGCCAAGGAGACCCGCGGTCACCTTTCTTTGATGTCTCTTAGTCTCATTGATAACATGTGTTTACACTTGTGCCAGAATGTCGGGGAGACTTTTGATACTCTCTGCTTGATGCTCCTATGTCTCCACGAGATATCGTTGTTAGGATGTCAATGAGACCTTGTCCAATGTCTATTCGATGTCTCTATGTCTCACCAATATTTTTCTCCTTGGATGTCGAAGAGACTCTCTTGCTTTTCTCCTTGATTTTTTGATGTCTCTTCAACATTGTCATTTTTCCACATTGTTTTACTAGTGACTTATCATTTATTTTATGAAAATATCTTGATGTCCCAGAGATTTTTTTCTATTTCCTAAATGTTGAATACTCCATATGATTTTTCGGTAAGACATGTTAGATTTTATCCTCAACATTTCCAAGTCTCTTAGATATATCATTCTTTAGGCTGGTGAGAAGACATTTGAATATGTCTCTTAGACATTCATAAGTCTCATCTACATTTCACATCATCCCTTTCTGCTTGCACCGAAGAGACTATGGTGAGGCTTTGTTCGATATAGATTTGTCCTGGTGACATGCCATGTGTTGCTATGGGAACACTTTAGATAGGAAATTCACTTAAGTGTTATGATCAAGGTCCCTATTGGGTGGTTTATATTAGTGTCATCCATTATGAAATGGAAATGGAACATATGGTGAGTGTGGGAGGATGGGTGAAATTGGAAGTGTGCAAAATAACCAATGTAATTTTTTGGCTCCAACAGTGGCTTCGATTGGGGATGAATGAGTGTGAGGTCATTGCAAGGATCTAGAAATGATCTCTAGGGGGCATATCATAAATGAATTGTGGTAAGGTGGAGTAAAAATGAGATGGAAACCTAAAACTAATGTGCATGGAAGATTATTATTTTTTAAGAAGTATTTCAAGAATTGTCCATGCACTAGAAATTCTTGATCTTCTCCTAAACTATTGTGCATGGAAAATTAATTTAAGAAAAGAAGTTCTTCAAGAATTGTCCATGCACTGGAAACTCCTGATATTCTCCTGACATATTTTGTAGCTAGTAGGAATCTTCACCTCCTTTTCTAGTAATGACAAAGGGTCCTATCTAGAGAGCTTCAAACTTTCCATACTTCCCTCTATCCTGACACCTTGTATTCCACAATAGTACCATATCATTTTCTTCAAACTTTCTATCCTTGGCCCTTTTTTCAAACAAATATTTCATTTGTGATTGTATTTTTTTAGTTTTCTCCTAGGCCAAACTCCTGATTTCATCTAGTTCTACCAATTGTTCTATTTGTCCTCCATAAGTTCAGGGATGTCTAAGTCTTCTTGTAGTATGAATTTCTATTTAGGTAGAAGATTTTGCATAGGAATTCTAGCTTGTGCCCCATAGACAAGTTCAAAGGGCGATCTACCAGTTGACTTCTTTTTAGTGATTCTATCTGAACATGTTTCCATTGTCAATTTAGAATACCATGCCTTTTTATTTTGGTCCAACATCCTCTTAATGATTTTAAAAATATTTTTGTTACTTGATTTAACCTACCCATTTAGCTTATGGATGATAAGGTGAGGTGCATATGAAATTGTAATGCTATATGTTTCACAAAATTTCCTGAACTCCTATGATATGAAACACATACCATTATCTGTGATTATCTGCACAGGTGTCCCAAACCTTGTAATGATATTCTCCATCAGAAAATTGGTTACAACTTTGCTAGTGTCCTATGTTTTTGGGATGACTTCCACCCATTTTGTGAAGTAATCAGTTGCCACTAATATCCATTTGTGAGATCCACTGGATTTTTTTGGTATCTCCCTAATAAATTCAATCCCCCACTAATGAAAGGGAGCTTCAACCTGCATTGGTCTGAGTGTTAGTGCTCCTTGATATTTCATTTTTCCAGATAATTTCTACCAGGCCTCACATTTCCTTACATAGGTGAAATAGTCATTAAAAACCCTAGGCCAGAAATACCCTACCCTCAAGATCTTATGGGCAGTGGTCTTGGCTCAAAAGTGTCCCCCACAAACTCCTTCATGCATTTACCTAAAGACATTTTTTTTTCTCGCGATTCATCCAGACATAATAGCAATATTCCATCTCTATTTTTCCAATATAAGTCACCATCCATGAAAAAATATTTGAAGGCATGTAACTACAAGGTTCTCTTTTGATTTTCATTCAGCTGTTTAGGGAATTTCTGATTCTACAAGTAATACATTATGTCAATGTACCATGCAATGTTCTCTATGTTGGTAATCATGGTTTCCTGTTCCCCTATGTTGCAAATTTGAGATGCTTCAAAATTTGACTCATCAATTAGCTTGGCTAGGCCTTGCTCTCTTACCAGCTTAGTGGTTTGGATCTCAATATCAAACTCTTGAATTCTATCAAGATCCACCTGCATTTTTTCCTTGTGACATTGGTTTGTACAAACACATCCTTGATTATAGCATTGAGAACATATGCAATTATTTTTGCTCCTACCAAATAGGGTCTAAAGTATTTTACTACTTTGACAAGAGCATATGCTTGCTTTTTTGTGATATCATAATTTAACTCAGCTCCTTAGAGGGACTTACTAAAAAATGATATAGCCTTGTCATACCCCTCATCATTCTTTTGTAACATTACTGCTGCAATGGAGTGATATGAGGCAAATGAAAATAATTGAAAAGGCTTACTAAAATTAGGGGATTTTAATATTGGTACTTCTTTGATTTCCATTTTTATAGATACAAATGCATCAAGTGCTTCTACAGTTCAATTAATTTCATCCCCTTTCTTCAACATTTTTGAGATTGGTTTGACAATTTCAGCAAAGTTTGATATGAACCTTCTGACAAAGTTTATTTGTCCAAAGAAAGACTGAGTGGCCATATTGGATTTAGGAATAGGGATCTTATCTATAGCTTCTACCCTCTCTAGATCAATTCCAACTCCCCCCTTGGACACTATGTGCCCTAATAACTTTCCCTTTGTTACAACAAAATGATATTTTTTAGGGTTTAGGGAAATTCCATACTCTAGTACTTTGAGGAAAATCTTCTGAAGATGTGCAACATGGTCCTCTACTTTCTTGCAGTATACAATGAAATAATCTTGGTATACTACCATTATTGTATTGATTATATCAGCAAAAGAAACATCCATAGCTCGTTGGAATATGGCACCAACATTTGTTAGCCCAAATGGCATCCTTACATACACATATGTACCCCAAGGGGTGGTGAATGCAATCTTATATTGTTCTAATTCCTTCACCTTCACCTAGTTATACCCTGGAAATCCATACATCATGGAAAATAGTTCACAACCTGTCACCCTCTGCAACATGGCCTCCATATTTGGGAGTAGGTAATTGTCTTTGAGGGAAGAGACATTCAGATTTCTAAAGTCTACACATAACCTTATGTCTCCATTCTTCTTCCTGATAGGCACCAAGTTAGAGACCTAGGTGGAATGCCTGATAGGCTTGATGATACCTCCCTCCTTGAGCTTCATAAGTTCCTCATGCATTTTGGGATCTAAGGTTGGGTTTATTGGTCTCTATTTTTGTCTAAAGGGATTTGCATCAGGTTTAAGTGGAATTTCATGTTGGAATAGATCTTCCATGTATGCCTTAAGATCATCATAAGACCATGCGAAGAAATTTTTATACTTCCTCAATAGTGCAATCAAAATTTTTCTGATTGTGGGGCTTATCTTTTTCCCAGTGTATACCTTCGTTGGTGCCAATTCAGTGCCTAGGTTGATTTCTTTGATGTCTTCCCCTCTTATCGGTGTTTGTTTCATGACTGCTCGATCATTCCCATAAAAAACTCTTCCCAGTGCCCCTAGTCCTTTAGGAAACTTGTTTGTCTTGATTTGCATGATTTCCTAACCAAATATAGTTTGTTTTCCATCTACCTCTTCCAAAAATGCATTAAAGTCAATCTCTTGGGCCTCGTACTAATCAATACAATGTAAGAGATAGATAAGATCAATGTCATCATTGAAAAATTTCCAATTGTAGATGTTATCAGGAATTGTTGGCTTGGTCTTAAGTTCAACCTGTGAAATTCGTGCCAAGGTAACATCATCCCTTTTCAAGGCTACATTCGCTAAGAAATCAACCATTAGGTTTTTAGATCTATCTATCCACTCAATGGAGAAAGAATCAAACAACTCAATAGTGTCCCATACAACATTTTTATATTGCTTCAGTATTTTGTTATTTGTGGAACATTTTGATCTCACTTGTGAACCAATAAACTTAGAATCTCCCAAGATAGTTAATAGTTTAATCTTGTGCATAGTAGCCATGTTTAAACCTATGAGCAGGGCTTCATAGTCTGCTATATTATTTGTGCACTCAAATGTTAGTATAAATGAATATTTGAATGTTGTTCCTTCAGGTGAAATAAATAAAATTCTTGTTATTTTCCCTTCTCTACTACAAGATCCATCAAAGTACATTTTCCATATGCCATGTTCATTCTTCGAAACATCCCTAGCAATTCGATCTATGTTTAATAATTCGGGGTTTGAGTGTTCAATTCTAAAACTCCCTAAGTCCACATCATAGAAGCAATTCATTTGATTGGGGTCAAACAGTTCAATGACATGTTCAGACCTAGGCTCCCTTTATAATTTGACTTCCTTCCCATTCACAAGAATAGTAGCATAGAAAAAATCTAACTGAAAATTCCCACCAACTATTGTTGTCCATTTCCTTGATACCAACATCCCATAGTAAGGGGGAGTATCTACCATAGTAATATCTATCTTGTATGTTTCCTTTGGATACGATGCCAGCTTTAGTTCTACATACCATATCACTCCTACTATAGGGACTAATCTATTATCCATAGCATAAGATTTCCCATATGTAGTATTTACCCACAAACCTAGCTCTTTCATGAAGGCTAGGGGCATGATGTTGATTGTTTCCCCTGAGTCAATCACAAAATTCTTTACCAAATTGTTGTTAATCACCAACATAGTGTAAAATGGACCTATTTAGGAAGGAATCTTTGTGATTGTATCTCCCAAATATACTTCTGGTGCTTTTGTAATTTCCCTTTCCACATCATTTACTTCTTTCTTTTGATTCTTCTATTTTTGGGATGTGTTGGTGATCATTTTGAGGGTTGTATCTCTAAATTCATCAATCTTAATTAGTTCAATTAAGGGAACTTTCATTTTTGTCTAATCCAATGCTTGGTCCATGTCAAATGAAGGGGCAATGATCCCTTGTTCACCCTTCTCAGTTTTAGTGTATACACCTAAAATCGTTCTAGATAATCAATTAATTAAATACAAGTTATATAATTAATGAACCTTTTATTTCATCTACTTATAAATAAATTTCAAATTTATTTATATAGTTCATTTTCTAATTATTCTATGTCAAATCACATTCTTCTAATCTTAATTAAATAAACAAATTCAAATAGTTTGTTTTATTTAATTAATCTCTTTTTACTAAATTTGAATAATTCCAAATTTAAATTTAGTCACATTTCTACAACTTTTCCTCCTTCCACCTCATCATGTGTCTCATGAATTTAAATATTCTTAATATTTAAATTGGCTTTATCTTCAACAAATTCTGAAACAAACTTGGATCTCTCCATCATTTGATTCTTCCTCACACTTGGTATTGTGCTCTATTAAAGGGAACACTCTCCTTGATTCCCTCTAACTTCTTCATCCTCCACTATTCGTCTATCCAGATTAAACCTTGACCGTTGGTTGTTGCCACATTAGAATATGCCTTGGAAAATCATAAATACAACCACATTCTACAATATTTCATATCCCAACTTTGAGCAATCTTACTCTGCAAAATTTTCATTAGAGCATTTGTGAGCATTTAATGTTTAAGCATTTAACATTTTAGTATTTAGAATTCATTAGCATAATCATGGCTTAGTTTGGTAGCTTCATTTTAGTTATCTTGGTAGTTTTCATACACCATTTGTATCACAGTATTTAGCATCATATCCTTATTACAACATATGATTATCATAGAATCACTCATCAATCATATAGTTTACCAATCATGTAGGAATAGATTTATTACATTTTCCAGCATTCCATTCTTTAGGTTGTCATTCCAAAGGTCATAAGTGCACAAAAAATCTGAGAGCCATTATGATTTAATGAATCCTTGGAGATAGGAAACAATGGGACGATTTTAGAAAGTTTATTTGTTTCAATTCGATTAGATTGTTATTTGAATTCTCTCTAATGTAATGTTTCATTGCTTGCATGATTTTATTATTTAGTTCACATATTTTACTCACACAAGTCAAATGAAGGGGTAGTGATCCCTTGTTCACCCTTCTCAGTTTTAGTACTTCTTTTCCCTTGGGTATGTGCAGGATCATGATGGGCCAAAAAGTGGTGATATGTAACTCATATGATGGCCCATGTGGCTGATAACTTTTTTTTTACCCAAAATTGATGAAACGAAAAGGGTTTTTAAAGGAGATTCTAAACTTTCCACCAATATAAATTATGCTTTACTTTGAATTTAATAAATAATTATTATTCATTTTCTATTTGAATTACGACTAAAGTACTGATTGATAGGCTGATTGAAAAACATCTATAGCTTTCAAAAGGTATCACATTTTTTGAATTTGAAACATGTGTCACATTCTATGCTTCACATACTATAGGAATAAAAAAAAAATGAATTTTAAGAATTTTTGACCAAGTTAAGGTGGTTAGACATATGAGCTTGTATATTTTTTCAAATTTGTAATAAAAAATTCATTATTAATTATTTACTTGGAAAAAAATTACAAAAAAATATGCATCACATTGAGACATGAGTCCTCTACTTATATCTAAAATCTTTAAAAAAAAATATTATTGTTTTATTGTGGTTAGGGTGGTCAGGGACACCTATTTCTTATTTTTTCCCTCAAATTTAAGTACTACTGCATTGAAATTTCAAATTTTCACCAAATAGATTTTTTTTTTTAAATAAACCTAGTAGTTTAGAAACTACATTCAATTTTCTATATATTCTATTCTTACATATTTTTGAAATAATATAGATAACTTATTCAAATTTTATGTCAAGTTACCTAACTCTAATTTTTCTGAATTTTTTGCCACTTAAGGACCTTTTTTTTCATCATACCCCCTTCATTTTTGACTTTGTCATCTTTTATTGTTCTTTCAAGTTCAATGTATGCATTCTCCTTTTGAACATCTTTATGAGCTTTCTTTGCTTAACCCTTCTTCTGATTAGATGGGACACTCTCCTTGTTCTTTTACTCTTTGATGAACATGCTTCTTGGTGTCCCTTGATCTCCATCTGTGGGCTTACTTCTTAGATTGTATCTCCTACCTTTTTCCTTAGCTACAACTTTTTCTGTGATAGCCCTCTTTTCTACCTCTATTGGAGTTCTCAGCTGAAACTGAGGTGTTGCATTGTATGTATATGCTACCTCTTTTTGGTTTTCTTCTTGATTAGAAAACACCTCTTGTTCCATATTCACATTGTACTTATAACTATCAACATTATATTCATACACTTCTACAAAAGAAGAGTATCCTTCCTCATCTTGACAATACCTCCATCTTAGCATGTTTATAGTGTGACCATCCCTTTCTTTCTCTTGTGACCACTCATCTTGATAGGCCTAGGATATTGCACAATGTTCAGGGTCATGGGGTCTATGACAAGGTGAACACCATGGTGTAGCGTCTAGTGCATGTGCTCCATGCTTCTTCAAGGGATCATGTTGCAAGTATGAGAAAGTTTGGTGGTGTTGTAATTAATGTTGTCATTGGTGTCAACATAGTTTAGTATGTTGCATATTGTAAATGTATAGTTGAATTTCTTTTGAGATGTTGTGAGTATATGGAGCTATCTTCATGATGTTGTAGATGTGCTGAAATGATGAGTTTCCAAGTGCTTTTGAGAAAATTAATAAAGAAGAGAATTCAATATTATGAATGTGTTTAGAATGTGCTCCGGTATGTGCTATGTGTTTCTCTTGTGTTGATACTATGCTTGTTTGGATCTGAAGGTTTACTAATGGTGATCTAGTGGTGGGATCTCTTGAGTTGTAGTTTCTAGTTTGATGGGATGTGAAAGTTACACTCACTGGTGTGTGAACTATTTTTGCAAAGTTGGTCTTCTATGGACTGGGAAACATGTTTCTACTCTACAGTCCTCTGCTATTCTATTTTAGATCTTTCGAATCTAGAATATGTCTTATACTAGTGCTCTCTTGGTTCTGGAAAAGATGTGTGTGGTTTGGTGATCCAGAAGTCATGTTTTTGAGTTGTTGTATGTGTCTACACAGTCTAGATGGACTGATGGAAGGATTTCGGTGTTTGAAGTTTGTTGCACTTGCTGTGAATGTATCTCAAGGAATGTAAGATGTGTTCTCATGCATATTGAAGTGTGTTGCATCATTTTTATGTTATCTTCTTATTGGGAAGCATTTACATCAATGTTCATTTGTGTTTTCATTAGGTTTGGCCTGCCCAGTGTTTACACTTCATTCAAATAATTAAATTTAATCAAGGAAGTGTGTGGTTGATCCGAGACATTATTTTTGGTCTTTGTATTGGTTCACTCTCATTCTTTTCCACTATGGGAATGTTGAGTTATTGACCTAATTTGAATTTATGAAATAAAGTTTATGTGGCCAACCTTGGAGAAAGTCTCTAAGGTTGAAGATGGTATAAATGCAAGTCAAATTGTGAAGAATGGATGTGCGATGCAAAGTAACGAAGTAAGCCACAAATGAAAAGTAGAAGTGTGTCAAAGTGAGTTGAGGTAGCAATACTTCATTGTGTTGGATTCCTAAAGGAAGTGAGCTAAAGGTTTTTTCAATCTTCTCATCAAGGCTGTGAATGTGTGTTTATTGTAGTGGTGGATATTTTGTTCTCTTTTTGTATCTGTGGGTAGTGAGCCTCCTTGTTGGACAGTGATTCCTTTCTGTAGGTAGCAATCCTTTGTATTTGGATAGTGAGTCCTCTTCTGGGAAGTGAGCCCTTGTAGTGAGCCTTTGTATTCAGTTTTATAATCTCTTTATATTGTGATTTAATCCTCACCATGGATTTCCATCCTTGGATTTTTTGCATAAAAATCTGGTGTTCATTGTGTTGATTTTAATTTTTGTTATCTACATTTCATGTTCATACTTAATAATAGAATAGTGTGGTTGTGGGATTGATAAGTGTTGAAGTTTTGAATTTGAATTTGTGTGACAACTGATTCACCCCCCTTTCAGTTGTCATGCACTTGTTTAACAGATCAGGAGTCTCTTTCCAATTTGATCTTGCTATTGGCTTTCCATCCTTCCAAGTATTATTGTAGGGTATATCATGTAATCTTGGTCTTTCATTTGTGTATTGATTCTCTTGTCTATTTTGGGGAGTGTTGGGGTTTTGTGGGATCCTAAGGTTCTACCTTATGCCAGTCATGCCTGCAGTCTTTCTATTATTTTCAATGGTTAAGGTTTCCTTTTGTGCTTCAGTCAAACTTCTAGGGCACCTGTTTCTGAGTTCATATCCCGTTTTTGGATCAAATCCCTTCAGATAAATAGTCAGAGCTATGGGTTAGTCAATTTAGACCCATGTGGTATTTTATTACAGATCTTGGAGAACATTTGATTGAAATCATAAACTGACTCAGTCTGGTTTTTTTAAATACTTATTATTTCATGTAGAGTGAATTTAGGAGCACATTGATTTCCATACTACTCTAGAAAATGATTCTAAAAGTCTACTACATAAGTGATTGAAGCATCGGGCAGGATGTTAAACCAATCCCTTGCTTCATCAATTAGGGACATCATGAACAACCTCATGTTCCATGCCTATGTCTTGCACAAAGGCATTGAATTTTTTTATATGTTCTTTAGTTGTTATGACATTATTCCCTATGAACTTGGGAACAATGTTTATCTAGTTTCTATTAATTGGACATGGATAAAATTGACCTATCATGATGGATCAAATTGTCTTCTTATGCTCATGGAGTTTTGTGGATAAGGATTTTGAAGTGGTGGGATGGGGTAATACTGATATCCCTATTGAGGTTGTTGGTACACATTTTGTTGGGGATTATGTGGAGGGTACTAATGTGGTACATGATGGTGTGGAATGTGTTATTGTCCAGGTGGTGGAATATTGGTGTTTTGTGATGGTGGATTCTATGGTACGTGGTGTTACATAGGTTGATTTGTTCTTCCAACTATGTTATGGGGTACTCTTGAGGAACTTGGATCACCTATATTTTGGGATGACCCTTGTGTATTGGTATTGCTTCCCTGTTTATGAGGTGGGATGTATTTGGGAGGTTTTGGTGCATTTACATCTAATTGGGACATTTGCTGACTCAAATCAAGACTCCTTTTTATCATTTTTTGTCTTCTCTTAAGCTCTTCTTCCTACCATTGTATGTATTCTTCTATTTCTTGAGTGTTCATCCCATCAAAATTATTAACATGAAAAGAATGAATTGTATAGGCATGTTGACCCTCTCCTTCTTGTTGTGATGAAGATTTCTGATCATAGTCCCTCTGTATTAGATCCCATTCTTCCTCCAATTGGGAAACAAATTCATCTATTTTTTGTGGATCATTGTTGAGGTAGAAAGGATGACTATTGTTTTCTTGTCCTAGTGGAGTCTAGGGATCCTTGAATAGACTATCTTCATGTTGTTTTGACCCATACAATGGGTCAAAGTTGTTATGCAATGTAGGTGGTTGTTCAAAGACATTCTCCTGATCATTGAATGTTGTGTCTAGTTTTTTAGATGTTGTTTTATTCTTGTTTGTGTCAGACTTTGAAATAGGGGATGCATGTTTATCTGTCCACCTAACATTGTTCTTCTTGGGAATATCCTAATGCAAAGATCTCCTACCATTCATGCTAGATGATATGGTGTATCTTTGGTGTCTATGGTATATCCTTTCTAATCTGATGTTCACTTTATCAATCATAAAAATTCTTCAGTCGCCACCTACCTTTTCATGAGCAGCAAAGTTTTATGGTTTTGAGTGATTTTATTCTTTTCCCAGCAGAGTCCCTAATCTATTATGATGCTTTTGAATGGCCCTATAATGGAGGGCTTGGGTTCAAAATTGGCTTGATCCCCAGTAGAGTTGCCAATCTATTAGGTCTCAAAAGTGTAGTTTTTTAAACCATAAGAGGGTGTCAATCTCTTAATACACCTTTGGCCCACAAACGAGGTAAACAAGGTTGATTACCTCCTAATCTTCAGGCTCTCCCAGACCTAGATTTAAGGTTGGATGTGGTTCCTTGATTGAGCAATCTGCTCACTATGGCACATTAGGGTTGAGTAGATGCAAAGCTTGATAGCTATTTCCTATTGAAAGTATTTGGATTCAAAATAGTGAGTTTTCTTTTGTATGTAATATCCTAAGTACGACCAATTCCTACTCCTACTGGGTGAATGGAGTGGATGTAGATTTTCAAGATAAGTAAACCTATTATTCAACTTAACTTGAATTATTGGGCACTTGAGATGTTTGCACCTTGTGCAGATGTGCAATTTTTTTATTACAATGTTCTTTTATGATACCATTGGTATCCCCTCAAGTTACTATGAAAGCATGAAAGGACCTTTAATTCTTAAGTTAATGGAAACCAATCAAAAGAAATTCTCTAAAAGGATTTTAACCCTGGGAAAGGACCAATTAAAGTAAACTATTTGAAAGGATTTTTAATTCACATCAACCAAAAACCAATCAAAGAATCCACACGGTAACAAAAAATGTGCTCTGATAAATCTTGCAGACTTAAATAGCTTGAAAAGGCCACTTTGGAGACAACAAAGTAATAGATAAGAATGAAAATTGACATAGTAATTGAACAGTGAAAATGGATTACGAATTATAAATAGTCTTCTCCATTGTATTACTTCAAAATATAAGCATTATAACAGAAGTGTTTTGATATGATATGGATGGGTGGATTATGCAATATATATTCTTACTAATGCCTAGTCTAATGGAATGGAATATGATATGATGATGATGATGATTCCAAAATAGGGCCCTAGTTTCCCTATTTTTATGGGAAGCAATTAGCATAAACATGAAAATGCTAAGAGTTTGTTGGTGGATGAACTACAGTCCGTTAATCTCCAGCAAGTCCCCGTGATCATCAAAGACCTATTCAAGGCTCATGCACCATGATTGTGTATCCAAAACCATAAAAATCTAGTGCCTTATTATTTTTTCTCTTACTTGGCCTATGCAATTAATGAGTTAACCTTCAATAAATGCTCAATGTACCCACTTTTTATATGAGTGTCTACCAAGATGTTCATGTGTTTTTTTAAGTACCTCATCTTCATCATTGATTGCATCAAGAACAACTGGAAAGTAGTGGGATAGCTCATCCTTCCATGTATCTTGATCTTTCAATTTTGCTTCCTCAAAGAAGTTGGGCAAGGCCATACTTAGTGGTTGACTAAAGTCACTTAACTCATGTGTCAAGATGTTATGGAAATATTTATGTGCTTTCATAATCTCTTGATATTCTTGTAGCACAATACTATTGTCTACCTTCTTTTCTATGATGTGAGACTCTACTTACTTCATTTTGTCATTCAATCTGTCATGTTCTAATAGTGTTGCATGTGTTTTTTCATCAATATGGCAGACCTATTTAGCATGCTTATACATATCTTCAAACCTCATGCAAACTATCTATGATGCCATTTCAAAGATGGTGGTCTTGAAATTTCCTTTTAACTCTTATTTTTCTTTCTGAACTTTTACATTTTTTTGTTTCCAATAGGTGGTCTTTGGAATTTCCTCTAGCACCTTTCTTTCATGCTCAACCAATGGAGAGTAAAGCCCTGAGGAATAATGTAGTCTATCCCTATAGCTGATTAGCTCCTATTTTAACCTTTCATTTTCTTCTATCAATCCCTTGTTATCCCTTACTAGATTCTAAATTTGAGCCTTAGTGAACTTGGCCACATTCACATTCAAGTCAACAGTTTCCATGGGATCTGTCTCTCCAACTCTTTGCACCAAAAGATGTCCAAATTTTTTATCATGATCAACAAGGGAAAGCTTTTTTCTTGGTGGGTAAAGTGCCCCATATCTGTAAAGTAGTATTTTCAATATTATATCCTAATCCAATATAGATCTTATCACCAGCTTCATCTTTCAAGTGAAAATTTCTATTGTTTCTCTTCAGAAAGCTATCAAACACAATGGCTGAATTGATATCCCATCCTAGGAGGAGAATAACCTCAGCTTATTGCAATAATGCCCTTCCTCTTTTAGCATTCATGTTCTTCATTTCCCTATCAATTTCATGTTGAATCTCTCTTAGGGAATATGTTTACTTTACATGGTCAATGTCTTTTAGCCTTTCGCTTATCACATTTCCCTTATACTCATAGATGAAAGCCTTGAATTGTGAATTTTTAATGAATGTATCATCTTTAATGAATTCTTGACTGGCACGGTGTCTCACATCATCAGATAACTCATTAGAAGTTTCAAAGGTAATCACACTCCTTTCTAGTGGAATTTCATATTGGGTAATTACAAGAGTGTTGATCTGTGTGGCCTTCTCTACTTCCTCAATATCATCTCCAACCATGATTGGGGTGTCAACTGAGAATCTCACCTCTAGAGTAGGATGTGGTGACAAATGACCCAGTGGTGTTATATTTTCTACTTGTCTCCTAGAGACAACACTTTTTCTCTTCTCAAATTCCACCAAAGGTACATCCTTTATTATTTCTTCTTCATCTAAAATCAAGTGCTCAACTATTTCCATAGGGTCTTGAATTTCATGAAAGGCTTCCACATATGATGGATTATTATTCATTCTCCAAGCTTGAGCCATAAAAATTCTATTGTATGCATTTGTTCTCATGATCACTTGAATTTCCTCACAGTTCCTGGTGACATCATTGACATGGAACTCATGCTCATATCCTTTTAGTTTTTGAGAAATATTGGCATCATAGATGAAATGCTCAGGGTTAAATTTTTCTCTCTTGTTTCCCACCGAAAATCCATAATAATCTAACTTGCTACCAACCAAGTCATACCATGTATCAACAATAATAATAAAGTCACCAAAAAAAAGAGTAGAAGGCATGAAATTTTTCCTTCCATAGCTTTTCAAATGCATGAAGGCTGAATAAGACAATTTTCTTATGATCTCAAGGTATGCAACCCTATCTAGCATAGTCTTAGGTAGTAAACATGGTGCTACCTCAAATCCATATACTCTAATAATAGTATAGTTTGCAAATGCCTACCAATCTTCCCAATTGTGATTTATTCTCCTATCATGACCTTTTTTCTTTAGTTGGAGGAACCTTTATACTTTTGGGGATAAATTATAATCACATTTGTGGCCAAGCAATTTGTATAGGGGTTTGACAAAATTTTCTTCTAAGTACAAGTAGTGGGTTCTCCCACATCTACTATCCCACATGGATGTCCACATTTGCACTAGTCTATAATTACCATCACTATCTAGATCTTTTATTCTCAATTCTTCTCCCCATATGCCCATCACTTTCCCTTCATACAGTATCATATGCATAAGAAGTGAATAGTGTTTGAAGCAAATAACTTCACTATTGTTCTTAATAGCATTAAGAGCACTGTTAATGGCCTCAGATAAATACTCTGCATAGTCATAGGGCCTAGCATCCTAGCTTTGAATGTCCATAGCCATAACCATGGGAGCTATAGTCATGTTATCAGGGGCATCAACTCCCAGTACTTGGCCAGCTGAATAGTATGTGTATTAATAGAATTCTTCAATCAAATCTACAGAGAATGGGGGAATTTCATCACTAAAAAACCTCCTAGGTTGATTCCCTGGACCTTTGGGCCTGTGCAAAAGAAACTTCCACCTCTTATAGCTTGTATCAGTGGAGTGATACTCTTCCAACAAGTCTCTCATCCATAATTTCATTTTCAGCGATGTGTCCAATTGGAAAACCATACAAATATAATCATGTGTTATAATCATGAACTTTCACACATCCTGCAAGTGAATTTCCCTTTTTTTTGGATTATAATTCTTTTCTAGTGCTTTTATTAGTTCTACATTCACAAAAACATTTGGCATCATAAGTTTCCCTAGATTCAAATTCCATGGGTTTGAAACTTGGCTATATTTGTACTTCTTCCTATAGTGATAGATGAACAAGTCATAACCCATGTGCAGAGTCCACACATCTCCCAAATTCTTGTGCTTGTCTTACATGATGGGTTTAATTGAGTTGTTCTCCTTTCTTTTGGCCTAGACCCGGGACACTGGTCTATTAAGTCTTGATTTAGTGGCCTACTTTCTATTTTTTGCCTCTTTTCTCTTTTTTTTATGGGGTTTTATCTATTTTAACCCTACTTGTGTTGTACTTCAAGCTATCTTCAAAAAATTGCGTTCAGCTGAGCCAAGATGTACTTACTTGAATAAATGCTAGAAATTCTTAGTTGGTCATCTTCGTCCAACTCCATCCTCTAGATACTTAGTCACGATTCGCAGTGAATTTTGATTCTTTTGGAGGCTATATTATCAAAATTTTGCATGCTCGAGCCAACTCTATTTCATAAATGGCACTCGGGCCACCCTTCCTATCAACTTGTACATTGATAGTAGTTGTCTCTTTGATGAATTCATCAATCAAATCAATTTGGTGAAAATCATTTCATATTTTTTTGAAGAGACTTCAATCATAACGCCTATATTTCTCTTTGATATATCCTTGACCATCTTTTGAGAAATGTCTAAGAGACATTTAGATTTCTCTCTTCGATGTTGCAGGGTCTCTTCGATATTTACATTTCAGTCTCTTCCCTTATGATCTCCCTTTTGTTGATGAGATTGGCAGATATCTCTTGCCAACAAGTCTATGTCTCCTCGACATATCCGTCTCTTTTCCTTCGATGGTATTACTTGATGATGATCTCTATGTGACTTTATCATGTCTAGGAGACCCACAGTCACCTCTCTTTGATGTCTCTTAGTCTCATCGATAACATGTGTTTACACTTGTGCTAGAATGTCAGGGAGACTTTTGATACTGTATGCTCGATACTCTCGTGTCTCCTTAACATATCATTGTTAGGATGTCGATGATACCTTGTGCAATGTTTGTTCGATGTCTCTATGTCTTGCTGATATTTTTCTCCTTAAATGTTGAAGAGACTCTCTTGCTTCTCTCCTCGATATGTCAATGTCTATTCGACATTGTCGTCTGTCCACATTGTTTTACCAGCGACTTATCATTTTTTTTAAGAAAATCTCTCACTGTCTAAAAGATTTTTTTCTATTCCCTAAATGTTGAATACTCCATATGATTTTTCGGTAAGACATGTTAGATTTTCTCCTTGACATGTCCATGTATTGTAGACATATCATTCTTTAGGCTAGATAGAAGACATTTGAATGTCTCTTAGACATTCAGGAGTCTCATCTACATTTCACATCAACCCTTTATGCTTACGTGAAAGAGACTATGGTGAGACTCTCTTCGATATAGCATTGTCCTGGTGACATGCCATGTCCTACTATGGGAACACTTCAAACAAGGAATTGACTTTAGTGTTATGATCAAGGGCCTTATTTGGTGGTTTATATTAGTGTCAACCATTATGAAATAGAGATGGAACATAGGGTGAGTGTGGGAGGATGGGTGAAAATGGAAGTGTGCAAAATAACCAATGTGGATTTTTTTGCTCCAACGGGTTGATTTTGGCCTCTTACCATTGAAACATAATGAAAAATTTATACACTTTGTTTGATGTAATATATCACTTGCTGAGTCTCAGACACAATTCTCAAAATATCAGATCAACTAAAAATAAAAAACTCGCAAACTTATCCAACAAACTGCCATTAGAAACTATAAATTTTAGAAACAAGGTCACTACTATCATTTTGGCAACTTCTATTCTAGAATATTACCACTACTGTACTAAATTTGATCTCTTTTGTCCAAAATGGCTACTATTTTCCTTTTTTATTTTATCAATCACATAATAAATAGATATTTCTATTGACATATTTGTCGCAATCATCCTAAACAGAACCACAATTGTTCTAAAAACATTATCGCTATTGTCCAAAATCTTGGCCAACCTACACTTGCTCGTTATTGTTCAGATAATTGCTATTTCTAGCACTGTTGCATGACAGTTACTATCCAAATGTTAGTTGTTAATGTCTTAGATAATTTACCATAGTTGTCTAAGTTTTCACTGCTTTTGTTAAAATTTTGGTTATTGTCTTCTCTGTTTACCAATCAAAAATTGAAATAGAGACCTTTATTTCTCAATTTTTTTGCAATCGTTCTAAAAAAGCAACCACTACTATCCTAAAAATTGCCACTATTGTCTTATTTTCTGGTGTAAATAAGAATTTATCCAAAATTGGCTAATCCATCATCCTTTGAAACATAAACAATCAAACTTGCACCAAATCATATCAACATCTTTCCATGTACCCATTAGCAAATCAAAACATCAAACTAATTTTTAGACACAAATCATACACAACAACTTGGATATCTTCTTTCTATCATTTTATAAGATATCAAAATCAACCTTTTCTTGTAACCTCAAGGCTATTTTAAGTAGAGTATCAATGTATCCTCTAAAAACAAAGCAAAATATTAATTCAAGTCTTGTACACTTTGTATCCTAAGATTAGCATCATCTCAAAACATCCACTAAAATCACTCACACTTTAGGGTCTTGAGCATCAAACATACAATCTATAGCAATCCATCAACAAACCTTTGAAAAAAAGGTTTTAACACATCATCTCCATACATCATTTTAGCAAAAATACCAAAAACAAAATACCATCCCATTTCATAATTAGTGATCACAAAATTCACCAAGGTCTTGAACTTTTTTATGACAACAACGAGATCTCAACAAAAGAAAAATATGGAAGCCAACAAGAGGAGTTCTAGTGCACCCAAGACAAACACCACAACTGAGGAACCTCAATCATGGGGTTACAATACAAATGAATTAGCACCTCCTCAAAGAGATCCCACATTTAAAGAAAACCAAAACCAACCACCGAGTGAGGATGAAATAATTCTTATACATCAAGAAGGAGTTTCTAGACAAAACCAACCTCCTAGTTCTCAAACTTACACCATAGTTTAGAATACGATAGTAATGAGGAACTTAGTGATGAAAAACTCTTAGAGCACTCTAAAAATCCTAGGATGTAGAAACTTATGGAATAAATTCTTGAGATAAATGCAAACTAGTATTTCCTTACACTAGCACAAAGTGGCACCAAACTACCCACATAATTTAACATGGATGTTCTTAAGGATCTTAATCTCATTACATTATGAGATCAAACAATGGTAAGACAGATACCAAAACCAATGGTTGGTCCCAAGATAACACCCTTGCTCTCACAAAAAAATGATCAATCTAAACCACAACCTATGGATAACCCACTGTATAGGCAACCATCACAAATTGAGCAAGCAATGGTAGCCCAATAATATCAAGGAAATTCAACTCAAAACATGCCACAACACAACACTATGGAAAACATGGGAAACCTTCCAATGAACCGACAAAGTAACATCCCATCCCAGGGACAATACATGCCACAATGAACATCATATTATGACCCTTTGAATAATGCACAATATCAACAAGGGAAATCACAACAAGTTCCAATACAACAAGGTGTACCCCAAATGAACTACCAAGGTACTCCTCAAGCTCCACAACAACAAGGTATACCCCAAACAAACTACCAAGGTACTCCTCAAGTTCCACAACAACAAGGTTTACCCAAAAAAAACCACCAAGGTACTCCTCAAGTTCCATAACAACAAGGTGTACCCCAAATGAACTACCAAGGTACTCTTCAAAATCCACAACAACAAGGTGTACCCCAAACAAACTACCAAGGTACTCCTCAAGATTGATAACAACAAGGTTTACCCCAAATGAACTACCAAGGTACTCCTCAAAAAAATATACAATAACAAGGTGTACCTCAAACAAACTACCAAGGTACCCTTAAAAATTCACAACAAAAAGGTATACCCCAAATGAAATACCAAGGTACTCTTCAAAATCCATAACAACAAGGTGTACTCCAAACACACTACCAAGGTACTCCTCAACAAAATCCACAACAACAAGGTGTACCCCAAATGCACTATCAAGGTACTCCTCATAATCCACAACACCAAGGTATACACCAAAAATAACATCATGGTATTCCACAAACCCAAACTCAAACTCCTATTCTACAACAACAAGGTATACCTCAAACACAATACCAAGGTATCCATCAAAATCAATATCAAGGAGTTCCACATAATCAATACCAAGGAGTACCTAAAAATCAATATCAAGGTACACCAAAAACTCAACATACCTTCAACACACAACAAGGGACCAATATTCCTTACATAGAATATGGTCATCAAGGTCCCATGCCTACACAATATCATGTTTATGACCAAAAAAATGTCATAGGACAACAAGGCTACAACACATAAAATCCTCAAATAAGTGCACCAACTAATGACATAAACATACAACTACAAACCATCAACCAAATAATATCAGACATCGAAATTGGAAATCCAAAGAATAACTATGCTCTACAAGATATTTGTCCATATCCTTTTGATCAAAATGTATCCATGATATCTTTCCCCGAAGGCTTTGAAATACCAAAATTTGAAAAATATAGGGGAAGAGGGGATACAATAGATCATGTGCACCAGTTCTTAGTAGCTTGCATGGATCTACAACAAAATGATACCTACTTAATGAGGCTTTTCCTACGAAGTCTTGGTGGGGCCGCTATCAAGTGGTTCTCTCATCTACCACCTAGTATCAGAACATTTGATGGGTTGTCAGAGAAAAATTTCAACCATTTCTCGTACAACATAGAATAGGATACAACAATCCCTAATCTCCACAAAATAAAAAAAATTGAAGGTGAATCATTTGCTTCATATCTACAAATATGGAGACACAAAGCAAGAAATTTTTTAAAATGGCTCATTCCTGAGAAACAACTCGTAGACATGTTTATCTCTAACATACAGGTGGACATTAAGTGCCAACTCACTATGTTGTTCCCTAGCAACTTTGAGGAGACTATTGAAAATGGTTTTCTAATCAAAAGAGATCTCATTTCAAGGGGAGTAATTGAACTCTACAACCCTAAGGATCAACCTTCTAGTTCAAATGACAAGCCAAAGATATGCGTGAAGAAAAAAAATGTAACCAATGATACAGTGGTTGATACTAAAGTTGTATGAAACATACAACCTTCCAATGGCCCACAAAATACTATTCAAACTACATAATAAATCTATGCTCCAAACAACATTCCAAACAACCAACTCACTTATACTCGGAACAACCAACCAAAAAACAAACAAAAAAATCAAGAACATGATAATGAAAGGAGGTCACCAAGGAAATATGACCAACCTAGAAGGAAATTCACCCCATTTGGGAGAACCCCTTGAGTTAATCATGCAATAATTGGTCCAAACAAACCTTATCAAGATTAATGACAAAACAAGCTATGAGGATCCAAACTTCAAACCCCTTGGTATAATGAGAACAAAAAATGAAAATTTCACAAGATCAAGGGACATACTACCAACAATTGCATGAGGCTCAAAAACATTATGCAAGACTTCATAAAAAAAAGGAGAGGTTGACATAGAACCTCATCCTATAAATAAAGACTTAAAAATCTACAAGGATCCAATCCTTGACCATTCTAGGGGAAATCATAAGGGTAACTTAGGGAAATATTACCATAAAGAAAACTACACCTATGATTAACTCATAGGAAACATCTCTCAAGCCGATCATACCATCAATGTTGTAAACATACTAGGCAGAGATCCTAAATGTAATGTAACTACATGAAGAGGGAGAGTTACAATCCAAGGTGCCCCACACCAAGCAAAAGCCACAAGTAAGCCATCAATTAACTACAACATTGTGGAAAAATTAAAGAAAACTCATACCTTAGTCTCCATCCTTGAGCTCCTAAAGTTGTCACCAACACATAAGGAAATCTTGGAGAAAGCTCTTATTGAAAAAACATTCCCTAACAACCTTAATGCTGATCAATTTCAAGCCATCATTGGTAACGTCACCTCCACCCATCATTTGGTCTTTTCTAAGAAAGACCTTCCACAAAGATCTTTCCACAATCAAGCTCTCTATCTAGAAGTGTGTGTCCTTAAACATAAATTCAAGAGATTACTGATAGATAATGATGTAAGTTTAAACATTTGTACCCTAAAATTAGTAAAACAATTGGGATATTTTGAAGACATTGTAAACGATGATTTTGGCACCTTAATGCTCTCTAATTCTTGTAGGGTTTTTCACCTAAAAAGAGAGAGATGGGACAAAATTCTAAAGTCTACATTCAAGATTAATGTAATGAGGGATGAAATGTGTCTAAATGTAATTTCCTAAGTGCAATAAACAGGAAAAGAACAATGATTATGAATGTAAAACCTAAGAAATACAATGTGTTCGAAAACACATTATGATATGCAAACATGAACTAAATGACCTAGAAATGCAAATAAAACCAAATAGAAAGCTGTAAGAAAAAAGGTGTGCACTTAGAAGTGTCTTGAAAACTTGAAGAAACTCTAAAATTTTGGAAATTCTAATTTTTAAGCCTAGCAGAACACTTAGGCTATTTGGGGCGACTTAGTCCCAGATCTGGAAAAATTCTGGAAAACTATACTGAAGCCCATTTTTTCCAAATAGGTATCCAAATCTATAAAAAAATTCAAAAATAGAGTCAGTGGGACACTTAGGCCAGTTGGGGTGACTTAGTCCACTTCTGAATTTCTAAAAATTTAGAAGTGGAAACAGATGCCCTAGGTCTACACCCTAGTTTCCCACAAGTGTTCACTTCTGAAACTCTAATTTTTAGGCCTAAAGGTGAATTTTTGTTGATATTTTTTCTAGGTCAATAAAGAGATTTCTTCAAGAAGTCTTCAATCTTTTCTCCAATGATCTTCAAACCCTTGAAGTTCCTAAATTTGCAAACACACAAGACAAGAAGGAGAAAATGTTGATTGTTAGGGCATGGGGGTTTACCCTAGGTAATTAAACCAAATGAAGAAAGAATGTAGTGAAGAATAAAACAATAGAGTTAATACCTTTCCATGATTTTTGATCTTGAATATCTATAGCAAAACATGAAGAATCTACCCTTGAATATCTTAGGAAGTTATCTTGATGAAGTGTAATGATAGAACCCTAGCTTGTTTGAGAAGAATGATGAGTGATGATCAGTTATGGATTAATACGAGTTAGGAGATTGTAGGAGATGTAAAATGAGGTGAAAAACACTTATTTATACACTCTTATGCCTAAATTCCCAAAGAATACCTCATCACAGGCTGACCTTAGGTCTTAAAGAATAAAAACCTGAAAGAAATTTGAATTAAGATTGATTTTTGAGCCAAATAGGACTAAGTCGCCCAAGATGGCGACTTAGTCCACCTGGGAAATTTTGAGTGGATGTTAGATATTAAGATGTATTAAATGTTGTTTATCAAGTTCTTCTTCAACAAGACACTTAATTACAGCCTATAAGTGTATAAAGGGGCCATTTAAAGCACAAGAAAGGTGTAAATATTGATGACAAGCCTACGAAAGTGTGAAAGTTTGTTAAAGGTCTTTACAACACTTTGAAATAGGTCTTGGTAAGGTTATTTAGGTGATTTGTAACATTATGGTCCTAGAAAAGTGTGAATATGTATTACAACACCTTACAACACTCTTGCAAGACATCAATAAATGCATTTTATTCAATTTACAAGGGTTCAAGACCTAGTGTGGATGTGTAAAACACCTCACAACACCAAATCAAGGCCTCATTAAGTTAAATTTATCATCAATTATTCCCATATCAAGCAAAGTATACACTTTTGGGTGACACATACATAATAGATAAAAATAAAAGTATCACCGTAAGAGCTTATGATGATATGGAGAGAAACTCATAAGGAACAATTAGACTTCTTGTTCAGATAGGACCAACAATAGCAAAGATAACATGTCAAGTACTAGATCTTGCGATGACCATGGATACATGCCTTAAAAGTAGTCTACTAAACATTCCATCAGTGTTTTAAATTCCTGCATAATGATAAGGAAGTTACCATATATGTTGACCCTAAACCATTTCATTACTACACCAAATTGGAAGAGAAGTACAAAAAGATTCTTTAAATACCTAGCAATGACATCTCTTTCCATACTTTTTCATATGTTGACCCATCATCACTACCTTCATCCTCCACTGCATATCCATTGACTGAGCCACAAAAATTTGATCTCAAGATCCAAGTTCTTGACAAGGGTTGTAGAGAATACCATTTCAACAAATCCTTTTGCATTGGAATGTAAGGAGGACCAAAAGAAATCAATCATATTCAAGTTGTTACAATGGAAGTCAAACCCACCATTTTCACCAAGTGGGGAGACATGCAATATGAAGAAGTGTTTGAATAATACCTATCTTCATGGATTTACAAGGAAGAAGGATGGGAGAAACCACTACCTCCCCTTCATATTTATCAAAAAAATAAAGGATATAAGATAGCAAAAAACATGGGGTTCATTGGAAAAGTTGGCCTTGGTCTACATGAATAAGGTATAAAAGAACCAATTTTTATAGAAAGGTTTCTGAAGAATCTTAGACTAGGGTATTGTTCATTAGATGTGATTACCCCAAGCACTGAAAGAAATTCTTATGAGGAAGGAGCTCCTTCTACCACTATTGAAACATCGGATAATTGTGAATGTCTAGACAACTACTTGTATATCCAAAACATATTTGGGAACCTCAACATAAATACCATCACTACTGAATATGCATCTAAAGATTACCACACTAAAATGGATTCCAATGAATATGAATGGGATTCTTTTGCCTCTAGCGATTATAAGCTATAAACCCTATGGATCCTTGATAAATTTGATATTCATACCCTAGGTACAACCTCCATAAGCTTTGTTAATACCAATGAAAAAATACCCTTGCTTTAGCCACAGTTAATAGATTGGTACCAAAAACATCATACACCTATTTTAGACTCATTCCAGAATGATGAAGCTATTACAAAGTTAAGGGGACTTCAAACAAATATATCATGAGGAGATGATAAGGCTAGATTTATAATAGATCTTGAACAAGGAGTGTACTTTGGAGGGGATATTGCATCCTCCAATCACAAAAAAAAAACTAAAAATTTTAAAGATAAAGAAAAGAGAAAAAAAAAGGACACATCTTAGGGTGAAATCCCCTTTGAGGTGCCCGAATATGGAGGATTAAATCTCCCCATTATAGAGTATCACTAAAAATAAACACTCCTGGTTGTAGGTTTTGAACCTATCAATGTCGGCACAATGGAGACACCAAAAATAACATATCAAGTAGCGTCCCTTGATCTTGACGAAAAGATCAACTTTGTGGAATTCATTAATGAATGCAAAATCATTTTTTCTTGGAAATATGTAGACACCTAGGGTTGGATCCAATGTTAGTTGTACATCACCTAGCAGTGTTCCATAGAGCTAAACCCATCAAACAAAAGCTACACAAGATGCATCCAAAGATAGCACTCTTGGTCAAAATAGAGCTTCAAAAACTACTTGTCGTGGCCTTCATTAGACCCATCGACTATCCTGAGTGGGTATCTAATCTTGTACTAGTGTCAAAATCCATTGGGGTCATGCAGATCTACATAGAATTTAGGGATCCCAATGAAGCATGCTCGAAGGATGATTTTCCTCTACCCAATATTGACATGATTGTGGACCTAACTTTGAGGAATGAAATGCTCTCACTAATGGATTGTTTCTGTAGATACAATCAAATAAAGATATCCCCCAAAGACCAACACAAAACAACTTTCACCTATGCATGGGGAACCTTTTGCTAGAACATAATGCCATTCAGTTTGAAGAATGCAGGAAAAACCTACCAATGATCTATGACCACCATTTTTTATGTTATGTCTCACTTTACCATGAAGGACTATGTGGATGACATATTAGCAAAATAAATCAAAAGAAAAGATAATCTAGCTAACCTAGCCAAGGTATTTTATAGGCTAGAGGAATACAACCTGTGTCTCAACCCAAAGAAGTTCATATTCAGTGTGACATCTGGAAAAATGTTGCATTATATTGTATCAAGAAGAGGCATCAAGATGGATCTCACCAAGGTTAAATCTATCCTAGAAATGCCTCCTGTAAAAACATTGAAATAGCTCCAAAGTCAACAAGGTAAGCTACAATCCAAAAGAGGATTCATCACATAGTTAGTAGATAAGTTTCATCTATTGTAATTATGAAAGTGTTATAATTGATTTCAACTAGTTAATTGGTGAACTGGTTGCTATTGTCATGTTTATTGGTTCTATATGTCGAGGATATTGAGAAAATTGTAATAAAGGAAGGTTGCAAGTGTTCAATGTTTGCTCCGAGTTTTTCTCTAGAATGTGTTGCTATGCTAGTAAGGATCTGAGGTATTGTTCATGGTTGTTGGGAGCTACTTTATCTAGGTTTTGGTTTTCTAGATCATTGTACAGTCTAAGTTATGTTCACCAATCATGAATCATGCTTTTTAGTGTATTTGGTTGAGGTCTAGGAGTAATGTAGTTACTCTGTATTTCTCCTTGTTTGAATTTTGTCTTGCAGTTTCAGGATAATTTGAAGCTCGATCGTGTCAAATTTAATCTTGTTATCTAAAAAGAATGGATCATGCTAAGGTTGTGTGTGCTTAATTGATTTTTTTTCACATTGGTTTAGCTGACCTTGTGTTTAAACACTACTTACGAAGTTTATGGAAGCATGTTGAAGTGTGTATTTGGGTTGCCCTCATTCTAATTCCACCATATAATGTTTTGGCACCAACCTAATTTGAATTTGTAAATGAAAATGTTGTATGACCAACTTTGGATGAGTTTCAAAGTTGAATAGGGTATAAATATAAGTTAAGGTAGATGAATGCAAGAGAAAGATAGATGTGAAACAATGTATGCAATTTGGTTCACATTAGTGTGAAATCTAATTGTTGAGTTTTCAGAAGCAGTGGGCTTAAGGTGTACTCTATCATTCAAGCATATCTACAAGTGTGTGAGTGAGTTGTGGTGGAAATCTCCATTTCATTGAGATTTTTTTAAATCTGTAACAAATCTCTTCTATCTTCTTTGTAATTTTGTGGCAATGAGCCCTTTGGGTGGTTAACCCTTGTTGGATAGTGAGTCCTTATCTGGATAGTAGGTGTTATTTTTTGCAGTGAGCCTTCTCTGGCAGTGAGCCTTTATATTCAGTTTTGATATTCTCTATATTGTGAGCTAATACTCACTATGGTTTTTCCCTTATTGGTTTTTCCATGTAAATCTAGTGTTATTGTGTGTGTGTTGTTTTTCAATTTCTGCTTCTACACTTAATAATTAATGACATTAGCAGATTAAAACATTTTTGAATGATAATTGATCTAATCTCCGGTGGAAGTTCTTAAAGGTTAAAATTTGTTACAACTGATTCACCCCCCTCTTATTTATCTTGTTCAATAATTGGTATCAGATCTTGGTTCCTTGGATAGGAGCTTAATCACTTAAGGAAGGTCTGGGATGGCGAGAAAGATCACTTTTGACTATCCTAGGTTTGATGGAACTAATTATGTTATCTAGAAAATAAATATGGAATGATATCTAGAGTACTATGGATATGATGTTGAAAAAGCTTACAAGGCTAATGATACTCCTCCTGCTAATGGTCTGAGTACTGCTGATGAAATCAAGGTTCATGAAGCAAACAATAAGGAAAAGTTCATTCTAAAGAATAGTCTTTCACATTCCAAGTTGATTAAAATTCAAAATTTGAAGTGTGCTAAAGAAGTATGGGATGCTTTAAAAAAGATGGATAAAGGATATTAAAAGATCAAAGAAGTGAAGTTACAGAATTTGGAGGCACAGTATGAGATCCTCCATATGTTTGAAGATGAGAACATTAAATCCTATGTACAAAGAGTAGATGAGCTAGTAGGTGGAATTCGAGGAATTGGTGCTACAGTAGATGAATGCATGATTGTGAAGAATATTCTTAGAACTCTCCTTGATACATACAGTGAAAAGGTATATGTTATTAAGGAATTCATAGATTACAAGACTTATACTAAAGATCAGTTATTGGGAAATCTAACAACTTATGAAATGAGAAAGCCTAGCTTGAGAAATGGATTGAAGACAAAAAATTATTTCAAGGCTACAAGAGCTAAAGATCTGCATGAAGAGAACCTCAATGATGTAGAAGCTAACTTTGTAAGAAGGATGAAGAAAGGTTCTGGTAAGTATGGAGGTAATTTACCCTTTAAATGCTTTAGTTGTGGAGGAATAGGTCATTATGCTTCAAGATGTCTAGAAAGAGTTAAGAAGAATAAACATGGATTGAACAAAGAAAACAAAGGGAAGGCGATAAAAAGAGCATACTATGTGAATTAGTATGCTGGTATTTCTGATGAAGAATCTAATTATGGAGATTTTGATGGCAATGAATGCTTGTTCTTTCCTATAAAATATGAATCTACTTTTGCTAGTATTGAAAGATGGGTGAAGGAAAGTCCTATAGAGAAAGATGAAGATATTGTGACTCTGCCCTACATGCTAAACAAGAGAAGAGCTATTGGGTTGTTGACAGTGGTTGTTCACATCACATGAATGATGATAAAAGTAAGTTTGTTAAAATTAAAAAATATGATGGAGGCTTATTTAAGTTTGGAGATGATACTAGTGCTAAGATTTGTGGGATAGGTTCAGTAAGTTTTGATGGCAAGCATAATACTGATGATGTCTACTATGTTAAGGTTTTAAGGCATAATATTTTGAGTGTTAGATAGATGTATATTAAGGGATATAATATTTTATTTGAGGATGAGACATGTGTTCAATCAATTTCAAGAAAAAGCTAATAGTACTAAGACCCCCTATGAGCTATCTTGTGGAATAATTCCTACTGTTAAGTATTTCAAGGTATTTGGAAGCAAATGTTATATTAGAAAGGATGAATAAAATCTAGGGAAGTTTGATGCTAAATGTGATGAAGGTATCTTCCTTGGATGTTATACCAAAAGTAAATATTACAGATGTTTCAATAAAAGACTGAGAAATATTGTAGAGAGAACAAATGCCAAGGTGGATGAATCATTGAAGAATTCAATTGAAGTTGATGGAAATGTATATGATGAACTTGATTATATAGAAGTTGAAAAAGTTGTGGAAGAATAGGAAAAGTAGAATGAAGAAGAAGCTCTAGTGGTGGCCCCAAAGACACCTAAATATGTGAAAAATAATCATTCAAAAGATCAAATCATTGGAGAGAAGAGGAAAGGTGTATTGACAAGAAGTAGAGTTGGTGTTGGTTAAATAAATCCGTGTTTACTTTCTAAAGTTAAATCGAAGACCATAAGTGAAGCATGTAAAGATGAGAATTGGATGAAAGCTATGGAAGAAGAACTTATGTAGATTGAGAATAATCAAACTTGGAAATTAGTCCCTAGACCAGTAGATAAGATCATAATTGTCCATCAAAATGGGTATTCAAAAACAATTTGAATTAGAACAGAGAAGTAGTGAGAAATAAAGCAAGGCTTGTGTGTAAGAGTTACAAGTAGAAGGTATAGATTTTCAGGAGACCTTTGCTCTAGTGGAAAGGATTGAAGCTATCAATTTTTTTTAAGCATTTGCTACTCATAAATATTTTAAATTTTATCAAATGGATATAAAGTTTGCATTCTTGAATGGTGAATTGGAAGAAGTCTACATGGAACAACTGAAAGGATTTCAGTTATCAGATCAACTGGGTATGGTATGCAGATTGAAAAAGGATTTATATAGATTAAATCAAGCTCCTAGATCTTGGTATGAAAGGTTAGATAGATATTTGATTCAACAAGGTTTCAATAAAGGTACGACAGATAGTAATTTTTATTTCAAAATTAAAAATGACAAGATCTTGAGAGTAGTAGTATATGTTGATGAAATTATTGTTGGAGGAAATGAAACAATGTGAAAAATGTTTGTTGAAGAGATGCAAAAGGAGTTTGAGATGTCTATGTTTGGTAAGATGAATTTCTTTCTTGAGCTACAAATCAATCAAATAGAAAAATGAATTTTTATTTCATAGTCAAAATACTTGAAAGAGATGTTGAAGAAGTTTGGGATGGATGGTTCCAAACCGGTATGCACTCCTATGGTGACTGGTTATAAATTGAGAAAATATGATGATTCACCTAAGGCTGATTAGAGCAAGTATAGATCTATGATTGGAGGTTTGTTGTATTTAACTGTTACTAGACCAAATATTATGCATGCAGTTTGTCTTGTGACTAGATTTCAAGAACCTAAGGAAAAACATGTTGTTAAAAGGATATTTAGATATTTGAATGGAACTTTGGATTATTGCTTGTTTTATCCTAGGGATATTGATTTTATATTAAGTGCTTATACAGATGTAGATTTGATAGGTTGTGTAGATGACAAAAAATAGTACAAGTGGTGGTGCATTCTTTCTTGGTTGTAGATTGGTGAATTGGTTAAATAAAAAGCAAGATTCAGTTTCCTTATCCACTATTGAAGCTGAGTATATTACTTCAACATCTTGCTATACACAAGTGTGTGGATGAAACAAACATTGAAAGATATCAGAGTAATATATGATGATCCTATTTCTATCTTTTGTGATACAATTAAAAATAACATTTCAAAGAATTTGTTGATGCATTTAAGGAAAAATAAGATATCTATCAGGTGTCACCTTTTGAGAGAGAAGGTTGTGTAAAATTAAGTAAAGCTTGAGTATGTACCTACGAAGGATCAAATTGTTGATATATTTATGAAGGCTCTTCCTAAAGATACTTTTGAGTATCTCCAAGAGAAGTTAGGGGTTATTTCCCCTCTTTTCTTGAACTAGATGCATATCGAGATGCATCATTCCAATGGATCTATGGATCTATCTTTCTTTTGGATTGATTTTTTGGTGGCTACCTCTTAAAGGGAGTAGGTATTTTCATGTGTTGTCATTGAAAGAATATTTTGTTTTTAATGTCAAATGGGAAATTAATGTAAAAATTGTTTTCCTTTTCCATTGTTGTCAAATGGGGAGAGGAAGATGTGAAAAGGAAAAGTATCATGTGAAAAAAGAGTATCTATTGAGGGGGACAAAGAAAAATAATGAGAAAGTAGTGTTTAGAGCTATTGTGTTGTCTTTGATGGTTTTTCACATCGTGTGTTTCCATCAATGACAAAGGGGGAGATTGTTGCAAGTATGAAAGCATTTTCATTGATTTCAATGAGTTAACTTGTCAATTGGTTGCTATTGTCATGTATATTGGTTGTATATGTCAAGGGTATTAAGAAAATTGTAATAAAGGATGGTTGCAGGTGTTCATTGTTTTCTCCAAGTTTTTCTCTGAAATGTGATGCTATGCTAGTAAGGATCTAAGGTATTGTTCATGGTTGTTGGAAGCTATTATATCTAGGTTTTGGGTTTCTGGATTGTTGTACTATGCAAGTTATATTCACCGATTGTGAACCATGATTTTCAGTGTATCTGGTTTAGGTCTACAAGAAATGTAGTTGCTCCAAATTTCTTCTTGTTCAAATTTTATGTCTTATGATTTTCAGGATAAGTTGAAGAGATCGTGTCAAAGTTAATTTTGTTATCTGGAAAGATTGGATCGTGCTAAGGTTGTGTGTGCTTAATTTATTTATGTTTTTTATAATGGTTTGGCTGACCTTGTGATTAATCACTACTTATGAAGTTTATGGAAGCTTGTTGAAGTGTTTGTTTGGGTCGCCCTCATTCTAATTCCAACATAGAATGTTTTGGCGCTGACCTAATTTGAATTTGTAAATGCAAATGTTGTATGGCTAACTTTGGATGAGTTTCAAAGTTGAAGATGGTATAAATATAAGTTAATATAGATGTGATGCAGAGGCAAAGGAAGAAACAAAAATACTTAAAACAATTCTCATTCAACCCTTTACGAAAATCACTTCAATTTCTTTGAATTTCTTCATGGCTACAAAGCCCAACTCTTCAAACTTGACTCTAACCCTTTATAAAATTAAAATAATACCATAATACATCTTCAAAATAATTATTTTGACAGAAATAAATCAATTATACAATCTTATTCCTTTGTTTTATCAGATTTACAAATTGCTTGCACCAAAAACCCAAATTTTGCTTGAAGGGAATCAAACCACTAAATCAGGTGTACCTTTCAAACCAGATTGAATCTCAGAAAAATAAATACATTTTTGAGCACCCATTTCAGCCATTAAAAACATATCTCATTTTTAGGTATACTTGTTTTGGAACACATGCTTTCTGTCCGGACTTCTTTGTTAAAAATTATGTTGAAATAACCAGATATGCATGCAAACAGTCACTTATAACTTTCACAAATCAATAAATTAATACAATATCTTTGGTGATTCTTTAGAGGATATCATTATAGACATTTTCTCCAATTTTTAGTGAAATCCATCAGTTAAATTTTGAGAAACACGAATTTTACTGCAAACTGTTACCCTAGATCAGAATTTAGACTGTGTTTACAAAAAATAGCATAACTTCTTTAAAAATGAACCAATATGCATGAAACAAATTGGAAATGGAAGATTATTGTTCCCTATAACACTTAAAAACAATTATTCCATCATTTGAGGCCATAAAAATCTGTACAAAGTCTGGAAACTGTGAATTTTCTGAAGAAAATTATAGAAAACTGTGCTTTCCATTATTCCATTTCAAATTTTCAATCACCCACAACCTTCTAAACGTACAAAGAATCTTTTCAAAGGAATTACAACATGAATAATCAGTTTCCAACTGATTTCCAACTTCCCACTAATGTTTAGTCTCCCTAATAACCTTTTTAACTCCCTAATTGTTGCTTTATGCAACTCTTACATTGTTGTGCAATTTTGACATTATTTGTTGACAATTTTCCATTTTTCACATTGATAGGACTTTAATACATTATAAATTACTTTAATAACCATTATTACAAGGTGAAACATCAAATTGAACTAATTTTTCAAACTTTCCACTAGGAAATAAAATTGTGTCAAGGTGCTCCTACACCAAGATGGATGCAAGAGCAAGATAGATGTGAGATAGATGTGAAATAGTGTATACAAGTTTGTGTAGATTAGTGCAAAACCTAATTGTTGAGTTTTTGAAACCAGTGAGATGAAGGTATACTCTATCATTCAAGCATATATGCAAGTGTGTGAGTGAATTTTGGTGGAAATATATATTGCATTGAGATTGTTTTATCTCTGTAAAAAGTATCTTTTATCATCTTTGTAATTCTGTGGTAGCGAGCCCTCTAAGTGGTTAACCCTTGTTAGATAGTGAGTCCTTATCTAGATAGTAAGTCTTGTTTTGGTGGTGAGCCTTTATATTCGGTTTTCATATTCTCTATATTGTGAGCTAATCCTCACTGTGGTTTTTCCCTTATTGGATTTTTCACGTAAATCTTGTGTTATTGTGTGTGTGATGTTTTTTCAATTTCTGCTTCTGCACTTAATGATTAATCACATTAGGAGAGTAAAATATTTGTGAATGATAATTGATCTAATCTCTGGTGGAAGTTCTTAAAGGTTAAAATTTGTTACAACTGATTCACCCCCCCTCTCATTTGTCTTGTTCAACACCATCCATTCACCCATTTGTTACATAAAGACATAACATTCAAATGGGATGGCAAGTGTGATTAGGCTTTCCAATAGGTCAAGTATTATTTTCTCACTCCTCCAATGTTAATTCCTCCAATTCAAGATAAGGAAATGATCCTATATGTATCTAGAACAATTATCACTTTAGGAGCTCTGTTAGCATAATTGGATGGAAATAATAAGGAAAGAGCAGTATACTATATTAGCCGAACCCTGGTGAGATATGAATTAAAATATACAACCATATAAAGAGCATGTCTATATGTCATCTTTGCAATATAAAACCTTAAACACTACATATTAAACATCTACAAGTAAATTTGATATCAAAAGTGGATCCCTTAATGTATCTATTGGAAAAGGCATCTCTAATAGGGAGGACTGCTAAGTGGGTAATGATACTTAGTGAATTTGATATAGAATACATTGTCAAAAAAGCCATAAAGGGACAAGTAGTAGTTGATCAATTAGCAGATGCACCAATGTAAGATCATCAACCTCTAGTATCATAGTTTCTAGATGAACGCATACTTCTAACCAATCAGTCAATTTGTTGGACCTTGTACTTCAATGATTCCCACACTCAACATGGAACAAGGGTTGGTATCCTATTTCTCATACCTCAGGCAGATAGTATACCCAAAGCTTAGAAGATCACCTTTCCATTTAGTAACAATATTTCTAAATATGAAGAACTCATCACTAGACTAAAGATGGTCATAGAATGAAAGATATAGGAACTACAAGTCTTTGGTGATTCTCAGCTAGTCATAAGATAGGTAAATGATGAATACCAAATGAAGGATGACAAGCTCATGCCATACAAAAGAATGGTGGATAGCTTCAATTAGTACTTTATGGTCATCACTTTTGAACAGGTTCCCAAAATCAACAACAAAGTAGCTGATTCTATGGCAACAATAGATTCACTCCTGGACATACCCCAAAACATTCCCAAATATGAATTCCTCATGGAGCAACTACTTATACCAACATTTGATATCCTAAAATCAAAAATTGTATGTGATGTTGTTGGTCCAAAATATCTATGGTACCAAGACATGTTTGCTTATATCAAACATGAGATCATACCCCCTAACTTAACGACAAACCAAAAGAAAAGTTTTGTCTATAGAACTTCTTGATTCACCATCCTAGGAGATACCCTATACAGATGAAGTCTAGATGGCACATTACTCCAATGTCTCAATGTGGACAAAGAACAAACCTCCTTACAAGAAGTGCATGAAGGTGTTTGTGGGTCTCACTCTAGTGGACCTAATTTAGTACAAAAGCTATTGAGAACAAGGTATTATTGGCCCTTAATGGAACAAGAATCCATTCATTACTTAAGGAAGTGTCCCCTATGTCAATATCATAGTGATCTTGTTCACACACTGACACAAGAGGTATGACCTATAACTACACCAAGTCCTTTCTCGTAGTGGGGACTAGACTTGATACGAAATATATCTCCTACTTCATCCAATGGGAACAAATTCATTATAACTATAAATTAGTACTTTACAAAGAGGATAGAGGATATTCCTCTAACCTACATCATCGGGAAACAAATATCAAAGTTTATCTTTAATTATTTGATTTTTCGGTATGTAATTTCGAAAACTATCATAACAGATAATGAAAATCCATTCAAGAACCAAGATGTTTGTGAACTGTGTTCAAGTTTCTCCATCCAACATTGATTCTCAACCCCATAATATCCCCAAGGAAATGGTCAGGCTAAAACATCCAATGAAACCATTTTGAAAATATTGAAAAATACTATTAATGACGTCGGTCGTGATTGGAATTTATAACTAAACCCAGCCTTCTGGGCTTACCAAACTAGCATTTACACACCCATGGGTGTGACACATTTTTCCTTGGTCTATAGATCTAAAGCAATCCTATCTATCAAAGTTGAGATCCCCTCATTGTGAGTATCCCTAAAAGGAATGGTCAACATGTTGGACTCAAGGAACACTGAGAGGGGGGGTGAATCAATGTTCAAGAATATTTGAATTTTAATTTAGATCTTAAACCATTTACAACATTTCAACAGAATTCAAGATGTAAGAACATGAAGGAAACCAACAAAACACCATATCACCAGGATTTTTATGTGGAAACCCTGTTAGGGGAAAAACAACAATGGAGATTAATCCACAATTTATACTCTGTTAAAAGTATGAAGAAAAAGGGAATGCACATGCATTCAGGCACACTGCCTAGATCTCACTGCTCAAAAGAAGGAAGGCTCACTGCCCTACAAAATGTTTGGATTACAAAAAAATGTTGAACTGAGAAAGTAGCATCTGGAAATTCCTGGTATCAGTTCCGGTGAAGCTCATAGATCATATTCTGGACCTTCTGTCTGATTCTACACTTCACTATTATCTAACTTAATTTGCTTCACAAAAATCCTCTTCTGCACAAGAAAAATTCTCTCAACTGATCTTCTAATATTCACACACACATCTTCTTTTCTCTTCATACCTATTCATCAAAATGAATTAACCAAACTTACATATATATTCACTATCAAGGATTTAGTCACTTTATGTTGGCTTTAGAAAAATAAAAACATTCTCCAATAGTTGGCTGAATTCATATTTAATAATTGATGTGTACCCATCAAAGTCAACTAATGTTATGTTGGGACCCAAAACAAAATGTTCGAACTCAGAAATATTTAAACAATTACTCCTTATACAACCGCGACATGCTACATTCACCAAGTCAACCACCATGATCGAATAAATAGAAAAATCATCCTGCTGGATCTCCTAACTCATACACCGATTAATGCGACAACACAAAACTTAACAATAAGATAAAATAGATGGTAAACAACCTTCCTTGAGATCCAAAACCTAAAATGATAATCCAATGAAGCATACAAATCGACATACTAACCAGATACCTTGTTGTTCAATCTCACTTCCAGTAAAACTCCGTTCTTCACTCTACCTGTCGATAGGAACAAATTTTGATCTGCAGAATGGAATAATGACTCATGCCATCAATGAAAACACTAGAAGCCATATGACAACAATATCCCCCTTTGGAATTGATGGAAACACTTAGTGAAAAATGACTAAGTGTCAGAACCAATCTGATTATGCTACAAAATTTCAAAACTTCAAAACACAGCTCCCCCTTAGAGTGATAAGGCATTTTTCACTACTCTCTCTCCCCCTTTGACATCAATGACAAACAAAATTTTCACTGCACTCTCTCTCCCTTTCAAAAATTTGATCAAAATTTGAAGAAATACAACTTCTATTCGATTCAGAAAATTATCTTGTACTTATCTTTCATTTCCAGAAGAAATATCCTCCAAGCTTCCACTGTAATCCCAATTATTAGGATCAAGCTTTTGTTTTCTGATGTCAAGTTTATAATCTAGATAAGAGATTCTAGAATTGTGATTTCCTCTTCTAATTTCTCTCCTTTCCTCAGAACCTCAATCAACTGCTCCAACCTACATTCGGTTAAATCCTTCAATTTCCAAAAGGCGTCCACAAGGTTGTTTCTGGTGAATAGAACTTTTGTATAGTTAAATTGCAACACTTGAATCCTTTTCTTGAATGCACCATCCTAATCCTAAAACATGTTATAATCCTGACCAATTTTGTTTAGCTCAGATTCAAACTGCTCTAGATTATCTTTGTATTTCCCAACTACATGAGTCCAACGAAGATAATAGTTGTAGATGTTATTGGTTGTATTTATGCATTGCCTCAACACATTAATTTTCCTTTTTAGTTTGGTGAGAGATAGCCTAAACTTATCCTTCAGATGTAGAATTATTTCTCCCTCTTTCCTATCCTAAGACTCAAAGACCATGGCATCCTTAATGCACTCAATCATCTCTTCAGGAAACACATTCTGAAAACTCTCCAAAACAATATTGTTGTGCACAAAATAAGTACTTAGTGTGCTTTTGATGAGGTCCTACTCATAAGAGGGTCTCTCTGACCATATATCAACAATTTTTTGCATCCCATATTTCTCCCGAACAAGTTGTAGTATCTTTACCTTGGATAAAACACCTACTTCAGTTCCTTACTAGATATTTACCTTTTCCTTCAATTTTTGGAGTCTTGTGTGCTGGAGGAGTGTAATCAACAATCTCTTGTGCTCTTTTCTTCTTCCTCTCCATCTCACCATAAGAAGATCCAAATTCAAGTGTTGTTACCAAAATGGAAATACTAATTGCTCCAAACTTCCCTAGCAATTCTTTAAAGAAATTTGCATACTCTTGCTCACAATTTTCCAAAGTATTATAGTGTTCAAAAATCTATTTACAAACTAGTTCATTCTCTTTCCATACAACATTATTGTTTTGTGTCAAGCAACTCAGAAAATACATCACAAGACATATGATCAAGGTACCAAACTTGAAGGGGTAATCTGCCTCCTTTGTTAGCTGCACATTTTCCATCAATTGATCTTTTAGCAAACCACATAGATCAAAATCATGATCCTCCATTATCATTTTATGAGAGATATAAACTGCACTTGCCGAAGTTGTGCCTTCCTTGTTTCTGAAAAATATTTTGTATAAAATTCCATGCTCAATGTACCTTTTTATCAGATCTTTGATTGACAAAATTATCAAAGCCCTATGATCTCTAGTTACTCTGGTTAGGGTTTCGACCTCCTTGTTCTGAATCAATTTTTTTTTTGAAATATCCCTAATATTGCATAATCTAGTTAAATTATTGATTACCTCTTTTGAAATGAGATAGGGTTTATCTAGAGTTAGAATTTCATTATTCAATCTGTTCAAGATAAACCTAACGACTTTCGTGTTATCAAAGTATGGAAATTCACTCCAAATGCCCAAACTTTTGTGTTTCACACCTTCAAGCTATTTCAATTCATCACCCGACAACAAATTTCTCACATCCCTAATCTTCTCACTGCTATATTCATCTAAAATCACAATTCCTTTGATTTGCTTCATTTTTCTTTTTGTACTCAACAAATGTCTATCGAACACCAAATTAAGTAAGCAATTGAAATACCTAATGAATTTTCTGCCAAAATGACTTTACTCCAAAATTCTACTACAGAGGCTCTCCTTCTATTCTTCTTCAATGCATGGTGAAGGGTTCCAAATACCCTTTTTATAACTTCACACCTAACCTTTTTACCGCATTAAATGTTTTTCCCTAAGAGTTTTAGATACTCTATTCTCTGAGACAACAAAAGAAGAATTCATCAGCAGACCTTCTACTTCTGAAAATATCTACACAAATGATCGCTGATACATCTGAAATCTATTGGCATAGCTACTGACAACTTCCTACATTCCGGTGCCAACTATTGATAGGGGGGCAAAGGATTTTCTTGAAAAACTTCCTCTAGGCCAATGGCCTAAGATCAATTTTTAGAGGAATTAATAGAAATTACCTCTAGTGCGGGCTTATTTCCTTCATCAAATTCACTCTTCCTTACCCATGTTTTCTTCATTTGATCTCTTATCTCTTCGATAGTCACTTTCCCTTTACCTTTATCATCCTTTTGTGAAATTTTACCTTTGTATACCACACCTATTCTATCCATGTTTTTGTTCCTGTAGAATTTTGCAATGTGACCAAATCTGTTACAATTGTAATACACAAGATTTCTTTGTCTAGATCACTCATTCCATTGATTTCCTCTTAATCTACATTTATTAGCAATATGCCCAAATCTTCCACAGGTGTAGCATTTAACATTTCTTACATTAATAGACATACTTTTGCATTCAATTGACATATGACCAAACTTGTTGCAACTAAAACACTAACCAGGAAATGATGGACTACTTGAATTTATTTTACTTCTACATTGAGAAGCCATATGACCAATTTTATCACAAGAAAATCAATGACCATTAAACATTTGAGCATCGGGTTGTCTTACCGGATGCCTTCTTCCTTTGTTCATCTAATTTATTTGTCTGGAATCTTCATGTTTAGATCCATAGCTTTCTCCTTTCGCATATCCAAGACCTTACTTGTCATTTGCATCATTTTGCAGTAGTGAGTTCATCTCTACGAATAACTATTTTTCTTTCAAGATCTTGTTCATTATTTCTAGATTGTTGCAGTTCAATCTCCAGTTGAATGAATCCACTATTAACTCAATTGCATTCTTCAGATCTTTCTTTTAAGGACTAGGCCAAATTCTCCTTGTAATCAAGGGATTTCTTTTAAGGTTTGATTAGGAGTGTTAGCAACAAACAATAAATGACAATGAAACCCAAAGATCTTACAAAACAAAAAGGAAGTGAAATACAAAATGATTATACCTGATCGCCGAGACTTCCATGATTCACTTTTGTAATACCTTCTTGCTTGTTGGATGATGTTGCCCTCAGACTCGTCGTGCGAGCAAATCTGCAAATGCCTAAGTCCTACACCAAGCTTTGAAGGATTTATGCTATGTCTAAATGCCTATGCCTATGACTATAATTGTCAATGTCTATGCCTAAGCAAATGCCAAGATTTGACCAAATGACTAAAATAAGTATTGAAATTGCTAAAAATTCCTAAAGTGTAATGTGTCTATGCACAAATATAAAATGTCAGCATGTCTGTGTGTAATCGAAAGGTGAGAGAAAAATGTCATTTTATAGAAAATGTCATTTTATAGAAAATGTCATTTTATAGAAAATGTCATTTTGAGCGAACAAACGAGATTAATTGATGACGAGAACCTAAAATGAGAGGTCCAGATTAAGTCTGAGAATCCCTAATTAGGGTTAGGGAAAAATCCCTAAATCGAACGGTCAGAATAATATCTCAAATAATTGGATCAACGGTGGAGAATAAATGAAATAAATGAATTAAAGAAATAAAGATTTTTGAAAAATCAAGAAGATAAGATTGCCTAATTTGTGAGATTCAAAAAATCAAGAAGATAAGATTTGGACTGAAGGTCAAATTTGGAAAATCAAGAATCTACCCGATTACTTGATTTTTGGAAGAATAATATCTTTTTGAATTTAATTAATTCAAAATGATGATTTTGTGTGACAAGTAAATAATCTTTTTCAGATTATTTACTAAAAAGGGTGAAAGTTAATAAAATGAAATCATTTTAAATATTTTCATTTATTTAAAATGAGAGAAAAGTGAAATTAGTAATTAAATAATTAAAAATAATTTTTGGAAGATAAGACTGAATAATTAAAAATTAATAAATTTATTTAATTGTGACAATTAGTGACATATTAAATAAATAAATGAAATTCATTTATTTAATAATCAGAAGAATTAATGAAGAAAGGAAATTAAATAAATTAAGAAATTTATTTAATTAAGGGAAGACTTAGACAATTAATGACATATTTAATAAATAAATAAAGTTTATTTATTTAATAATCATGAAGAATAAAAGGACACAAATTAATTAAATAATTATAAATTATTTAATCAATAGTCGAATGTGGACCAAGGACATAATTAAATGTCTTAATTATGCTAGGACGAAAATGGTAAAAATGAAGCTTGCAGGCCTAGATTATTTTTAGGTGTCTACATTTTGCCCCTCTTTGTCATAATGTCGCTTGTCCGGTTGTGACAAAGAAAACTAAGTCAAGAATATGCCCCAGCGAAGGTACGGAGTATCATTGGCCCCTCGGGAAATTTTTCAAATTTTGGGCCGGTGACGGAAAAATTTGTAAAGTGTCCCGATAAATCAATTTAATGCTCAGAAAAATAATGGCACAGTCAGTTTCAGATTCGAACATGTTTAAAATAGTCAACGGGGAAGTCAAAGGTCGCAAATGAGCCTCCAGTAGTAACCCACATGAGAAAAGTGTCATTTTGACCTTATAAATAAGTTGACAAAGGGGTAAAAGTCAATTCATTTCCACTTTTTACTTTGCAAATTTCGAGAGTTCAGAGTGAAAGGCGCAGCAGCGAGGATGGTGATTCCAGTGTCAGAGCACCATGGGGAGATCGTGAGGACCTTCAGGCAGCCAGAGGGCTCAGAGCTAGCGGTACGTACCTTTAACTCACTTTGTCATTTTATCATTTTGCATGCCAAATTTAAGTTTTTAGGACCAACAACGTCTGCGCTGCGATGCAACTACGTTCGCGTAAGCCACAATCATCTGTACGTTCGACGCATTTGATGTGTCGTGATGCAAGTGCCAAGACAAATTAGGGTAGAGTGGTCGGTCGCGCCACATTTGACAATATATGCAACGCATTTGACTTATCGTGTCGCAACTGACTGTTGGAACGCCGCAATTGTCATATTGCAATGCACTCGCTGTTTTCAATGCCGCAATTATGTTTTTGTAACACAACTACCTTAATGTGACGCATTCGTCAAAGTCTGCGATGCAATCGTGAACATACGACGCATTTGTTGTTTTGGAACACATTTGATGTACGGTACGCCGCACTTGACGTTTTGCGACGCAATTGCCTAAATGCGACGCATTTGCAATTTACCTTGACCACATTTGATTTCTATGTTTGTATATCCTTAGATTCTTTTCATGATACTGACAGTTGTCCAAAAAGTACTGATGCATTCTTCATCTTCTTGCAGAGGCAGCTTGCCCCTATCTATATGAGAGAGAGCAGACCGACCACCTTTTGGTTCGCCGATCAGTTGGGCCCATGAGAGCAGCGACGATTGATGCGACTAAGTTTATTCTATGTTGCATTCATGCCCGCCATTCAAGCAAACAGGGGTCTACTGATGGCGTTGTGTGAGCAGTGGCACTCAGAGACCTGCTCCTTCCACCTGTCGATGGGTGAGGCTACCATCACCTTAGAGGATGTCTACCGTATTTTGCGAGTGTCGATTCGCAAGGAGCAGATTGTCTATGACCCTTGGCACAGCGACCAAACTTTTCGTGCCTACTATCGAGATCAGGGTGCAGGACTAGGGATTCAGGGCTATGAGATCCGATGGGAGTTCATGGCAGAGCACTACGAGCACTTCGATGCATTCTTGGCGACTATGATTGTAGGTATTTTGGTTCCTGACCGACAGGGACACGGGTTCCCTATTGGCTGGGGAGATGTCCTGGTGGGCATGAGGTGAGACAGGACTGTTTATGCTTGGGGTCCTTGTGTACTGGGGACACTTTATCACCAGCTACATGATGTTGCATATAGGAGAGGAGAGAGCATCTCCTATGGGACGACCCTGATGATGATCTGGGCTTGGGAGCACATTGTGATATTTTGACCTCCCATTAAGAGACCGCAGTTGGCCGATGGTGTGCCCTATGCGTACTATTATGTAGGTGTGTTAAAGCAGACCCATATGGGTGAGACAGGGTGGTGGTGGCATCGTATTGACACAATGATATCCTTTATCTAGAGGTCGTACTGAGATTTTGGTCAGTGGGATGATGAGGATGAGTACTTGAGTCTATGTAGGCAGTTCAGGTACCTGATTGGCCGGACAATGTAGACGTCCCTAATTATTGAGATGTACTTGTCGCAGCATGTTTTGAGACAGTTTGGAGAGCACCAGGATGTGCCCGTAGGGACAGTGGAGTATGCTCGATCATCCAAGGAGTACGCATGGGGGCCAGCTATCCTAGTGGCATTCGTAGAGTAGCAGATAGACGAGTTAGTAGCCTAGGCCTAGGGTTGGAGGGGAGGAGCAGCAGATCCTAGTATGGCTGCAACTTATGATTTATGGTGGCAGACACACAGGCCAGTGCCTTTGACGGATCCAGATGGGCCAGCACCAGTGGAAAAATGGTCAGTTATTCCGTGGGTGCCATGAGCCAGACGAGGTGGCAGAGGTAGAGATGGAGGCAGGGGGAGAGGCAGAGGTAGAGACGGAGGTAGAGGTGGGGATGATGGCGAAGATGGAGGCAGGGGTGGAGATGGAGGCAGAGACAGAGGCAGGGGTGGAGAGGGAGGCAGGGGTGGGGATGATGGCAGAGACAAAAGAAGGTGATGGCGAGATGGGAAGAGACAGGTCTGGAGGGTACGCCCATGAGTGGCGAGGGTGGCATTAGATTCCATCCCCGAGGTTTTCAAGGAGGGAGAGAGAGAGGAGCAGCCCAGACAGGAGGGTGAGGAGAGACAGGAGGAGGAGGTGGCAGTGGGGGGATAGGAGGAGGAGGTGGTTGTGGGGGGACAGGAGGAGGAGTTTGCGGTGTGGGGATAGGAGGAGGAGGCGGAGGTGAGGGGACAAGAGGAGGAGACAGAGGTGAGGGGACAGGAGGAGGAGACAGAGGTGGCAGAGGATGTGGTGAACGATGACAATGAGGAGGATGATACCATGGATGAGGCCGAGAGACTCCTTAGATGGCAGATGGTGGAGGGAGAGGAGGAGATACTGTCTACTTCAGGATTTCCATAGGATGCTACCACAGATCAGAGGGTAGCCAACCTACAACAGAGATTGGATGCAAGTATGGCCCAGGTCAGATCTTTGCAGTCAGCGCTGGAGGTAGCCCGGGTAGAGTGGGATCAGGCGGTGATCCGTCAATAGGACGTAGCTCAGTGGTGTACAGAGTTTGCAGCCTTATGCACCAAACCCATAGGGGACATGGCTCGTGAGTTGGCCAGAGTGAGCACGAGGCTAGGGCAGTACAAGACATTATATGAGTAGGCAGTGCCACCAGAGCGACGGGATCTTACCTTGTCCCGATCACAGACGAGAATAGGTAGCAGACATAGATCAAGTAGTGGTAGTGGTAGTAGGAGTCACACCAGTGTCAGAGGGTTTACCTCGACAGGTCATACGTCTGGGCACAAGTCACATCACTCTCGCAGGCACACCCCGAGTCACAGCCATGGGTTAGCTGATTCAGCGCAGAGGTCAGTACAGGGTCAGCCACCAGTGATAGATCTATCTACTGCTAAGAGTCAGGCAACAGTGACATCACAGATGTCCTTTACAGTTGATATGACACCGTCCTTTGCAGCTCCATCAGTGGCACAGGTAGAGGTTGCGACAGGTCCTTCTATTTTTTCAATACCAGTGACAGAGTTGCCGCAGCCACATTCTTCACCACGAGGGGATGATGAGAGTCTACCCTAGGGGTATTTTGTTATTATGACACACTATGTATATTATTTGAGCCTGCGAGCTCCATTTTTGGGATATCCCATGACTTTATCCTATGACATTGTACATTTTTGAGATGATACTATATGATGATGCAGTTTTGATGCGACCTACATGTGTTATGTGATGTTCTTTGATTTAATCCTTTATGATATGTATGATGTATGATGTTAGTTTATGACGCCATGTATGTCCTATGATGCTTATGTTGTGATATTGATGCCATGATAATGCAATGCTTATTTATATGTGATGATGATGATAATGATGTGCATAATGTATTTTTGTAAAAGATGCGATGTTGATGATTATTTTAATGCAATGTTTGTGATTATGTATATGATTTTATGTTGTGGATGTTGTATGTATGGACCTAATGCAGTGTTTATATGATCATGTATACACTTATGTTTTTGGATGTCATAGGATATCATCATGAGGTGGACAAGAGAAGACGATGAGGCTGATGAGAGAAGATGACCGAAGAAGAGAAGATGACCAGACTAACGAAAATGCATGTTAATTCCTAGACCAAATCCTTCAAAACTTTACCATAGGACATTAGTATTTATTGCTCTTAATCATCATTGGGCAGGCTATCGTAATGGCCAAGAAATGCCATGATATGACATAAATCAAGGTGTGCAAGGTCGTACCATCATGTAAGACAGACAGTCACAGACAAGGATGATCATGACTCATACTAGGAGCGTGCTTGCCCCAGTCTTTTTGCCATAATCAACCACATGCAGAAAAAAGACAAGGACAAATCATGCAATGCCACTGCTTCTCTAAATCCTGTTTCCAGGACATCCTTGAGAAACTAGTGGCATGATTGTCAAAATACAAAGAAAAATAGAGTCCTTACCATGTGATATGTCATCATTTTTCTAAATCCCAAAATCAGGACCTCGTTGAGAAACTAGTAGTCATGCATGTCAATTGACATGATACGTCGCTGCTTCTCTAAATCCTGCTTAGTGGGATCTCGCTGAAAAACTAATCTCATGATAAAAAATAAAAGACAATTGTCAAGTGTTTTCCCAATGCATCTGGATATCCATTGTTCTGATGCCAAGATGTCATGTTTGATAATGTCGAGGTGTCAAAATGTTTAAAGTTTTGATGACCTTGGAAAATGTCAAGAATTGGTGAATTCAGGAAGGACACATCCTGAATAATGCCGATGACAAGAGGATTTGATCCCTGATAGTCGTAAGGGGTCCCTCTAAATGATGATGATGCCTAGGAAGGACACATCCTAAGGTATAAAGGACAGAGTTTGTTCTTCAGAAGGACACATCTGACGAATTCTAATGTCACGAAGAGTGATCTTTAGATGTCAAGCGGATCACTCAAAATGTCGAATGACAATTTCGATGCCTAGGAAAGACACATCCTAAGGCATAAATGATAGAGGTTATCGTTCAGAAGGACTCATCTGAAGATTAACCTAAAGTTTGATAGGTTATGATGATTTGACTTGCTTTGCTTGAGTTTGACTTGTGTTTGACTATATGCTGGTATTGTTATGATGATATGATTGACATGTCGATGAAATTGTCATATTGAAATAACTGATTGTCATGATTTGCTTGATGAGTTTCATTCGTTTGGGAAAAATTTGTGTTGCCTTGAAGACTTTTTGTCATGTGTTCCAGTGTGATGTCATGAACCCTAATGGACTGACCTAATGTGACCTCGGGGCTCATCGATAGATGGCCTTGCCTACGTCATACACTCAGAGACCTCGTAGTTCGACACAACCAATGACTTTGTCCACAAGACAAAAGTTTGAATCATGATTTTCTTTTGAAAAATCTGAATGGACTGACCTAATGTCTCAAGGACTCAAATGTGAGTCTTGCCTACGTAGCAAATGCACAGAGACAATGTAGTTCAGACAAATGACAAAGACTGATTGATATGACTGACTTTGACAAGAGATGAAAATGTGTTTGTGCTTTTCGAGTAGTCTGATGTTTTTGTTTGTGGTTTTCTTTAGGACGTTTTATGATTTTCAGGTCTTTTTTTAGGACTTTTTGTGATGTTTTTGTCTTTTTTTAGGACTTTTTGCGATGTTTTTGCCTTTTTTCAGGACTTTTTGCGACTTTTTTTTTTGTCCTTTTCGGGACTTTTTTCCAATGTTTTTATCTTTTTTCAGGACTTTTTGCAATGGTTTTGTCTTTTTTTCAGGACTTTTTGCAATGTTTTTGTCTTTTTTCAGGACTTTTTGCCAATTTTCAAGATCATGTGTGACATCCACTGTAGTTTCATGATAAATATTTTGCCCCCAGTTAGGTCCAAGACTTAGCCGTTTGTAGGGAATATGGACGGGATGCTACTGGTTTACTAGATGGACGATCGTCAAGACTTGATGTCAATCATTTATCTACTATGATAGGTATTGTAGGATGTGGTGGCGATTTGCAGAATAATGGCGAAAATACCTTTCATCCTAGGCCAAGTTAGACAAAGTGACAATAAATGGCAGAGCAATGATTGATTACGCATGGCGCCTGTTTACCAGGTTTTCACCATGGTACCTATCCAAAGCGCCTGTTTTCCAGGTTTTCACTATTGAACGAATCATTTTTCTCTTTACTATTTTCTTGACTTTTTGATTTTTTTGGTGTCACCAAGATGCATGTTTGCCAGGTTTTCATTAGGGTGACGATTTTTTAAATTTTTAATATTTTTGTATTTTATGGTTTGCAGCTCCATCCTCTGATGCTATGCGTAGAACCTTCAGAGATGTAAACTGTTGATGGGCTCTGTCATTTGTTCTCCATCTGGAGTTGCCAGTTGATAAGCTCCATAACCAAAAGAATATATGATAATGTATGGACCCAGCCAGTTTGGTTCAAATTTTCCTAGCTTTTCTTTGTCTGCTTGGTTCTTGAGGTTCTGCATGAGAACTAGGTCGCCAATGTCAAACTTTATGACCATAACCTTTTTATTTTAGCTACAACAAAGACGGTTCTGATATGCTTGAAGATGGTTCAATGAATTTTGTCTTCTTTCTTCCAGCATTTCCAGCTCATGCAAGCATGATTGTCGGTACTCCTCTTCATTAGTTAGACCCTTCAGGGAGACTCGTAGCGAAGGAATTTCAACTTCAATGGGTAAGATGGCCTCAGCGCCAAAGACTAGGACAAATGGGGTGGCCCCTATAGGCGTATGAATGCTAGTTCAGTAAGCCCATAGAGCAGGGTTGAGTTGTATGTGCCAGTCACGACCAGCGTCATTGACAGTCTTTTTGAGAATTTTGACAATGGTTTTAATGGACGCCTCAGCTTGGCCGTTTCCTTGTGGGTAGTATGGAGATGAAAAGTGGTGTTGGATATGGAATCGCTCACATAACTCACGTACGTCTTGGTTTTTAAACGGACATCCATTGTCAGTGATGATGGATTGCGGAAGGCCATACCGACAAATGATGTAGTTAAGGATGAACTTCAATATTTGTTTGCTGGTAATATATGTCAATGGGATGGCTTCAATCCACTTTGTGAAATACTCAGTGGTGGTGATAATGAATTTGTGGCCATTGGATGAGGTTGGATGAATCTTACCCACGAGATCGAGTCCCCATTGAGCAAAGGGCTAAGGAGAAGTGATTGGCGAAGTTCTTGTGCTAGAGCATGGACCAAATCACTGTGAATTTGACATTTGTGACAAGTCCTGACATATTCAATTGCACCTTTTTCCATTTTCAGCCAATAATACCTGAGTCTCATTACCTTCTTAGCTAGAGTAGGACCACTCGAATGAGATCTGCATATATCATCGTGCACTTCTCGTAAGGTCGTACATGCTTCGTCGGTGTCAAGACATCTAAGGAAAGTATCATCGAAACTACGGCAGTAAAGTGTCACTAACAATGGCATACCTTGCAGATTTCCTAATGAAGGACTTCCTTTGGTTATTGGACAGGTTTAGTGGAAGGGTTTTAGACTTTAGGTAGTCGTAAATGTCCTGATACCAGGGAGAGTTGGGACCAACAAGTTCGCAAACCATTTTTTATTATGGGATATCATACGCCAGTATCAAGAGCTGTTCTACTAAGAACTCAAATTGTGACACATTTTTAGGGATGTCCAAGAGAGAACTAATAGTAGCCATTGCATCAGCTGCCTAATTCTGTGCCCTGGGGATTTGTTCAAAAGAAATCAATTGGAAGTATGTCAGGAAACTGTCCACCATCCTCTTGTAGGGAAGCAACTTCTCATCCTTTGTTTCATAGTCATCATTCACTTGGTTGATCACGAGCTAGGAATCCCCGAATACAAGCAACGTCTAAATTTTCCATTTGATTGCCAACTTGAGACCTGTGACTAGTGCTTCATATTCGGAAATGTTATTTGTACAAAGGAAAGCGATCCTGAATGACTTAGGAATTGAATCCCCCTATGGTGTGATAAACAAGATTCCAGTGCTTGAGCCATGACCAGTATGAGACCCATCAAAATATAGCTTCCATGGTGCCGTCGGTTCTGCATGAAAAATGGACTCATCAGGAAAATCAGTTACTAGTGGATGAGTGACTTGGATTGGTGCATCTGCCAGCTGATCTACTATTACCTGCCCTTTTATTGCCTTACGCTTGACATATTGTATGTCATACTCACTTAGTATCATGACCCATTTTTCCAGCTGACCTGTTAATGCCCCCTGACTTAAGAGATATTTCAGTGGATCAATCTTGGTGACCAGCTGTGTCTGATGACTGAGCATATAGTGTCGTATTTTTTGGGACACAAAGACAACAGTGAGGCATGCACATTCAATGTATGTGTAGTTCAATTCATACCCTATCAGTGTGTGATTGATGTAATAGATCACTCTTTCTTTTCCTTCATGATCATTTTGTGCCAATAATGTGCCCAGTGTTGAACTAGTAGTTGAGATGTATAAAATTAATGGCTTTCCATGAATAGGAGGCATGAGGACTGGTGTTGACAGGAGGTAATCTTTGATTTACTAGAAGGCCTCTTGACATTTATCCTTCCATACAAAGGTGGTACCCTTGCGCAACAGATACTGAAATGGATGACACTTATCTACCAATTGGGCTATGAAACGCCGGATAGATTGTACTTTGCCTTACAGAGTTCTGAGTTCACTGATTCCTCTAGGCAGAGGCATGTCTATGATTGCTTTGACCTTTGCTGAATCAACCTCTATGCCTCTTTGGGAAACTATGTACCCCAAGAGTTTACCTGATGTGACCAAAAAAACACACTTCTTATGGTTTAATTGAACTTTGTACTCTTCAAGTCTCTTGAAAATTGTGTCGAGTACCTTCAAATGATCTTTCCTTGTTGCTGATTTGGCCAAGAGGTCATCTACATAATCCTCCATTATTTTGTGCATCATGTCATGGAAGATCGTGGTCATAGCCCTTTGATATGTGGCACCTGCATTTTTGAGATCAAAGGGCATGACATTCCAACAGTATGTACCCCATGGGCAAGTAAATGCCATTTTGTGTTGATCCTCAGGAGCAATGCAGATTTGATTATAGCCAGAGAAACCATCCGTGAGGGATAGCATCTCATATCTTGCTGTAAGGTCCACTATGATGTCAATGTTCGTCAAGGGAAAATCATCCTTTGGACATGCTTTATTTAGGTCTTGGAAGTCTGTACATACATAGATCAACCCATTTGGCTTTATGACTGGGAATAGATTAGAAATCCATTCAGCGTAGTCAATAGACCTTATGAATCTGGCATCTAACAATTTCTTTAACTCGGCCTTGACCAGTAGGGCAACTTGGGGATGCATTTTGTGCAACTTCTGCTTGACTGGTTTAGCATTAGGTAATAGTGGCAGATGGTGCAGAACCAGTTCTGGGTCCAATCCTGGCATGTCAGCATAAGACCACGTGAAATTGATTTTTCGTTCTGCAAAGAATTTATGAAATTCTGGTTTCTCTTCGTCAGTCAATGATGCAGCAAATAGGACCATCTTGGGGTCTTTTGTAGTTGAAATGTTATCCTCTATTGTGTCCTCAATAAGCATAGCCAATTTCTCCTATTGCACAGGTAGAAAGTCTAGTCCTCCATCTTTGGGTGTCTCAGAGAGGTTTTCACCCGCAGATACGTCCTTTATTTTTACTATTTTATCATCAAGAGGTGCCTTTCGGTTTTCACCTAGAGACGTTTCATTTTTTACTTTTTTTTTTACTTTTACTTTTGCGACTAGAGGATGGGGTAGTCTCACCGAAGTATGCCGTGCAGTCTAAATCAATGGAAAATCCTGATTTATGGTCCCCACTGGGTATGCCTTCTTGTAATCCCATGAATTCAGCAATTGCCTCATCATTCTGAAATGTGTCCAAAACTGGCGGTCCTTGTTGGTCCCAATCGACTAGCTCAGGGTAAACTAAGGAGATGCCATCGTCAATGCTGGTAAATTGTGGTGAGGATGCAGACAACATGTAGATAGACCCCATGATGTTGTATATGAGATTATCATCATCCAACTCGACATCGGACTCTATCCAATATTCTCCTTCACTAGTGTCATATTCGTTGTCAAAATAGGGAGTGGAGGTTCTAGAGTCCTGGTTATCAATGTCGTATGATACCTCGGATGCATTGGACTGATGGGATTCAGATGACGGGAGTTGTACGGCATGGGAGGTGGTATTAGGACTTTGACTATTTGGTGCCTGTTCAATTTTGAATGTTTGCCAAAACCGTTGTTCAGAGGTCAGTTCCCCTGGTTTGACAAACAAATCATCAAGAAAATAGTCACTTAGGGATCATTCTGAGCCAAATTCCCACTCATGGGAGTCTGTTTTGGTGAGGGTTTCCCTAGTAGTATCGACACTATCCGAAGCATGTACTCGCTCATTTGAAAGTCCAGAGGTATGTCGATCATCATTGTCAGGTGATCCAAACCCTAATCCAAGGTACTTCAGAATTTGAAAAGTTTATATGGGTTCCCTTCGACTAGTTTTATTTTTTCCTAGGCCACTAGTACCGTCATAGCCTTTGGCCTTCATTATGTCATAACCTTTGCCATATCTTTGAACTGGTAACGGGGGTAGTGTGATAGTATCCTTATAGATCCATCCTGTGATGTCAGCAAGGTCTTCCTCACTCATGTCTCCCCACTTGATAAAAACTATATTCGGTGGAACTTTGAAGGTTTCTTGAGGTTCCATTCTGAAACATGGCCGACCATATATCTTTGGAGACATGGGTATTGTTGTTATGTTGTATGTTGTATTTAGTTTGAACTCTCTGCAACCGAGGTCCTGGATTTTGACACTTGATTCAGTCTTAGGGCTGGTGGAAGGTGGTGGTACGGAGGAAGACGTGGATGGAGCGGATGTGGAAGATGACGTGAGTGTGGAAGGGTCGATATACTTGGATGACGAGGAGCCAGGTGCTTCTCGGTTAATAGGTACTCAGTTTTCAGAAATACCTCTTAAGTTTGTACAATATTGGAAAGGGTCAGGGTCTCCATATATGGTTACTTTTGTGCTGTCAAATGGAAATTTTAGGCCAAGTAAGATGTTATATGGTAGTTCCAAATCCAGAACCTAGTAGGTTGTGTCTACAATGACCGGTCCCACTCTGATAGGGAGAGAGATAACACCCCGTGAAGAGCATTCCTCATCATCGTATGCTTTGATCACTATACTTTTTGTTGGGTCTACACATGCATCAGAGAACCCTAGAGCCTTAACCAGTTTGAGGGAGCATATGTTCAACCCAACTCCACCATCTACTAAAACCCGTCTAACTTTGTGCTTGTGGACAAAAGTTTCTATGTGTAATGCGTCATTGTGGTTGGTTTTATGTGATGAGTAATCTTGATCCGAGAAGGTGACGTGGTGCAGCGTAGTGAGATATCCCACCATAGTTTCAAATTGATTGACATCAATGTCCTTGGGGATCGATGACTCTAGGAGAGTTTTATCTAGGATTTCTTTGTGTGCAGGAGAGATACAAAGTAGCTCGAGTATAGAGATTTGTGTGGGAGTCTTTCCTAACTGGTCGATGAGGTTGAACTGACCTTTGGGTTTCTATTGCTTTGTGGTTGGTGCAGATTTTGGCTGTTTAGCAGATGGGCCAGGTTGTGTCTGTTTAGCAGACGGGCCCGGTATGGTGATTTTGGCTTGTCTAGCAGGAGGTGGACCAGCTATAGTGACCTTGCCACTATGAGTAGTAGCATTACATTGGGGTGCTCTTCTAACCATAATGGTATTGATGTATTCATTGTCAGTTCGGACATTGTTTATAATAGGTCCACCAGAATAGTCGTACTTGACTCGGGCGAAGTTAGCTTGATTTTGTGGACCTGAAGTGGAAGCATTATGAGAACCATGGTCCTGCAGTGGATTCTTGTGGATAGTATGATATGAATTGGAGGCTAATTGTGATCCACCTACTTTAATGGTGCGAATTTCGATAAGATCTTGTATTATGTTTTTCAATTTTTGACAGTTAGAGGTTGTATGCCCTTTTGCTCGATGGTATTCACAAAGTGCATTGTCATTCCACCATGCTAGTTTGAATTGTCCTGGGTCATATGGTTTAGGTTCTAGAAGTATGATGACCCCATGCTGGAGGCATTTCCTAAGGACTTATTCAATGGGTTCACCCAAATGGGCGTATGTGCGACCCTTAGGAAATTGTCTCATCTGACGATATTGTCCCTAATTGTTTTGACCGTTTTGGTTGTTTGAAAAAGTATTGGGAGGAGGTGTCAATGTCGTTGTTGGTCTGTTTTGTTGTTGGATCCCTTTGAGGGCCAATACAAGACCTACAGTGTTTGTAGTCTTGGCATCGACAACACCGTCGTTTGTAACGTGCTTATTTTTAACCCAATATTTGTTTTTCTCGGTGGGTGGATTGATGTTTGTGTTTTTGGCACCATATCTTAGTTCTCCCTTTGCGATAAGGGCTTTCTCAATCTGGACCCCTTTTTCAATTAATTCTGTGAAGTTTGTGCAACAATGTATTTGCAATGCAAATTTTAGGGGCCCTAGAAGTGTTTGGACAAACATGTCAACTTTTTCCCTTTCGGGGATGTCAATGTGACATCGACTAGCGAGGCTTCTCCATTTTTGAAAGAATGGGATAAATGTCTCACCAGGATCCTCTTGCGTGAGATTGCACAAGCTAGTGATAGAGGTATCCATGTCGATGTTGTATGCATAATTTCTTATGAATTTTTGTTTAAGCTCATCCCATGTCTGGATATCCTTTTGAGTTGAAAACCATTCAAGGGCCTGACCTGCCAGACTTTTAGAAAAAAGTCTCATCAAGTATGTTTGTTTGTAGGCGATGTCCATACAATTGGTTGTGAATTCGCAAACATGTTCAATGGGGTTTTTCTTGCCTCTGTATTTTGTGAAATTGGGTGACACATATCCCGGAGGAAATGGAGGCATGTATAAACTCATGTCAAATGGGTATACATTTAGGTCATATGATATTTCTAATTTCTGGCCTGAAATGTATATGTTTTGGATAGTTTTCTCTAAACTTCTCACTCTTGTTTGGAGGGCATCCACAACAGGGTCATTTATGTTTCCGTATGTTGGATTGCCTGGTACACCATTGGTCCCTATTTGTTGTGCATGAATGTTGTTGTATTGTGGTGGTATGGATTGTTGTGATATGTATGACGTATGCGGATTGACCTGTTGTTGATATTGGAAGTTATGATTGGGTGCATGTTGATGAGTATGAATGTTAGATGAGTAGGTTGGGATGTGTCCCCCAGCCATGTGTGTCATTTTTTGGGGGATGTTATGACCATGGATGTTATGGTGTGTTAATGATGTCATGGGTTGTGTTATTTGGCCACCTTGTGTAAATTGTTGATTTTGTACCAGGGGAATGTTTGTGTTTGTACCTTGGGAGGCAATGACATTTGACTGTGTTGTTGTGTTAATGTTTTGTTGTTGTCCTTGGATAAATACACGTCTTGTGCCTCCTCCCGAAGGATTTTCTGAAATACCACTGAGCGTATATGTCGAAGTTGTGCTCATGGGAATAGATGGAGCTGTCGAGGGGGGATTGTTGTGACTTGATGATGCCCTTGTGGCATTTACTATCGTGGAATTGACTATCGTGATATTTGTGGTGTTGGGGATGTTGGGGGTGTTTGGGACATTGGGAGTGGTATGCACTGTCATTGTGGTCCCAAAGGAAGTATTGCTCATAGTATTTGGAAGTTGACCACTATGTGACATTTTATGTGTGTTGTTGGCATTAGGGTCAGGAGGTGTCAAATTTAGCGTGTTAACGTCAAATCCTTGTGGTAACTTAGCTCCTTCACTCAAGAACATAGCTAAAAATATGTCTCTGTCATGATGGACCATTGTTTCAATGAGTTGACAGGCCTCTGGGTCTTGTGCCAATGCCTCTAAGTTTTCCTCAAGTAGTTGGCCATTTTCATCTTTTTACAAGAATGGTTCGAATGGACTGTTTGATGAGGATTGTGTTGTCATTGGAGGTTGATTGTCTAAATTGGAGAATGGATCGTAAAAGGTCCAGTTTGGGTCCTATGGAGGATTGTTGATAGTAAACATGGGGTCTTGTCGAAAGTTTTCCATTTGTCTCTTTTGTTTTTGAAGTCTAGTTTCGACCATAAATGAAATTGCTCAAATGGGAATGACAACTAAATGCAAGTATGACACTACGTGAAGTCTAAGTTCAAAATGACGACTAGAATGACTAATGTTTTTGGATTTTCGTGAATAGGATATGCAATGTGTAGCAATGTAAGACAAGGTTATCTAAGCACTTCTAATCTCAAACTTTGTTTTCGATTTTGATTGCTAAAGGACTTTGTTGAAAATGACAAGGTGACAAGGTCTAAATGACTAGTGAGTTTTCCTAACTAGACTTTTGAGCTAGAAAAAATCTCACAAAAGAGGACAATGACTAAAAAGGAGGTTTGATAACTTAGTCCAAGAGGGCCTAATTTTGAAAACAATGACTTTGTAAAGTGTGCTTAAGATTTTCCTAATCCTAAGTATGCAAAATGTGAACCTAGGGATAACCTAATGTCAAATGTATGCAACTAAAGAATGAAGTATGAAACCTATGGTGACGAATGCAAACTAATGGTGAAACTTTGAGCAATTTCAGACTTGGTTTTTGACAGAATCTCCCTAGAAACAATGTTTGAAAAATGGTTGACAAGTTGAAGACCTCAGGTTTCGAATATGAACTTTTAAATTTTGATAGGCAAATGCGTCGCTTTAAGCTGCGAATGCGTCACAGTTTAGCAAATGTGGTTTGTTGTTTCAATTGTGGCTTTTGGACTGTCAAATGCGACTCAATTTAGCATATGCAGCTTTTAAGTGTTTGAATGCATCGTGGTGCCTACAAATGCGGCGTTCTAAGTGTTAGATGTGGTTTAACAGAGCAATTGCGTTGCAGAAAATCAGTTGCGGTTCAACAGATGTGACTCAATTTGATTTCAAAATGGTTTTCTTGTTGTTTTGATGGAAATTTTGATCTGTTTGGAGAATGTTTTGTTTTGAACTGTGATAGAACCAGAAGACACTTGACAAACACAGCATTTTGAATGTAACCAAACACACATCAGATAAGCACAATCCTAAAAGGCCAATAGGCCAAGGGTTTGTATACTTGATATAGCCCACTGATATACCCCAGATTGGTGATAAACACCTTTCCTTCTCGAGAGCAGATAGCTTAGAATTTTGGTGGCATTGGCTCCCCTCCACGGCTCATTAACATCATTCAAGCACACCAAATTTGAATTCTTGGGTAGTGACCTCCCAAGAACTGCTATCTCTACTCAAGGGGATCAGTAGTGAGTGTCTTCGGGCATGATACTGTACCCTGCACTATACCAAGCAACGACCAATAGAATTGTTGGACACTAAAACAAGAGGTTTTTAATTCAGGAATTCCATTCATGGGGCGTGATCCATGCAGCGAGAGTCCCCTTTTAGATCCATCTCGTCGGAACCACACTCGTGATTCTTGGGCTTTCCCCAAGAACCCACTTTTATATACCGGCTAGAAGTCCCTCGGTGTCAAGGTGCTACCGGTCTGAGTCATCCTGGGGTGAGTAATTTTTCCCACCAGAATAGGCCCAAGTTCTACAGTCAGTAACCGTTTCTCTTACACCCAGGATCGCACAAATGTGCAAGGGGAGAGGATACTCCGATATACCAAATCGTGAAGGGTAAAAATAGATAAAATGGGTCTGGTTTTCTGATCACTGAGTTTTCACAAGGTGAGAGCATACTCACCTACCATTTTGCAAACACAATCAAGTAAAGAAGACATGAGTGTTCTTTTTAGGTACACCAAAGTTAAATGTTTGCTAATCTATGAAAAACAAGCACAATGTTTTTTTTTTATTCTGTCTTTGACATACGAATCTACAAACAAAATATTAGTAGTCTCTTTATGCAATGATCTTCGACACCCAAATAGTAACCACCACACGCTACAAACAAAGATTAGTAACACAAAAATCTAAGCTAGCTAATATGCAGAAATGAAAAACCAGGAAAATCAGAAGACTAGAAAACCAGAAAGAAACTAGCAACCAGAAAACCCTAAAATCCGAAAATCAGAATGTCAAAAATCAAGGAAAATATTTTACCAATCAAATGCGGCGCGACAAAGCAGATGCGTCATTCTGGACTTCAAATGCAGCACTACTGATCATGTGCGTCGTTCAAGATATCAGTTGTGGCTTATTAGGGCGATTGCAGCTCTTCTGTTAGCAGATGCGTCGTGACGCATCAAATGCGTCATGATGTTTTTAAAAAATAGTTGTGTCGATCCATACCTATACCTGCAAAATAGTAGAAAACACAAAAAAATGTACAAAAAACTAGAAAAACGGAGTCGGGTTCACCAATGTAATCAAAGGATTTCTTTTAAGGTTTGATTAGGAGTGTTAGCAGCAAACAATAAATGACAATGAAACCCAAAGATCTTACAAAACACAAAGGAAGTGAAATACAAAATGATTATACCTGATCGCCGAGACTTCCATGATTCACTTTTGTAATACCATCTTGCTTGCTAGATGATGTTTCCCTCAGACTCGTCGTGCGAGCAAATCTGCAAATGCCTGAGTCCTACACCAAGCTTTGAAGGATTTATGCTGTCTAAATGCCTATGCCTATGACTATAATTGTCAATGTCTATGCCTAAGCAAATGCCAAGATTTGACCAAATGACTAAAATAAGTATTGAAATTGCTAAAAATGCCTAAAGTGTAATGTGTCTATGCGCAAATATAAAATGTCACAATGTCTGTGCGTAATCGAAAAGTGAGAGGAAAATGCCATTTTATAGAAAATGTCATTTTGAGCGGACGGACGAGATTAATTGATGATGAGAACCTAAAATGAGAGGTCCAGATTAAGTCTGAGAATCCCTAATTAGGGTTAGGGCAAAATCCTTAAATCGAACGGTCAGAATAATATCTCAAATAATCGGATCAACGGTGGAGAATAAATGAGATAAATGAATTAAAGAAATAAAGATTTTTGAAAAATCAAGAAGATAAGATTGCCTGATTTGTGAGATTCGAAAAATCAAGAAGATAAGATTTGGACTGAAGATCAGATTTGGAAAATCAAGAATCTGCCCGATTACTTGATTTTTGGAAGAATAATATCTTTTTGAATTTAATTAATTCAAAATAATGATTTTGTGTGACAAGTAAATAATTTTTTTGATTATTTACTAAAAAGGGTGAAAGTTAATAAAATGAAATCATTTTAAATATTTTCATTTATTTAAAATGAGAGAAAAGTGAAATTAGTAATTAAATAATTAAAAATAATTATTTAATTTGGAAGATAAGATTGAATAATTAAATAAATTAATAAATTTATTTAATTGTGACAATTAGTGACATATTAAATAAATAAATGAAATTCATTTATTTAATAATCAGGAAGAATTAATGAAGAAAGGAAATTAAATAAATTAAGAAATTTATTTAATTAAGGGAAGACTTAGACAATTAATGACGTATTTAATAAATAAATAAAGTTTATTTATTTAATAATCATGAAGAATAAAAGGACATGAATTAATTAAATAATTATGAATTATTTAATCAATAGTCGAATGTGGACCAAGGACATAATTAAATGTCTTAATTATGCTAGGACGAAAGTGGTAAAAATGAAGCTTGCAGGCCTAGGTTATTTTTAGGTGTCTACACTCTTCATTCTTCCTTTTTTCTTCAATCTCCTTAGTTTTCCTCATCACCATAGATTCCATCTCAAGCTTTAGAGAAGCCTTGTCTCTAGCAAGCTTTTCACATTCTTCAGTTATTTATTTTAGGGTCTGATTCAGGTGAACATCTTCCAAGCTTTTGCTTTCTTTCTACTTCAACTAATCACATAGTTCCTTCCTCTTTTCTCTTGACTCATTCATTTTATCCTTCAATGATTGAATGAATTTTTCAGCATCCTCAAGATTTGCTTTTAATTCCACGACTTCTGCTTTAGATTGATCAAGATCATCAAGTTCCACCAAAAGTTTTTGTTGAAGACTACTAGAGTCCATTGCATTCCAACATCCACATCACGATGTTAAACTTCTTTAGAGGAACCTACTCTGATACCAATTGTTGGACTTAAGGAACACTGAAAGGGGGGGTGAATCAATGTTCAGTAATATTTGAATTTCAATTTAGATCTTAAACCATTTACAACATTTCAACAAAAGTAAAGATGCAAGCACATGAAGGAAACCAAAAAAACACCATAATACCAAGATTTTTACGTGGAAACCCTATTAGGGGAAAAACCACAGTGGAGATTAATCCATAATTTATACCCTATTAAAAGTATGAAGAAAAAGGGAATGAACATGCATTCAGGAACATTTCCTAGAGCTTGCTGCTCAAAAGAAGGAAGGCTCACTACCTTACAAAATGTTCGGATTACAACAAAAGGTTGAACTAAGAAAGTATCATCTGCAAATGTCTGGTATCAGTTCTAGTGAAGCTCATAGATCATATTCTGGACCTTTTGTCTGATTCTACACTTCACTCTGCTCTGCATTAATTCGCTTCACAAAAATCCTCTTCTGCACAAGCAAAATTCACTCAACTAATCCTCTGATATTCACATACACATATGCTCTGCTCTTCACACCCATTCATCAAATTGAATTGCCCAAACTTACATATATATCTGCTATCAAGGATTTAGTCACTTTATGTCAACTTTAGCAAAATAAAAGTATTCTCCAATAGTTGGAGAATTCACATTTAATATTTGATGCGTACCCATCAAAGTTGGCTAATGTTATTGTTAGAGTAAAGGTTTTAACTTAATTATGTTAATTAAGTTACCTTTATTCCTCTCCTAAGATTTCACTTTAGTTTACATATTGTGACGTTTAATAATTATAATAATTATTAAATGTCTACCTATTAGGGTTTCTTTAGGGTTGCACAATCTCCTTTTATAAGGATTGATCATTGTATTTTAAACTCTCTCTCTGATTAATACATTTTCAGCTTTCATAGCACCTTTGCCTTTTTGTCTCCAATGTCTTCTTTCTATGACAAGTTATTTGCATGCAGGTGATCTTCAGGGTCTATGAGGGGTTGTTTTTTCACAACTTCAACATGGTATCAGAGCTCTAGACCTATGGCTGCATGTTCATGATTTGAAGATATTCTCTCACAACTTTTTCTTCTGTGCAAGGGTTTCAAGCCAAGTTGATTTTTTGTAGATTTGGGGTAGCCTAATTTTTTGTGCATTTTTTGGGCCAAACAGACATTGCCATCATGATTAGAGTGCCCAAAAACCCTAGAAACTCCATTCATTTTGTTGATTTTAGAGAAAGTTGAAAAACAAGGCAAAGAAAAGTTACCCAGAGAGGCCGTTCGGCCTCCCCAACTCGCTTCCCGAGGCACAATTTTTTTTTAAATAAAAGAACCATTAGAAAAATTTAAAAAGCGCTATAAAATTAGCACTACCCATTCAAAAGTTCACATTTCCCATTCGTCGCCCGACGACCACCGCTTCAACACCGCCACCGGCGACTTTAGCCCGAGCTCCGCCCGATGCCTTCAGCACCTGTCGGCTTAGCTCTGATCCTATTAGTGTTTGGGAGCTGAAACCCAAAACCCCGCTGGTTCGCACCCCCAGACCTGGTCATATTAGCGACCAAGGGCTCTACCACCAGACCCTGAGCTCCAGCCCCCTGGTTCGCCCAGGTGACTAGGGGCTTTATTTTTTAGCCCCTAAGGGATGCAGAAGGCCTTATTGGGAAGATTTGAGCATTTTCATGGAATCAGGCATAAATCGGGCATACAATCTCCTTTTTTCAAAAACAAGATATCATCAAAAAGCTAGTTTGATGCTTTATCTAGTGGTGGAGGTTTGATTTTTTTATTTTTCATTTTTGATGCTTTTTTCACTTGTCAAAGCCAATAGTTGTTGTTTTCACTCTGGAAGGCGTAAATTTTGTGTCTGAGCTCCATTTTTCATAAATGAATAGGAATTGGAAAGCTCATTTAGTGATCTACACAATGATCAAACTTATTTTCCTAGATTCTATCCTAGATATATTTTATTCAGCATTTTGCATTTTCACAGTTTGCTTAATTACTTGGATGTTTTGGCACTTGGGAAATTCATGTTTGTGTCATTAGGCTCTATTTCATTTGATCTACATGTTGTAAGGTCATTTTTCTCAAATTTTTTCATTTGAAGAGTTATCATGGGTTTTTCTACTCACCCTTCAGTTGTAATTCTGGAACGGGGTAATTATGAGTCATGGGCAAAGGGCATAAGTACACATTGTAGTGGCTTAATATTTTTCCTCATTTGTATGATCTCATACCTAAACCAGCCACTTCAGAGGGAAAACTAGCTTGGGATATCATTAGAGATCACATAGTAGGACTTATATTGTCTAGTGTTGATGATGACACTATGTGGGCTATATCGGACATTGATTGTCCCCACCCACTTTGAACACATCTTTGGGAGATCTATGGAGACCCCAATCTCTCTCCATTTACAGATGATCCTGCTTCATATTGTCTCTTACCCATTGCTTTGGAAGATAATACACCCTTTGATCATGATACTTTAGAGGAGTTTGAGTATTTAGACACCCTTACATGTTCCGATGGATCAGAGGCTTGTCTCAAAGTTCCTACTCTTCAGAATGAGATTATTCATGTATCATCCATTGTTCCTGATGACATCAGTATCACCACATTCATCCCTATGAATTTAGTTCAACATCATGACCATCTTGGTGATTCATTACCTACTACATCATGGGATTCTTATCTTCCAGACACATTCTTATTTGTTGAGTCTCACACTACAAATCTTGAGGATTATTTTGAGGAAATTCATCTCCACTACCTTGACAGTCAGGTTATCACTGTACGCCCACCACTATTCATGCATTTAGAGGTTGCATTTTAGGATTCTCCACATCAGTTTGGATTTGGCATCATTTTTTTCAGTTGAGACAAAGAGATTCTTTAGCATCCTATAATGGCACACATCTTGAGATAGACTGGTTCATCACTCTTCATAGGGTTTCTTCAACATCATCCTTTGGATCCATTTCTTCCCAAGGGGAGGAATATTATCTATCACTTAAGGATCTCTTTTTGGATTCTACATCAGGCATCTACCACTACGACAGGAGTTTCTTCATTGTGGGGGGGCCTTATTGTCTCTTTATATCTCTTCTATGGAGACCATTGTATATGTACTTATATGATAGAAGCTATCTATGGGGGGTATCATGTAATCCACCTCCTATCCTTCTTTCATTAGTGCATTTCATTCTTTTCTTTTCTCTCTTTTGGGGGAGAGTTTTGTTCCCATGAGGTTTTCTCCCTTTCTCCACTTTATAGAGATTTGGTTGTATTCGGGTGCCTGATCAAGCCTAGTTGTCGAGACCATTGTTTTCTTTCATGCATTGTAGTTACCTTTGCTTTCTTGCAAATGTTTGTAGTTGCACTCTTGCTCATCTTAAGGGGGGTTGTTAGAGTAAACGTTTTAACTTAATTATGTTAATTAAGTTACCTTTATTCCTCTCTTAAGATTTCACTTTAGTTTGAATATTGTGACATTTAATAATTATATTAATTATTAAATGTCTACCTATTACAGTTTATTTAGGGTTTCACAATATCCTTGTATAAGGATTGATCATTGTAATTTAAACTCTCTCTGTGATTAATATAGTTTCAGCTTTTAGAGCACGTTTGCCTTTTTGTCTCCAATGTCTTCTTTCTGTGACAGTTTATTTGCATGTAGGTGATCTTCGGGTTCTGTGAGGTTGTTTTTCACAACTTCAATAGTTATTGTGGGACCCAAAATAAAATATTTGAACTTAGAAATATTTAAAAAATTACTCCTTATACATCTGTAACATGCTACATTCACCAAGTCGGCCACCATGAGTGAATAAACAAAAAAATCATCCTGCCGGATCTCCTAACTCATACATCGATTAATGCGACAACACATAACTTAACAATAAGATAGAATAGATTCTCAAGAACCTTCCATGGGATCCACAACCTAAAATGATAATCCAGTGAAGCAAACATATCGACATACTAATCGAATGCCCTATTCTTTATTCTCACTTCTAGTAAAACTTTGTTCTTCACTCTTCCTACCGGTAGGAATAAATTCTGATTTGCAGACTAGAATAATGACTCAGGTTGCCATCAATGACAACACTAGAAGCCATATTCCAACACAACAATGAGGAATATTGGGTGTCCAAACTTAATGAGCTAGGACTTATAGATGAAAGAGGTTCGAGTGCATTAAAGCATCTCCAGGTTTATCAGAATCAGCTCAATTGAAGCTATAATTAGAAGATCAAGAACATAAAATTTCAAGTTGGTGACTTGGTACTGAAAGAAAATCAGAAGGTCTAGCTAAATCAAGATGGGAAGGGTAAGTTTGAACCAACTTGGTTGGGTCCTTTCATCATAAGAACAAGCTATGGCTCTAGAGCATATTAGTTGGCTACTCCTGAAGGAGAACCTTTAGCAGAACCTCTAAATAGAAGCCATCTCAAAAAAAAATACTCTTGAGTGCATTAGAATATCCCAAGAAGAAAAGATAAAAAAAGTAAAAGAAAGCAAAAAATAACAGAAATAGTAAAGAGAAATAAAATTTCCTTTAAGTAAAAACCACCTTATGGTGCTTCTAGGACCAGTATCGTAGTGAAAACCAAGTAAATAGGTGCTACATTTGAATAATTCTTGCATCTCTATCTATCAATACTGTTAGTCACGTCCACTCCATCCATCCCATAATAAAACATGTATCCAACTATGGCTCAATAACTAATCAAGTGTTGAACCTTGTTGCACCATCAAAATCCATCTACCCTAATAAATGTAATCTTTCCCCAAACTAGGGGAAACTTTCTAAAATAGGTGGTAGATTAGATCCTTGTTCATCCCATCATGCAATCAAAAACTATCAAAATAAAAACCATCCAGAAAACAAACAAAAAATCCAATTTTTTTTTTTAAAACATCAAAGTCCCAAAGACATTGTATGCCATCCCCAGACAAGCCACATCAAGTCAGAAGAAGTGAACCATGAGTGTCTATGTGTATAATATAGGAAAGTCCATCACTGATGAGCCCCCAAGGCCCTAGATTAGTCCCCCAAAATAAAAACATTCAAATATCTTATCAAAATCCAAAACATTAGTAAAGAGTAAAAAAAATCCAAAACTAGTGTCACTCAATACAGTCAAACTACAATATCTCTGCATTCATCACATAGGCAAGGCCAATCTTTGATTAGCCCCCGAGGCCCTAGGTCAGTCCCTTTAGGTCCCCCTAATTTTCTCAAAATCTCTCATAAACAACAAAAAGAACATCAAATAATTAGAAAACCTTAAAAGTCCCATCTCCATTGTCACCCACTTGTAATAAAATTTCCATTCATAATAAACAATCATCACCTTCAACCTTTGACAAAGAAATCGGCTGGCAAAACACATCAAAATCAAAACTTCCAAAGTAAAGATTGAAATGACTAGATCACTATCAGACTATAACAATGCCTAAGTATTAACTACCTACCTATCGATAATTCATCATCAACATCCTAACATATGTTTTAATGAATAAAATGATCCTACTATAGACATCACCAATGGATAACATCCTAAACATCAAACAATTATGACAAGTGATATTGTGGCATTGTTTATCTTTTTATGATCTTATCTTTTTTATTTATCTTAATATCACATTCCCAAGATATCTCATGGATATCCATAAGGATTTAGAGAGGAAGGAATGGAGATATTGATCATTGATTTCTATTTGTTCTATTTGTTAGATATTTTTGTGATACTACCATGATGAATACTTGCTTTGTTCTATGTGTGGAAATCATTTTGAGGTAATTTGTGTAGCAGTTGCATGTTAGGTACTCCATACCTCTTTGTGTAAATGGTATTAAGTTTTTTGAAACTTCTCACCCATACACTCTAATAGGGTTTCCGTATGTGTGGTATGAGCAAGAATATTCTTTGTTTGTAGAGTCAAATTCCATGCAATGGATACAATGCCACCTTGGTCATCAATACCCTAGTGAATTATGTCTATTTGCTACATCAATAAGGATTGTTAAAAATATGAAGTCTCTATGAAAGAAAAAGCAAAAATCATCAATAACTAACAACATCAATTCTCTATCCATCTCTAAAATCATACTAACACTTCTTCTAACTACCAGCTCCTTCCAGCATCACAATATCACTAGTACCACATGCATCCTATATCCACAAATTCATCAGTACATATCACAACCATAATAAAATTAAAAACATCATATACGATATATTATCATCCATCGCATACATCATATATCATCATCCATTGCATAAGTCATATATCATCCTCGCAAAAATATATAAATCATACATTCATCCATATCATATAAATACATCTGAAAAGTACAAAAACATGAGCATGCATAAATCATCAAAAAATATAGCATACATAATCATCTATAAGAATCTCATCACACATAATAAGCCACATAAAAATATGGTATATCTCATATATCATCAAAAATGAGAATGTCATATACATCATCAAGTATCATGTGTGATATCCAAATATGCAAAAAAAAATATATACGAGGCCTTAGTTGGGCCAATGAATGCATATACAAAATAAAATGTCTACATAAAAGTCTCTAAAACAATAAATAAATCATGATAAAATGAGCCCTATTGGCCATCTCAGGGTGGGGATCTATGTTGTTGTTGTCTCTGATGGGGAGATGGTTATGGAATAATAGGAGACGAGTAAGGCTATCAAATGGAATGCCCACCAGACTTTGAACCTGTCTGAACACTCAACTCATTGAAATGAGGATGCCTCTGTTAGCTCTCAAAAATGTAGGAAAAATACCTCAAGAGGTTGCCTAACTCTTGGTACATTTTAGGGTAATAGACAAGGCCAAATGGTTTTAGACCTTCTTCTCTTCAGGTGCTGCTAGACCTAGGTAGGTACACCTATATGAATGAGGTAGAGTTGATTTGTGTTTATTCCCTAAAGTAATTCATCCACAATGGAAAATGGGAGTGGATAAATGAATTTTATTTTGGTATCAATTGTATAAGCAATATGAAGGCTAAAATCTAGTATGTCCACTTAATAGATGTAAAAATGAATGAAACTAAACGATGGAGTGGAAGAGACCAGTGCCTTATTGAGTGTAATAGAGTCAAATGAAATAACTAAAATGAGAAACTTCTTTCTAGTAGATACTCTAATTGTTTGGCATATAAATTTGAGTTTACAACTTTTGTATAAACATGCAAGAATACGATTACCAAGTTCTTCTTAATGATCCAAATGAGATTCCCTAATTACTATGATTGACTAAAAGGATTTAATCTTTCTTTGAAAGAACCAATTAATCAAACCATATAGACACAACAAGTGTTCACTGATAAACTAAATATACACTTGATATATCAATTTAAATAACTAGAAAACATCAACCTTGGAGACAACTTCAGTAATACTTTCAACTAAAACAACAAACAATTGATACCAGAAATACGCCACAACATCAAATGATTTTCATTGATATCTCCATAATTTCAAACATGCATCATAGTCTCATAGTTGTAAACATTATGATCTACTGTATCTTTTTTCCTATTCGCCTATATCCTTTTGTCACCAAAAAATGGATATTTATACATCAACTATTTGAAAGGACACGTCCCTTCAAAAATGTCTTATGTTTAAACAACAATAAATTAAAACAAGTAATTAGGCTTTGTTAAGCCATAAGTGAATCTTCGACAGGTGATCCAAGTAGTCCTGATGCTCATGTGTATCTGCATCTCCCAACACATTCTAAATTATGATCTCCATTTTCACCATCTTCTCATTTTGTTCACATGCTTCATCCAATGTTGTATCTTTTGCGGTAGCTATCTTCAGAATCTCTTCCAATATTGATTCACTTTCATCTTTCCACTTAGTCATTTCTTTCAATCCTCCTCCATCATCAAAGAATATAGTCAATTCTTGCTTAGAGGCATCAATTAACCCATGTGCATTCCCTCGCAACTCTTCAAGGAAGTCTCTGTGTTTTCTTATAAGATGATTTGCAGCCTCAATTACCACATTGTCGGGAGCATCCCTTTGGTTTATTTCTTGGAGCTTCTCTTGGATCCTACCATCTATTCTCTCATGTTCTTGTAATGCAATAAAATTATGTGAGTGTATTCCCAAGAGCTTGTTCAACCAAGTTGTTAGTCTAGCTTGTCTCTTCTTAAATACTTCTATAAAGGCATTGTATTTCCCTTGAGAATATGCACTTGATCCTTCCCAATGATCTTTTTCCTGTGAACCTTCGCCATGAGTTAGCAGCTTGGTTGATCCCATCGTGACTCCCAAAAAATCCTTTAGACAATCATTTTCTCTCAGCATTCTCAAACTATTCATCTTGTACATTTCCTTTTCCTTGATCAACATTTGTATTTGGGCCTTGTTTAGTTTTTCTATGTTGATCCCAATCTCTGTTGTTTCCATAGGATTAGCTTCCCCAACTTTCAGATTCATAACATGCCCAAATGCTTTCTCAGTATCAATAACAATTGACTTTCTGTGAGGTGGATACAAAGCCCAGATAATTAATGATCCTTCCTCTGGGTTATATTTAGACCCTACATACACTTTTGTCACTTTCTCTGGGCTGAGCTTCCATGTAGCATTATTATTCTTTAGGAAACTGTCAAAAACTAAAGCAGAATTGAGATCCAACCCCAGAAAGATCATAACACTAACATTTTCTAACATTTTCCTTCCTTTCTCAGGGGTCATACCTGCCATTTCTCTTTCCACACTCAACTTTAGATCATTTAGTAACTTATCCTCATTAACTGGTGTGACATTATCAACTGTTTCTCTTATTTATTTTCCTTTCTACTTTTATAAGAATGCCTTGAATTATGGAGAATTCACAAATTCATTTTCTACTACAAATGACTTGTACTTCCTTTCCTTGCATCTGTATCTAAAATTTCATCAACACTCAATTCTTTGGCAGGGCATGTGTAATCCTGGGTCCTCAATCTTGAAATATTGTTAGGCTGGCTTTGTGGCATATTGTTCTCGGATGCCTCTTCTCCAAAAGATAGCAACTTTGTATCTTGCAGATGTTGGTTATATTCTTCAACCACCATTTCTACATCTTCTACCTCTAAGTTCCTAATCATATCATCAAATTGATAGGGTACATGATGATACCCTCCAAAATTTATTTTTTGTTTAGCAAAATTAATATATCCTTCTAGATCAAAATTATTTATTGGTGGTCCCCTTTTCATGTTGTATTGAAGTACTTTTTCAAGAATCAAATTGTATCCTTCCTTTTACAACATAGTAAAATCCCCAAAGCATAGTGTACTTGGCATAAAAGCTTGCTTACCAAAAGAGCTCAAATTCATGACACTAGAAAAATCCATTTGCCTAACAATTTCCAAATAAGAAATCATGTCTAGGACTATTTTGGGAAAAATAAATGGGGCATCCTCAAATTCATATACCCTAATCATGGTAGCATCCTCCAAACAGTACCAGTCCCCCCAATTGTGACTAATTGGCCCATTAAAGTTCTTAGGTCTAAGAAACCTCTTTATCTCATCAGGCAGAGAATAAAAACATGGATGATTATAAAATTTATACAATGGTTTTACAAAATACTCCTCAAAATGTACAAAACAAGAGTTAGCAAACCTGTTGTCCCAAATAGCAGTCCATAACTAAATAGGCAATAACTACACCTCCCTGTCAAACTGTGAAACCCTCATTTCCTTAGGCAACAATCTAAACTACTGTCCAAAATATAACACTATGTGCATTAATAGTGAATAATGCCTAAGATGTAAGACAGGGGCCACTTTTTATTGCCATCAACCCAAAATCAAGCCCTTTAAAAGTGTATGAGGCGTAGTCAAAAGGTCTAGAGTTGTGATACTGAACATCTACTGAAATTATCATGGGAACAATTGACATATATTCAAGGACTTCCATTCCCAATACCTAGCCTACCGAAAAATAAGTGTATTTCATATAGGACTCAAAAAGATCAGCATGAAATGGGGGTCCATCACTATCCTCTAGCGGAGTTGGTTTGCTACCCTGTTTAATTCTGTGTAATGGAAACCTCCAACCCTGATAAATTGTGATCATCCTCCTGAATTCCTTCTCTAATTTTTCACATATGATATTTTTGTTACATACCCCTTCTAATATAAAAACATCGCTTATTGCATCTTTTGATATGTGTATCAATGGTTTCTCAGATGGGTCACAGATGGCTTTAAGTTTTGAATTATAATGGGTGGCCAAAAATTTCACCAATTCTACATTGACAAATACATTGGGGCAAACCAACTTCCCCATATTAATCTTCCATGGGTTACATAGTGGTTCAAAATGATTCCTTCGATAATAATGAAAACTAAACAGCTCATAACCTCTTATTGGGGTTTACATATAACCTATGAGCTTACATTTGTCATCCAATTTATCTACTTTTTCCCTAAGTTGTGCAGATCATTTATCTTTGGGTCAAGAGCCAGTTAATTGGTCAATAAGATCTTGATTTAGTTTTCGCTCAGTTCCCTCTGGCTCAATTTCAATTTTTTGTTTTTTTCTCTTTAGGTTGACTACTTTCCCCATGTTTTCTACCCTTCAATCTTCCTAAACTGGTAGCTTCCATTCTTCAAACTTGCATAATTTAAGGTACAAAGAACTTACTATATTTTGCTTGAAATCTTTGAGCCGAAAGAATACCTTGGCCCTTCATTCGTAACTTTGCTTCCTCTGCTACCAATTCCAAAATAATATTTTCAACTGATTTCTCTTGATTCATGAAATAACTTATGATTTGTGGCACCATTAATGTTTTAGCTAAAGCACGAGTGTAGCATTTTTTTTTTTGAAATTCTCACTGTCACATCATGTACAATTTTATCGGAAAGACATTTTCAAATCTTGGGAGATCCTTTTATTTGGGCTTTAACCAATGTTCATTAAAAATTATCTAGGACATCCTATAATTTCCCTGATGTTCTGAGTCTTCCTGATAATTATTTTGATTCACTTGTATCTTTGCTAGCAAGAAATTATGTATCGCTAATATGTCCTGCAGTTTCACCAGCGTTATATGTCTCCTTGAGAGTTATTTCTTCGATCTCAAGTATGTCGCTAAAACTCCCGCCGATGCAAACCTATCTTCATGACTTAGTAGGCCAGGCAGACAATCCTAAGCTTACTCCAAAGTTATATGTCTCACTGATATATTTCTTTCGTGCTTGATCAATGAGATCCCCAAGCCAATCCTCCTGGTGTGTTTTCTTCAGCAATTCTGATCGTTGAGACATGATGATTTTCTTACTGATGGAACTACACTCGGTATGACCTTCTTATCTCTCCCCACTGAATTTTATTTCACCAATGAATCTCTTCATAGGCAAGACCATGAAACATGTCTTTCTAATGATCATTCCTTTTAAACATGTCACCAATACTTCTACTGATGCAATTTCGTCTGCATGTGATGGAGAGTTGGTAGGACACCTTGAAATAATCTTGATAGCATTTATCTCAATGTTAGTTTCCTCCTTTGCTTCATTAGCAAAACAAGATGGATGTCTCAGGCTGAATTTATGAATTTTACTCTAATGGCATTGATCTGGCCGATATATTTCCATGTTCTTCGAGCAGTGAGACATATATAAGCTCGATAAGAATATCACCTTGATGATAATTGTCTCACCAATAGAACCTCTTCATTGTTGAGACTGTGAACTGCATCTTCTTGATGTGCATCCTCAAATGAGATTTTATCGGTATGACATTCCTGACCTCTTGCCAATATACTAAAAAAATATGTATTAGTATGAATAATTCATGGATCGGAGATACCTGCATCATCTCCCATCAATATGACTTATACACTCAAATGCTTAGGCTCAGGTGAATTCTATGGGATTAAACAATAAATACTGATGTGAACATGGGTGATTATTTTATACAGAGAAAATTACATCAATTTTATTCTCATGATATGGGCTTCTTAGGAAAGCTTATGAGTATAAACAACTATAAAATTTAAAAAAAATTACAGTTCCAATAGTGGCTCCATGTGGGTATCAATGATTGTCAGATCATTGCAAGGATCTAGATCTTTGGATGAGTAGACCAAAACTCCAGGGTTATGGATTAGTGAGAAAGATGGAATGAAAAGAAATGGAGATGGAGATGTAATGGTATGAAAATGATCCTATACTACTATACATGGAGAAAATTTTATTTTAAATGAAGGAATTTTAGGATTGTCCATGTATTGGAAATTCCTATTCCTTTTATTTCCTAAACTACTGTGCATGGAGAAATTTTTTTGAGAGGTATGTCAAGAGTTGTCGATGCACTGGCCACCCTTAATCCTCTATATACTTCAAGAGAAAAAGTGCTTCAAAAATTTCCCATGTATAAGAAACTCATGTTCTTCACCAGTCATATTTTGCAAATAATATGAATCTCACCTCTCTTGCCAACAACAACAAAGGGTCCCAGCCACAAAGCTTCAAATTTCCCATGCTTTCCCTTCTCCTGACACCTAGCATTCCACATCAGCACTAGATCATTTTATTCAAATTTTCTATCTTTTTCTTTCCTATCAAATAAATACTTCATTTGTGTCTACAACTTCACATTCTAGTTTTGAGCTACTCTTCTTATCTCATCAAGCTCTGCCAACTGTGCCATTCTTTCCTCCATTGGTTTTAGAATGTCTATATCTTCCTAAAGGATAAATTTGTAAACTGGTAACAAATTTTGTAAAGGCATCCTAGCTTGTGTTCCATATACTAGTTCAAATGGGCATTTTCCAATTTCCCTTTTCACAATGATCCTATCTGCCCACACAACCATCTTCAACTTTGAATCCTAGGCTCTTTCATTCCCACCTAGTATTCTCCCTATAATCTTCATGAGACTTTTATTGCTGGGCTCTACTTGACCATTAGCTTGCAGATGGTAAGGAGCTTCATAAGAAACAGTGATGACATGTGTACTGCAAAAATATTTGAACTCATCATAGCCTAAACACATCCCATTGTCTGCAATCAATCTTATCGATGTGCCAAATCTGGTAATAATATTCTCCATTATGAAATTGATCACAACTTTACTTGTTTCTTGCTTAGTTGGGACTGCCTCTACCCATTTAGTGAATTAATCAGTAGCTACCAATATCCACTTATGCCCTCCACTTTATTTCTCTTGTATCTCCCTAATAGAGTGAATCCCCCATTGATGGAAAGGGGCTTCAATCTATAGAGGTCTAACTAGTAAAGCTCCTTAATATTTCATTTTCCCCGAGAACTTTTGGCATGATTCACATCTTCTTATGTATGAAAAGGATTCATTAAAAACTTTGGGCCAGTAATAACCGGCCCTGAGAATCTTGTGTGCAGTTGTTTTTGCAGAATAATGACCTCCACAGACCCCTTCATGCATCTCTCTTAAGACATGTTTAGCCTATGATTCATCTAGGCATAATAAGAACATCCCATCCCTATTCTTCCAAAACAAATCACCTTCCATGAACACATATTTAGATTCATATAGCTTCAAAGTTCTTCTCTGAATATCACTTAATCCTTTAGGACATTTTATGTGTTTGAGGCAATACATGATATCTATGTACCAAGAAGTATGCTCAATGCTTGCAACTGTATTTTTTTCATCTTCTATGTTACAAATTTGATTTTCTTTGATATTTGTTTTTTCCATTGACTTGGCCAAACCCTGACCTTGCACTAATTTAGTGATTTGTATTTCCATATCAAATTCTTGAATTTTATTAATCAACCTGCATCTCTTCCTTGTTACTTCTGATTGTGTCGGGATATCTTTGACAGCTGCATGACGAACATAGGCAATCACTTTGGCTCCAACAAGATACTGTCTAAAAGCCTTTGTGGCTTTCACCAATGCAAATGATTGTTTTTCCATTATATCATACTGCAATTCTGACCCCTGCAATGACTTGCTGAAAAAAGACACAGGTTTCTCATGACCTTCGTCATTCTTTTGTAACATAAAAATAGCTATAGTGTGCAGTGAAGCAAATGAAAATATTTGGAAGGGTTTTGAAAAATCTACAGAGTTAAGTACAGGGGCTTCCTTGATGGCCTTTTTGATGGATAAAAAAGCTTCTAATGCTTCTACAGTCTAGTCTATTTTTTGTCCCTTAGCATTTTTGATATGGGCTTAATAATTTCAAAAAAATTACATACAAATCTCCTAACAAAGTTGATCTTTCCAAAAAATGATAGGATGGCCTTGATAGTTTTAGGAATAAGGATTTTATCTATGGCCTCTACCCTCTCAAGATCTATTCTAATCCCCTCTTTCGACACATGTCCTAAAAGTTTACCCTTTGTGACTACAAAATGACATTTTTAAGGGTTTAGACTAATACCATATTCTAAAGCCTTAATGAATATTTCTTTCAAATGTTCTACATGATCTTCAACCCTTTTTTAAAAAGTAGTAAGGTCATCTTGATATACTACCATTATAGCATTAATCAAGTTTTCAAATGCTACGTCCATAGCTCTTTGAAAGGTTGCTCCTACATTTGTGTGATGGAATGGCATTCTCACATGAACATATGTTCCCCATGGGGTTGTAAAATTTGTCTTGTACTGCTCAAATTCTTTGAATTTGGCTTGATTGTAACCAGAGAACTCGTCCATCATAGACAACAACTCACACCCTGTCACTTTATGTATTATAGCTTTCATATTAGGTAGAGAGTAATTCTCCTTGAGGGATGCCATATTTAGATTTATGAAGTCCAAACACAATCTGATATCCCCATTTTTCTTCCTCATAGGAACCAGGTTTGAAACCCATGTTGAATGCCTGATGGGTTTGATGATACCTCCATCTCTAAGCTTTTCCAATTCCTCCCACATTTTTGGTTCGAATGTTTGGTTAATAAGTCTTTGCTTCTACCTAAATGGATTTGCATCGGGCTTCGATGGGATTTCATGTTGAAAGAAATAATCCCTATATGCTTTGAGATCTTCATAAGACCACGCAAACACATGCTTATATTTTCTTAATAATGCAATCAAAATTCTTCGAATTGTTGGGCTTATTTTCTTCCCAATATATACCTTTTTTGGGGCCAACTCAGTCCCCAAATTGATTTCTTCAATATATTCCCTCTTCACTAGTGTTTGCTTCATGAGGGACCGATCATTTCCATCATATACCCTTTCCAAAGCTACTAATCCTTTTGGAAGCTTATTGATTTTAAGTTGCAATACCTCCTTCCCGAACACTGTTTGCTTTCCATCCACTTCCTCCACAAAGGCATTGAAGTCAATTTCTTGAGTTTCATATTGATCTATATAGTGAAGAAATTCTAGAATTTCAGTATCCTCATTAAAAACTTTCCACCTGTATATATTTTCAGGAACAACAGGTCTTGTTTTAAATTCAATTTGAGACACTCTAGCCAGTGTAATGTCATCTCTTCTCAATGCTACATTGGCTAAAAAATATGCCATTATATTTTTCAACCTATCTATCCACTCAATGGAGAAAGCATCAAACAACTCAATTGTGTCCCATCACACATTCCTATATTGCTTTAGTCTCTTGTGTTTTGCTGCATATTTTTATTTAACTTGTGAAACAACTAGCTCAAAACCCCCTAGAACAACTAGCAATTTGGCCTTATGTTTCATAGCTATGTTCAAACCTGTTAACAAAGCTTCATACTCTGCTATGTTGTTCGTACATTCAAATGCTAGGAAAAATAAATATTTAAATGTAATTCCTTCAGGTGAAATAAATACTATCCCTGCTCCATTACCTTCTTGGCTACATGCTTTATCAAAGTACATCTTCCACACACCATCACAGTTTTTTGCAACATGCTTATCAATTGGATTAGCATTGACTAGTTCTAGCTGGGTTGGTTCTATCTTAAAATTCCCAAGATCCACATCACAAAAAAAAATTGCTGATCTTCCGGTACACAATCTACAATTTGATTCATTCTCAGCTCCCTGTACAACTTAACTTCCTGACCATTCACTAGAATTGTTGCATAAGATAAATCAAATTGAACATTTCCCCCAACTGTTGTCGTCCACTATCTTGATAGAATCATTCCAAACTGAGGAGGGGTATCAATCATTGTTATATCTATATTATAAGCCACATTAGGATAAGTGGCTAGTTTGACTTCAACATCTTTCATAATACCTACTACTAGACCAAGAATCTTATCCATTACATAGCATTTGCCACCATTAGTATACACCCACATGCCAAGTTGTTTCATAACTCCAACTGTCATAATGTTGGTAGTAGCACCAGAGTCTATCATGCAATTCCTCAACAATTTTTTCTTTATAAGTAATGTAGTGAAAAAAGGATCAACTTGTGGGGGATTTATTAATACAGCATTTAGGTAGACTTCTGGGACACTCACTTTCTCTTTCTTATTAACCATCTTAGTGGCTATCTTATTCTTAGAACTTATGTTTTTCTCATTCCCATTTGATATCAGCTCAATAGAACTATCCCTATACTCATTAATTTTCATCATTTCAAGCAATGGGATAGACATTTTCATCTGAGATAAAGCTTGAGTGAAATCAGAAGAAGAACCCTTTGGTTTGATCATTTTCTTTTGCTCCAATGTTTCTCCTTTGTTTTCTTCCTTTTCCCTTTTATTTGTTTGATCAGTCTTCTATTTTTCTTTGTGTAACTCTTTACTTTCCTCCTTTTGGACAAGCTTATGTTCATTCTTATCATATTTCTTGTTTTATGTCTTCTTCAAAACTCCTTGTGTTATTTCTTTATCTTTCATAAATATTCCTCTTGGAATACCTTCCTTTTCATTCATTTCCCTATTTCTTAACCAATACTTGCTCTTTGCTTGTTCAACTGCAACAATGGTTAACTTCTCTATTTCCTCTTTTGTGGGTCTCCTTATATTACATTGAGTAGGCATATTAGTAGGGTATTGTTTTGCATGATTCTCTTTAGAATAAAAAAAACTTGATGTTCAACCATGTGGTCATTTTCTCTCAACATTCTCTCACTATTCATCTTGTACATTTCCTTTTCCTTGATCAACATTTTTGTTTGGGCCTTGTTTAGTTTTGCTACGTTGATCCCAATCTTTGTTGTTGCCACAGGATCAACTTCCCCAACCTTTTGATTCATAACATGCCCAAATGCTTTCTCAGTATCAATAACAATTGACTTTCTGTGAGGTGGATACAAAGCCTAGATCATTAATGATCCTTCATCTGGGTTATATTTAGACCCTACATACACTTTTGTCACCTTCTCTGAGTTGAGCTTATCTTTAGCATTATTATTCTTCAGGAAACTGTCAAAAACTAAAGTAGAATTGAGATCCAACCCCAGAAAGATCATAACACTAGAATTTTCTAACATTTTCCTTCATTTATCAGGGGTCATACATGCCATTTCTCTTTCCACACTCAACTTTAGATCAATTAGTAACTTATCCTCATTACCTGGTGTGACATTATCAATTGTTTCTCTTATTTCTTTTCCTTTCTACTTATATAAGAATGCCTTGAATTCTGGAGAATTCTCAAATTCATTGTCTGCTACAAATGACTTGTACTTTTATTTCCTTGCATCTATATCTAAACTTTCTTCAACACTCAATTCTTTGGCAGGGCATGTGTAATCCTCAGTCCTCAATCTTGAAATCTTGTTAGGTAGGCTTTGTGGCATACTGCTCCTGGATGCCTCTTCTCCAGAAGATAGCAACTCTGTATCTTACAGGACTTGGTTATATTATTCAACCACCATTTCAACTTCTTCTTCCTTTAAGTTCCTGATCATATCATCAAATTGATTGGATACATTATGATACCCTCCAAAATTTATCTTATGTTTAGCAGAATTAATATATCCTTCTGGATCAAAATTATTTCTTGGTGGTCCCCTTTTCATGTTGTATTGCAATAATTTATCAAGAATCAAAAGGTATCCTTCCTTTTCCAACATAGTAAAATCCCCAAAGCATAGTGTACTAGGCATAAAAGATTGCTTACCAAAAGAGCTCAAATTCATGACACTAGAAAAATCCATTTGCCTGACCATTTCCAAATAAGCAATCATGTATGGGATTGTTTTGGGAAAAATAAATGGGCCATCCTCAAATCCATATACCCTAATCATGGTAGCATCCTCCAAACAGTACCAGTCCCCCCAGTTGTGACTAATTGTCCCATTAAAGTACTTAGGTCTAACAAACCTCTTTATCTCATCAGACAGAGAATAAACGCATGGATGATTATAGAATTTATACAATGTTTTTACAAAATACTCCTCAAAATGTACAAAACAAGAGTTAGCAAACCTTTTTTCCCAAATAGAAGTCCATATTTGAATAGGAAATAACTGGACCTCCTTGTCAAACTATGAAACCCTCATTTCCTCAGGCCACAATCCTAACTCTTGTCCAAAATATAACTGATAGGGAAGGGGTTGGAGGAATCAATCACAGATTCCTGCTCTAGGTTTTGCTTGCAAGACCTCCTTGGTGTTTTAATTCACCACCTTAACCTATAGGACCCTTCTCATGTTTAGGTACCCCTAGTCTTGCTTGCCAACCCCACTACCATCACAATTCAGCCTACCAAGACAATCTTGGTGCAATGTCTCCAACTCTTCCTTAGCCCTTAATCCACCCTAAAGGCTATTCTACTCCAAACCTTGAATCCATCTTTGTAGGGGTGTGGAGAGGTTTCTAATAGGTTCTTTCCATCATATCATGGCTCTGTAAGATCCTCCTAGCTCCATCTTGGCATCGCTTCCACCAAACCCTCTCTTATGTCTTAAGAAGGCTACTAGCCCTAGGAGCCCCAATTAGGTCTCTTTCTCTGAAATAACTAGTAATTACTCTAAATTTTCCAAAGAACACCCCATTATTTATTTGAGGTTCTTGGTTCATAAGAACAGCTCTCAAATATTTTTGAGGTCTTGAGTCTTCATCTACCGTACAAGGCCTCAACTTGAAATTGTGTAAAAACTAGGGTTTTTAGGCCTTTTCTGGCTACTTTCAATCTGCTAAGTGTTCCTCACAACAGATGGACTAATGGATTTTCCTCTTAAATACCAAGTCTTGGAAAGACTCACATCTACCTTCTCAAAAAGGAAATTCAACAAAAACCAACCACCCCTGCAAGTTATGTGCTCTGCACTCAAGTCTTCCTAGCCGGGCACCTTCCTGGCTCGCCTAGGGCAAGACTTTTCCAATAGCTCCCGTGCTCATACAAATCCTAAATCCTACCATATTTACACACATGGAGTCTAGTCACTATTCCCAAAGGGTAGTACAATTTGTACGATGGGAAAGTGAACTAAATCTCCATTTTCTCAAAGTTGCCTGGTTCAGACCAGCAACAGGGTGAAAGCAAAATATTTACAAACAATGATTGAAATCGAATCAAGAAGACTAATAGATGGTACAAAAAATTTGAGAGATCACTAAAATACATCCTACACAAAACACAGTAACAATTTCAATCCATGAAAGCTCTACTTTGAAGTAAAAATCAGAAATAACACACAAAAACACTGTCTTTCTTTCAATTCACCAAAATTTCACCACAATACCAATGCTTTTCAACCTTGCTCTAAGGTTGAGGCACACCTTATATAAGGTTCCTCAATCAATTATGCTCCCTTGGTCAGACATGTAAGTTATCATGTGGCAAAGTTGCAAAAATGTACCATTTTTGCATCTTTTGCTAATTTTCTAATAAACTAAGTAAAATGAGTTTTTTTTTTAACTCATCCTTCCTGTCCACACCTTAACCTACTGATCAATACTGAGTAAGACATAATCTTAAACCTCTAATTCAATCTAAATGGTCAACATGACCTTCAAAGTAACACATCAAAACAAAAATTCATTCTAGACTTCCTAAATGCCTAGTGTTACCTAGGTGTTCCTGCACCATTCTCCCCCTCTCTGCACAAACACTAAGTAATGTGAGGAGAGATCAGTGACACATCAATGCCCTACTTCTTAAACTAAGCTTCATCTACCCAAGTAGCCTCAAACTCTGGCTTATCCTTCCACTTGATGAGGTGCTCCATGTACACTTTATGCCTTGTGGATTTCTTCACCCTTGACTCCAACATCCTTTCTGCTTGAAGCTTGTCTTCAATAGGTAATGCTATATTGCTTACATCCTTGAAGATATCCCTACTATTTTGATCCATGTCATTGACTGTTCCCTTATATCTAATCAGAACAGCTACATTGAACACTGGTGAAATCCCTAAATCTATAGGTAGTTCCACCTTATAGGCATTCTTCCCATATTTGGCTAATACCTTGCATGGTCCCACTCTTTTCATTTGTAACTTGGTTGATATCCCCTTCTACAACTTGGATTTATTGAGGTGTACCATAACATAGTCTCCTACTACAAATTGTAGATCCTTTCTAGATAAATCCACCTTCTCCTTCAACTTTTGAGTAGCCTCGGTGACTGTCTTCTTCACCTGCTTCTGAATCTCCTTCATGGTTTGAGAGAAATATTTTGCATGTCCACTCCTATGCTCCATAGCTCCTAGATCTCTGAGCTCACACACACCTCTTGGGTGCATTCCATACACTATTTCAAAAGGACTCTTCCCTGTGGTCCGGTTCACACTGTCATTGTATGCATACTCAGCCTGTGATATGACCAAGTCCCATGTCTATCCATACTCTTTGGTTAGGAATCTTAGAAGGTTACCTAACACCCTATTAACCACCTCTATTTTCCCATCAGTCTGAGGATGGTAAGCTGATCCAAAAGACAGGTTGGTACCTAATCTACTCCATAGAGTCTTCCAAAAATGACTCATGAACTTCACATCCCTGTCCGATACAATGCTCAAAGGCAATCCATGGATCCTTACAATTTCCTTGAAGAAAAAGTGAGCAATGTAGCTAGCATCATGTGTGGTCTTGCAAGGGATAAAGTGACTCATCTTACTGAATCTATCTACCACCACATAGACACTATCAAACCCTATCTTAGTCTTAGGGAGTCCTACCACAAAGTCCATGCTAAAACATTCCCATGGTCTATTGGGAATGGGTAGAGGTTGATACAAACCTACATTACTAGCTCCCCCTTTGGCTTTCATACAAACTACACACTACTCCACATACCTTCTGACATCCCTTGGCAACTTGGGCCAATAGTAGAACCTTTGCACTAGTTCCATTGTCTTGTTGGTACCAAAATGACCACTAAGACTACCATTGTGCTTTTCTTGGATAAGATTCTCTCTCATAGAACCTTTTGGCACACACAACTAATTTCCCTTGAATAACAATCCACTTTGCAAAGTATACTCTAAGTATTGACTATGAAAGTGATTCTCAAAATCAGAACATACCTTATATGCCTCTGAGAAGTCTTCATCCTCACCATAGAGATCCTTGAAACTCTCTATCCCAATGTTCTTTAACTGTATCTCCTGCACTGTCAGCAATCTTCTACTTAGTGCTTCTACCGCCTTGTTCAACTATCCCTTCTTGTGCTTGATGGTGAAAGTAAAAGCTTGGATGTATTCCATCCATTTCAAATTCCTATTACTCAACTTCTCTTGAGTGTTGATATAGCTAAGTGCCTGATTGTCAGTAAAGACTATGAACTCTTTCGGTAGAAGGTAATGCCTCCACTTCCTAAGTGATTGAACTAAGGCATACAGTTCTAGGTCATAGGTAGAATACCTTGTCTTAGCTTCATTGAGCTTTTCACTAAAGAATGCTATAGGCCTGCCTTCTTGACTTAGCACTCCTCCTACTGCAACTCCACTGGCATCACATTCCATAGTAAACAACTTTTCAAAGCGAGGTAACAAAAGTATAGGTTGAGTTGCCACTTCTTGTTTCAGTTTCTCAAAACCTTTCTCAGCTTCTTGATTCCACTTAAACTTAGTCTTTAAACCACCTTTTATTGTATCTAGGACTGGTGCACATATGCCACTAAATTTTCTTATAAACTTCCTATAAAACTGAGCCAATCCATGAAAACTTCTTACCTCTATCCCGGTGGTTGGTGTAGGCCAGTTTAGGATAGCTTCCACCTTGCTTGGATCCATCTTCAATGATCCTTGGGAAACTACAAACCCGAAATACACAAGCTCCTATTTGAAGAACTCACATTTCTCTAGATTGATGGGTAACTTCTCTTCTTGCAATCTTCTAAAAACCATCTCTACATGCTTTAGGTGTTCTTCTGATGTCTTACTAAAAATTAGTATATCATCAAGGTATACCACCACAAATATCCCTGTAAAGTCTTTGAGCACTTCATTCATGAGCCTCATGAATGTACTAGGGGCATTAGAGAGGCCAAATGGCATAACTCTCCACTCATACAACCCATCGTTTGTCTTAAAGGTTGTTTTCCACTCATCTCCATCCTTGATTCTGATCTGGTGCTATCCACTTTTGAGATCCAACTTGGTAAAATATTGAGCTCCTCCAAGACAATCCATCAAATCTTCAATCCCAGGAATAGGGAACATATGCCTGATTGTGATTCTATTTATTGCTCTTGAATTAGTGAATAACCTCCACTTACCACCTTTCTTGGTTGCTAAGACCACTGGTACTACACATGGGTTGATGCTCTTCCTAATCAAGCCTTGATCCAACAACTCCTGCACTTGTCTAGCTACCTCTAGATTATGATCTGGTGTAATCTTGTAAGCTACTTTGTTTAGCAATGAAGCCCTCAGTATGAAGTCAATTTGATGGCTAATGGCTCTCTTTGGAGGTAAGGTTGCTGGTGTTCCATCACTCACTATTTCTTTGAACTATTCTAACAACTTTTGGACTACTCCGGGTATGACTGTTTTCTCAGTCTTGTCCTCTTCCTTGGGTTGCACCATGACCACATATCCTTCACCTCCTTGATGTAGGTTGTTAATGAACTCTTTTCCACTGCTTAATAAGACACTAGGGGTCTTTGACTGTCCTTCTTCTTCATCTGACAGTGACTACAACTTGAATGTCTTTCCATCCTTCTTGAATGAGATAGTATTGGCTTTTCCATCATAGATGGCACCTCTATCATATTGCCATGGTCTGCCCAATAGAAGATGGCATGCATCCATGGGTAACACATCACAAATCAACTTATCTTTGTATCCTCCAATGGAGAACTCCACCGTTGTCTGCTCATTTACAAGAACACTTTGTCCTTTGTTCAACCATGTCACCTTGTAGGGATTAGTATGGGGTATTTTCTCTAATTTCAACTTCCTTACTGCCTCCTCAAAGATGATGTTATCAGTTGATCTTGAATCCACAATAACCTTGCATACTTTCCCAAGTATTTTGCATCTCACTCTAAATAAGGCTCTTCTTTGCTTTAGCTCTTCCTTGACCGGTTGTCTGATCAAAACTCTACTAAACATCAAATTCTCTCCCACTTCTAATTCAATGTGACTAACCTCTAGTGATTTGACACTCATGGCATCCTCTTGATCATATGCTACTCTCTTCTCAGTATTTGATGAAGATGCTTCTTCGGGCACCTATAAGCTGGATGACAAACTTGACCACAGTTGTAACACTTCATACTAGCAAAGTATGAGTTACTTCTGCCTACTCCCCTTCCTCTTTTTGAACCTCCTTGAGGTCCTCTACCTCTTCCATAGCCTCCTCTAGAAGTTGTTTCACCTCCATGCTCTATGAGTTTGGACTCTCCCTGATTTCTTTGTTCAGTCCCTCTACCTTGGTATCCACCTATATGTCCTCTTTGATCTCTACCTTTACCTATTCTCTTAGAAGCCTACTCTTGTTTCCTCTTGCTTCTTCCCTCAATCTTAATAGCTAATTGGTAGCATTGGTGTACTGTCTTAGGACTTAGAAGAGTCATCTCCTCTTAGATGTTCCACTTCAAGCCGTTAAGATACCTTGCCACCTTGAGACTTTCATCTTCTGAAACATTAGACCTCATACAATTTTTTTGGAACTTCTTAGTGTAAGTGTTCACATCTTGGTCTCTTTGCCTCAAGCTCTGTCTTTTCTTGTGCAACTAAATTTCATAATCATCTGGCATGTATGCTTCTCTCACTTTTGCAACCATACCTTTCCAAGTAGAAATAGGCTTCTTGCCTTCCTTTTCCCTCACTGTCTGAATGAACTTCCACCATGTCAAGGAAGAACCTCTCAATCTTGATTTGGCCATCTTCACCTTTTGTGCTTCAGTGACTCCATCACATTCAAAATGGTTTTCCATTCCCTCTATCGAATCCATGACTAGATTAGCTTCCATTTCCCCACTAAATAGTGGTATGCCTTCAAGTGATTTTCCACTCAAAGCCTTCAATGCCTTCAAGAAAGGCTCTTCTTGCAAAACAGGGTTAGGTTCAGGGATCTTGTCTTCCTCTACAACCTCTTCTTTCTTTGGTTCCCTTCCTTCCAATTGCACATTACTCAATGCTTGCTCAAGTTGGGCTATTCTATCCCTCAATAGCCTATTGTCTTCCTCTTGTCCTTCGACCATCTTGGCCAATTCTGCATTTGTCACCATGATGGTAGAATCACTACACTCAACCTCTAACATATATTATTCTATCCCAAATCTTTTGCTTGCTTTGATACCAATCTGATAGGGAGGGGGTTGGAGGAAACAATCATAGATTCCTGCTCTAGGTCTTGCTTGCAAGACCTCCTTGGTGTTTTGCTTCACCACCTTAACCTATAGGACCCTTCTCATGTTTAGTTACCCCTGTTCTTGCTTTCCAACCCCACTACCATCACAATTCAGCCTACCAAGACAATCTTGGTGCAATGTCTCCAACTCTTCCTTAGCCCTTAATCCACCCTAAAGGTTATTCTACTCCAAACCTTGAATCCAGCTTTGCAGGGGTGTGGAGAGGTTTCTAACAGGTTCTTTCCATCATATCATGGCTCTGTAAGATCCTCCTAGCTCCATCTTTCCATCGCTTCCACCAAACCCTCTCTTACGTCTTAAGAAGGCTACTAGCCCTAGGAGCCCCAATTAGGTCTCTTTCTCCAAAAAAATGGTTATTACTCTAAATTTTCCAAAGAACACCCCATTCTTTCTTTGAGGTTCTTGGTTCATAGGAACACCTCTCAAATATTTTTGAGGTCTTGAGTCTTCATCTACCGTACAAGGCCTCAACTTTAAATTGTCTAAAAATTAGGGTTTTTAGGCCTTTTCTGGTTGCTTTCAATCTGCTAAGTGTTCCTCACACCAGATGGATTGATCGAGTTTCCTCTTGAGTACCAAGTCTTGGCAAGACTCACATCTACCTTCTCAAAAAGTAAATTCAACAAAAACCAACCATCCCTGCAAGTTATGTGCTCTGCACTCAAGTCTTCCTAACCGGGCACCTTCCTGGCTCGCCTAGGGAAATACTTTGCCAACAGCTCATGTGCTCATACAAACCCTAAATCCTACCATATTTACACACATGGAGGCTAGTCACTATTCCCAAAGGGCCGTACAATTTGTATGGTGGGAAAGTGAACTAAATCTCCATTTTCTCAAAGTTGCCTGGTTCAGACCAGCAACAGGGTGAAAGCAAACTATTTACAAACAATGATTGAAATTGAATCAAGAAGACTAATAGATGGTACCCAAAACTTGAGAGATCACTAAACTACATCCTACACAAAACACAATAACAATTTCAATCCATGAAAGCTCTACTTTGAAGTAAAAATCAGAAATAACACACAAAAACATTGTCTTTCTTTCAATTCACCAAAATTTCACCACAATACCAATGCTTTTCAACCTTGCTCTCAGGTCGAGGCACACCTTATATAAGGTTCCTTAATCAGTTATGCTCCCTTGGTCAGACATGTAAGTTATCATGTGGAAAAGTTGCAAAAATGTACCATTTTTACATCTTTTGCCAATTTTCTAATAAACTAAGTAAAATGAGTTTTTTTTTAAACTCATCCTTCCTATCCGCACCTTAACCTACTGATCACTACTGAGTAAGACATATTCTTAAACCTCTAATTCAATATGAATGGTAAACATGACCTTCAAAGTAACACATCAAAACAAAAATTCATTCTAGACTTCCTAAATGCCTAGTGTTACCTAGGTGCTTCTGCACCAATAACACTATGTGTAGACATGTAAAATGTATCAATTGAAATTGTGCATCTGATCCTGACCACTAACATTTTTTCATCCTAAATCATCCTTCGGTCTAACCATTTAATCAAATACCCTTATCTGATTAAATTCATCAATATTCCTCTCTTAATTAAATAAACCAATTATCTAATTAAGTCACCTCTTCTCGATAATTAAATTAACCATTTTGATCTAATTATCTGATTTAATTAAATAATTAATTTTATTTGATTAAATCTCTAAACTCTATCTATTAAATTAAATTAATTAAAACCTTATTTAGTTTAATCTAACAATCATCCCTTTTAATTAAATAAATCAAAATCTTTATTTAATTAATCCATTATCACATTCTTCTCATACTTGATTTAAATAAATCCACAAATTTAAGTCAAATAGGTCACATCATTTAACACCCCCTTCATTAAATTAGTTAACTTTGATTAATTTAATCTCATATCATGTCCCATCCTCTAGATTTTCCCACTTGCACATGAAAATAGACTTATCTGATTTACTAAATCTCTATTTTCCTAAACAAGGCATCTTTTATGGGATATTCTTCAAGTTTGAATTCAAAATCTAAGTTGACATGTACATCCAACAATGCATTTACTCTCTCTTACATGTCCTTTTCCTAGAGCCAAGTGGCATTTAATGCATTCTTTCTTCCCTCTTGCATGCCATTTCAACAAATTCAAAATTCAAAATATGCATTTATTGGCACAATCATCAAAACTTGCACATCCTCCATCCATTCATAGGTTGAAAAATGGCATCTTTCCATTGGTTGAATGTTAGTCCCACATTGCTCTATTTTGGGCATGCTTTCAACTTCTCAATCTATAAATAAGAAGCTAATCTCCTCATTTTATCATCCACAATTTGAGTAAACTTACTATGCCCAAATATTTAGCAAATTCCATCCATTATTATTGAATCTTAGCTAGATTATGCATATTTTTCCATTGGAGCACTCACCATCAAGCATCAACAAAGTGGATCAATTATCATCACACATCAATCTTGCATCATAGGAATTGGGAAAGGGCCATTTTTCACATCAAATTGGCACCAATTCCCCCATGGGATCATGAGTTTGCTAGTTTAATTAGGATTCAATCTCTTTTATTGTCATTTCATTGTATTCTTCATTTCTTTTCCTAATTTGAACTTTGTAAATGGATTTCATGGGGAATCCTTATTCTTGCTTGCATTTCACCATCTAATGTGTTTCTTTTTATTGTTTTGTAGGTATTAGGATTGGGGTTCACACATTTGGTGCTAGAAGGAGGGCTTCATCTCGTTTTTAATCATGTTTTTTCTAAAAATTCCACGTTTCTATTTTGTGCACAGGAAAATTCTAATACTGGAAGCTTAGCGTCGCTGTATAGCACCATTGACTCTCTAGCGTCGCCATATAGCACCACTGGAAAGTCCAAACTGCGATGCTTTAGCCTTCCCACCTAAAATTTTTGAATTTGAATTTTAAATAGTGACGCTGGTGAAAAGGGTGGCACATTTGAGCTCACTGGTTCGGGTACAAAGCACCGCTGACTGGTAAGCAGTGCTATACAACACTGCTAAAGAAATAAAATTGTGACGTAGTCATGGGTTGCACTGCTGATAGGGAGTAAAAATTTGGAATTTCATTTTAGCACGTGCCTTTTGTCAAATGATAATTTTATCTTCTGTTTTCTACTTTTTAACCTCTTTGTTTTACAGAATTTGACTAATTTTCTTTCATGTAGGTTGGATTAATTAAAAACAAAAGAAAGAGAAGCATGATGATGGTATTTCACAAAATCAAAGTGTTTTTAAACACTTTAGTGTTTTTTTAACACTCTTAGGAAACTATTATCTCTTCTTGCTTAGGATACTAATTTCATTTGGGATTTTAAAAAGAACCTTTTCAATTTTTGGCAAAGGCTTAAAATGAACATTAGGAATACACCTTACTAGAGTTTTTTTTTTTGTTAACAATTGAACAAAACAACTCTCATTTATCCTTTGGTGCTTTAAAAAGAACTCACAATTGCTTTGTGGCTCTAAAATGAACAAGTGAAACTTTGTCTTCGTGATGGCTTACTTAAACTAACTTCATTGAAAAAGGACGTATGCACTTCTCTCATGCTTTATAGCGATCTTGAGAATCAAAAGGACTTTTTTGTGATTTTAGGTTGAGATAAAGCAATCACCTCCACACTTCATTTTGGGTTTAAAAATTGAACAAAACATTGTGCGAGTGTGAGTAGAGAATTATTGTGTACATTCTCTTTCTTTGTGTTGCAAACAAAGATTGATCGAGTTAAGGATATTGTCTTTACTCGCTTTTGTTTATCTTAGAGAGCTTTCCTTGGGGAAAAAGTACTCACCCAAGGGAACGACTCAACCGGTAACACTCTAAAGCCAAGAGAATTTCCAACCAGGATATAAATGTGGGTATTGGAATAAACGCTAATATCACACGGTTGGCTCCAACGAGATGGATCTAAAAAGGGACTCTTGCCGTATGGGTCAATCTCCACGAATAGAAAGTCCTAATTAAAACCCATGTTTTAGAATTGCCAAAATCCTTGATCTATTTTTTGGTGCAAGAACAGTCGTTCTGAAGCAACCCCACACTTTTACAATCTTTTATTAGAAATGGAAAGCATGCCATGGGAGTTTCATGGGTGTTGATGCTTGGTTGCCCCGTATAAGTTAGTTTCGTGGATGGGAGCTAGTGGGGTCAAGCATCTAACCATTCGCTAAAGATAAGCATAGCTAGACTTGTCCAAGTAGGGACTAAACAAATATTGTCTTCCATATCCATAGGGTTGTACTTATTCTTGGTTACAAAATGCTTTGCTTGTTTGAAAACATCTTGGAAACAAACAGTTAAACATCATCATCAAAATTTCAAACCCTTTAAGAGAAAAAATACAATTGATCAAATCCATGTGTTATTGTTGGCCCTTGGGATTCTATCTGTATACACCTAAAAATGGTCACATCACAATAGTCTAGTAATTAATTAAATATTTTTAATATTTAATTAAATCTCTGAATTCGATCTACATATAAATAAATCTAAATATTTTATTTATATTGTTCATTCTTTTATTTCGATTAAATAAATAAGTTTATTTAATCACTTTTCTTATTCATTTCTCAATTAATTAAATAAACATTACGATTTATTTATATTAATTATCATTTAATCTTGGCTTGAATATTTTATTCAAATAAAGATTAAGTATTCTTTTCTTCTAAAGTCCATTCACAATTAAATATTCTAAATATTTAATTAAATCTTCTAAATTCCATTCACAATTAAATATTCCAAATATTTAATTAATTCCTCTAAAGTCTACTCATAATTAAATATTCCAAATATTTAATTAAATCCTCTAAAGTCTATTTGCAATTAAATATTCTAAATATTTAATTAAATCTTCTATAGTCCTTAAATCAAAAATCAAACTCACATGAAATTAAATAAATTTATTTATTTAATATTGGATTATCTTCAACAACCGTGAAACAAACTTCCAAAACAGAAAATTAATTTCTCTGTTCCTATGCAAGCTTGTTCCCATGGGTCGAAGACAAGGCTCCATTCTTCTCTCCAACCTCCCAACATTCTCCATCTTCCTCTCAACCTCTCCATCTCTCACCATTCAAATCTACCAAACAATCTCACAGCCCTTGATCTTTGCCAGCCAGACTCTTGTCTGCAAAAAGCTATAAAAAGGACTGTCGGGTCTTTAAAATCATAGAGAAGCTTTCAATAGGAAAACTATACCAAATTTCCAATAGCATAGCCTTCAGCATTCATAGATTCTTAGAATCATAGCATATCATGGCCAATCATCTTCATATCATAGTTTTAGAAGCATTCATAATTTAGAGCCCCTATGCATATCCGTATCAGCATTTCACTCCATCAGCATATAGCATAGATAAGTACTTTCCTTTTTTCACACTCATTCTACAGGTTGCCATTCTAAGAAGCTTTTCTTACACAATCTGAGAGCAACAACTTCAAAAAAATCCCTGGAGATAGAGAAAAATGGAACGGTTCTAAAGAAGCTCTGTTTGTTTTCTTTGAATTCAATTTATCTTGCTTTTCTTTAGTTTAATGTTTCATTTTGTGTGATTTGTTTATCTTATTTTGATACACATATTTCTATCACACATTTTTGGCACCCACCGTGGGGCTCTTGCCCCAATTTTAATATCTTATTGCAGATTTTTCTAACAAGTTATGGCTAAAAACAATGTATTAGTGCATTAAACACACTTCAACATAGTTCACACCTAGTTCAGCGCCTATGACTCATCCAGTAGCACCCATAACAAGTCTTGCAGTGCCCCTGATAGATCCTACAACACCCTTGATAGATCCTCTAGCGCCTGTGACAGATCCTGTAGCACCCATGACCCATCCTGCAGCGCCCGTGACCCATCCTGCAGTGCCCATGACAGATCCTCCAACACCCATAAACTTTGTTTTAGCACCCTTGATGTTTGTTTTAGCAATTGTAATCTGTAACTTAAATATGATTTAACTGGATCCGACGTGACCGCGGATAGTAAGAACTTTAAAAGAATGAATCAATCCTAGGATAGTCACTTCATTTTCTATTTTGGGCTAAAAAGAACTCCATGTCTTTGTGAAGCAATATATTCACCTAGCATAGCAAATTTTTTATTTGGGCTTAAAATTGAAGTCTTGTTTGCTTTGCTTTAAACCGTGATAGGCCTATGCTCTCCCCTTAACTAGGTGATCAAAATGCCAAACTCATCTATTTCATTTCATGCAATTTTAAGTTTTTATAATACCTTTTAGAGAGCCTGCTCTTGTGGGAAAAAGTACTCACCCAAGAGGAATGACTCAAGTGGGTTCAAGCCAAAGCCAGGCTATTCTACCCCACTATAAAATTTAAAGCAAATTTTGGGAAATCCTCTTTTGACGCTAGTGTGCAAGATAACCATCCCCAAAGCCTTTGTTCTAAAGGTAGGGAGGTCTCTCTATGGAGTATATCATTTGCCGCACCGAACGGAAACCCTTACTATGAAATTAGTGTAGTATCCAACCAAAGTCAATTTCCGAACATCATAATAATCACCATATAACTGCCAAGGACTATTTGCTCAGGGGTTATAGTATCCACTTCCGTCACTCTGAGTACGCACCTGAAAAAGACAAAAACACGGGCACCCTTTTGGGGGTGACACAGCTGTGTGAGTTGATGCAGTTCTAAGATGTGGGCTGTTGATTACTATGATGACCTACTTGAGTACTAAGAGTGAGTCTGTTTGAACTATTTATCATGTGTAAAACCTGTTAAAACAAATTTTGAAAAACACTTTAATCATACACTTGATGTTTAGTATAGGAATTAAAAACAACTATTCTATAACTTGTTTGAAGTGTTTTCAAAACATTAATTCAGTTAAGATCATCCAAAACTCACGATTACCTTGATTACTCTCATGTTAAGAGATTGGAAATCCACAACCTTTGTTAAGAAATCCATTCTCAAATGGATCAAAAAGCCAAAGAAACCCCTTAGCTACAAGAAAATATTGAAGAAAAGACGATTCTTATACCAAAGTCGAAAGGTTTTACTCAAACATAGAACCTTTATCCATAGATATCACGACTATGTTAGAGGTTTCACTGATGATTATGTTGTAGAACCATTATACTCACGAGCTTTCTTTCAAAGAAGAGCCCTTTCTCAAAGGCACAATCATAGTCAACGTATTCGTTCTTGTTATATTCCCCAACCTACAATTGAATATTCTACTCATCCAAATCAATTTTTGCAATAGAGAACTCAATCACATTAGGCATTTATCACAAATCCATCTTTTTACGAAACTACGATCAAACTTCATAGAGTGCAAAATCATTTTCACTTCTTGATCTTTTGCTTAACATTCTCGCCAATAGGATTTTCATCCTTTCCAAATAGGGAAAAACACGAGCTAAAGACTAGAAATCTTTTAATTCATAGAATCTTCATTCTATCCTGACTTTCATATCTATCACAAATTGCACTATTTCACTCTTTTGATCAAAAGTTAGTAGAATTTGGAACAAAGCTTATGCCTGTTGTCATGAGATCTCAAAAACACATGGAAAAAGATGAAGGAGAAACTACCACAAGTAAAATGGGTGACCATAGTGACAAAGAAGAGGAAACATTTAATGTTGAAGAATTAATAGAAGAAAAGCTTCAAGAAGTAGAGCAAGATCCTCAATTCCATAATCTTATGGAAAGGATTTTAGAATGAAACAAAGAAAGATATTTTATTTCATTAGCTAATCAAGGAGCTAAGTTATCTTACAATTTTGATATAGAAGGGATTAAATAGAATCCTGAAACTCCTTCTAATGATTTTAGTGCCCTTACTCAATAGATAAAAGAATTACAAGGGAAAATAAAGGAGATGCAAGGGGGTGCAACAAAGAAGTATGTTTTGGATGACATATCTCCTTATCCATTCGATAGGATTCTTCAAATGATCCCTTTTCAAAAACATTGCGAAATCCCTAAATTTGATAGGTACAATGGAAAAACTGATCCCATTGAACATGTGAGGGATTTCTGAAATATGAGTCTAGAATTCGCTTATGACAATACCTACTTAATGCGATTGTTTCCACGAAGTCTGGGTGGACAATCCATTGAGTGGCTTTCCAAGATCACTCCTCCCATCAAAACTTTTGAGGAATTAATCAATCAATTTATATCACAATACGCCTACAACATCCAACACCAGATAACCATGCTTGATCTTTGTAAAGTAAAACAAAAAGTAGGGGAATCTTTCACTACGCTTTTGAAAAGATGGAGAAGATTGTTTGCATGATATTCCTGTCCTATTCCTGAAAAGGAAAAGATGGATATCTTCATCAATAGCCTAGATCAAGAATTAAGCTACATGCTTAATCTTCATTGTCCTCCTAACTTTGAAAAATTGATTGAAAACACAATCACCATTGAAGGGGCCTTGGTTAAAAGAGGAGTGATAAAAATTGATAATCCAAGTATATCCAACCAAAACAACAATGATAAAACAAGGTTTTGGAATAGAAATCAAAATTTTGTCAATGATGGTATAGTGGATGCAAACAGCCTACGAACAAGACCATCTATCTTCAACCTATCAAGTGCTCCATGAAACAATCAACAAGCAAATACCAACCAACAAGGAAATATCAACCAACAAGGAAACAATAATCAACAAAGACAAAACTCCAACCAAGAAAGCATGTCCAATCAAAACACCAAGGATAATCATGGTAATTTCAATAACAATCTTGGCAATACTCAAACATCAAATGTACCAAGACCACCATTCTTTTCAAATCGACAGAAATTTACCACTTTAGGTCAATCTCTTGAGTCTGCTCTCAAGGATCTTCTTGATAATAAGGTTATCACCTTACCACCACAAAGAGATATTGAACCATGAGTTAAACCACCATCATGGAATGACTTGTATTATTGCAATTATCATCAATGTAAAGGTCATAGAACAAATAATTGTCAAGCTTTGCAAAATCTAGTACAAGATTTAATTGACAATGGAACCATTTCAATTGAAGGACATTATACCAATGATGATCATCAAGCATTCAAAGACCCTTTACTGAACTATCAAAAGGGGGAAACATCAGAAGCAAAAGCCAAAAGAATACATAATATTGAAGACAATATAATCTTTCACATCTATGTAGATGATCAACGAGTTAATGCTATTAAAATCAAGGAAAAACAAGAATATCAACAGGTTAATGTGACTACAAGAGGACAAGGAAAAGTTGTTTTAAAAGGAGGTTCATCTAAAACAGCTATTCCTTCTCCAAATAATTATAATCTAGTTGATCAACTGAGAAAAACATCAGCTCAAATCTCCCTTCTTGAACTTCTCAAAATATCTCCCATACACAAGAATATTTTAGAAGAAGCTCTTGTAAACACAACTGTCGACACTAATCTAGATGTAAACAAATTTCAAGACATGGTGGGACATTTGTCTTCCCCTACTTGTCTTTCATTTTCCAAAAAAGATGATGCTTCCATGACACATCCACATAATTCATCGCTTTATCTTGAAGTCATGATCCATAAACACCGAATCAGATGTGTCTTAATAGATGGAGGAGCCGATTTAAACATTTGTAACTTAAAGATAATACATGCCTTAGGAATATCATAGAATTCCATTGATCCATGAAGGAAAATAACTATCAAGGCATATGATGATGAAGAAAGAGCTTCTAAAGGACTAATAATTCTACCTATCAAAGTGGGACCTGTTGTGAAAAATACATTTTATCAGGTCCTAGATCGTGATCTTTCCTATAACATACTTTTGGGTCACCCATGGATTCATGATATGCAAGCAGTACCATCAACGTACAAGGACAACTGCAAGAATTGACAAAGAATCTTGATACTAAGCTAAAATTTAAAGACAAAGGAGTAGGAAAATATTCGCTATCTCTTTCTACCTTACCTCCTTCTTCGAGGTCGCATGGTCAGCCAACCTTATCAAATCAAAATATTGCAATAGCCTCTACATCCCAAGATTTTGTGCCAATCACAAAGTTTGATGGACAATTCATTAAAGCCAACACCACTGAGGAAGAAGCTGAAGATAGGGACATCCTAAGTTGGCTATACAAAGATGAAGATGAATCTCTCTTGCACATTAAGTTACCTACAAAACAATATGGTAAAGGGTACACTATCATGTAGAGAATGGGATATGAAGGAAATGGTCCTATAGGAAAAAGAAGATAAGGAATCATGGAGCCAATTCAACCTATTTCAATACATCCAAATGATAAAACAGGATTGGGATATGGTAAGGATATAGAAGAGTCAGTTTTACAGCAAGCACAACAAACTCATGAAAGAGAATCAATTTCAGATAAACACCATGAAGATGTCACTCTACAAAAATCTTATGGATCAGTTTTCCAATTGCAGAACGGTTCAGATACTGATTCTAATGAATATGAATGGGACACCATTTATAATGATGAATTTTGGAGAGACAAACAAGTTGATACCATACACAAATATGCACCCGTTCTCATACAAGGAGAAAGCTCAGGAACACAATCACTTGAATTTGATTCATGATATAACGATGACTCAACTGAGGATGATTCAGATTTTCACGAGATTGATAATCGACAAGAGAATACCATCATAGACCTTGTCTACCATGAAAATGACAACCACATCATGACTTTGATAGCTCAAGACCTTACCCAACCTAATGATCCCATGCCTTTAGTTTATTCAGAACTTATTGATTGGGACAATGATTCACCTATCCATATCCCTACATTTCCTGATGATGAGGACATTATAAATTTCCTTTGTTCCTCTAATAAGGAAAATAATTGTTTCATCCAAGAATTTCATACTCACGATTTTGATAGGGAGGGTGTCAAGTCTCTTAGCTACAAAATGAATGAAATAAAAGATGGATCTATCGGTGAAAACCAAAAAATAGCAGTGGTAGATCACAACAAGAGAAAAATAAAGAGCGAATCCGATAGTGAAAACCTTTCTGAGGCACTGAAGGATGACAAACTTGACAATCTTCCCAAGCATTATCACTAAAGATCTTCTATTTTGATCGAACCAACATAATCAATCAACATAAGTAAAGCAGAGCAGCCAAAAATCTTGCAACTTGCAGCGTCATTAACAGTTGAAGAAGTACTGAAATTCATGGAGTTCTTGAAGGAGAATCAAATCAACTTTGCTTGGTCATATGCTGATATGCCAGGGTTAGATCCTAATCTGATAATGCATCATTTATCTATAAACTCAGGGGAAAAACCTGTGAAGAAAAAACTCAAAAAAATGCATCCACATGTTGTGTTATTGGTTAAAGAGGAATTAATGAAGCTTTTAGATGTTGGATTCATTCGGACTATTCACTATGCAGAATGGATTTCTAATATTGTACCTATTTCAAAGCCAGATGGAAGGATTAGAATTTGTACAGATTTCAGAGATTTGAACAAAGCTTGTCCCAAAGATGACTTCCCTTTTCCAAACATAGATATGATTGTTGATTTAACTGCTAGCCATGCAATGTATTCATTAATGGATGGATTTTCAGGATACAACCAGATAAAGATTACACCAGAGGATCAAGATAAAACATCGTTCACATGCCCTTGGGGTACCTATTGCTGGAACGTAATGCCATTTGGGTTAAAGAACACAGGAGCCACTTATCAAAGAGAAATGACGATAATTTTTCATGATATGATGCATACATTCATGGAAGATTACGTTGATGATCTCCTTGCCAAATCCAACACACGACAAGGACATCTAGAAATCTTGTCAAAAATATTTATCAGAATGGAGAAGTTCAATGTTTGACTCAATCCAAAGAAATGTGTCTTTGGCGTTATATCTGGAAAACTGCTAGGATACATTGTTTCAGAAAAGGGCATAGAGGTTGATCCAGAAAAAGTACAAGCTATAATGGACATGCTACCACCATGAAATATTAGTTAGCTTCGATCATTGCAAGGATGACTACAGTCCATCAGGTGGTTTATAGCTCAACTGGCAGAAAAAAGCTTACCATTTACACATTTATTGCATAAAAATGTCCCATTCAAATGGGAAGAAAAATGTGAAGCAGCATTCAATCAGATCAAGCAATATCTTATGAACCCACCAGTTTTAATTCCACCCATTCCAGGAAAGCCACTCATACTCTATATTTCAGCAACAGAAGTATCCTTGGGAGATTACTAGCACAAGAGGATTCTATAGGCAAAGAAAGGGCCATATACGATATCAGCAGAACTTTAACAAGTCATGAATTAAACTACACTTTCATTGAAAAATCTTGCCTCGTAGTGGTGTTTGCTTCTCAAAAGTTGTGACACTATATGTTGGCTCATACAGTTAAGCTGATAACCAAAATTGATCCACTAAAATACCTTTTAAGCAAAGCTACTTTAACAGGAAGACTTGCAAAATGGGTAATGATCTTAAGTGAGTTTGACATTCACTATGTAGATCAAAAAGCTATTAAAGGACAGGTCATCACATATTAGTTGGCCATAGCACCTTTACAAGAAGAAAATCCAATGCACATTGAGTTTCCTGATGCAGACGTCTTCACAACAACAATTAAGAACTCATGGACATTGTACTTTGATGGATCTTATATGCAACATGGCTCGGGGGCAGGGATTCTTTTTGTCACACCTGAAGGACATACCATTCCACAATCATATCTGTTGATGTTTCCTTGCACAAATAACATAGCTGAATATGAGGCATTGCTCATAGGGATAAAGATAGCCTTGGAATGGCGGATTACAGAGCTGCAAGTCTACGGTGATGCACAACTTGTCATTAATCAAATCAATGATGATTATCAAAATAAAGATGATAAGTTACTACCTTACAAGAACATGGTGGATGATTTTAAAAAGTATTTTGTGTCAATCAAGTTTTCACAAATCCCAAGGATTGATAATAAAGCTACAGATGCAATGGCTACAATTGCTTCCTTATTACAACTATCAGAAGATCAAACCAAGCATGAATTCTTGGTGGAACAATTGTTTTCTCCCACCTATGATAATCCTGAGATCCAAGTCATATGTCATTTAATCGATTCTGACTCACCTTTATATGGCAAGACTTATACCTATCTGAAAAATACTATTTTACCTCTAGATTTATCCTAAAATCAAAAAAGGAATTTCATACGCCAATCATCCCGTTATACCTTGATCACCAATATCCTTTACCGATGTGGTCTTGATGGTATGCTCCTTCGATGTCTTGAACAATACGAATCTAAAAAATCCTTACAAGAGGTTCATGGTGGTATTTGTGGAACTCATTCAAGTGGTTTAACCTTAGCCAAGAAACTTGTTAGAATGGGATATTATTGGCCTACCATGGAGAAAGAATCTTTTACTTTTGTTAAGAAGTGTTCTAAATGCCAGATCCATGGGAATCTTATTCATGCACCTACACAGGAACTACAACCTTTTACTCCGACATGGCCTTTTTCTCAGTGGGGACTAGATCTTGTTGGAAAAATTCATCCTTCATCATCAAATGGGCATAAATTCATCATCACAACTACAAAATATTTTACAAAATGGATCAAAGTTGTTCCTTTGACGATCGTGACCGGTAAACAAATCTCTTCATTCATCCTGAATTACATCATCTGCCGATATGAAATTCCTAATTCTATAATCATTGATAATGGGAGGCCTTTCAAGAATCAAGATGTTGATGAACTTTGTGAAAGATTTCACATCCAACACAGGTTCTCTACACCTTACTATCCACAAGGTAATGGTCAAGCAGAAGCTTCAAACAAAACAATCTTGAAGATCTTGAAGAAGATAGTAAATGATGTCAGTCGTGATTGGAATGTCCAATTAAATCTAGCTTTGTGGGCATACAGAACCAGTATTCACACACCAATAGGAGCTACCCCATATGCCTTGGTCTATGGAGCAGAAGAAATCCTACCATTAGAGGTTGAAATTCCTTCTCTTAGGGTCTCACTCAAGGTATTGATAAATGATGAAGACTATAGAGTTTCTCGTCTGCAAGAGCTAGAATTGTTAGATGAAATATGTCAAAATGCAGCTGATCATTTGAAGGGTTATCAACAAGTTATGTCTTGCAGCTATAATCATAGAGTTAAACCACATAAATTTCAAGTAGGTGACTTGGTCTTGAGAGAAAATCCACGTAATCAGCAAGACAGAGAAAAGAAAGGAAAATTTGAACCAAACTAGCTTGGTCCATTTGTCATCATTGCAACATACGGTTCTTGTGCATATCAGTTATCTACGTCAGAAGGGGACCTGTTTGAAGAACCAATCAACAGCATTCATTTGAAAAAGTTCTATGTCTAAATCATCATAAAAAAATGAAAAAATTATAAAAATCAGAAAAAGTCTTGAAAAAATCACAAAAATTAGAAAAAGTCTTGAAAAAATCATAAAAATCATAAAAAGTCTTGAAAAAATCATAAAAATCAGACAAAGTCCTTAAAAAATCATAAAATTTTTGGAAGAAGTCTTGAAAAAGTGCAATAAAAACACGTGGTGAAAACCTGGCAAATAGGCGCTACTTGTGATCAAAATAGGCTCGTCCATCTATTAGCTTATTTCTTGCATTCACTTTCGGCATCATCCATCCATATCTATCATCTGTACAAATCTTTCATATCCATATCATACAATGGAAATCCTTATGTTTTATCATGGCTTGATGAAATTTGTACAAATCCATAATCTTTAGGTTGTGTTTACAGTGGGGGCAAGAACATAGACTGAACAAGAGAGGGGCAACGAGCTTTTCAAACATCACAAATAGACACAAGACGGTTTGCCAAAATGCAACAAACAATGCCATATCAAATCAACAACATTCTTATTCAATGCCAATTGAAATCAAAACAACATGATCCAAACAAACATCAATGTTGATATCCAAGTTGGATGATCTTAATTTGAATAATGTTTGACATACTTTAGGCAAGATTTGAATGGTTGATTGATTTTATATCATATCTCTGGAGCAATTCAATGATGTACTAAACTAGAAAAGCAAGGAAGGAGTATGATTTTTCTTTGTCTATTGTTTGCGAGGAAATCATTACTACTATGCAAATTGGTCGCGAAACATGCTCTACTAAGTATCATTGATGACATTTCAAAATTTGCATAGGAAATGGATTAACTTTTGTCTGTTTATGCAAGCAATACTCAAGTCATCTCAGTTTAATTATACCTAGATGCTTGTATTATCTTGCTATATCAAAATTCATGAAACCAGTACTCAGGTCATCACTGGTGCTAACATACCCTTTGATGCTTGTATTAACTTTCAACATTTCAATGCTCTATGATGATACAAAAAGCACAAATAAGCTCTCAAAATGGCAATATTGTATGAATATCCTGCATGGTCAGTATAGATTGCATTCATGTTAGAATTTGCATTTTGCATTTATAGATTTTCCCAGAAGTTGGCAAAGTATCAAATGTTTCATAACTTTTGAATACATGCCTGAGTACATTTTGACATTCACAAAAACATCATTTCATACATTTTTCATACATATTAGCATTGGAAAAACATAAAAAACAAAGCATAAATCATATTCACAAATATTCATATACTTTCATAAATGGTACCATCCATTATTTCAAAATTCATATTAATATAATCGTTCATCAATAGATTGCAATAATATCATAACATTACACTTTCATAAATCATATCATAAACATCATGCATATAGAAAATAGATGCATTCATCATATACGAAATCATCATTGCATATCATATATCTCAAAAATGAATGTCAAAATGTACAAAGGTATACACCATAAAAAATGGGACCATATCAATGTGTATACAAATATCTCAAACAGGTATCAATAGAATATCATGTACAATGCACTAGGTAGTGCTATCCTCTGATGGTGCTAGTCTAGGACCTGTCCCACCTACACCTAATGGACCTGCTCCACCTATCCCTGATGGCCCTCCTAGAGGTAATGGCTGTGTCATAGCCCTGCTAGTGGTCCTAGAGTGACTATGAGTAGACCGAGAATGTGTATAACTCTCCCTCCGCTCAGGTGGCACTGCATCATGATACCTAGTCCTATAGAACTCTACCTCCTAGGTGGCTCTGGTCACCTCTCTCATCATGTCACCAGGCAAGGTACCTGCTGCTACTCTCTGTAGACTATCAGCTAGAGTGATGGCCTACTCACCCTGCTGTCTAGCTGTATCTCTCTTAGTAGTAACTGTCGTCAACTGTCCCTGAAGCTATGTAATCAAGGTTTGTGCCTATACTAATTGACCCTGTAAGCTCTGCATTGTACTCTACAAAGAAGATATCTGACTCAACACCACTGAAACTACTGAAGATAATGGATCTATATGTCTCATCTGTGGTCCACCTCTCCTACCACCTCTATCACCACCTCTCCTACCACCTCTACCACCACCTCTCCTACCATCTCCACCACCACTATCACCTCCACTCTCCTCATCATCACTATCTCCCTCTTACTCATCATCACTACCTCCACTCTCCTCATCATCATCATCTCCCTCTGAATCATCAACCTCTGAAGCTATCTCTCTCTGTCATCTCTGACCACCTCTCTGTGGTCTCTGTAGAGCAACTAGAGCAACAGGCTCATCAGGATCAAACAATCGTGGTGCAGGATGCTCTAACACATACTAACCATACTTTGGCATTGTCCCTCCATCAAGGATATCAGCTCGGTAATCCCACATCTATACTCCTAAACTAGTGAACTCTGCCACCGTTGCCTCATAAAAAATCCGTGGACCCCACACTATAATCTCCTGCTATCGCCGTGCATAAATAGCAGAACCCATAGGCATACCCTGAGGCTAACCATACTTCCGACACACTCTTCCAACAAGAAATCTCTCAATAATCCATGAAGTACGACCAATAAGATATTTGGAAGTAAGGACATAGGGCATCTCCCTCGCATCCTCTAGCCATACCTCACAATCTACATATGGCCACCAACATACTGCATCAAGATCATCTAAGAGATGCTGCCAATGATCCAGTTTTCCCAATCTCTGCTGAGCAATAATATCGGTATATCTCCATCTGTAAGATTGACCGACAGGTCGTCGTCCATGAGTCGACGGTCGCATAATGGCAAAGTGTTTCCATGCCCATATCTGTAATAACGAACAACCAACAGCAAAACTTTGGCCTCTACCATATACTATATGATGTAACTCATCATACAAATGTGCAAGCATGCATGACCCCCACGTATACCGTGTACCCTACATCACCATCCTCTCCAGAACATGACATCACCCGACTGCGAACCCCTTCGACCTATGGTCGAGGCACAAAACACCTCCAATGAAACCTGCAAGTATAGATGGTAGGGGTGCATATGAATCTATCATCTCTCTCCATGAGATATAATATCCTACAATCTCATCATCTCCGAATATCCGTCTCAAGGCATATGTACCTCCTGCCTCTCAGACATCGAAACTCACTATCTCTCCCATAACTGGAATTTGCAAGATGCGATACACATCCTTTAGAGTCATGGTAATCTCTCCAGTCGGTAAATGAAAGGTGTTTGTATCACTATGCCACCTCTCTGCAAGTGCTATCAATAAAGCTCTGTTGAGATGCACCTTAGGCATCTCAAGTAATGAAGTCAGGCCACATGCCTCGATAATATCTCTATCCACCTGTACCAATTGTGGAATCAATCTCCATGTCTTCAGGAATGTCTCTCGTAACTGCAAAACTCCCAATCTCTCTTGTTGAAACATCATCATGACAAAGAAAAATCAATATCAAATCATCATGACTCATCAATCAAATATGAATATCAAACTATTTGTTTTTCATCATCATGGAAAGAAAATATATCAAAATCATGTTTGTTTTTAACAACCTAAAAAGCAAACATATCAATCAACTGTTTCTTTTTCATCATCATGGAAAGCAAATATATCAAAATCATGTTTGTTTTTAACAACCTTAGAAGCAAACATATCAATCAACTGTTTGTTTTTCATCATCATGGAAGGAAAATATATCAAAATCATGTTTGTTTTTAGCAACCTTAGAAGCAAACATATCAATCAACTGTTTGTTTATCATCATCATGGAAAGAAAATATATCAAAATCATGTTTGTTTTTAGCAACCTTAGAAGCAAACATATCAATCAACTATTTGTTTTTCATCATCATGAAAAGCAGATTTATCAACATCCTGTTTGTTTTTAACAACTTTAGAAGAAAACTTATCGATCTTATTTGTTTTTAACAACTTTAAAAGAAAATTTATCAGTTATTATTTATTTTCCAACAACTTTGGGAACAAATTTATCATTCACAACAACATGCAATCATGGACGCTATGAAAATCATCAAGGGCACTACAAAATCAATGGTGCTACAGAAAACATCAAGGGCGCTATGAAATTCATCAAGGGCACTATAGAATCATGGGCTCTATGAAAATGGTCATGGGTGCTATGCAAATAATCAAGGGCACTAAAACACACTCTTTCACAATCAAAACATGGATAAACGTGCTCCGAACGGAAAAATTTCAAAAAGAAGTTTAACGGGGTACATACCATGGGTCCATAATGCACCAGCCACTGATCTCGTCGGATGCACTCGAAATGGTGCTGGTGAATTGAAAGTTCCATCTTTCTCACTCCAGAGCTCAAAATTTACAATTTTTACTAGGTTAAAATGGAAAATGACATGGAAAATGACATTTTTAACCTAGTTAAAAGCAAAATTGGGGTATTTTTATCACATTTTATCATAGCAGGGGCAATTTAGCCATCAATTTTTCATCTTACATCTTTTCAAGTCATTTTCTTCATATCATCATTTTCGAACGATGAATCGACATCATCAAAATCATAAAATCGAAACATTTCAAAAAATCTAATTTTTTTTTTCACAAAAATCAAAATCTTATCGATTCATCGTTCGAGGGGCCATATACCTATCAACATTCGATAGTCAACATCTAGGGAAAATTTCAAAATTCTTTGAAGCAATGCGTAAAACACATCACTTCAAAGAGGGGAAAATGTATACACCTAAAAATGGTCACATCACAATAGTCTGGTAATTAATTAAATATTTTTAATATTTAATTAAATCTATGAATTCGATCTACGTATAAATAAATCTAAATAATTTATTTATATTGTTCATTCTTTTATTTCGATTAAATAAATAAGTTTATTTAATCACTTTTCTTATTCATTTCTCAATTAATTAAATAAACATTACGATTTATTTATATTAATTATCATTTAATCTTGGCTTGAATATTTTATTCAAATAAAGATTAAGTATTCTTTTCTTCTAAAGTCCATTCACAATTAAATATTCTAAATATTTAATTAAATCTTCTAAATTCCATTCACAATTAAATATTCCAAATATTTAATTAATTCCTCTAAAGTCTACTCACAATTAAATATTCCAAATATTTAATTAAATCCTCTAAAGTCTATTTGCAATTAAATATTCTAAATATTTAATTAAATCTTCTATAGTCCTTAAATCAAAAATCAAACTCACATGAAATTAAATAAATTTATTTATTTAATATTGGATTATCTTCAACAACTGTGAAGCAAACTTCCAAAACATAAAATTAATTTCTTTGTTCCTATGCAAGCTTGTTCCTGTGGGTTGAAGACAAGGCTCCATTCTTCTCTCCAACCTCCCAACATTCTCCATCTTCCTCTCAACCTCTCCATCTCTAACCATTCAAATCTACTAGACAATCTCACAGCCCTTCATCTTTGCCATCCAGGCTGTTGCCTGTAAAAGGCTATAAAAAGAATTGTCGGGTCTTTGAAATCACAGAGAAGCTTTCAATAGGAAAACTATACCAAATTTGCATTAGCATAGCCTTCAACATTAATAGATTTTTAGAATCATAGCATATCATGGCCAATCATCTTCATATCATAGTTTTAGAAGCATTCATAATTTAGAGCCCCTGTGCATAATTTAGAGCCCCTATGCATATCCATATCAACATTTCACTCCATCAACATATAGCATAGAGAAGTACTTTCCTTTTTTCACACTCATTCTACAGGTTTCCATTATGAGAAGTTGTGCTTACACAATCTAAGAGCAACAGCTTCAAACAAATCCCTGGAGATAGAGAAAAATGGAACGGTTTTGAAGAAGCTCTATTTGTTTTCTTTGAATTCAATTTATCTTTCTTTTCTTTAGTTTAATGTTTCATTTTGTGTGATTTGTTTATCTTATTTTGATACACATATTTCTATCACACACTATCCTTAGAGGTTTCTAAACACTTGGATTACATCTCAATTTGTCTACTAAAGTTAAACAATAGGTAACCCTTGCCTTGAATTCATCAAATGTCCACATAACATACTTTGTGGGATTCGAAGAAATTAAGACATTGGACATCTAGTTTAGAAACTTAATCAAAGAAGTCTTTGTGGTAAAATAAAGTTACTAAGAAAAGATAACAAAATGGACTCTCACATGTGTTGAAACCTCACCATTTCCAAGAAAGTCAAATCCCAAAATGAAAGTCCTTGATTCAAAATACGGAAATGTATGCTCAAATTGAACCACTTCTTATTTATAAAGGTCTATAGAATCATTGCATGTTCTTCAATACCGAGGTTTAGGTAAATAAAATTTCCTTTTTAGGTTCATCTTAGGATCAAAATCAAAATATTTTCTCATCCATCCTTCAAACGTCAAACCAAAAATCATCTCATCATCATCTTTTGAGAAATCTTGAAATTATCCTTCATGCTAGGCTTTTTGGAAAAAATCAAAATCATCAAATCCTTGAGACAAAATCCTTGAAATCTTTATCAAATCATCTTTGGCTAGGTATGTGTAGATGCATCCTTTTGCATATGCTTAGTCAAAGTTATCAAACCATCTTGTTTAGCTAGGTATATGTAGATGCATCCTTCTTCATATGCTTGGTTAAATTATCATCTTTTTGAATAGGTGTGGGTAGATGCATCCTTCTCCCTACACATATTCAAATTATCATCCTTTGAGCTAATCTACCCCTTCGATAATCATCTAACATCTTAGGGTCTATTGGTTCAAATCAAAGCAAACCAAAATCAATCAAGTCAAGGGCAATCCAGAAAATCAAAATCAAAATCCTAAACATATCCGAAAGTCCCAAAAGTCTAGCATCCCCCTCAAGATTTATCAAAAGATCAAAACATCCACATCATCCATCTCTTGCATCATCATCATATCACCTTTTGATCATCAAGATATCCTAAAATTTTCTCTTTTGTGCATAAAGTAAATATCAATCCAAAGAATTAAGAGATTCATTTCCCATATTCTTGAAAATTGATCCTTGTTTTATGGTGTAAACTAGATCTGAATACAAGAAGAACATGGAAGCCGACAAAGAAACACCTGCTTGAAGTGACCTAAGCCAAACAAACACTGAAATAAATCTGATCGAATCAAGCAATCCTTTGACTATCTCATCATCACAAAACCCACGAGAGGAAATTCAAGAAGAAGATCTTACCTTTGGGATGTCGCATGAAGAAATAACTGAAATGCTCCAAAATATGGAAAACCATAAGATCATCAACATCATGATGAGGCTTAACCCTTCACTTTACATGCTTGAACTAGCAAAACAAGGGGCCAAATTACCTTTTGATTTCGATGTGAGCTCTATAGTGGAACCATCTTTGGAGGTTATGCCTCTAATTTCATCCACACTTCCCATCTCATCTACACCCCCATCCCAAAGGATCACTCAAAACATTTCATAAATCACAACATCCTTTGCTCCAACCCAACCCAATGTTAATAACGGAAATGCATTTCTTAATTCTATTCAAACACACCCTTTTGTCAACAATCAAGACTTGGATGCAAATACCATTTTGGAACAAAACATACCCCAAAATCTATTACATAAGTATGTTCCTCTCACTTTCCATAATCCTAATGATCCATCATCATCATCCTTCCATGCAACACCTGAAACTTCTCTCCTCACAAATTCACAAGAAGAAGGTGACATGTTCGGACCTGGGGGCATTTTCGACACCACATCATTTTCTCAAGATCTCACACCCCTCACATTTTCACCCCTCCCACCATTACCACCATTATCCACACCTCTACTTGGCTTGTGGCTTCCACCTTTACAAAATATCAATCAAACTAACATTCTAAACACCAATCAAAGCATCACGCCAAACTCTCAAAACTTGTCATCAATATCACAACAACAAATGAAAACTACACAAGCAATCGCGACATCATCAACCACCCCCCTAAAATCTCAAAACATGGTCTCTCAAGGGCCAATCACATCAACAACACCATTCACCACTCAAACCATGAACACAACATCACCATTCACCACCACCACAAACACCATTCCAAATCCACCACCGCCCCCACCACCACCAAACTCCAATTCATCAAACCAATACAACATGGAATTGCAAGAAACTCACCAAGCTACTTATCAAAAGGAATTCCTACAAATGCAAAAGAAAAAAGCCGCACAAAAAACTGCTCAATAAGCCACACAAGCAGCACAAAATGCTCAAACTGCCCAAATTGCATAGCAAGCACAACAGGCCACACAAGCCTAAGCCCTATTGCAACAACAACAACAAAAACAAGCCACTCAAGCTACACAAGCTACTCAAGCAGCCCAAGTTGCATTACAAGCACAAAAGGTTGCTCAAGCCCAAAATCTATTGCAACAACAAGCGGCACAAGCACAAGCCCAAGCACAAGCAGTACAAGCACAAGCTCAAGATCAAGCGCACACCCAATATCAAGCACAACAAGCACAAGCACAAGCATAGATTCTTGCACAAAAACAATCAACACAACTACAAGCATATCAGCAAGCATTAAAACAATATCAAGAGCAACAAGAAGTAGCCCAATTGGAAGCCCAACAACAAGCATTGTTGGAACAACAACAAGGACAACAACAAGCTCAACAACATGAAATCTTAGCGCAACAACAACAAGAATAACAAGTTTTGTTTATACAGCAGCAAGTGCAAGCATACCTAGCTCAACAAAATGTGTAAATACCATCAAATAACATACCAACCAACCCACCCATCCAACCCACAATCAAAACACCCGAGAACACCTTCATCCCACCCCCTAACCCACAAAATGATGTAACAACACAAATCAGGTTGCTCTCGCAACAAGTGCTCGATCTTCAATTAGGGTGAACCACAAAAACAACAAGCAACTTGTGTCCCTATTTGTTTGACAGGAGCCTTGTGATGAAACCATTCCCCAAGGGATTTGAGATCCCCAAGTTTGACAAATATCGAGGGATAGGAAACCTTAAGGATCACATCAGGGAATTCTAGGTTCATTGCATGAAAGTCGCATATGACGATACCTATCCGATGTGGCTATTTCCTAGGAGTTTGGCTGGCCATGCCATGGAATGGTTCTCTTGCCTACCTACAGGCATCAAAACATTCCAAGAAATTATAGACAAATTCCTTAAAAATTATGCATGCAACATTGCCATGGATGTTAGAAGAACTCTCAGCTCTAAAACAAGGAAATAATGATTCATTCGCTTCATTCCTACAACGATGGTGATCTAAGGCCAATCGGAGAAAATGGACCATGCCCGAGGAACAATAAGTTTGCACCATTATATCCAACCTTGATGGCCTCTTGGAATTTCATCTCAAGGTACAAGGGATCATCACATATCACCAGTTGATCTCCAAGGGGCTCAGCATCGAACGAGCCCTTATGACACAACCCGCAAGATCAACTTCATACCCCGAACAACAAAAAAACCGCCCACCCATCAATTACAATGATAAACCTCGCACATGGGCAAGGAAAAAAAATGTTACTAATGATGGTGTCGTTGACACCAAATTAGTCATCAGTGCCCCTCGCCAAAATACACCCGCACCATAAATCAAAATCCAACACCAAAACAATCATCAGACAACACAACAACCAAACAAAAATTAGGCAATTAACAATCTCAATGATCAAAGGGGACCACCCCAACGGAACAAGAATTTCCCCAAGTGAAAGTACACCGCTCTTGGGGAACCACTTGAAGTCATCATGAAGAAGCTGATAAATGAAAAAAATCATCAAAGTTCCCACCTATGAGAATTACCAAGAATCGAATGTGAAACCTCCTTGGTATAATGAGAACCAACTTTTTGACTTCCTTAAAATCAAAGGGCATACCATGAATAGTTGTAAGAGGCTAAAACACATAATTCAAGATCTCATTGATCAAAGAATTATAAATGTGGAATAGCCAACAGGAAACCAAAACCTTAAGATATACACGAATCCAATGCCTAACCATGGCAATAAAGTGAGTAATAACACTGATAAAGGGAAAGGCACCCACACAAACGTGAATCGTGTGTATAAAACTATCGTCGCCTCTCTAAATCAATACTCCATAGTCATCACTATCAAAGGAGCTCAAGCCGATTGTTGTAAGGAAAGCAGAGGTGTGGAAGCAACTTTCCTAACATCAAAACAATAGGGAAGAATACAGACAATACTTTTAATTTTCTAATTACAATCCAATTAAGAAACACATAAATGATTTTCAGAAATAGAGAAGATACTCAAATATAATGAACAAAAAATTTACATGGGAAAACCCTTTCGGGAAAAAACCCACCACACCAAGTTGAATCTCTTTGTATTACAGTAACAAAAAAATTACATACAAAACAAAGGTACAACTCTCTAGTATTAGTTCATAGTAGTTTCATTCACTATTCTTCCTGTTACAGAAATGCTCTCAAGGATATGACTCAATCTCTCTCTAATTCCAAATCAGAATCGATCCTTTAAATCATATCATTTCTGATTTTCACCTTCTGTTCATCCTTATTTGCCATTGCCTCATCATATAAAGTTTCCTCTTGAGCATTGATTTTTCCCTACATGCAGTTCAGCTCCAGCATCGCAACTATAGCAAAAATCTAACTACCATTCATTTGAAAATTGCTTTCTCTGATTGGTCCATGAAGCTCCACATAGGATGGTCAATCTGGTCAAGGGTGTTCAACTTTGTTGGCATATTGGTGAGACACTAATAGTGTCTCCCTGATGCCACAAACTCTTCATATTGATATCGGTGTAAGTCCAAATAGTCGACAAAATGTTATAACGAATGCCATGAGTCATACTAAATCCATTGACATCCAATGTGTTTCTATCGGCAATAGGTTCCTGCATTGGCAAGATGTTTTACCGATGCTCACAATTCATATTGATTTCAACTTTCCCATCGGCAAGACTTTACTGTTCACCAAGAGTTCTCATCGAGTCTCCTTAAGCTTCACCAAAGCACCTGACAGCTAGAAAGACATTCGTCTTTCACTAAGACTTCACTATGAGCACAACCAAGTCTTACCGAGTTGGCAAGACTTATGTCTTTCACTGAGACCACACACCAAGCACTCATGTCTTACTGAGTCGGCAAGACATTTGACCTTTTCCAAGACCTTTCACCGAGCGCTCTTATGTTACTCCGAAGCCATACTACTATCAGCGAGACTATCCATTGGTTGCTAAGACTTCATACCAAAGTCTTTAAGTCACCATGAAGACCACAAGTGAATACTCCTGTCGGTGACACCTTTCCTTCATCGCCGAGACTTCTCCCCGAGATCTTTGTGTTACCCCGATAGCCATATGCTATTGGTGAGACATTCTCCAGTCACTGGGAATTCTCCCTGAAACCCTTGAGCTACTCCGTCATCCGCTTTGACACCCGATAGCAACCTTTGTCGGTGAGACATTTCATACTCGCTGGGACATCTTACCGAAGCCCTTGTGATTACCTCGATAGCCATATGCCATCGGTGAAACTTTCACCAATTGCTAGGACTTCTCCCTAAGAATCTTTGGGTTTCCCTGAGCCCCAATAAGAGCATACTGTCGGCTAGAGGTTTCCTTCGACAAATGGTCACAGCGATAGACTTGTCGGCAAGACATCAACTCTGTCTTGGCGACATGATCATTTCAAGAGAATTCATAACAACTAGTCGGCCAAACAAGAATAATGTCACAGTGACTTTTCCCTGCAGGAGTTACATGTCAGTAAGAATTGAGGCACATATTCCAACAAGCTCCCACTTGACGAAGACCTTATTGACACCTCCATAGCATAATAAAACTATTGAAATTCATGGGCCAAGAGGCCCATCGAACTGGCACACCACCTATATTTGTCTGTGCTCACAAGCTTCATCAATACATCTTCAACATTTTCCAGAGTATCCACTTTCTCCAAAGAGTCCTTCCCATCCTCCACCATATCCCATACAAAATGATACTATATATCTATATGTTTTGTCCTTGCATGGAAAGTAGGATTTTTCACCAAACATATATCACTCTGACTATCATAGTAAATTGTAATTTTTCCTCCATCAAAACCAATGTTAGAACACAAATGTTTTAACCAGATTGCTTCTTTATAGGCATGTGTAGCTGCCATGTATTCTGCCTCTATAGTGGACAAAGCGACTATAGCCTGTCGCTTGCACATCCAACTCATTGCACCACCATTCATCATGAAAACATATCCACTGGTGGATCTTCTGCTGTCAATGTCCCCTGACCAATCAGAATCCACATAACCTTGAATATTGAGAGTCCTTTGTGATTCAACCAAGTTACCATGGTAACACAAAGCATAGTCTGAAGTTCCCTTCAGATATCTAAACACTCTCTTCACAACATCCCAATGTGTCCTTCTAGGATTAGCTATAAACCGACTAAGTACTCCCACTGCTTGGGCAATGTCTAGCCTTGTACAGACCATTGCATACATAAGGTTGCCAACCGCACTAGCATATGGCACACTGGTCATGTCCTCCATCTCAGTAGGATATTTTGGACAGTCTTCAACAGATAGCTTCGTTCCCTGTGTAACTGAAACAACTAGCTGCTTGCAATTAGTCATACAAAATCTCTCCAGAATAGTCATGATATACTTACTCTGACTGAGCCAAAGTTTTCTATTCTTTATGTCCTTGGTTATTTCCATTCCCAAAATATACCTTGCTGCACCGAGATTTTTCATTTCAAATTTTGTAGACAACTGAGACTTAAGATTCGAAATCATTAGCATACTATTGCCTATGAACAACATATCATCAACATAGAGAGCAATAATAAGAACTTGATCGCTTTCAGCTTTGTAATACACATAGTGATCAGATTTTGATCTTACAAATCCTAATGAAAAAACCAAAGTGTCAAACTTTTGGTACCACATTCTAGGAGACTATTTTAACCCATACAAAGATTTCTTCAACTTGCAAACCAGTCTTTCTTTACCTTTTTCCACAAAGTGCTCCGGCTGGGACATATAAATTTCTTCTTCAAGATCACCATGAAGAAACGTTGTCTTCCCATCTATCTGTTCAATCTCTAAGTCATACATTGCTACAAGTGACAAAATAAATCTAATAGATGTCAGCTTAGCTATAGGAGAAAAAATTTCTCCATAATCAATTCCCTCTACCTGGGAATAACCTTTTGCAACCAGCCTCACTTTATATTTTTCTACACTGCCTTCCAGACCAATCTTCTTTTTAAAAACCCATTTGTAGCCCACAACTTTTCTTCCTTTAGGAAATGGCACCAAACTCCAGGTATCATTCTTTTCTAATGATGCCATTTCTTCATTCATGGCTTCCAACCAAGAGTTTGAATCAGACATTTTAAATGCCTCTTTCACAGTCCTAGGTTCATCAGTGCTAGAAATTAAAGCATAGGCACAAGTAGACTCTGTCAAAGAAAACCCATACCTATCAAGTTGCTTTCTTTCATGGGTTGACCTCCTCACATGCTGAGGCTGAGGTGGCTCTTCATCTTCTTCAGAACTTTCATAGCTACTTGAGCTTTCCTCAGTATCAGGTACATTTTGATTTTTCAATTCCTTTTTATCTAGTGTTGGAGGAATTTCTGCTACATCCTTTTCATTTTTTGATTTCTTCTTTGACTATGGATCTAGTGTAGAAGGCTTCAGCTCACGAAAGATAACACTTTTGTTGTACAAAACCTTCTCATTCTTAGGATTCCAAAGCTTGTATCCTTTTATGCCAGCGCTATAGCCAACAAAAAATACATTTTACAGCTTTATTTTCCAACTTAGATCTTTTTTCAAATGGCACATATGCATATGCCTCACAACCAAAGACACGAATATGTCTCAGAGATGGATTCTTTCCAGACCATGCTTCCAAAGGAATCTTCTCAACAAGAGTAGAGTTAGGAGAATGATTTACCAAGTAACATGCTATAGAGACTGCTTCAGCCTAGAACTTCTCCTCCAAGCTAGCACTACTCAATATACTTCGTGCTCTTTCCATTACTATCCTGTTGAACCTTTCAACAACTCAATTTTGATGTGGAGTGTAAGGTGTAGTCTTATGTCTTTTAATCCCATGATCTGTACAGTACCTTTCGAATTCATCTGAACAAAACTCACCACCATTGTCAGTCCTTAAACATTTTATTTTCCTACCAGTCTAATTTTCAACAAGGTTTTTAAATTCCTTAAACCGACTGAACACTTCTGATTTACTTTTCAGAAAATATACAAATGTTCTTCTTGAATAATCATCAATAAACAACACATAGTATCTTGATTTAGACAGAGAAGAAACATTCACTAGACCAAACACATCAGAATGAATATAATCAAGCAAACAAGAAGATTTGTGAGGACTAGAATAAAATGAAACATGGTGTTGTTTACCATATATGCAATGTTCACAAAATTTGAACTCAAGGTTAAAATCTTCAAGCCCTTCTACCAGGTTTTTATATTTCAAGGTTTTTAAACCTTTCTCACCAATGTGGCCTAGCCTATGATGCTATAATTTTAACCTCCATGGAGTTTACACCATCAAGAAAATTTTCCTTCTTTTCTCCATGAGTAGCTTTTAGTGACTTTGCAGAGACACTATTGCATTGAACAGCATGTGCATCCAGTTGTACAAGGTACCAATTTGAGCACCCCTAGCTAGCACCATTGTGCCTCTAGTCATCTTGTAGCCATTCCCAAAGAATGTGACCTGCACTCTAATATCATTCAGCTTACTTACAGAAAGTAAATTTCAAGCCAGACTTGGTATATGCATCACATCATTGATTCCCTTCACTCTTCCATCAGGGAATTGAATTCTGACTCTTCTACGGCCAACAATTTCCAAAGATGAATCACTTGCTAAATACACCTTTCCACCATCATAGTTTTCATACTTTGTGAACCAGTCTCTATGAGATGTCATGTGGAAAGATGCTCTAGAATCAATCAACCCAACATCATCTGATGCTTATGTAGCCAAAGCTGTAATGAAGGCGTCTACATCACTCTGAGAAGAATCATTTCTAGAAGAGTTATTCTTCTTCTTTTTCTCCTCCTTGCAATCCTTTCAGACATGACCAGGTTGCCCACAATTCCAGCACTTCACCTTAGACTTCTTGCTAGGAGACTTTGATCTCCCTTCTGATTTCAATCTAGATTTCTTGTCCTTCTTGCTTTTCTCCTTTGATCTGCCTCTGACAGCTAGAGCCTCCTTTTCCATCTTAGAACATTTTATCCTCATCTCTTCCAACAACAAAGAAGCAACAACATCTTCCATCTTGAAAGTGGATGTCGTACTCCCAATAGCCATCACAAGATGATCCCAAGAATCTAGCAATGAACATAGTAGTAGCATGCAGCGATCTTCATCTTCAATTTTCACACCAACAGATGTTAGTTGAGCAATCAACATGTTGAAAGCATTCAAGTGATCAGCAACAGATCCTCCCTCCTACATTCTCAAAGAGTACAACTTCTTCCTCAAGAACTATTTGGTCACCAAGGACTTTCCTTGATAAATAGATGCTAGTATTTTCCACAAGATGCGGTCTTTTCTTCATGCATGTTCAAAAGAATAGAGTCTTCCAAACAGAGCCTTATCAACCCCTTATACTTTCTATCTGCAAGATCCCAATCCTCTTGCTTCATGCCTTGAGGCATCGTTCCAGACACAACAAGCCACATATCACAATCCACTAACAGATCTTCCATTTTGAGCTTCCACAACTCAAAATTGCTACCATTGAATTTCTCTATTTCCATCTTCCTAGATGTGCTTGCCATCTTAATTTGTAATTAAACTATCAGACCTCTACCAAACTCCCACTAAAAAAGAATTGACGCAAAAAACCCAACCCTCTCACAAGGATAACACAACTGGCCAGGCTATGATACCACTTGTAAGGAAAGGAGAGGTGCGGAAGCAACTTTCCTAATGTTGTCAAAACCACAGGAAAGAATACAGACAGTACTTTTAATTTTCTAATTACAATCCAATTAAGAAACACATGAATGATTCAGAAACAAAGAAGATACTCAAAGATAATGAACAACAGATTTACGTGGGAAAATCCTCTTGGGAAAAAACCCACCACATCAAGTTGACTCTCTTTGTATTAAAGTAACAAACAAATTACATACAAAACAGAGGTACAACTCTCTGGTATTAGTTCATAGTAGTTTCATTCACTGTTCTTCCTGTTAAAGAAATGCTCTCAAGGATCTAACTCAATCTCTCTCTGATTCCAAATCAGAATCAATCCTTTAAATCATATCACTTCTGATTTTTATGTTTTCTTCATCCTTATCCACCATTGCCTCATCATAGAAAGTTTCCTCTTGAGCATTGATTTTTCCCTGCATGCAGTTCAGCTCCAGTATCACAACTATTGCAAAAATCTAACTACCATTCATTTGAAAATTACTTTCTCTGATTGGTCCACGAAGCTCCACATAGGATGGTCAATCTGGTCAAGGGTGTTCAACTTTCTTGGCATATCGGTGAGACACTAATAGTGTCTCCCCGATGCCACAAAGTCTTCATATCGATATCGGCGTAAGTCCAAAAAGTCAGAAAAATGTTATAATGAATGCCATGAGTCATACTGAATCCATCGACATACAATGTGTTTCTATCAACAAGAGATTCCTCCATCAACAAGACATTTTACCGATGCTCACAAGTCATATCGATTTCAACTTTCCCATCGGCAAGACTTTACCATTTTCCAAGAGTTCTCATCGAGTCTCCTTAAGCTTCACCAAAGCACCTAATGGGCAGCAAGACATTCTTCTTTCGCCGAAACTTCACTGCAAGCACAACCAAGTCTTACCGAGTCAGCAAGACTTATGTCTTTTGCTAAGACCACACACTGAGCATTCATGTCTTACCGAGTCAACAAGACATTTGACCTTTCACCGAGCACTCTTATGTTACTCCAAAGCCATACTACTATCGACGAGACTCTCCATTGATCGCCAAGACTTCATACCAAAGTCTTTGAGTCACTGCGAAGACCACAAGTGAATACTCCTATCGCCGAGACCTTTCCTTCATCGTTGAGACTTCTCCCCGAGATCCTTGTGTTACCCCGATAGCCATATGCTATCGGTGAGACATTCTCTAGTTGCTAGGACTTCTCCCCAAAACCCTTGAGCTACTTCATCATCTGCTTTGACACCCGATAGCAACCTTTGTCAGTGAGATATTTCATACTCGCTGGGACATCTTACCGAAGCCCTTGTGATTACCCCGATAGCCATATGCCATCGGTGAAACTTTAACCAATCGATAGGACTTCTCCCTGAGACCCTTTGTGTTTCCCCAACCCTCGATAAGAGCATACTATCGGCCAGAGGTTTCCTTCGAAAAAAGATCACACCGAACACAAAAAGGTCACAACGATAGACTTGTCAACAAGACATCAACTCTGTCTTGGCAACATGATCATTTCAAGAGAATTCATAACAGCTAGTCAGCCAGACATGAATAATGTCACAACAATTTTCCCTATAGGAGTTACATGTCAATAAGAATTGATGCACATATTCCAACAATTGTGGAGTCACCACAAGAGGCGACAAAGTTACCATCGCAGGATCATCCTAGCCAAACAGAGTCCCTGCACCTAGATCTGTCCCCAATGGCTACAATGTCCTAGATCATCTCAAAAGAATTCCAACGCAAATCTCCATCATGGAGTTTCTAAGAATATCATCTTCCCAAAGGAAAATCCTTGAGGAAGCGCTGACTTTATCCACTATCCCCGCAGATCTTGATGTGGAACAATTCGAATCTATGGTCAGAAATATCATTACGCCAAATCTCCTCACATTCTCCTACCAGGATTTCCCCACTCAACCATCTCACAACCATGCACTCCACTTAGAAGTCATAGTACATAAAATCAAAGTCAAAAGGGTCTTGGTGGATGGAGGTACAGGCTTGAATATATGTTCTTTCAAGCTCATCAAACAATTAAAAATCTCAGAAGATTCTATTGACAAAGGAAAGGGTATCACAATAAGAGCATATGATAATCAGGAAAGAGTTTCCCAAGGCACGATCAAAATCCCTATTTAGGTAGCACCTGCTATCATGGAAACCACTTGTCAGGTCCTAGACCTCGACTTACTATATAACATCCTTCTGGGGCGTCCATGGATTCATGCAGTGAAGGAAGTTGTGTCAACTTTCCATCAATGTGTGAAATTCATACATGAGGGGCAAGAAGTCACCGTCCATGAAGATCTCAAACCCTTCTCCTATTGCAAAATCCTTGAGGAAAAGTACTATAAAATCCCCCAAGTACAAAAAAATGATGAGGGTCCATATACACCATACATTGATCCTGCCACTCTCGCATCCACTTCTGCGATAGAGACACCCGTCACTCCCACCATTCCCACCATTTATGACATTAAGGTCATCATCCAAGATAATAGTTGTGGAAACTACATGATCCCAAAAAATGCTTTTGTGGTAGGAGAGTTACCACAATCTCCTAGATCATAGGGACGTCCGCAAATAAATGAAGCCTCCACATCCAAAACATCTCCTGAAGACTATCCCAACTTTACAAGTTGGGGAGATCTTGGCCAAGAATTTATTGAGGTAGATCCATCTCATATGCTATATCAAGATGAGAGACCAGTAGCTAATTTACCAATGGATGACAGAAGCAAGGTTCTACAAATGATGCTCGCAATGGGCTATGACAGAAATCAAAGACTTGGGGAAACCGACAATGGGCTTATTATACCTATCATTCTAGAGATGCAAACGATAAAAAATATTGGTCTTGGATGTACCCCTACGAGTATAACCATATGTGGTCGAGGTCCTCTAGTTAGAAAGGTTAATAATCCTCAGCCAACCGCAACAGAACTACGCTTACCAGTATCCACAGGTCGCGTCATAAATAACTTCACATTTGATATAACTGATGTCTGTAGTAGTAGTGATGACAAGGATCCCATGACCAACTTCCCTAGGCTATTTGAGGATACCACTCTTTACATGATTAGCACCCTATATTTTGAATCAGACCACCAAAATCATGAAATCCACTTAGTATACCCCCAACTCATCGACTATGACCAATGAGGAGAACCAATTCTTGATACATTCAAAAATGATGAGGCACTCTCAGAATTCATGGGACTGTGGGATAACATTTCATGTGGGGATCACAAAGCAGGGATCATAATCGAGCTAGATACACATGCCTATTATGGGGAAATGATTGAATCCCTTAGTTGCAAAAGTGAAAAATTAAGAATAATATCTAAGTCCTTGAGTGAAAACCACACTGTGGCAATCTCCGACCATAAAAAATTAAAAAGAAAGGATGCATGCAATGGTGAAAACCTCTCTGAGGCACCCAAGGATGGGGGATTCAATCTTCCTTTTAGAGCTATTCATCAAGAAAAATTAGTAGTCCTAGCAGAAAGATGCAATCCGGTCAATCTAGGAACAGAGGAAACCCCACACATCACATTCTATGTGGAGTCATTACTATCAAAGGAATAAGAGCTCCTAGCAGCCTTCCTAAGAGAGAGACAAATAAACTTCGCATGGAGCTATGTTGACATGCCAGGACTTGATCCAGAAATCATGGTTCACCATTTAGCAGTATATCCAGAAGAAAATCCTGTTAAACAAAAGCTTTGAAAGATGCACCCTCAGATCACCTTATTGGTCAAAATGGAGCTAAAAAGGCTATTAGATGCGGTATTTATCCAACCGATAGATTATCCAAAATGGGTGTCAAACTTGGTACCTGTTTCAAAACCCGGTGGGGGCATTAGAATCTGCACAGACTTCAGGGACTTGAAAAAAGCTTGTCTGAAAGATGACTTCCCACTTCCAAACATTGACATGGTCATAGATATGACAACTGGATATGAAATGTTGTCACTAATGGATGAATTCTCAGGGTATAATCAAATCATGATAGCTAAAGAGGACCAACATAAGATGAATTTCACTTGTCCATGCGGGATTTACTGCTGGAATATGATGCCATTCGGTTTAAAGAATGAAGGAGCAACATACCAAAGGGCCATGACATTAATATTCCATGACATGATCCACAAAATAGTTGAAGATTATGTTGATGACATTCTAGCCAAATCTAGAAGGAGAAAGGATCACATAGCAACCTTAAGTGCCATCTTTGATAGGCTGGAGGAGTATAAGGTCATATTAAACCCAAAGAAATGTGTCTTCAGCGTAGAATCAGGAAAGCTGCTAGGATATATAGTGTCAATGAGAGGTATCGAGGTAGATCCAGCAAAGGTAAAAGCAATCCTTGAAATGGAGGCACCAAAAACATTAAAGAAATTGAGAGGTCTCCAAGGAAGGCTCCAATCCATTCGAAGATTCATAGCATAGTTAGTGGACAAAAAAACCCATACTCTCACCTACTTCACAAGGAAGTAGTGTACAAATGGGATAACAAGTGTGAAGAGGCATTCAATAAAATAAAAGAATATCTACTAATATTGACGGTCTTAATGCCACCAATCCCAAGAAAACCATTAATTCTCTACGTATCAGCAACAACAACAGCCCTTGGAGCTCTCCTAGCTCAGCATGATGAAAATGGAATAGAAAGGGCTATCTATTACATCAGCAAAACAATGGTTGGGCATGAGCTAAACTACTCATTCATAGAGAAAGCATGCCTAGCAGTAGTGTTTGCATCATAGAAATTCAGACATTACATGTTGGCACACAAAATAAAACTCATCCCCAAAATTGAACCTCTCAAGTACTTATTGTTAAAGGAAATGCTCACAGGAAGAATGGCCAAATGGGTAATGATACTATCAAAATATGACATTGAATATGTGGAGCGGAAAGCAATCAAAGGCCAAGTCATCGCAGATCAACTTGCAGAAGCACCAATCTATTCAGAGAATCCTCTCCTCTCATAGTTTCTAGATGAATCTATTTTCAATCTCAACATAGCTGACCACTGGAAATTGTACTTTGATGGCTCATACACGCAGCATGGATTAGGAGCCGATGTCTTCTTTATCACTCCACAAGGGGACTACATACCAAGGTCCTACAAACTTGTGTTTCCCTGCACCAATAACATTGTAGAATACGAGGCTTTAACCATAGGTCTCATAATAGTAGTGCAGTGGAATATTATAGCTCTCAAAGTATACGGAGACTCTCAATTGATAATAAACCAAGTGAATGATGAATACCAAACTAAAGACGACAAGCTCACTCCATAGAAGAAATTGGTGGAGACTCTTAAATAAACCTTCATCGAGATTACATTTGAGTAGATTCCTAGAGCCAACAACAGATCAGCAGATGCCATGGCAACAATTAGATCCTTACTGGACATCCCTCACAGCGTTCCAAAATATGAATTCCTGATAGAGCAGCTTCTCATGCCTACACTCGAGGTACTAGAATAAGAATTTGTGTGCAAAATCATTGGTCCCGGTGACCCTTGGTACCATGACATTTATACATACCTTCAAATAGGTGTCATACCTACCGACTTACCCTCAACCCTAAAGAGAACCTTTGTCAAAAAGGAATCCCGATTCATCATCCTAGGAGATACCATGTATCGTAGGAGCATAGAAGGAACCCTACTATGTTGTTTAAATGCTGAGGAGGCATTGACTACTCTAACTAAAGTACATAATGGTATATGTGATTCACACTCGAGTGGAATGACTATAGCCAAGAAATTGCTGAGGATGGGGTATTATTGACCCACAATGGAAAGAGAGGCACATGACTATGTCAGAAGATTTCTACAATGTCAACAGCATGGGGACCTCATCCATGCTCCAGCTCAAGAGCTTCATCCCATCGTCACACCATGGCCCTTTTCATAGTGGGGACTCGATCTCATTGGAAAAATCACGCCCACTTCATCTAACGGCCACAAATTCATGATAACCACAACAGAGTACTTTACTAAGTGGGTGGAATCTATACCCATGATGTATATAACTGGGAAGTAGATATCAAAGTTCATCCTGAACTATCTCATTTGCCGCTATGGTGTTCTACAAGCCATTATCTCAGATAATGGGACACCATTTTTAAGAATCGGGAGATCCATAACTTATGCAAAAAATTCAAAATCCAACATCGCTTCTCTACCCCATACTATCCCTAAGTAAATGGCCAAGCAGAAGCTACAAACAAGACCATTCTAAAAATCCTCAAGAAAAAAGTCAATGACGCAGGTCATGACTGGAATCTACAGCTTAATCCCACCCTTTGGGCCTACCGAACCAGCATCTGTACACCCACTGGTGCCATCCCTTTCTCCCTGGTCTATGGATCAGAAGTAATACTCCCCATTGAAATCGAGCTCCCATCACTTAGGATATCACTGTAAAACCTCATCACGGATGAAGAGTACCGAGTATCAAGACTAAATGAGCTAGAGCTACTAGATGAGTGACTAAATGAGCTAGAGCTACTAGAATAGACTCAAAATAAAATCAGGAGCATGACTTTCCAATTCTGAGAACTAGTATTAAAGGAGAATCAGAAGAATGTCCCAAACCCAAGCAACAAAGGAAAATTTGAACCCAATTGGTTGGTACCATTCATTATCACAGCAAGTTATAATTCGGGGGCATATCAGTTATCAACACCTGAAGGGGAACCCCTGCAAGAGCCCATGAATAGATCTCATCTCAAAAAAATTTAGGCCTAAATCTTTCAGGGTATAGAACCAAAAAATCCAAAAATTAGAAAATGTCCTGAAGAAATGGTTACTTCAGCAAAAACCTAGCAAATAGGCATCTTGGTGACAACAAAAAAATCAAAAAAGAAAAAAATCAGAAAAAGTATTGAAAATAGTAAAGATAAAAAAAATGTCCTCTAGTGAAAACCACTTCAGTGGCACTTTGGAAAAGTACCTTGGTGAAAACCTGGCAAACAGGTGCCTTGTGTAAATAAGCACTTTCCATCCACCAGGATCTTTACGGCTTGTTCTGCATCATCCATCCATTATGTTTCCATCATCCATCGCATTCAGATCTCCATCCATCATTCATCCATCCGCATCCAAACCATAGCTTGGTCTATTGTTCGTATCATGATCTCTCCTAGTACTACTAGACCCATCCTCAAGGTCAGTTTGTCCTTCCTTTATCAGACTAGTCTATTGCATCACGCTAGGGGCATGTTATCATCAAATTAGTTTCGTGTATATTCTTAAGGTCCTAAAATCAAAAAAATAAAAACACATCAAAAATAGAAAAACATCACAAAAACACAAAATCCAAAAACATTCAAAACATATCAAAATCCCAAAACAAGTCAAAAACTTAGTCAAAAAGTCAAAAACAAAGTCATCTCATTGAACTATGGGTCTCTGAGCCTTGAACGTAGGCAAGGTTGATCTTTGATCATCCCCTGAGACACTTAGGTCAGTCCTTTAGGCGTCTGTCATAATAAACTGGCATTTCATCATGAATACCGTCCTTTGTAAATCGTTCAAGTCGTCAGTCAAACTACGTGGTCTCTGCATGTATAACATAGGAAATGCCAATCTATTGATTAGCCCCTAAGGCCCCTAGGATAGGTCCTTAGGTTATTCTCTTGGTAAAAATCTCAAAAAACCCCAAAAACATTGGAAAATCGAAAATCAAAACATTTGAAAATCTCAAAAAGATACCAAAAACAACCTTAAAACATTGTAAAACCTCCAAAAACATCCAAATATTTGAAAAAATCCATCTATCTCATCTTGCTTGTAGCCACAATAACATCACTCATAATAAACGAGTGTCATCCTCAATCTTTGGTAAGATAATAAAAAACAAGTCTAGTAAGTGAAAAGTGAAAACTAAAAACATCAAGTCTTAGGTCTAAGTTAGTAAGTAAACAAGTGAGTCAACTCTTTGTGTCGATAAGCTATCATCCAATTGGTCCCATATCAATCATTTGAAAGAATACTTTGGATAAACGAAATAGCGTGCCACCATCCACTAACATGTCCTAGGATGTATCCTTCCTATGATGGGCATTATCTTTTGGTAATAGTTTCGGTTCTTATCCTTAAAAACACATCCCCTTTTGGCTAGCGGTATTGGAGAACATCATCTTGTTTGTTTACTTTATCTTTATCTTTTGACTTATCTTATTGCACTCATTCCAAGGACTTCTCGATGATATCCGAGCAGAGGATTTAGAGAAATAGGAATGGAGCAATGATCATTATCTTTTGTCTGTTGTGCTTGTTGGACGTTCTTGTAATATAACTTAGCGAATACTTGCTTTGTTAGGTATGTATGGAGGAAGTTTTGAGCAACTTGTTGACTATTGTATTGATAGCTTATACCTTTCCATGTTTTGGTCTGAGGTGTTTCAAACTTTTAAAGTGCATCCTAGCAAGATTTCTATATATTAGGTGTGAACAAGGATACTCTTATCTGTTGGTCAAGTCAAAGTCCATCACACTAGGTACAACACCATCCTGGTTCTCTATACCTTGATGCATCGTACCACGTGTGTCATCAAACATAAGCAAATTGGCTGTTCGAAAATCCTAATTCCTCGGTAATAAATCAATATCATTTTGCATACTCATCATCTCATGACTTGTTGAAATGTCTTTCTTTTTTATCCCTTCTTGCTCATCGCGCTAACAAGGTACTATGACAGTTGATCATCACCATCATCATCTTCATCGATCCTGCATCCACAAATCATTAGCATATTGCATCAACATATCATATAGGAAACATATGCATTACATTTCCATCATCATATAAACATGTTATTATAAGCATTCTTCATAGATAAGTACATCCATTTTTATTACATTGCATCCACTCTTTTCCATCACATTGCATTCATCACATAAACCATCGCATAACATTCATGTGCATAAAATTTCATAATCATTTTCACACTACCAGCTACTGTATAATCATACATAATAGGTACATAATGCATTGCATTATAAGCATATTCACATCACATAAACATCATAAATTCATCTCCCACATTACATTCTTTTTGCATAAAACACCATCATACCACTTTGCATTAACATATCATTTCATATATTGCATCACATCACATTAAATGCATCACATACATTGCATGTTTAGGATAATATTTTTTATTCTAAGCATCTTAAAAAAAAGAAGAAAAAAAAAAAACCATCTCATTTGCATCATCAATACACATCATATAAAACATGACCATTACATTTGCACCACATTATATCATCCATTAATCATCCATATCATCTCAGAAATAGCATCACAATCATTTTTGTATCTCATTGCATAAATCATTCCACATCATTATAAGCATATATAGAAACATAAAAATCCATTACATGCAAAGTGTACATCCATCCATAATCATTTCATATATAAGCATAGTTCACATAACATTTCACGTATACAACATATCATTTTGCATGTTACATTCCATATCACATATCATATCACTATTTGCATCAACATAAACAGATCATCATCCATACATCTGCATATCATAAGTCAACAACATAATATAGATCTGTTAGGTCATAATCATTACATAATGCATATACCATTGGAAAGAAATGCATCCATAAATACATCATATAACACCATAACATCATCGCAATAGCATATAGAAATAGAATCATCCATACATGCATAAATAAATGATACACATCACATCACATCAAAATCATCATCTCATATATATATCATCATCAAGTAACTATCATAGTACAAATAATCAGATCACTGTACATGTATGTCAATTAGTACAAAAAGGCCCATCAGGCTATCAAAAAGGATCCCATAAGACACAAAAAAATGATATCATCTCAATCAAAAGGAGACCTAACCCTCCTATTTGCTACCCTCACCTCTATCACCGTGACCCTCTGCTGGTCTATAGCTGGTCTGCTGCGAGTAATTCAGGACCCGTGTTGCTCTGGGTATGGCCTAGTGATAGTGCATATAGTAATAATCTGCCTCTCGGATAGCCCCCATGTAAAACCTAATGCACACTATGCTCTGAGAGGAGGAGGCTGCCATGCTCTCCAACTACTATCTCTAGTCCATCTCTCCTGCCGCTCTCTGTAGTATGGCCTGGTCCCTCTCGGCCCTGACCTGGTCCCTCTCAATCCATGCCTGATCTATCTACCCTGTCAAAGTCTGCATCTGGGCCTGTAGCTGTGCAATCAATGTATCTTAGGGATCCACCTACCCTGTTGGTTGTCCTGCTGACTGTGCTTGTGGAGGTTGTACCTGAGGTTGATCCTCACCTCCAGCCCATGGTGGTCCACCTGTCGACACCTATTGCTGATCTTGCATCTTCACATCAGCCTTGTCCTCCCCCTCTACCTCTCATCCTCCACCAATCATGGACTGCTCCTGGAACTGTCAATCGTAGGAGAGGTTGGAACCACTCTTTGTATGCCTATGTGATGCGAAGATCTGCAAGCCCCTGATCATAAGCCTATGGCTGAGCCACCAAATTTCTAAAGTTGTCCACAGCCTCGAAAGTAGGAATGTATCACCCCCATGAAACCTATGACATGGTGTGGGAAAATACGGCCACATAATCATCATCTAGCTGATCCTAAGGCTCACCGAACTGGCACTGAACATGCTCAGGCATATATCTCTCTATCATCATGTGCTCTTACCCCTACATGAAGCGGTCCTTGAAGGAAAAAAAATTTGATCTGCATCATCGACCCATCTCAGCTGACTAAGGTATGGACGCCATATAAACACCTGCATCTCATCTACGACCCTCCTCCAATAGGGAATCCCGTGCTCACCTGTGTGTGAAGGACACAGCACATCTATAGCGCCATACAAGGGGATCATCAAGCCCCATTAGAACTACAACTACCCACGGTTGAAGGACAACAATGTGCTCCCATGCCCATACGTGGAGGAGTGTGATGCTAGCTCTGAGTGCTCTACCATCCAGGTAGACATACTCGTGAAGATCTCTATATAGTGACGTAAAAAGAACTAGCCCCCAAGAAAAATGAGTAGGCCTGTCATGCATCACCATGCTCTCCCAACAGAGTCCCCAACCAAGACTGAAGTATCGACCTCATCGATCTGGGGCAAGGAGACCTGAAATAATCGCCGCAACAACCAAGCGGAAGGGAGAGGCCAGAGCCCTATGATGCTTGAGCTCGATCTACCCCTCACAAATGACAATGCCCTATGTGGCCAAGACTGTGTGACAGGCATTTTGTCATCATTTATATCAAAAATAATGCGCCAACCATAAATCGGCAATCTCAATGTTAGTGCCATTTCTGGTTTTCTCATTGTCTAGTTGTGTACTCTGGTTTTTCATGACTAAACTTTAGCTATGGGGTGTCTTTCATTTTAGCACGTGGGTTAAATGGGCTCCCACAAGGGTTGAGCCCAGCGTGCTAGTTTTGATCTACAAGGGGCAGCCTGTGTTAGGGTTTCTTGGTTTTTCTCTTTTCCTTTTTTTTGGGTTTTTATTTCGGTTCCCGTTTCTCTTTTGCTTGCTTTGGTTTTTATTTCAGAATCGGGGGTAGAACGGATGCTTGAAGGGAACTAGAACTTCTCCAATTATGAGGTTCTAGTTCCTGCTCACGCATCCATCCTGGTCCTGATTCTATGTGTTTGGTGTTCCTTTTTCTTTCTACCTTGCGGCGGTCGTTGGTTCTTTTCCTCTGTCTCTTCACTTGTCTTTTGTTTTGTTTTCTTTGGTGGGGGTGGGATCGACATGGGAATCAGTTTTGGAACCTTCTTCATGTTTCCTGTCTCGAGTTTTGTCCCGCTCCGGCCCTGCGGCTTCTTTTACTCATGTCGGTTCTGGCTCAGCCTCCACGATCTTTTCTTTGGCAGGAGCGGGATAGTTTTCGGCCCCGGTCCCTTTTGTTCCTTTTGTTCCCCATCTCTTTCCTGGTCCCGGCTCTAGCCCTGTTTGGTTCCTGTCTCATTTTCCTTTTTGTTTCATTGACCTGTCCGCCTAGTTTATTCTAACTTAAGTGGTTCCCATGAGCCCCATTTTCCATTTGTTACCGGCCCCGCTTCTTCTTCGCTGTGACTTCGCTGTGATGTCTGGCTGACATGGCCATCTCTCCCCAACTCTATGGTGTTTTCAGTGTCACATGTGGATTTCTCTATATGGTCTCACTGACATTGTGATCTCCTACCGACTTTGATGGGTATTTGGTGCAGCATGTTTCCTTCGGCCAGACGTTTCCCCGAGTTCCTTCTATCTGGCCGATATGCTTTGCTCTTTGTTGTAGTTGTTTCTCTTCGCCTTGAGGTCTTCCCAACACTGCTATCTCTCACCAATATGAGCCTCTCCACATGGTGCGTTAAAGCCCGAGCTACTAATGGAACATCAATGTGCACATGCAGATGATGAATGGTGATGTTTTAATTTGAGCGATAAAGGTGCCCGATGTTTGTCTAAAGACCAGTATGTAGTGCGATCTAGTGGAGGACTTGTCTCAGCGGTCCGATGAAGATTTAAAGGCGACCGCCCGATCTCTGATGATCAACGGTCGAGTTTCATACTAGACCACTGTTAGGGTTTCTGTGTTCGCACGAGAAAATTTGAAGCATTCATGGCGACGCGGCTCTGGTACAAGGATGACATGGCTCGAGTATGGATGCATGGATTTGGTGGCAGATTTGACATTGATTGCCTGGCTCCATTCGTGTGGGAATGTCTTTGCTGTAGTGGCCCGACCAGTTGCATTTATGTGACTAGTGAGACAGTTGGAATTTTTGACTTGGCATGTGAGCTATTCTAGGGTTTGTCCTAGTCAGCTGATGATGTGTAATCTTATCTGGCCAGTTGCTTGTTGCTTCTCCTGTTCCTATAAATGATAATTTCATGGCCAGATGTTGGGGTTTTGAACTTTGGTGTTTTGTTCCACATTTTTCTAAGTTATGGGATTAGCCTAGGATAGATTAGGGTTTGGTCTTAGTCATTTTTGAGTTTATAAGTTGTAATGTTGAATTCCTCTGTTAATGCAATCAGTTAAGCAAGAACACATGAAGATGCTTATCTTTCATGCATATCATCAGATTATCTCCATATTTGTAAGTTCTTAATCATTTAAATAAATGCATAAGGTGCTTTTGTTCATCTTCTCATACTTTATGCGACTGTGTTATTTGTTGATAGGTCTGCTTCAAAGAAGCAGTTAAATCCTTTGAATAGATAGCAGTGATTATTTGTTTGCAGGTTGGATTGGGTAAGAAGAGTCTGGTTGATACAAGAGCCGAATTGTCAGTGTAAGGCACTGATAGCTAATGTAAGGCATTAGCAAAACATAATCCACTAATTGAGTCTAGTTTGCAAATGAATTCCATCTTTTGTGTTTGACTCTGTGGCCCAAGATTAGGCACTAGTCTATCCTACAGCCTAGTCCCTCTCAGAAAACCTTTTAAAATTATTGAATATCTTTGGTCTAATATCTTGCCCTACCTCTTGGTTTCTTCAAGGTTGAGCTACTGAGAATCTAGCCCTATTTGAGGTTCTCAATACCTGGCATCAGGAGTCATCTGCTATAAAAAGCAATGTCTAATCTTATTTGAGGCATTGTGTGGGTATACCCTCCCTGGTTCTGTAGAGCCTAAAGTGCAGAAGATCTCAGTCTTTGACTGAATCTTGTCAGTTGGTCTAGGTCCTCTGAGCTACCCTTGACTGGAGATGGCTACTCCATAGGTAGAATAGGAGACCAACCTGGTTGCTCATTAAAAACAACCAACAAGATGGCAACTCTACTAGGGATTGACTAGAATCTTGCCTTATCAAAGAGCCATATCAATTGCCATGTTGGTTAGGTTCAAGGTTTGAAGAATCTCAGGCTTGGAGAAAAGCTTTGTTGCAGTGAACCTGAAAGCTACAAGATCTATGGTGCTTTTTCGGATGGAACTCAGAGAAAGATTTACATGTAAGTGAGCTTCATATCATTTGAAGTTCTGTCTCTGCAAAGAGGTGGTGACTCTGTCAAGGTGAACCTGTTGAACATTTGAAGAATAGTTCCATGACTGCAATGTTCCTAGGTATTCTTCATGCTTTTGAACAAAATAAAAATAGAAAAAACTTTTTCCCCTTTATTTGGTGGGATCAAGCACTAGCATCAAGGGAGGTTTGATTATTGCAACTGGATAGTTGTAGAGGGATAGGTCTCATTTGAAAAATGCATTGTTGTCCTGTTTCTCCCTCTACAAGCTTTGATACCATGCTTAAGGTACAGTCTTGTCCTCATAAGAGAGAGTATGATAAGGAAAGATACAGCCCTTTGGATTTTGATAAAATCCAGGGTTACCCACATGTTGCCCCTAGGGGAATCAATAAATATTTACCCAAGTTTAAAGGTGGTGTTGAGGAATCAACATCAAGACATATTCAGCTTTTTATTGATTTCATTGGACACTGTCAGGTTGAAAAAGAGGATGTGGTCATGAAGCTATTTGTCAGATCTTTAGAAGGTGTGGCCAATGATTGGTTCACTTGCTTACCAGTGCACTCCATTGTTTCATGGTATCAGCTCAGAACTTTGTTCCTTGATACCTTTGATGAGGCTTCATCAAATGATGAAGAAGTTGTGTTTGGTCAAGAAGAGGAAGAAGTGGTTGAGAGGGTAGGACAGAGCGCTATCCTACTAAGTTGTAAGAAAATATCAGATTTGCTAACCACAGAATATCAAAGATATCCACACAACAACTCTAAGTTGTTGTGGGCAACTCATATCGGTCTTGACAGTGAGGACCTGCAGGATGCAAGGTATGATGCAAGTGATTTCGATACCCCTTCTAATGGTGATCTTACAGATCATGATGACACTGATTTCAGTTTGAAATCAGATTTTGCTTTTGAACTAGAGTTGCTCAATGGTGAGCAAGATTGGGATGAATGTGACAGTTGGACAGCCCTTGAAGATGAGTTAGATTCCTTTGGTGACTCTCATTTCCAGCATGATGAAGAACAGAGCCAAGTGAAAAGAGGAAGTGGGAGTAGTAGTTTAATCCATCATTGCATTAATGATGTGCCTCCTCCTTCTGAAAATGATACAGAGCAGTTGCAAGATGTGTTGAATGGTGAGTGTATCCCTTTGTATACACTTGATGAAGTTTTCACATAATGTGACAATATGCAAAGCACTGGAGCTAGTTATTTTCAGCTTCAGGGTAATGTAAATAGTGAATATGATAGCTTGTTGTCACATAACAGTCAGTATTTTGGAAGTATGCCTAACTTTGAAATGCATAAGGATCATGTACATGTTTATAATGATGAATATGACAGCCTGTTGAGAGGTACTAACATATTTTGTCAGGTAGCTAATTGTGATCAGACTGTGTTTTTATGCAATCCTGATCAATATTCACATGTATTTCCACAAGATACAGAATCAAAGAATCAAGAGTGTGGCAATAATAAATTTTATTGGATCTGGTTGCCAGTTGAAGATAAAACTAAACAAAGAGCAATTTTTCACTTGCATAGAGGCAACCTGACACTTATGTTTGCAGAGGTACATTCATTCATACTACTGCAGATTGGCAGAGGCAAGCACAAGTTAGGGAATGTCAGCTCATTTACCAGAATTGTGTTTGATAGAGGTAAAATTTGGCTCTCATTTTTCATTTTGTGGCCTAGTGTCATCAGATGAAACAAAGGAATCAACAATGTGACTCTTCAATTGTCTGTTCATGGACAATTCTCAAAATGGTGCTTCATCTGAAGCATTTCTTTTTCCATGAACATTAGGTTAGGTTTTTTCTTTTCTGGTTAGTTTTGTTTTGTTGTGTCTGCTAACCTTGTCTGGTTAGCTCCTCGTTGTTTTTGGCTTTTTTTTGTTCCGGTCTGCTCTCCCAGTGATCTGAATTCTTGATATGCCCACCAGGGGCATATATCCCCCAACTGGAGACTATGTTAGTGCCATTTCTGGTTTTCTCATTATCTAGTTGTGTACTCTGGTTTTTCATGACTAAACTTTAGCTATGGGGTGTCTTTCATTTTAGCACGTGAGTTAAATGGGCTCCCACAAGGGTTGAGCCCAGCATGCTAGTTTTGATCTACAAGGGGCGGCCTATGTTAGGGTTTCTTGGTTTTTCTCTTTTCCTTATTTTTGGGTTTTTATTCCAGTTCTCGTTTCTCTTTTGCTTGCTTTGGTTTTAATTTTGGAATCAAGGGTGGAATGGATGCTTGAAGGGAAATAGGACTTCTCCAATTCCGAGGTTCTAGTTCCTGCTCACGCATCCATCCCGGTCCTGATTTGGTGTGTTTGGTGTTCCTTTTTCTTTCTACCTTCCGGCGGTCGCTGGTTCTTTTCCTCTGTCTCTTTGCTTGTTTTTTGTTTTGTTTTCTTTGGCGGGGGTGGGATCAAGATGGGAATCATTTTGGAACCTTCTTCATGTTTCCTGTCTCGGGTTTTGTCCTGCTCCGGCCTTGCGACTTCTTTTTCTCGTGTCGGTTCTGGCTCTACCTCCGCAGTCTTTTCTTTAGCGGGAGCGGGATAGTTTTTGGCCCCGGTCCCTTTTGTTCCTTTTGTTCCCCATCTCTTTCCTAGTCCCAGCTCCAGCCCTGTTTGGTTCCCGTCCCGTTTTCCTTTTTGTTTCATTGACCTGTCTGCCCAGTTTATTCTAACTTAAGTGGTTCCCCTGAGCCCCATTTTCCATTTGTTACCGGCCCATAGCTACCATTTTTACCGGCCCCGCTTCTTCTTCGTTGTGACTTCATTGTGATGTCTGGCTGACTTGGCCATCTCTCCCCGACTCTATGGTGTTTTCAGTGTCACATGTGGATTTTGCTATATGGTCTTGCCAACATTGTGATCTCCTGCCAACTTTGACGGGTGTTTGGTGCAGCATGTTTCCTTCGGCCAGACGTTTCCCCGAGTTCCTTCTGTCTGGCTGATATGCTTGGCTCTTCATTGTAGCTATTTCTCTTCACCTTGAGGTCTTCCTAACACTGCTATCTCTCACCGATATGAGCCTCTCCACACGGTGCGTTAAAGCCCGAGCTACTAATGGAACATCAATGCGCACATGCAGATGATGAACGGTGATGTTTTAATTTGAGCGATAAAGGTGCCCGATGTTTGTCTAAAGACCAGTATGCAGTGCGATCTAGTGGAGGATTTGTCTTAGTGGTCCGATGAAGATTTAAAGGCGAACGCCCGATCTCTGATGATCAATGGTCAAGTTTCATACTAGACCACTGTTAGGGTTTCTGTGTTCACACGAGAAGATTTGAAGCATTCATGGCGACGCGACTCTGGTACAAGGATGACATGGCTCGAGTATGGACATGCGGATTTGGCGGCAGATTTGACATTGATTTCCTAGCTCCATTCATGTGGGAATGTCTTTCCTGCAGCAGCCTGACCAATTGCATTTATGTGACCAGTGAGGCAGTTGGAATTTTAGACTTGGCCTGTGAGCTGTTCTAGTGTTTGTCCTAGTTAGCTGATGATGTCTATTCTTATCTGGCCAATTGCTTGTTGCTTCTCCTATTCCTATAAAGGAGAATTTCATGGCTAGATGTTGGGGTTCCAAACTTTGGTGTTCTATTCCACTTTTTTCTAAGTTCTGGGATTAGCCTGGGATAGATTAGGGTTTGGTCTTAGGTCATTTTTTAGTCTGTAAGCTGTAATGTTGAATTCTTCTGTTAATGCAATCAGTTAAGCAAGAACACATGAAGATGCTTATCTTTCATGCATATCATCAGATTATCTCCATATTTGTAAGTTCTTAATCATTTAAATAAATGCATAAGGTGCTTTTGTTCATCTTCTCATACTTTATGGGACTGTGTTAAATGTTGATAGGTCTGCTTCAAAGAAGCAGTTAAATCCTTTGAATAGATAGCAATGATTATTTGTTTGCAGGTTGGATTGGGTAAGAAGAGTCTGGTTGATACAAGAGCCAGATTGTCAGTGTAAGGCACTAATAGCTGATGTAAGACATTACCAAAACGTAATCCACTGATTGAGTCTAGTTTGCAAATGAATTCCATCTTTTGTGTTTGACTCAGTGGCCCAAGATTAGGCACTGATCTGTCCTGCAGCCTAGTCCCTCTCAGAAAACCTTTTAAAATTATTGAATATCTTTGGTCTAATATCTTGCCCTACCTCTTGGTTGCTTCAAGGTTGAGCTACTGAGAATCTAGCCCTATTTGAGGTTCTCAATACTTGGCATCAGGAGTCATCTACTATAAAAAGAAATGTCTAGTCTTATTTGAGGCATTGTGTGGGTATACCCGCTCTGGTTCTGCAGAGCCTAAAGTGCAGAAGATCTCAGTCTTTGACTGAATCTTATCAGTTGGTCCAGGTCCTCCGAGCTGCCCTTGACTGGAGATGGCTACTCCATAGGTAGAATAGGAGACCAACCTGGTTGCTCATTAAAAAAAACCACCACTCAAGATGTGCCAAACGTCCTCCAAGGTGATGGTGGCCTCGCCGGTGGGAAGGTGGAAAGAAGAGGTCTCGTGTGCCATCTCTCGGCAAGTGCCTACATCATCCCAAGGTGGGCACATATAGGAGTTACATAGGCGATGTACCATAACCCAATCTCTCATAATTGATCCTGATCTTTGTCACTGAGGTCTCACAAGTTACCGAAGAGATCACGTGACTTGTGCTCTCGGGAATAGAGCTCTCTCCCCACGTCCTGCATCAGGAAGGGTCATCATGTTTAAAAAAAATTTAAAAAAAATCTGGGCATCCAAAAATCCACTCCAGCGTCGCAATTTGATTTTTATCAAACTACGATGCTAGGGTACAAAATGCCGAAAGTGCACCACCATGGTGCACTTTCCTTTCGAGCGGCGCAGTTTGAAAAGACTCCTATGATTAACGCACTACTGTGTCGCACTTTGGAAATGACCCTGCGGGCCATGAGCTCAGCGTCAGAGTTTACAATTTATTTTCAAACTCCAAACTCCACCACCGTGGCACAATCTGACACCGAGCGGTGCAGTTTTACTTTTGAGTGGCGCTATATAGTGCCACTGCAAAATTACTAACTTTGAAAGCAATAAATGAACTCTAAAAACAAAAAATAAAGCTCAAGTAAGGATCACTTACCGGTGCCCCAATGCCGGGTGGTTGCTGGTACATCCGAACTCGGTCGAAAATGTGCATCAAAATATATTGTTGTGCCATATCGTCAGGAGGTCAGAGCCCAAATCTCAAGGTTGCTAGATGGTTGTGTGTGAAAATGAATTGAAAGTGACCCCTAGGGGCCTTTTTAAGCTTGAAAATTAGGGTTTTTCATCCTGATTGGCTATCCTGCTAGGGTTTTGAACCCTTGAGCATGTTTTTATCTAGTTGAGGCCTATTTTACATCATTTTATTGTGTTTAGACATGTTTTTGGCCTCCTGGAGCCTTTTCTGACCTGTTGGGCACCTTGTCCTCTTTTTTCACGAGATCATCCAAAAATTGAAATTTTTGTCCAATCTCTCAAGGGGGCAATATATTGGCATGTTTTCTCTCGCTAGGCAGTAGTGGGGCAAGATTTTCTTAAAAACAAAAATTATTTTGGCTTTAATCGAGATTGTTTATTCTTTGAACCAACACAACAAGTGCATTGCTTCAAAGAGGGGAAAAATGTAGTCATGTAAAATATACTAATTGACATTGTGCATCTAATCCTGACCACTAACATCGTTTCATCCTGAATCGTCCTTCAGTCTAACCATTTAATCAAATACCCGTATTTGATTAAATTCGTCAATATTCTTCTCTTAATTAAATAAACCAATTATCTAATTAAGTAACCTCTTCTCAATAATTAAATTAAGCATTTTGATCTAATTATCCGATTTAATTAAATAATTAATTTTATTTTATTAAATCTCTAAAGTCTATCTATTAAATTAAATTAATTAAAACCTTATTTAGTTTAATCTAACAATCATCTCTTTTAATTAAATAAATCAAAATCTTTATTTTAAAATTAATCCCTTATCACATTCTTCTCATACTTGATTTAAATAAATCCACAAATTTAAGTCAAATAGGTCACATCATTTAACTCCCCTTCATTAAATTAATTAACTTTGATAAATATAATCTCATATCATGTCCCATCCTCTAGCTTTTGCCACTTGCACATGAAAATAGACTTATTTGATTTATTTAATCTCTATTTTCCTCAACAAGGCATCTTTTAAGGGATATTCTTCAAGTTTGAATTCAAAATCTAAGTTGACATGTACATCCAACAAGGCATTTACTCTCTCTTACATGTCTTTTTCCTTGAGCCAAGTGGCATTTAATGCATTCTTTCTTCCCTCTTGCATGTCATTTCAACAAATTCAAAATTCAAAATATGCATTTATTGGCACAATCATCAAAATTTGCACATCCTCCATCCACTCATAGGTTGACAAGTGGCATCTTTCCATTGGTTGAATGTTATTCCCACATTACTCTATTTTGGGCATGCTTTCAACTTGTCAATCTATAAATAAGAGGCTAATCTCCTCATTTTATCATCCAAATTTTGAGTAAACTTACTATGCCTAAATATTTAGCAAATTCCATCCATTATTATTCAATCTTAGCTAGGTTATGTAGATTTTTCCATTGGAGCACTCACCATCAAGCATCAACAAAGTGGATCAATTATCATCGCACATCAATCTTGCATCATAGGAATTGGGAAAGGGCCAATTTTCACATCAAATTGGCACCAATTCCCCCATGGGATCATGAGTTTCCTAGTTTAATTAGGATTCAATCTCTTTTATTGTCATTTCATTGTATTCTTCATTTATTTTCCTAATTTGAACTTTGAAGATGGATTTCATGGGGAATCCTTATTCTTGCTTGCATTTCACCATCTAATGTGTTTCTTATAATTGTTTTGCGGGTATTAGGATTGAGGTTCACACACTATGTGCATTAATAGTGAATAATTCCTAAGATGTAAGATAGGGGCTCCACTTTTTAATGCCATCAACCTATTTTCAAGCCCTTTAAAAATGTATGAGGCGTAGTCAAAAGGTCAAGAATTGTGATACTGAACATTTGCTAAAATTATCATGGGCACAATTGACATATATTCAGGGACTTCCATTCCCAATTACTGGCCTACCAAAAAATAAGTGTATTTCATATAGGGCTCAAAAAGATCAACATGAAATGGGGGTCCATCACTATCCTCTAGTGGAATTGGTTTGCTACCCTATTTAATTTTGTGTAATGGCAACCTCCAACCCTTATAAATTATTTCCATCCTCCTGAATTCCTTCTCTAATTCTTCACATACGATCTTTCCATTACATACCCCTTCTAATTTAAAAACCTCACCTATTGCATCTTCTGTTATGTGTATCAATGGTTTCCCAAATGGGTCACAAATGGCTTTAAGTTTTGAATTATAATGGGTGGCCAACAATTTCACCAATTCTACATTGACAAATACATTCGGGAAAACCAGCTTCCCGAGATTAAGCTTCCATGGGTTACATACTGGTTCAAAATGATTTCTCCAATAATATTGAAAACTAAAAAGCTCATAATCTTATTGGGGTCCAAATATCACCTATGAGCTTACATTTGTCATCCAATTTATCTAATTCTTCCCTAAGTTGTGCAGATAGTCTGGCTTTGGGTCCAGAGCCAGGTAATTCGTCAATAAGATCTTGATTTAGTTTTCGCTCAGTGCCCTCTAGCTCAATTTCAATTTATTTTTTTTCCCCTTTAGGTTGACTACTTTCCCCTTGTTTTCTACCCTTCAATCTTCCTGAGTTGGTAGCTTCCATTCTTCAAAATTGAAGAATTTAAGGTACAAAGAACTTACTATATTTTTCTTGAAATATTTGAGCCAAAAGAATACCCTGGTCCTTTATTGTCAACTTTTCTTCCTCCACTACCAATTCTACAATAATGTTTTCATTTGATTTCTCTTGATTCATGAAATTACTTATGCTTTGTTGTGCCATTAATGTTTTAGCTAAAGCACGAGTATAGAAGGTTTTTTTTTTAAATTCTCACTGTCACATGCATGTAATTTTATCGGCAAGACATTTTCAAATCTTGGGTGATCCTTTTATTCAGGCTTTAACCAACATTCATTAAACATCTACTAGGACATATTGTAGTTTCCCCAACATTCTAAGTCTTCTCGATAATTATTTTGATTCACTTGTATCTTCATTAGCAAGAAATTATGTATCACTAAGATGTCCCATAGTTTCAACGGTGTTATAAGTCTCCTCAAGAGTTATTCCTTCGATCTCAAGTATGTCACTAAAACTCCTACCAATGAAAACCTATCGCCGTGACTTAGTAGGTCAGGCAGATAATCCTAAGCTTACTCCAAAGGTATATGTCTCGCCGAGATATTTCTTTCGTGCTTCATTGATGAGATCCCCAAGCCAATCCTCTTGGTGTGTTTTCTTTGGCAATTTTGATCACTAAGACATGACAATTTTCTTGCCAATGGAACTACACTTGGTATGACCTTCTTATCTCTCCCTACTGAATTTTGTTTTGTCGATGAATCTCTTCATAGGCTAGACCATGAACCATGTCTTTCCGATTATCATTCATTTTAAACATGTCACCAAGACTTCTACCAATGCAATTCCATCGGTGTATCATGAAGAGTCGGTAGGACACCTTGAAATCATCCCAATAACATTTATCTCAATGTCATTACCCTCCTATGCTTCATCAGCAAAACAGGATGGATGTCTTAGGCTGACTTTATGAATTTTACTCCGATGGCGTTGATCTTGCTGATATATTTCCTTGTGCTTCAAACGATGAGACATATATAAGCTCGATAATAATATCACCCTGATGATAATTGTCTTGCCAATACAACCTCTTCGTCATTGAGATGTGAACTGCATCTTCCTGATGTGCATCCTCAAATGAGATTTTATTAGTATGACATTCTCAACCTCTTGCCAATATACTGAAAAAATATGTATTAGTATAAAATAATTCATGGATTGGAGAGACCTACATCATCTCCTACTGATATGACTTATACACTCAAATGCTTAGGCTCAAGTGAATTCTATGGGATGAAATGATAAAGACTGATGTGAACATGGGTGATTATTTTATACAAAGCAAATTATATCAATTTTATACACACAATATGGAATTCTTTGGAAAAACTATGAGTATAAACAACTATAAAAATTTTTAAAAAATTATAGTTCCAACAGTGGCTCCGTCTGGGGATGAATGATTGTGAGATCATTGCAAGGATCTAGATCTCTGGATGAGCAGACCAAAACTCCAGGGTTATGGATTAGTGAGAAAGATGGAATGAAAAGAAATGGAGATTGAGATGGAATGGTATGAAAATGATCCTATACTACTATACATGGAGAAAATTTTATTTTAAATGAAGGAATTTTAGGATTGTCCATGTACTAGAAATTCCTATTCCTTTTATTTCCTAAACTATTGTGCATGGAGAAATTTTTTTGAGAGGTATGTCAAGAGTTGTCCATGAACTGGCCACCCTTAATCCTTTGTATTCTTCAAGAGAAAAAGTGCTTCAAAAATTGCCAATGTTCAGGCATCTCTTGTTCTTCACCAATCATATTTTGCAAATAATATGAATCTTCACCTCTCTTTCCAACAACAACAAAGGGTCCCAGCCACAAAGCTTCAAATTTCCCATGCTTTCCCTTCTTCTGACACCTGCCATTCCACATCAGCACCAGATCATTTTCTTCAAATTTTCTATCTTTTGCTTTCCTATCAAATAAATACTTCATTTGTGCCTGCAACTTCACATTCTGGTTTTTAGCTACTCTTCTTATCTCGTCAAGCTCTCCCAGCTGCTCCATTCTTTCCTCCATTGGTTCTAGAATGTCTATATCTTCCTGAAGGATAAATTTGTAAACTAGTAACAAATTTTGTAAAGGCATCCTAGCTTGTGTTCCATATACTAGTTCAAATGGGCATTTTCCAATTTCCCTCTTCATAGTGATCTTATTTTCCCACACAACCATCTTCAACTTTGAATCCCAGGCTCTTTTGTTTCCACCTAGCATTCTCCTTATGATATTTAGGAGACTTTTATTACTGGACTCTGCTTGACCATTAGCTTGCAGATGGTAAGGAGCTGCATAAGAAATATTGATGCCATGTGTACTAAAAAAATATTTGAACTCAGCAGATCTGAAACACATCCCATTGTTTGTAATCAATCTTATCGGTGTGCCAAATCTGGTAATAATATTCTCCATTAAGAAATTGATCACAACTTTACTTGTTGCTTGCTTGGTTGGGACTGCCTCTACCCATTTGGTGAAGTAATCAGTAGCTACCAATATCCACTTATGTCATCCTCTTGATTTCTCTTGTATCTCCCCAATAAAGTCAATCCCCTATTGATGGAAAGGGGCTTCAATCTACAGAGGTCTAAGTGGTAAAGCTCCTTCATATTTCATTATCCTTGAGAACTTCTGACATGATTCACATCTTCTTACTTATGAAAATGAGTCATTAAAAACTTTGGACCAATAATAACCTACCCTAAGAATCTTGTGTGCAATTTTTTTTGTAGAATAATGACCTCCACAGACCCCTTCATGCATCTCTCTTAAGACATGTTTAGCTTGTGATTCATCTAGGAATAATAACAACATCCCATCCCTATTCTTCCAAAACAAATTGCCTTCCATGAACACATATTTAGATGCCCATAGCTTCAAAGTTCTTTGAATATCACTTAATCCTTCAGGACATTTCATGTGTCTAAGGTAATACATGATATTTGTGTACGAAGAAGTATGCTCAATGTTAGCAACTTTATTTTCTTCATCTTCTATGTTACAAATTTGATTTACTTTGATATTTGTTTCTGCCATTAACCTGGCCAAACCCTGTCCTCACTAATTTAGTGATTTGTATTTCCATATCAAATTCTTGAATTTTATTAATCCACCTACATCTCTTCCCTGTTACTTTTGACTGTGTCAGGATATCTTTGACAGCTGCATGAGGGACATAGGAAATCACTTTGGCTCCAACAAGATACGGTCTAAAAGCCTTTGTGGCTTTCACCAATGCAAATGCTTTTTTTTCCATTATATCATACTTCAATTCTAACCCCTGCAATGACTTGCTGAAAAAAGACATAGGCTGCTCATGACCTTCCTCATTCTTTTGTAACATAACAACAACTATAGTGTGTAATGAAGCAAATGAAAATATTTGGAAGGGTTTTGAAAAATCTAGAGACTTAAGGATAGGGGCTTCCTTGATGGCCTTTTTGATAGATAAAAAAGCTTCCAATGCTTCTACAGTCCAGTCTATTTTGTGTCCCTTCCTTAGCATTTTTTATATCGGCTTAATAATTTCAAAAAAATTAGACACGAATCTCCTAACAAAGTTGATCTATCAAAAAAATGATTGGATGGCCTTGACAATTTTAGGAATAGGGATTTTATCTATGGCCTCTACCCTCTTAGGATCTATTCTAATTCCATCCTTCGATACAATATGTCCTATAAGTTTACCCTCTATGACTACAAAATGACAGTTTTTAGGGTTTAGACTAATACCATATTCTAAAGCCTTAATGAATATTTTTTCCAAATGTTCTACATGATCTTCACCCATTTTTGAATAAGCAGTAAGGTCATCTTGATATACTACCATTATAGCATTAATCAGGTTTGCAAATGCTACGTCCATAGGCCTTTGGAAGGTTGCTCCTCCATTTGTGAGACTGAATGGCATTCAAACATAAACATATGTTCCCCATGGGGTTGTAAAATTTGTCTTGTACTGCTCAAATTCTTTGACTTTGACTTCATTGTAACTAGAGAACCCATTAATCATAAACAACAGCTCACACCCTGTCACTTTATGTAGTATAGCTTCTATATTAGGTAGAGGGTAATTATCCTTGAGGGATGCCACATTTAGATTTTTGAAGTCCACACACAATCTGATATCCCCAATTTTCTTCCTCACAGAAACCAAGTTTGAAACCCAAGTTGAATGCCTGATGGGTTTGATGATACCCCCATCTCTAAGCTTAGCCAATTCTTCCTGCATTTTTGGTTCCAATGTTGGGTTTGTTAGAAATGTAAAATTTTGAATATTTCACAGTCAATTGCATTCATGAGTTTCCAAAATAAGTCCTCATCATAAGCATAAAATTCCTTCCTCATGGTGTATTGCTTATATTTCATCATATCATCCATTAGAATTCATCTAGTCCTTGATATTTCATTGTATTACCCATATCGGCAAGACAAGGTGCAGGTCTCTCCGACCTATATTTTTCACTAATGTATACTTGTTGTGGATTATCGGTAGGACACATCTTTTGTTTTGGCGACAGAAAGATCATATCAGCAAGAGAATTCTATCAGGATGAGTCACAGCAAACTCATATATGTCTCATCGACCAGCACATGGAATGATCTATCGACCAAACAAAAGACTATCAGAGTAATGTCTTACCAAAAGTATCGGGTCTTGTTGATAAAGCGCAAAAGGATTCCATCAGATGGCTATCGGGAGGAAGCTACATAGTCTTGCCGACTCAAATGTCATACCGATAAAGGTATGCATTGGAAAGAGGAAGTTTCATATTGGCAAGAATGATTTCACCAGGGTGAGGTCTCACCGAATGGGTCGTGTCTCACCGACCAGTGCATGAGAAAGAACACATCAGCAGGAGATTCATCATCAGAGTGAAGTCATAGCGAATTCTTTGTGTCTCACTAACTAGAGTGGAACGACCAAGCACATCGGCCAAGGTAAAGGTATTTGGGATGAGGTCTTAGCGAATTCATAATTTCTTACCGACCAGCTATAAAGATATACATTTCAGTAAGACTAAGATGCATTGGAGTAAGCTCTCAGCGAATGGCTCCAGTCTTGTCGACAAAACACAAAAGGATTTTATCGAAAGGTTTTCGAGGTGAGGTCTCGGTGAGTACCTCTGGTCTCGCCGACATGCATAGGGGAATTCTATCAAAGGTTATCGGGGTAAGGTTATACAGTCTTGCCGACTGGTTTTGTCATGCTGACATTTTGTTGCATCGGTGGAGAATGGTATTGTCACAGCAACAAAATGTGAACTTAAGGAAATTTTTCGGCAAGACATTTGGCATCGGTATGAGTCTTTTCGAAGATTCATAGTCTTGACGATGAAATTTATTTCATCAGTAAGATCAATTTCATCAATGAGAAACTTGAAGGTCACGCCAAGATGTGGTTTCATCGGCGAAAAAGTGGTTACGTTTTAGTGACCAAAAAATTACCACGAGGTGCATCTCGGTAAAATGCAGTCTGATCTATGAGACGTCTCCCCGACAACAGAGGTCACAGCAAAACACAAAGGATGCAGGATGACTGTCGGTGAGACATTGGCCTTCGGTATGACTATGGGATGTCTCAACGAATGTCTCAGAGATGATTGGCAGAGCCCGAATACAATTGAGCAACAATGTTGGAATGCAAAGTGATGTGTCTTTTCAAATATTGGTGTATAAATATTCTTTTCTGATTGTAATTATGGGGAGATTAGATAACAACAAACAAAAATGGATAGCAGAATACAGTGGAACACAATGTTTCACAAATATGAGACTATGTTGAATGTTTAAAATCATGGAGATATCAATTTAAATCTTTTAATATGGTGTAGTTGTTTCTGGTATCAGTTGTTTATGGTGCTCGTTGAAAGCATTATTGAAGTTGTCTCCAATATGGTGTTTTCTGGTTATTTAAATTGGTGTAACAAGTTTATATCTGGTTTGTCAGTGCACATTTTTTGCATTTGTATGATCAATTGATTGGTTCTTTCCAGTAAAGATTAAATCCTTTAAGTTGATCATAGTAATTAGGGAATGCTAGTTGGATCAATAAGAAGAACTCAGTAATCATAACCTTGCATGTTTATACAAGCTATAAACTAAATCATATGTTGAACAACTTGAATGTTTGCTAGAATGAAGTACTTGTTTTAGATTTCTCTTGAATCTGTATACCCCATAAGACACTAGTCTCCACAGTTTCAGCATTCAATTTTATTCAATTCTTTTTACATCTATTAACTGAACATATTAGGTTTTAGTTTTAATATTGTATACAATTTATACTAAATTTAGTCTTATTTGTCCATCTCCATCTGCCATCGTCGACAAATCACTGCAAGAGAGAAGATCAAAATTCAAGTCTTCCCAATTCATACATGTACACCCGCCTAGGTCTAGTAGCACCTGAAGAGTAGAATGTTTAAGCCATTTAACCTTATCTGTTACCCTAAAACATACCAAGAGATTGGAAGCCTCTTGAGGTATTTTTACCTGCATTTTTGAGAGCTAACAAATTGGCAACTCTCCTGGGGAATTAACTTAGAATCTGTGCCTTAATCATAGAGTTAGAAACTTTAAATAGACTCCGTTGGGAATAATAAGTAAAAAAAAATTCTCACTTTGAAAAAAGTGAGTGGTGACTCTGATAACAACATTGCAACATGAATGGAAGAAGATCTCAATATAGGGGAGGTCATACTAGAGCCCCTGCTGGTAGTAGTAAGTGGACACACAAGGATGATAAGGTTGATAAGGGTAAAAGGATAAGTGAGGACATGTGCATGACGAACAAAGACAAATCATCAATACCATATTATGAAAAATATGGCTGTTATGATACATGGAGAGATAATTCAAGTACAGAGCCTTGTACCCCAGAAGATCAAAGGAATCCTTTTTATGATCCTCAAAAATAGGCTGAGTTTAGAGCTGAACTTGAGGCTGAACGAATCAGAATTCAAAATGAATATGATCAGAAAATGGAAGGTAATCAGAATGGAATTCAACATGAATATGATCAGAAAATGGAAGGTAATTAGAGTGGACCCACTGATCAAGAAACTCCTCAAGAATATTATGAATCTTTAACTTATGAAGAAGTAAAAGCACGGTTTGAATCTCAAAGAAAGGAGAGAGAAGAATAGGAGAGGTCCCAAATGATACAAGCAATGAGAGAATTCAAATTGCAGAAAGTTTAGAACATTGCTCATATAGCTGGTTGCCCCCCAAAGTATGTACCACCTCATAAATAGGGTAATCATGGTGCAGGGCCTTCTAAGCCACCAAGGGTTCCTCACCATCAAGTTGGGAATGAATACAGACAACCAAATCATCCACCTCATATTCCCACACAACATACATACACACAGTCACCTCATGGTCAACATTATATGCCACATCATAATACACAATATAATAACTCAATGTATCAATACCCACCTAACCCTCCCCCTCATCAGCACACAACAATGATCAGATAGTTTGATTTAGTAGGGTTTCATTTATACCCTTACCCTATGGATGCCAGCTGAAGAAGTCTGGTGCCTAAATTTACAGGGAGTAGTTCAATTTCTGTTGAAGACCGTTTAAGGAGTTTCAATGCCTTCATTCAAGATTTGGATGTACCTTATGAAGATTTACATATGAGGTTGTTCATGATGTCGCTTATTGAAGAAGCTAGGGATTGGTTCAATAGCCTAACAACAACCTCTATTGATTCTCTCCAAATATTTTAAGACTGATTCCTTAAGCAATATGGGAATCTAAGTGCACCAGATGTTGCTCTTCATGAATTGATTCGAATTCAGAAAATTTAGAATGATTCAATTTTTGACTTCAAACAAAAATTCAATAAACTACATAATAGAATACCTCCTAGATCAAAGTTTCTAGACTCTGTAGCATTGAGTGTTTACCTGAATGCCTTCGATCCTAAAACAGGGTCTGAATTGAGAAATAGGTTCCCAAGAGACTTGGTTGAGGCCCAAAAGACAGCATTAACAATTGAAAATAACAAAAGGGCTACTGGGATAATTGATAAAAGAGACAATCATAGGGCTCCTCAATAAACCAATAATTACCAATACAAATAGGAGAACACATACATGAATGAAAGGCCTAGGCTGCATGACATGCCTTATAACACAAATTGGAAGGATGGGAAGCCTATAACAAAAAGGCCTAGAAACAAAGAGACTCCTAATCCATTAAGAAAGAAGGTAACCTATATGGTGAATAACAATTATTTCTATGAATTTTGTGATAAGCCACATTCACCAGAATATTGTGTTGTAGCCCAAAGAATGCAAGAAGAAGGAATGTTGATGGGAAATGATGGAGAAGATCACATAGTGTATCTAACTTCAAATACTTTTCACCGTGTTGAGGAGAGGTACTCATCTTCAGAGGATGAAGGTTATGAGTATGATGTTTCAAATCAGATGTACAATGTCCACATGGCTAAACAACATATCCTTTCTGATTCTGAGGAAGATTATACAAAGCAACATTCTGATGAGATGCCTACTCAGGGCAGCATGAGGAAGCTTATTGAAGAAGAGATAGATAGATTAACTGTTGCTACAGTTGAAGAAGCAAAGAGTAAGTACTGGTTGAGAAATAGGACAGTGAATGAGAAGGAAGGTGTCCCTAGGGGAATCTTTATGAAGGGTCAAAAGGTGACACAAGGAGCTTCAAAGAAAATAGAAAACAAACAAAATGATAAAAGTGAACAAAAGCCTGTCCAAAAGGAGGAAGTAAAGGAATTGCACAAAGAAATGCAAAAGACTGATCAACCAAGTAAAAGAGAAAAAGAAGAGAACAAAGGAGAAACATCAAAACAAAATAAAATGATTAAGGATGAGGGTTATTCTTTTGACTTCACTCAGGCTTTATCTCAGGTAAAAATGTTTGTACCATTACTTGAGATGATGAAAATTAAGGAATACAGAGACAGTGTTGTTCAATTAATAACAAATGGAGATGAAAAACATATAAATTCTGAAAGTAAGATGGCTGCTAAAAATAAGCAAGAGAAAGTAAATATCCCAGAAGTGTGCCTTAGTAATTAGGTGTTAAATTCCCCACCAGTTGATCCTTTTTTCACTACATTACTAATAAATAACAAATTGTTGAGGAACTGCATGATAGACTCTGGCGCTGCCATGAATATTATGCCAGTAGGAGTTATGAAATAGCTTTGTATGTGGGTGGATACTATTGGAGGGAAGTGCTATGCAATGGATAATAGACATGTTCCTGTGGTGGGTGTAATGAAAGATGTTGAAGTCAAGCTAGCTGCTTATCCTCAAGTGGCCTATAATATTGATATAATAGTAATAGACACCCCTCCTCATTTTGGTATGCTTCTATCAAGAAAGTGGACAACCGCGGTTGGTGGAAATGTTTAGTTTGATCTGTCTTATGCAATAATTCTAGTAAATGGTCAGGAAGTGAAGTTATACATGGAGCCAAGGATGAATCAGGTTGTTGACTGTGTATCATAGGATCAAATCAATTGTTTTTGTGATGTCAATTTTGGGAGTTTTAAGATAGAACCAGCCCAGCCGGAATTAACCAATAGTGATCCAATTGAAAAGGATGTGGCACAAAATTGCAATGAAGTTTGGAAAATGTATTTCGATGGAGCATGCAACCAAGAAGGTAATGGAGCTGGGATTATGTTTTTTTTGCCTAAAGGTATTACATTTAAGTATTCATTCCTGTTAACATTTGAATGTACAAACAATGTGGCAGAATATGAAGCTTTAATAATAGGTTTGAATATAGCTATGAAACATAAAATCAAGTTGCTGGTTGTTCTAGGGGATTCTGAGTTGGTTGTTTCACAAGTTAGATCTAAATATGCAGCAAAACATAAAATATTGAAACAATATAGGAATGTTGTATGGGATACAATTGAGTTGTTTGATGCATTCTCAATTGAGTGGATTGATAGGTCAAAAAACATAATGGCAGACTTTCTAGCAAATGTGGTGCTAAAAAGAGATGACATTACATTGGCTAGAGTATCACAAATTGAGTTCAAAACAAGGCTTGTTGTGCCTGATAACATATATAGCTGGCAGGTCTTTAACAATGATACTGACCTTTTGAAATTCCTCCACTGTATAGATCAATATGAAGCCCAAGAGATTGACTTCAACGCCTTTGTTGAAGAAGTGGATGGGAAGCAAACAGTATTTGGAAAGGAGATCTTACAGCTTAAAACAAATAAGCTTCCTAAAGGCTTAGTGGCATTGGAGAGGGTGTATGATGGAAATGATAGGTCTCTCATGAAGCAAACACCAGTTAAAAGGGAAGATATTGAAGAGATTAACTTGGGAACTGAAATTGCACCAAGAAACGTGTACATAGGGAAGAAGATAAGCCCTACAATTAGAAGAATGCTGATAGAGTTGCTAAGAAAATATAAACATGTGTTTTCCTGGTCTCATAAAGATCTAAAAGCATACTAGGAAGATTTTTTTCAGCATGAAATACCATTGAAGCTAGATGCTAAGCCATTCAGACAAAATAAAAGACCCATAAATCCAACATTGGAGCCTAAGATGCAAGAGGAATTGGCAAGGCTCAGAGATGGGGGAATCATTAAATCATTCAGACATTCAATGTGGGTCTCAAACTTGGTCCCTGTGAGAAATAAAAATAGAGATATCAGGTTGTGTGTAGACTTCAAAAATCTAAACATGGCATCCCTCAAAGATAATTATCCTCTACCCAATATGGAGGCTATATTGCATAAGGTAACAAGGTGCAAACTATTATCTATGATGGATGGGTTATCATGCTATAACCAGGTCAAGGTCAAAGAGTCTGAGCAATATAAGACGGCATTTACAACTCCTTGGGGAACATATGTATACATGAGAATGCCATTTGGTCTTACAAACGTAGGAGCAACTTTCCAAAGAGCTATGGATGTGGCATTTGCAGATTTGATCAATGCTATCATGGTGGTGTATTAGGATGACCTAACTACTTATTCAAAGAAGGTTGAGGATCATGTACAACATTTGGAGAAGGTATTTATTAAAGCCTTAGAATATGGTATCAGCTTAAACCCTAAGAAGTGTCATTTTGCAGTCACAGAGGGTAAGCTCTTGGGACATATTGTTTCAAAAGAAGGGATTAAGATAGATCCTGAGAGGGTTGAGGCCATTGATAAAGTTCATGTCCCTAAAACTGTTAAGGCTATATAGTCATTCTTTGGATAGATTAATTTCGTTAGGATATTTGTTTCTAACTTTGCTGAGATCATTAAACCCATATACAAAATGTTGAAGAAGTGACAAAAGGTAGAGTGGACTGCAGAAGCCTTGGAAGCTTTTATATACATAAAACGGGCCATCAAGGAGGCTCCTGTCCTCAAATCTATGGATTTTGCAAAACCTTTTTAGATATTTTCTTTTGTCTCAATGCACATTATTGTTGTTGTTATGTTACAAAAGAATGAGAATGGTTATGAACAGCCCATGTCTTTCTTCAGTAAGTCATTATAGGGGTCTGAATTAAAGTATGATATAATGGAAAAGTAGGCATTTGCATTAGTAAAAGTTGTAAAAGCTTTTAGGCCATATCTTGTTGGAGCAAAGGTGGTTGCTTATGTCCCTCATGCAGCTGTTAAGGATATTCTAACATAGTATGAAGTAACAGGAAAAAGATGCAAATGGATTAACAAAATCTAGGAGTTTGACATGGAAATACAAATTACTAAACTGGTAAGAGGTCAGGGCTTGGCTAAGTTGATGGCAGAAGTGAATATTGAAGCAAACCAAATCTGCAATGTAAAAGAAGAGACTGCAATTGCGAGTATTGATCATACTCCATGGTATGCAGATATCATGCATTATCTTAAATACATGAAGTGTCCAGAGGAATTGAGTGATAACCAAAAAAGAACTTTGAAGTTGCAAGAATCTAAGTATGTCTTCATGGATGGAGATCTATTTTGGAAGAATAGGGATGGTATACTATTGTTATGTTTGGATGAATCACAAGCTAGGCATGTCCTAAGTAAAATGCATGAAGGGGTTTGTGGAGGACATTACTCAGCAAAGACAGTTGTGCATAAAATTCTCAGGGAAGGTTATTACTGGCCAAAGGTTTTTAATGACTCTTTTACATATGTAAGAAAATGTGAGGCATGCCATAAATTCTCTAGAAAATTGAAGTATTAGGGAGCTTTGCCACTTCGACCCTTGCAGGCTGATGCCCCTTTTTATCAATGGGTAATTGATTTCATTGTAGAGATACAAGAAAAATAAAGTGGAGGACATAGATGGATACTGGTGGCCACTGATTATTTTACCAAATGGGTAGAAGTAGTCCCAACTAAACAGGCTACAAGTAGAGTTGTGACAAATTTTCTAATGGACAACATTATTACCAGATTTGGTACACCAATACGATTGATCACTGACAATGGGATGTGTTTTAGATCATATGAGTTCAGAAACTTTTGTAGCACATATGGTATTACCATTTCTTATGCAGCTCCTTACCATCCACAAGCCAATGGTCAAGTAGAGTCTAGTAATAAAAGTCTTTTGAAGATTATAAGGAGGATGCTAGGTTAGAACAAGAAAGCTTGGGATTCAAAATTAAAACTAGCTATTTGGGCTGATAGGATTACAGTAAAAAAGGCAATTGGAAAATCTCCATTTGAATTGGTGTATGGGACACAAGCCAAGATGCCTTTGCAGAATTTGTTACCAGTCTACAAGTTTGTCCTTCAAGAATATTTGGATATTCTAGAACCTATGGAGGAAAGAATGGAACAGCTAGCTGAACTTGATGAAATAAGGAGAGTTGCCCAAAACCAAAACATGAAGTTACAGATGTAGATGAAGTATCTATTTGATAAAAAGGCGAAGGATAGAAAATTTAGAGAAAGTTATTTGGTATTGATGTGGAACACAAGGTTCCAGGAGAAGGGCAAGCATGGGAAGCTTGAATCCTTGTGGTTGGGACCTTTTGTGGTTGTTGGAAAAAGAGGTGAAGATTCGTACTATCTACAAAATATGGCTGGTGAAGATCAAGAGTTGCTCGTGCATGGACAATTTCTGAAACATTTTTTCTCTTGAAACAATATGGAGGATCAAGGATTGCCAGTGCATGGACAATTCTTAACAATCCTCTTAAAATTTTATCTTCCATGCACAATAGTCTAGGAAATAAAAGGAATAGGACTTGCCAGTACATGGACAATCCTGATTTTCCTTCTTTCAAAATAAATTTTTCCATGCACAGTAGTGTAGGGTCACATTCATTTCCATTCATTCCATCTTGCTCACTTCATCCATCACCTTGAGTTTGGTTTGCTCACCCAGAAATTTGGATCCTTGCAATGATCTCACTATCATTCATTCCTAGACGGAGCCACTATTAGAACTGTAAAATTTTGAATATTTCACAGTCAATTGCATTCATGAGTTTCCAAAATAAGTCCTCATCATAAGCATAAAATTCCTTCCTCATGGTGTCTTGCTTATATTTTGTCATATGATCCATTAGAATTCATCTAGTCCTTGATATTTCATTGTATTACCCATATCGGCAAGACAGGGTGAAGGTCTCCCCGACCTATATTTTTCACTATGTATACTTGTTGCAGATTATCGATAGGACACATATTTTGTTTTGGTGATAGAAAGATCATATCGGTAAGAGAATTCTATCAGGATGAGTCATAGCGAACTCATATATGTCTCACCGACCAACACGTGGAATGATGTATCAGCCAAACAAAAGACTATCGAAGTAATGTCTTATTGAAAGTATCGGGTCTTGCCGATAAAGCGCAAAAGGATTCCATCAGATGGCTATCGGGAGGAAGCTACATAGTATTTCTAACTCAAATGTCACACCGATAAAGATATGCACTGGCAAGAGGAAATTTCATATAGGCAAGAATGATTTCACCAAGGTGAGGTCTCACCGAATGGGTCATGTCTCACCGACCAGTGCACGAGAAAGAACACATTGACAGGAGATTCATCATTGGAGTGAAGTCATAGCGAATTCTTTGTGTCTCACTGACTAGCGTTGAACAACCAAGCACTTCAGCCAAGGTAAAGGTATTTGGGATGAGGTCTTAGCAAATTCATAATGTCTTACCGATCGGTGATAAAGATATACATTTTGGTAAGACTAAGATGCATCGGAGTAAGCTCTCAGTGAATGACTCCAGTATTGCCGACAAAACACAAAAGGATTTTATCGAAAGGTTTTCGAGGTGAGTTCTCGGTGAGTACCTTCGGTCTCGCCGACATGCGCAGGGGAATTCTATCAAAGGTTGTTGGGGTAAGGTTATACAGTCTTGCCGACCCGTTTTGTCACACCGACATTTTGTTACATTGGTGTGAGAATGGTATTGTCATGGTGACAAAATGTGAACCTAAGGAAATTTCTTGGTGAGACATTTGGCATCGGTATGAGTCTTTTCGAAGATTCATAGTCTTGCCGATGAAATTTATTTCATTGGTAAGATCAATTTCATCAGTGAGAAACTTGAAGGTCATGCCGAGATGTGGTTTTGTCAGCAAGAAGGTGGTTACGTTTCAGCAACCAAAAAATCACCACGGGGTGCATCTCAATAAAACGCAGTGTGATCTATGAGACGTCTCCCTGACAACAGAGGTCATAGTGAAACACAAAGGATGCAGGATGACTGTCAGTGAGACATTGGCCTTCGGTATGACTATGGGATGTCTCGACGAATGTCTCAGAGATGATTGGCAGAGCCCAAATACAATTGAGCACCAATGTTGGAATGCAAAGTGATGTGTCTTTTCAAATACTGGTGTATAAATATTCTTTTCTGATTGTAATTATGGGGAGATTAGATAAGAGCAGATAGAAATAGATAGCAGAATACAGTGGAACACAATGTTTCACAAATATGAGACTATGTTGCATGTTTAAAATCATGGAGATATCAATTGAAATCTTTTAATATGGTGCAGTTGCTTCTAGTATTAGTTGTTTATGGTGCTCATTGAAAGCATTATTGAAGTTATCTCCAATATGGTGTTTTCTGGTTATTTAAATTGGTGTAACAAGTTTATATCTAGTTGTCAGTGCACATTTTTTGCATCTATATGATCAATTGATTGGTTCTTTCTAGTAAAGATTAAATCCTTTAAGTTGATCATAGTAATTAGGGAATTTCAGTTGGATCAATAAGAAGAACTCGGTAATCATAACCTTGCATGTTTATACAAGCTATAAACTAAATCATATGCTGAACAACTTGAATTATTGCCAGAATGAAGTACTTGTTTTAGATTTCTCTTGACTCCGCATACCCCATAAGGCACTAGTCTCCATAGTTTCATCGTTCAGTTTTATTCAATTCTTTTTACATCTGTTAACTGAACATATTAGGTTTTAGTTTTAATATTGTATACAATTTATACTAAATTTAGTCTTATTTTTCCATCTCCATCTGCCATCGTGGACAAATCACTGCAAGAGAGAAGATCAAAAGTCAAGTCTGCCCAATTCATACAGGTACACCTACCTAGGTCTAGTAGCACCTGAAGAGTAGAAGGTTTAAGCCATTTAACCTTGTTTGTTACCCTAAAATGTAACAAGAGATTGGCAACCTCTTGAGGTATTTTTACCTACATTTTTTAGAGCTAACAGGGTTAATAGGTCTTTGCTTATGCCTAAATGGATTTGGATCGCGCTTCAATGGGATTTCATGTTGAAATAAATCCTCTCTATATGCTTTGAGATCTTTATAAGACCACACAAACACATGCTTATATTTTCTTAATAATGCAATCAACATTCTTCAAATTGTTGTGCTTATTTTCTTCTCAATATATACCTTTTTTAGCACCAACTTAGTCCCCAAATTCATTTCTTCAATATCTTCCCTCTTGACTAGTGTTTGCTTCATGAGGGACCAATCATTTCCATCATATACCCTTTCCAACGCTACTAATCCTTTTGGAAGCTTATTGGTTTTAAGTTGCAAGACCTCCTTCCTGAACACTATTTGCTTTCCATCTACTTCCTCCACAAAGGCATTGAAGTCAATTTCTTGAGTTTCATACTGATCTATATACTGAAGAAATTCTAGAAGGTCAATATCATCATTAAATACCTGCCAACTGTATATATTCTTAGGCACAACGGGTCTTTTTTTAAATTCAATTTGAGACACTCCAGCCAGTGTAATGTCATCTCTTCTTAGTGCTACATTGGCTAAAAAATCTGCCATTATATTTTTTGACCTATCTATCCACTCAATGGAGAAAGCATCAAACAACTCAATTATGTCCCATACAAAATTCCTATATTGCTTCAGTCTCTTGTGTTTTTATGCATAATTTGATTTAACTTGTGAAACAACTAGCTTAGAATCCCCTAGAACAACTAGCAATTTGATCTTATGTTTCATAGCTATGTTCAAACCTATTAACAAAGCTTTGTACTCTGCTATGTTGTTCTTACATTCAAATGCCAACAAAAAATAATATTTAAATTTAATTCCTTTAGGTGAAATAAATACTCTCCCTACTCCATTACCTTCTTGGCTACATGCTCCATCAAAGTACATCTTCCACACACCATCATGGTTTTTTGCAACATACTTATCAATTGGATTAGCATTGACTAGTTCTGGCTGGGCTAGTTCTATTTTAAAATTCCCAAGATCCACATCACAAAAACAATTGACTTCATCTTGTGGTACACAATCTACAATTTGATTCATCCTCAGCTCCATGTACAACTTAACCTCCTGACCGTTCACTTGAATTGTTGCATAAGATAAATCAAATTGGTCATTTCCCCCAACTTTTGATGTCCATTATCTTGATAGAAGCATTCCAAACTGAGGAGGGGTATCAATCACTGTTATATCTATATTATAAGCCTCCTGAGAATAAGTAGCTAGTTTGACTTCAATATCTTTCATAACACCTACTACTGGAATAGGTCTGGTATCCATTGCATAGCATTTGCCAATATTAGTATCTACCCACATTCCAAGTTGTTTCATAACTCCAACTGGCATAATATTGATTGCAGCACTAGAGTCTATCATGCAATTCCTCAACAATTTGTTATTTATAAGTAATGTAGTGAAAAAAGGATCAACTTGTGGGGGATTTATTAATACATCATTTAGGAAGACTTCTGGAACACTCACCTTCTCTTGCTTATTAACCATCTTAGTGGCTATCTTATTCTCAAAACTTGTGTTTTTCTCATTCCCATTTGATATCAGTTGAATAGCACTAGCCCTATACTCCTTAATTTTCATCATTTCAAGCAATGGGACATACATTTTCACCTGAGATAAAGCCTGAGTGAAATCAAAAGAAGAACCCTCTGCTTTGATAATTTTTTTTGCTCCAACATTTCTCCTTTGTTTTCTTCCTTTTCCCTTTTATTTTTTTGATCAATCTTTTATTTTTCTTTGTTTAACTCTTTACTTTCCTCCTTTTGGACAAGCTTCTATTCATTCTTATCATGTTGCTTGTTTTTTGTCTTCTTCAAAACTCCTTGTATTATTTCTTTATCTTTCATAAATATTCCTCTTGGAACACCTTCCTTTTCATTCATTTCCCTATTTCTTAACCAATACTTGCTCTTTGCTTGTTCAACTGCAGCAATGGTTAACTTCTTTATTTCCTCTTTCGTGGGTGTCCTTATATTACATTGAGTAGGCATATCATTAGGGTATTGTTCTACATGATTCTCTTCATAATAAAAAAAAACTTGTTGTTCATCCATGTGGACATTGTACCTTTGATTTGAGATATCATACTCATAGCCTTCATCTTCTAAAGATGAATATTTCTCCTGAATAGGGTGAAAATTATTAGAGTTCAAATACACTGTGTGATCCTCTCTACTGTTAACTACTAACATCCCTTCTTTCTATGTCTCTTGAGCTACAATTTAGTGATCTGGGGAATGTGGTCCATCACAACTTTCACACCAAAGATTATTGTTGACCATATGCACTCCTTTCTTCCTCAATGGATCAAGAGTTTCTTTGTTCCTAGGTCTATCTATTACAAGTTTTCCATCCTTCTAGTTTGTATTGTAAGGCATGTCATGTAATCTAGGCCTTTCATTTTTGTATGTGTTCTCCTGCTTATACTGATAATTATTGATTTGTTGAGGAACCCTAGGATTATCTCTCCTACTGATCATCCCAATAGCTTTCCTATTGTTTTCAATGGTCAATGTTACCTTTTTGGCTTCAGCTACATCTCTTGGAAACCTATTCCTCAGTTCATACCATATTTTTGGATTGAATGCTTTCAAATAATCACTCAATGCTCTAGGGTATGCCAATTTTGACCTAGGTGGTATCTTGTTCTACAATTTGTTGAATCTTCGGTTAAAATCATAAAGTGACTCATTCTATTTTTTTTGAATTCCCACCAATTCATGAAAAGCAATGTCTGGTGCATAGAGATTCCCATACTATTCAAGAAATCGATCCTGAAATTCTTGGATGGAATCCATAGAAGCTGTTAGTAGACTATTCAACCAATCTCTAGCTTCTTCAGTGAGTGACATCATGAACAACCTAATATGTAAATCCTCATATGGAAAATCCAAATCTTGGACAAAAGCATTAAAACTCCTCAAATGATCATCAACAGTAATTGCACTACTCCCTGTAAACCTAGGGACAAGACTTCTCCAACTGTTATCCATAAGGTAAGGATATAATTAAAACCCTATTAAATCAAACTATTTGATCATCATTGTGTATTGTTGAGGGGGTGGGTTACACGGGTGTTGATACTAGTACAATGGATTATTATATTGTGTATGAGGAAGTGTCACATATTGTTGACCATGAGGTGGTTGGGTATTTGGATATTGTGATGGGTTGTGTGGTGGAAGGTTTGGTTGTTTGTATTGATTTCCTATTTGATTATGAGGAACTTTTGATGGATTTGAAGGCCCTTCATTATTGTTTCCTTGCTTATGAGGTGGTATATACTTTGAAATACTAGTTGTCTGAGCATTAATTAGATAATTCTATAATTTCAAGTCTTGGAGTTCCTTTATCAGTTGGAGCCTTTTTTGTTCGTACTCTGCTTTTTCTCTTTCTGCTTCTTGTCTCAGAAAATCCAATTGTACTTCCAATTCTTTGTGAGTCAAGAACTCATAACTCTCTTGAGGGGTTACATTATCAATGGGATAATTTTTCTTACTGTCCATTCTTTGATCATTTTCCTACCGATACTTGATTCTTTCAGCCTCGAGTTTAGCATCAAATTTTTCTTGTTTTTAAGGGTTATAAAAAGGATTTATTTTTTCTTCAGGAGTACAAGGTTCTCCATGTGAACTATCTCTCTATGTATCATAACGGTCATATGTCTCACAATGTGGTCTTGATGCTTTGTCTCTGTTTGTTATGCACATGTCATCAGATATCTTCTTACCCTTATCATCTTTATGTGGCCACTTACTATTTCTAGTCGAACCTCCTTTGTATTGGGACCTTCTACCATTCATATTGAATTGATGCAATGTTTTTATCAGATTCGCCACTCACTTTCTTAAAAGTGAGAAAGTATTGTTATTTCTTATTCCTAGTGGATTCTATATAGGATTTTTGACTCTATGACTAAGGCCCTTACTTTGAGTTGACTCCCCAGTAGAGTCGCCAATTTGTTAGCTCTCAAAAACGCAGGAAAAATACCTCAAGAGGTTTCCAAACTCTTGGTATGTTTTAGTGTAATAGACAAGGCCAAATGGTTTTAGACCTTCTTCTCTTCAAGTGCTACTAGACCTAGGTGGGTACACCTATATGAATGAGACAGACTTAATTTGTGTTTACTCCCTAAAGTAATTCATCCACAATGGAAAATGGGAGTGGATAAATGAATTTTATTTTGGTAGAAATTGTATAACCAATATCAAGGCTAAAATCTAATATGTCTAGTTAATAGATGTAAAAAATGAATGAAACTAAATGATGGAGTGGAAGAGAATAGTGCCTTATTGGGTGTAACAGAGTCAAATGAAAGATCTGAAATGAGAAACTTCTTTCTGGAAGATACTCTAATTGTTTGGCATATAAATTTGAGTTTACAACTTATATAAACATGCAAGAATATGATTACCAAGTTCTTCTTAATGATCCAAATGAGATTCCCTAATTACTATGATTGACTAAAAGGATTTAATCTTTCCTTGAAAGAACCAATTAATCAAACCATACAAATACAACAAGTGTGCACTGATAAATTGAATATACACTTGATATATCAATTTAAATAAATAGAAAACATCAACCTTGGAGACAACTTCGGCAATACCTTCAACTAACACAATAAAAAACTGATACCAGAAATACACCACGACATCAAATGATTTTCATTGATATCTCCATAATTTAAAACATGCATCATAGTCTCATAGTTGTAAACATTATTATCTACTGTATCCTTTTTCCTATTAGCCTATATCCTTTTGTCACCAAAAAATGGATATTTATGCATCAACTATTTGAAAGGACACGTCCCTTCAGAAATGTCTTATGTTTAAACAATAATAAATTAAAACAAGTAATTAGGTTATGTTAAGCCATACGTGAATCTTTGACAAGTGATCCAAGTAGTCTCGATGCTCATGTGTACTTGCATCTCCCAACGCGTTCTAAATTGTGATCTCCATTTTCACCATCTTCTCATTGTGTTTGCAGGCTTCATCCAATGTTGTATCTTTTGTGGTAGTTGTCTTCAAAATCTCTTGCAATATTGATACACTTTCGTCTTTCTACTTATTAATTTCTTTTAATCCTCCTCCATCATCAAAGAATGCAGTCAATTCTTATTTAGTGGCATCAGTTAACCCCTGTGCATCCCCTCGCAACTCTTCAAGGAAGTCTTTGTGTTTTATTATAAGATGATTTGAAGCCTCAATTGCCCCATTGTCAGGAACATCCCTTTGGTTTATTTCCTAGAGCTTATCTTGGATCATGTCATCTATTCTCTCATGTTCTTGTAATGCAGTAAAATTATGTGAGTGTATTCCCTAGAGCTTGTTCAACCAATTTGTTAGGCTAGCTTGTCTCTTCTTAATTACTACTATAAGTTCATCATATTTCCCTTGAGAATATGCACTTGATCCTTCCCAATGATCTTTTTCCTGTGAATCTTCACCATGAGTTAGCAGCTTGGTTAATCCCATCATGACTCCTAGCAAACCCTTTAGGCGGTCATTTTCTCTCAACATTCACTCACTATTCATCTTTTACATTTCCTTTTCCTTGATCAACATTTTTATTTGGGCCTTGTTGAGTTTTGATACATTGATCCCAATCTCTGCTATTGCCATAGGATCAACTTCCCCAACCTTTAGATTCATAACATGCCCAAATGCTTTCTCAGTATCAATAACAACTAAATTTTTGTGAGGTGGATAGAAAGCCCAAATCATTAATGATCCTTCATCTATTTTATATTTAGACCCTGCATACACTTCTATCACCTTCTCTGGGGTGAGCTTATGTGTAGCATTATTATTCTTTAGGAAACTATCAAAAACTAAAGCAGAATTGAGATTCAACCCCAAAAAGATCATAACACCAACATTTTCTAACATTTTCCTTCCTTTCTCAGGGGTCATACCTACCATTTCTCTTTCCACACTCAACTTTAGATCATTTAGTAACTTATCCTCATTACCTGGTGTGAGATTATCAACTATTTCTCTTATTTCTTTTCCTTTCTACTTATATAGGAATGCCTTGAATTCTTGAGAATTCACAAATTCATTGTCTACTACAAATGACTTGTACTCTATTGTCCTTGCATCTGTATCTAAACTTTCTTCAACACTCAATTCTCTAGCAGGGCATGTGTAATCCTAGGTCCTCAATCTTGAAATTTTGTTATGTAGGCTTTGTGGCATATTGTTCCCGGATGCCTCTTCTCTAGAAGATAGCAACTCTATATCTTGCAACCCTTGGTTATATTCTTCAACCACCATTTTTGCTTATTTTTCCTCTAAGTTCCTGATCATATCATCAAATTGATAGGGTACATGATGATACCGTCCAAAATTTATCTTTTGTTTAGTAGAATTAATATATCCTTTTCGATCCAAATTATTTCTTGGTGGTCCCCTTTTCATGTTGTATTGCAGTAATTTATCAAGAATCAAATTGTATTCTTCCTTCACTAACACAATCAAATCCCCAAAGTATAGTTTACTAGGCATAAAATCTTGCTTTCAAAAAGAGCTCAATTTCATGACACTAGAAAAATCCATTTTCCTAACAATTTCCAAATAAGCAATCCTGTCTGGGACTATTTTGGAACAAATAAATGGGGCATCCTCAAATCCATATACCCTAATCATGGTAGCATCCGCCAAATAGTACCAGTCCCCCCAAGTGTAACTAATTGGCCCATTAAATTCCTTAGGTCTAAGAAACCTCTTTATCTCATCAAACAAAGAATAAAGGATGATTATAGAATTTATACAATGGTTTTACAAAATACTCCTCAAAATGTACAAAACAATAGTTAGCAAACCTGCTATCCCAAATAGATGTCCATAACTGAACAGGCAATAACTGGCCCTCCTTATCAAACTATGAAACACTCATTTCCTTAGGCCACAATCCTAACTCCTATCCAAGATATAACACTATGTGCATTTATAGTGAATAATGCACAAGATGTAAGATAGGGGCTCCACTTTTCACTGCCATCAACCCAGAATCAAGCCCTTTAAAAATGTATGAGGCATAGTCAAAAGGCCTAGAGTTGTGATACTGAACATCTGCTGAAATTATCATGGGCACAATTGACATATATTCAGGGACTTCCATTCCCAACACCTGGCGTACCGAAAAATAAGTGTATTTCATATAGGGCTCAAAAAGATCAACATGAAATGGGGGTCCATCACTATCCTCTAGTGGAACTAGTTTGCTACCCTTTTTAATTCTATGTAATGGCAACCTCCAACCCTTATAAATTGTATCCATCCTCCTGAATTCCTTCTCTAGTTCTTCACATATGATCTTTTCATTACATACCCTTGCCAATTTAAAAACTCGCCTATTGCATCTTTTGATATGTGTATCAATGGTTTCCTGGATGGGTCATAAATGGCTTTAAATTTTGAATTATAATGGGTGGCCAACAATTTCGCCAAATCTACATTGACAAATACATTGGGGCAAACCAGCTTCCCTAGATTAAGCTTCCATGGGTTACATACTAGTTCAAAATGATTCCTCCCATAATAATGAAAAATAAACAACTCATAACCTCTTATTGGGGTCCAAATATCACCTATGAGCTTACATTTGTCATCCATTTTATCTACTTCTACCCTAAGTTGTGCAGATCATTTGGATTTGGGTCTGGATCCAAGTAAATGGTCAATAAGATCTTGATTTAATTTTTGCTCAATGCCCTCTGGCTCAATTTCAATTTTTTGTTTTCCCTTAGGGGTATGTGCAGGATCATCATGGAAAAAATAGGCCCTTAAGTGGCAAAAAATTCAAAAAAATCGAGTTAGGCAACTTGACGTAAAATTTCAATAAGTTATCTATATTATTTCAAAATATGTAAGAATAGAATCTATAGCAAATTGAATGTATTTTTTCTAAACTACTAGGTTTTAAAAAAAATCTATTTGGTGAAATTTTGAAATTTCAATGTAGTAGTACTTAAATCTCAGGGAAAACATAAGAAGTAGGTGTCTGTCTAACCACCCTAACCATAATAAAATGATAATATTATTTTATAAGATTTTAGATATAATTAGAAGACTTATGTTTGGATGTGATGCATTTTTTTTGTAATTTTTTTCCAAGTAAATAATTAATTATGAATTTTTTATTACAACTTTGAAAAAATATAAAAAACTTGTATGTCTGACCACCTTAACTTGGTCAAAACTTCATGAAATTCAATTTTTCTTTTTTTAATCCTATAGTATGCTAAACATAGAATGTGACACATGTTTTGAATTCAAAAAATGTGATACCGTTTGAAAAATATAGATATTTTTCAATCAGCCTATCAATCAAGACTTTAATTGTAATTCAAATAGAAAATGAATAATAATTATTTATTATATTCAAAGTAAAGCATAATTTATATTGGTGGAAAGTTGAGAATATCCTCTAAAAACCCTTTTCGTTTCATCAATTTTGGGTAAAAACAAATCGTCAGCCACATACCCATCATATTACCACTTTTTGGCCCATCATGATCCTGCACATACCCTTAGGTTGACTACTTTCCCCATGTTTTCTACCCTTCAATCTTCTTGAGTTGGTAGCTTCCATTCTTCAAAATTGCAGAATTTAAGGTACAAAGAATTTACTGTATTTTGCTTGAAATCTTTGAGCCAAAAGAATACCCTAGTCCTTCATTTTCCCCTTTGCTTCCTCCGCTACTAATTCTGCAATAATGTTTTTAGTTGATTTCTCTTGATTCATGAAATTAATTATGCTCTGTGACGCCATTAATGTTTTAGCTAAAGCATGAGTGTAGCAGGTTTTTTTTTCAAAATTCTCACTGTCAGATCATGTAATTTTATCGGTAAGACATTTTCAAATCTTGGGCGATCCTTTTATTCGAGCTTTAACCAATGCTCATTAAACATCCACTAGGAAATCTTGTGGTTTCCCCGACATTCTGAGTCTTCCCGATAATTATTTTTATTCACTTATATCTTCACTAGCAAGAAATTATGTATCGCTATGATGTCTCGTAGTTTCACCGGCGTTATAAATCTCCTCGAGAGTTATTCCTTCTATCTCAAGTATATTGCTAAAACTCCTATCAATGCAAACCTATCGCCATGATTTAGTAGGTCAGGAAAAAAATCACACGCTTACTCCAAAGGTATATGTCTCACTGAGATATTTCTTTCATGCTTCATCAATGAGATCCCCAAGCCAATCCTCCTGGTGTGTTTTCTTAAGCAATTTTGATCGCTGAGACATGACGGTTTTCTTGCCGATGAAACTACACTTGGTATGACCTTCTTATCTCTTCCTGCTCAAGTTTTTTTCACCGATGAATCTCTTCATAGGCGAAACCATGAACCATGTCTTTCCGATGATCATTCCTTTTAAACATGTCTCCAAGACTTCTACCGACACAATTCCGCTGGTGTGTGATGGAGAGTCGGCAAGACACCTTGAAACCATCTCGATAACATTTATCTCAATGTCAGTATCCTCCTTTGCTTCATCAGAAAAATAGGATGGATGTCTCAGAATGACTTTATGAATTTTACTCTGATGGCATTGATCTGGCTGATATATTTCCTTGTGCTTCGAGCAGTGAGACATATATAAGCTCAATAAGAATATGACCCCGATGATCATTTTCTCGCTGATAGAACCTCTTCATCATTGAGACTGTGAATTGCATCTTCCTGATGTACATCCTCAAATGATATTTTATCAGTATGACATTCCCGACCTCTTGCCGATATACTAAAAAAATATGTATTAGTATAAAATAATTCATGGATCGAAGAGACCTGCATCATCCCCTTCTGATATGAATTATACACTCAAATGCTTAGGCTCAGGTGAATTCTATGGGATCAAACGATAAATACTGACATGAACATGGGTGATTATTTTATACAAAGCAGATTATATCAATTTGATACTCACAATATGGGCTTCTTTGGAAAACTTATGAGTATAAACAATAATAAAATTTTCGAAATTTTATAGTTCCAACAACCTCTATGCTCCAAGAATAAAACCCTCGTAGAGATTATGATAATATGTGCTCTATATCAACAACCGAGCACACTTAGCCTAATACTGAGCCAGGGGAATGGAAGAAGCCAAAGCAATCTCAGTTACTAATCTCTATTATTTCTTAGTGGCTAGCTCCTATCTAAGACCATCACTCTCAGCTCTGAGACCATCTTGCTTTGCATTGATAACAACAACCTATCCCTTTCTAGTCTGCCTCCGAGAAATCTCAGAATCCCTCTCTATAATGTCAGCATCTCTATCCACTATCAATTATGCTATATGGGCTGCTACATCCCCCTATGGGGAGGTCCCTATGGTGCATCCTATTGTGGCTCCTGATCATGGTGTTGTTGATCACCCTTCCCATCATCCTGCTAACCCCTAGACCTTTTAAGCTGCTCCATTGTGATCCTAATTTATTGTCAGTCACCTCTCTACTTGGTCACACCAACCCTCCTCTAAACATGCCCCATCACTGGCCTAGTACTAGTAGGATCTGTAAACTGTAATGGAATACAATGGGCCCACCACTGATCAAAATCTCAAGTCATTCTTAGATTTGTAGGACCCACTTCCCATTCCTATCCAAATGGGGAAAGTGCTCTAAACTCTCTGAAAAAATCAGTAGAGGATTCTATCAGCCCCAAACCTAGACCTCTCAGGCTGCCACTTGTACCATGCATGATAATCATCAGTGAAACAGGTCTGTCTCTCTCCAAATTGATGGGGAACTCAATCAGGAAAATATCACTCTAGGATAGTGTCCACATGGCCTATGATCCACTATGTCTATCTATAAAATGGTAGATGCTCCATGTCATCATGTCAGGCCTCACAAGCTAACCATGACCTCCAAATGAACTCATTCATATCATTAAAAATGCATCACCACTAGTGTAACCTGTCGGGCCAAGTATAATGCAAAAAATATGAATACCTATAAGAAAATGGATCATCCTCATCCCAAGCAAGAATACCATCAGGCCTAGTCATCGGGATCCTCTCCTAGGCCCATACATGCAAAAGTGTCATGCTTGGAAAAATAAAACTACCCGCGATAAGCAGCCTTATGCATTTCTCTATACAAATGTGATAATATGCACAAACCCCAAGCATGTCTACTCCTATGCTCCATCATCTACTCTATGAAAATTCCCCAACCAACAAGAAATAATTTTCCTCTACGATTGAGCATCAGAGGGCCAATGATCAAACAAGCTAAAACCATTGATAGAGGATCAACACCGTCAAAAAAGGGAGACTGGTCTATCTCTGAGTCCACCACCTGTAGCTGATGAATGCTAGGTACTCATTGCATGGAAAGAGTACCCTATATAACATCATATACAACCTACTCACCATGGATAGGAATCCGTAGAATCCTTCACACATCCTCGAGTGTAATCATCACCTCACTAGTAGGAAGATGAAAGGATGGCGTCTCAAAGTTCCACCTCTTGACCAATGCAGTCATCATCGCCCTATGGCACCGGATCTTGGGAATATAACATATATGATGCAGTCCCATAGCCTTGAGGAAGTCTCACCCAACCTCCTAGAATCTGGCAATCAAATTGAATAAATTTCGTGGTCGTTGCTCCCTAGAATATAGTAATTTGAGAACCACCTACAAACATTCAACCCACAATGTCAAGAATTTTCTAGAAAATCAAATCACGAACATAAAAACTGCAAATGAACTAAGCTAAATCATTCAATTTTGATAATAGAGATCCCTTTTTAGATGATAGCAGCAAGATTTTGTGATAACAACTATGTTTTGAATGATAGTAGCTATTTTTCATGATAGTGGCCACCAAATATGGTAGCAACTAGATTTTATATTAGTGGTTGTTTTAAATGATAGCATGCAAATTTTACAAAAGTGGTTAATTTCCTAAAAGAAAAACAATATAAGGGTGAACCCACAATACTAGTTTACAATTTTTGGCCAAACTGGACACTAAACAAATTTTTTCTAACTAAATCTTCACTTTCAGGCACCTATAGTGGCTAAACCGTGAGGAATTTGAAGATGATGCAAATTAGTGATTTGTGACATTTTGTCTGTAGATTCTAAATATATTTTCTTCAAAAAATTTGGAATTACATTGCAATTCTTTTTTCATCTCTTTCAAAAACTATTTTTTCTCAGTAGAAACCATTTTTAAGGAGTGATGCTCATCATATACAACATAAAAAAATTTCCATGAAGGATAAAATTCTAATTTTTCAAATTTAGATTTGTAGTTACTACGATATCTAGTGCATGGAACTGGTTTCATAGCATTTCATTGAATATTTTTTCCTTAATCAAGTTTTGAAGTCAAACCAATTACAATTCAGACATAGGTGGACCATATACAACATAACTTTTTTTATCTATCAAAATTCAAAAAAAAATTATTGGATCAAGGACATCAATATCTAGTGCACGGATATTTTTCAAAAAAAAAATTAATAATCTGCTATTTTTCCACATGTGTAGAACAAAGAGCTTTATTTTTGATGAAAAACATATGTTTAATCAAACTAAAAAACAAATACATAATTAAACCAAATCATATTAAAATTATATTCTTTGGATAGCTCGTTTCGAGGACTACCATCATCCAGTTGGGTATGTGAAGTCTCCTCCATTTTCATCCTCAACTCGAGCTTCGAAGGGGAAAATTCTAGAGATTTTTGGTGTTAGAGGGAGAGAAAGGGCGGAAAGGGGGGTTCGAGGGAACCTAGGTTCGAGCGAACCCCCGTTGGAGGTTTGCTCAAACTTGGGTTCGAGCAAACTGCCTTTCCACAATTTTTATTTTTAATTTCCTAGGAAATGAGAAGTATGGTGGGACCCAACATTTAATGGGTTCACTCGAATTGGGGTTCTAGGGAACCCCCTTTGGGTTCGCTCGAACCAAATGTTCGTTCGAACCCCCAAAAACTAATTTTTTTCCATGGGGGCATTTTTTGCAATTTTCCTTCCTCACTAGAATTGTAAACTAGTTTTGTGGGTTTACCCAATAGTGCCATCCTTTTACACAAGCAGTAAATAATAGCAGATGTATTTTACACTAGCAGATAATTTAAACTTTAGTGTTCACTTTTTACAAAAGAAACGACCTAACATACAATGCAAGTGGTAAAATTGAGACAATAGCAGTAAAATCAAGAAAATACCACTATCATCCAAAAAAAAATTGAGCATTAATTACACAGATGTGGCAAAACAAAAACTAGAAAGGAAGTGGTACATACTGCGATGCTTGTGTTGGCTCTCACAGTTGTTTCCCTTGATGTCAAAGACACACAAAGGCACTTGATGACAGTTGATGACAAATGTTTGGTTTCAATATGACAATGATAAAGGTTGGTTTTAGTATGACAATGCATTATAAAGGTTTCAAGGCATTTGTTTTATATCATCATAATGATGCATTAGTTGACTTGACATGGTTTGGTATTGGAATGTATGTGAGAGAACCTTCATGAATAGGCTATGGCTAAAACTTCCTTTTGTGGTTAATGGTCACAAGGCACCTGAGTATGTGCAGGATCATCATGGAAAAAATAGACACTTAAGTGGCAAAAAATTTAGAAAAATTAGAGTTAGGAAACTTGACGTAAAAATTTGAATAAGTCATCTATATTATTTCAAAAATATGTAAGAATAGAATCTATAGAAAATTGAATGTAGTTTCTAAACTACTAGGTTTTTAAATCTATTTGGTGAAAATTTAAAATTTCAATGCAGTAGTGCTTAAATTTTAGGGAAAAAATAAGAAGTAGGTGTCTGTCTAACCACCCTAACCATAATAAAATGATAATATTTTAGATATAAGTAGAGGACTCATGTCCTGATGTAATGCTTATTTTTGTAATTTCTTTCCAAGTAAATAATTAATTATGATTTTTGTATTATAACTTTTAAAAAATATAAAAACTCGTATGTCTAACCACCTTAACTTGGTCAAAACTTCATGAAATTCATTTTTTTTAATCCTATAGTATGCAAAGCATAGAATGTGATGCATGTTCCAGATTCAAAATATGTGATACCATTTGAAATCTATAGATTTTTTCAATCAGCCTATCAATCAAGACTTTAGTCGTAATTCAAATAGAAAATGAATAATAATAATTTATTAAATTCAAAGTAAAGCATGATTTATATTGGTAGAAAGCTAAGAATCTCCTTTAAAAACCATTTTCATTTCATCAATTTTTGGTTAAAAAAGGTTGTCAATGACATACCCTACACATACCCATCATATCGCCACTTTTTGGCCCATCATGATCCTGCACATACCCACCTTATTTTCTTTAAATTTCATCTTGTTGTTTTATTTGTCACGGGTAATACAAGGTTGGTTATCATTGATTTGTGTCTAAGGAAGAAATAATTGTTAAAGTCTTGAGCTAAGCACTTGGGGCCATTCGACAAACATTATTACAGAGTTATAAGGTATGAGAATGGTGCTTATTGTACAAACCTTAATGTATATATCATTCATTGACTATGTTGTTCACAAGGAGACATTTAAATGATGAACACACCAACAAGGTATATTTATGAGGCTTTATGGTAAGACATTGTTTGTTTTACAAGGTGGATATGTAAATGATCAAGAAGACATTATAAGTGCTTGTATAAGGAATTCAACTTTATTATGACATTGTATAGTGGCATTGTATTTGTTTTAAGCAATATGGTCATTTAAATTAAAACTTGTAAAGCTTTATACATTGGTGAAAAAAGGATTATGCAAGTGGTAACTTGAAATCAAACGTAATAGTGGCTAAAAGAAAAGTTTGAAAGGGCAGTGTATTCATTGTTTAAGTCAACCCCATTTAGGGTTACCGGGATAGTAGGGAAAGGTAGGAAAAGGATAGATTATTGTTTTCTTGGCCATTATGCAAAGTTGAAGTTTTGTTTACTCAACTACCGACTTAGGGTTTGAGGCCTGAAGAATGAATGACATTTTATGAAGCTTGAAGGTGGAATGGCGCCTGCAAGACATGGTTTCAATTTGCTCATTGTTTCTTTACTTCGACCTAGCAGTGGTCGACTTCGGGCATGGAACAATTTGTTTTCTTGGTGGTACAATAGTTACAAAATGTAGTCTTCAACATTTGACTTCACCAGGTGATATCTATTATTTGCTAAGTTTGAATCAGGTTTTTCTTTTAGATTAACACCCTAGTTGGTGATTTGAGTGTAATGCAATATATTGGTCGAGTTTTTCTTGTACTTTCTAGGGCATGGCTCTATGTCAAATTTTTGATACTTTTTGAAAGATGAACATTAAGGGTTTTTTGTAACATTTATGTGGTTTTCTTGTTTAGACTTTACATATTGTTTTGTTCACAATGTCGACCATGTATAAAGGTGTGTTTCATATGTTTATAATGTTGAATGTTGACATAAAAATGTAGAGTCTACATTTCCAAAGAGAGACATCACGATGACTCAACAAGGGTAGTTATGTGATGTAGAGACTAGGTGGATAATAACTCTCAACAAACTAATGTCAATATCAAAAACAATGAACCCTTCTTGAAAACACCTTCAATTTGCCAAGCATCAACTCACCTTCAAGGGTCTCAACCCTTCAAATTTGTAAAACAACACCAACCCTCCACCAAGGCCCTGAAAAAGTTTCTAAACATTCCAATGATGATAATTTATCCATTTAAAAGCAATCTCAAAGTTAGATTCTTCACAACCTTCAAAACTCACCTTCTACCACTAGCATCCCTTGTAGTACAGGAAAACTGATTTTTTAGTCTTTAGACCAAATCCTTCCAAAACACCAAAGAAATAAAACATATAATCAAGCACCCATTTCAAATTCATTCATCATATCAAAAACTCAAATATTACTCTTTTGAATCAAATATTTCAAAATCAAGAATTTCACAGTTTTAGGCCTCCAATTAGGCCACTTTTACAAAGAGACCCCTCTTTAATCTTATCACCAGACCACCAAACCAAAAAAAAGTTTTGAGAAATGATACAAAACCACATATTTCCCAGGTCTTAAGTCCTCATTTTTTCTTATACACTCTTAAAATCAAACCCTCCAAAAAACATGTAGAAACCAAGGGTTTTAGGGTACCCTTATTAAAATTTCACACTCCCAGTCACTCCCAGCCAACCAACTGCTCAGAAACATAAAATATTGTCCCCCCATGCTCAAAAAACACTCATTTGGCCTTTGGCATCATTTTTTCATCATTTCATAGGTTTGAACCACCCTTTTCCAAGAGGAAACACACATTTTCCAGTCCTAGGGCTCCACCCATTCACTACCAATTCAATATCACAACATATTGAACATGTTAAACATATAATTTACATGTTTTATGAGCCATTCCACAAGATACAGTAAACAAAAAAAGTGGAATGGGTCATTTTATCATTTTTTGAAGACCCTCAACCCACAAATCTGGAAAAAATAGGTAGCAGCAATAAAAATTGAATAACTTTCACAAAACAAGGAGTTAGACCCTCAGATTTGAAGTAAATTAAATATAATTCATAGGAATACAACTTTCAAAAACATTTCAAAGCATTTGGAGTCCGTACAGATCCTTACAAGGACAAAAGTAGAGAAAAAAATAGTAATTTTCTGAAAAACAGTGTTTTTATTGATCAAAAAAGGCTCACCAATCTCCAACCAACTCCACTTTCGAGCCATTTAAGGTTCTTATACATTTTTTGGTTTCATTCCAACTTCTTCCAACACCTATAACTGATTTTTAATCATTAAGACCTTCTAATCTTCATTAAGTTGCATTTTAAGACAAATTGCATATGACAATATTACATAAACTTTGCAACATTTTAATTTTGACACCCAAAAACTCCTAAATCACTCTAACACCTCTAATTCACCCTATTACAACACATTAGACCTCATTCTTGCACATTTACACCCAAATTCAAGGATTTTCCTTCAAAAGGCTACAAATTCAAATGTTAACAATTTTGTAGCAAGAATGCATTATTTGCACTTTTGACTACCAAGACTCAAAATAAATCAACCTAATACACCTCAAATGGTCTTAATTGACCTTATTTAGCATAAATAAACCTAAAAAATATTGATCTAACCCATTGACCACCTATCAACCTTCAAAAAGTGAAATTTTGAGACTAGGAGACTAGGTGCTCCTACATCATTATGGAAACAGTTATTACAACCAGTTTTAAAGGTTACATTTGAAAGTTTTGGTGAGGACAGATGGAAATATATGTGAACTTTTGTATACTTATATAAATAGTGATTTATCATTGTTTGATGTTCGGTTCTTTTAATAGAGTTATCATGTTGAATGTGTAAACATAATTTTGTGATTGAAGTTTTGCAAACATGATGCAAAACAGATTGTATAACTGATATATTTGATATTTTAGAGATTCTAGAGAATGAATCTTTAAGATATTAAATGTATTAGATTGAAAATGAAATATTATTTGAAGTTAAATAGAGTAACCCTTTGTATTTTACCTTATATATTGTTTGTGATTAAGATTTATATGCCAGTGAGGCACATGTTATCATGCCAGTGAGGCGTTCTTGAAAAGCCAGTGCGACATTGTTTTATTTCCAGTGAGGCATTTAAAATCTATTAGTGAGATAGTATAGCTAGTGAGGCATTATTTTATTGTCTGTGAGGCATTGAAATCTATTAGTGAGATAGTATTTCCAGTGAGGCATTGTAAACATAAATTTTTCATATTAAGCTAGTGAGGCATCATTTCTAGAGCGGTTTTTTATCCCTAGAGGGTTTTCCACTTGTAAAATTCTTTGTCTTATGGTCTCATTGTTTTGATGTGATAATGTTTCATGATTGTGATGATTTTTGGTTTGCTTTAATATTTCTTATTTTAGTTCTTTAATGATTGCATTCAATTCATGAATGTATTTATCATTGAGATATTAAGAGCATAAATTATTCAATTCTTTTTCAAGGAAAAAGTTAAAATTTGTCTAAGACACTAATTCACCCCCTCTCTTAGTGTCTTCTTCACTCCAACAAGTGGTATCAGAGCCACACCCTTCAATAAACAAGCCTAATCAACTTAAGGGTTGATAACTAGGATAGGATTTAATATTTTTATCATGGAAAGTCAAGACAATAACAATAGGTCTCCAATGTTTCATGGTACTAGTTTTTCCTACTAGAAATTTAGAATGGAAAAATATCTATCTTCTTTAGGTTTTGATCTTTTGGAAGCCATTAAGGTTGAGAATATTGTTACTTCCCCCTCTACACCTGATGAAAAAAAGGCTTTTGGCTATGATTCAAAAGCAAAAAATGCAATATGTTGCAGTCTAAATAACGATATTCTTGTGAAAATCATGGACTGCAAAACTGCCAAGGCAGTATGTGATAGATTAGCCAAAATCTATGAAGGAGATGAAAAAGTGAGAGAAATAAAACTCCAAAAATATAGGGTTAAGTTTGAAGCCCTAAAAATGGACGAAGAAGAAAAGATTGCTAACTATTTTCTTCGATTTCAGGAAGTAGTGAGTTCTATAAGAGGTATAGGTGAGGAAATTGATGAAAAAAATGTTGTCAATAAAGTTCTTAGGTCCTTGACACATAAATATGATTCCAAAGTCTTAGTTGTTGAGGATAAAGATATGAAAACACTCTCTCTAGCTGAATTGCAAGGAATATTTATAGCCTATGAAATGAGAATAGGCAGTGATGCTACCTCAAGCAAAGAGGTAGCATTTAAGGCAACAAAAAGGGAATCTAATGCAAACTCAGACTCTAAATAAGAAAAATGAGGATGAATTTGTTTTGGTCAGTAAATTAAAAAGAGGTTCAGGGAGATACAAAGGAAAATTACCCTTTAAATGCTTTAACTGTGGGAAGGTTGGACATTATGCTTCTCAATGTCCTAAAAATGACTCTGAGAGTGATGAAGAAACATATAACAGGCAGGGGAAGAAAAAACAAACTTATTCTAAAAAGAAAAATAATTTTAAAAAGAAAATTTTGATGGCAAAAGTATCTGACAATGGTACAGATGCATCTATTGAGGAAGGAGATGAAATACTATTTATGACAATTATTAATCCAAGTCAAGATCATAATAAGGAAATTGATAATGTTATGAATGATGGCTCAAAAATAGAAGAACCAAATCAAGATCATAATAAGGAGATTGATAAAGTTATGAACAATGGCTCAAAAATAGATGAATATCATGTATTTAGAATACCTCAGTTTGAAGGCACAAAATTTATTTTCTGGAAACGTAGGATGGAAACCTATTTATCCTCTTTAGGATTTAATGTGTGGGAAATAGCTGAAAAAGGTTGTTCAATATCTACAACATCTCCTCCTACACTAGATGAAAAGAAGGCTCTTGAATACAATGCTAGGGCTATGGATGATATCTTTAATAGTTTTCCAAATGAAATTATTACTAAGGTCATTTATTGAAAGGATGCAAAGGAGGTTTGTAACAAACTAATTGAAATGTATCAAAATGATGAGTTGCAGGAAGGAACATTCCCAAAAATTGATATAGATTGTGGCATATCAGGAAGTTAATATTTTTTTTAACAAAGAGGAAGAAGTTGATTTTGAGAGTGAATTAAACAGTACCTTAAGAGACATTCAAAAACTCAAAGAGGAAGATGTGGTAAAGAAGAATAATTTTGAGAAAAAAATTGATGCCCTGAAACTTCAAATTGAAATACTAGAAGTTACAAAAGTGTAGTTAGAAATCAACAAAAAAAGAATGCTGCACTTTAGAGGAAAAAGTTGTTGACCTGAGGAAAGAACTTGACATGTGTGACAACACTAATAAATTGATAGAACTTTTAGGTAAAAAAAGACATTATAATGATAAAAAATGTCTTGGGTTTATAGAAGATCATTGTTCTTTTTCTGATAAATCCTAGCATAACAATGATGCAAAAGGAATTTTTTTGAAGCCATCAATTATGTTCAACAAAATTTTAAATCCACGATGTAGAAATCTCAGATATGCAACAAAGGGTTACAAGTCCAAAACTTTTTTTGATTTTTCTAAAGAAAGGTTGATTTGGAAACCTAAGAAAATTAATGAAAATGTAGAAGGTACAGTCAGTCAAACAAAGGTGAAAAATGAATGGATTTTAGATAGTGGGTGCTCACACTATATGACAGGTGATAAAAGCAACTTTCTCAATTTTGAACATTGTGATGGCGGTTTAGTATGGTTTGGAAATGATGATTATGTTCATATCATTTGGAAAGGTACAGTTTCTTTGGATAATAACATGTGTTTGCAGGATGTGTACTATGCAGGAGCTCTCAAGCATAATCCTCTGAGTGTGACTCAGATCTGTGATCAAGGTTTTTATATTCTTTTTGATGCTCTTGGGTGTGAGATTAGAAAGAAAACATGTGAAATTGTTGCTGCAGGTTCAAGAACTCAAGTGAACATTTACAATTTGCAAGAAACAAGATGTGTGAAAATGAGTGCTCAGTTAAGGGAGACAATGACTGATCTTCCTCCTATTTCTCATCACTAAATCATCTATATGTAGTTTAAGGGTGAATTTCAAGTATTTTTTTTTATATATCCTTGTGATTAGTTGTTGCATTGGATTCTATTGTTGCAGTACTAGTTAATAAAATGATGATTCTATTATTGAAGTTTTTGGAAGGCTCAAAAGATAGTTTTTTTATATGGCATTTTTGTTTGAATAATATAGCATTTTTTGGTTGTGATATGTCAATTCCTCTCTCAAAAGTAGTATTAATAAAGTGACAGTGGACATCAGTTGAGTGTGATCATTGGTGAAATAGATGCAGTGCTACTATTGATGATTTTCTATGGTTGTTTTGATGATATGCAAATTTCTCTTACTAACATGGTGGTATTTGCAAGATAGAGATATAATTTGGACTGCTTGGCACAAACAGTGGTATGCTTCACTGTTACATTTGTCAACAAATATGATTGGTATATCATCATGTTGCATATGGATAGCACTAATCAATCATGGGTTGAATTGTATTCTTATTCTTTATGATGTTCAAAGGTTTCATTGAAATATTTCATTCATGTTAAGTAAATTCCTCTAGTTCATGAATTCAGGGGGATAAATGTGTACAGTGATTTGATGAATATTCAGGTATCTGATGATATTTTTGGCATTTTATATATTGATGATCAGTGGATCCATTGCATATTTATTTTTGGTATCTAACTTATCTTCTTTGAGGTGACAAGTATGTGCTGAAAGTAGTGGTGTGTGTAGATAGGGATTTATTGCTTTCATATTCAGTTGTTGCCCTCAGGATCTTATGATTGTTTTTCAGCTTTCATATGTGCACACTAAATTGGTGTTTCAGTAAATATTGATTCTTGCTGCTTATGGACATGTTCATCCGTTGAGTATCTTTTCATGCTTATATTTCATTGATTGACATATTTGTATGAGGCAACCTATAGTTGTTTCCCTTCATGATGCTTATTAGGATTACTTATGTATTGTTTTTTTTGTTGTATATCATGGGTATATGCTTGGAATGTTGTTGTTCCATGATTTGTGTTCAATCACAAGGTTTTGGTGACTCTACATTTGAGGTTATAGATTTTTGGTAACCATATATTCATTGTTACAGCCTTAATATTTATCCAACTATATTTGAGTCATTGCTAGTGCACATAGAGTGACTATTACAGGATCTATTGTTCCATTTCTTTCTATGTTACATTTTCTTCATCTATTTTTGTGCAGCCCTTTGTCTCTTGATTCCAAAAGGGGGAGAGAGCTTTGGTGTTTTGGTGTTTTTCCATCAAGGCCTAAGCGGGAGTTTGTTGGCTCTCACAGTTGTTTCCCTTGATGTCAAAGGAACACAAAGGCATTTGATGACACTTGATGACAATTTTTTGGTTTCAGTATGACAATGATAAAGGTTGGTTTTATTATGAAAATACATTATAAAGGTTTCGAGGCATATGTTTTATATCATCATAATGATGCATTAGTTGACTTGACATGGTTTGGTATTGGAATGTATGTGAGAGCACCTTCATGAGCAGCTTATGGCTAGCACTTCCTTGTGTACTTAATGGTCACAAGCCACCTTATTTTATTTAAATTTCATCTTTTTTTATTTGTCATGGGTAATACAGGCTGTATATCATTGATTTATGTCTAAGGTAGAAATAATTTTTAAAGTCTTGAGCTGAGCACTTGGGGCCATTCGACAGGTACTATTATAGAGTTATAAGGTATGAGAATGGTGCTTATTATACAAACCTTGATGTATATATCATTTATTGATTATGTTTTTCACAAACATTTAAATGTTGAACATGCCAACAAGGTATATTTATGAGGCTTCATGGCAAGACATTGTTTGTTTTACAAGGTGGATATGTAAATGATCAAGAAGACATTATAAGTGCTTGTATAAGGAATTCAACTTTATTGAGACATTGTTATAGTGGCATTGTATTTTTTTAAAGCAACATGGTCATTTAAATTAAAGCTTGTAAATATTTATACATCGGTGAACAAAGGCTCATGCAAGTGGTAACTTGAAATCAAAGGTAATAGTGGCTAAATGAAAAGTTTGAAAGGGAAGTGTATTTATTGTTTAAACTAGACCCATTTAGGGTTACCGAGACAGTAGGGAAAGGTAGCAAAAAGATAGATTATTCTTTTGTTGGACATTAAGCAAAGTTTAAGTTTGGTTTATTCAGCTGCCAACTTAGGGTTTGAGGCCTAAAGAATGAATGACATTTTATGAAGCTTGAAGGTGGAATGGTGGCTACAAGACATGATTTCAATTTGGTCATTGGTTCTTTGCTTCGACCTAGCAGTGGTCAACTTAGGATATGGAACAATTTGTTTTTTTTGTGGTACAATAGTTACAAAATGTAGTCATTAGCATTCAACTTCACCAGGTGATATCTATTATTTGCTAAGTTTGAATCAGGTTTTTCTTTTAGATTAACACCCTAGTTAGTGATTTGAGTGTAATGCAATATCTTGGTCGAGTTTTTCTTGTACTTTCTAGGGCATGGCTCTGTGTCAAATTTTTGATATTTTCTAAAAGATGAACATGTTTTTCCTTCAACAAACATGCCTCGTTTAGAACGGGGGCCCTCTATTTCCTTCACCTCATCGAGTTACTTTTGTTGGTACCTCATTTTACGTGCCCCTTGTTTGGTGTTCAAAGTGGTTAGTGAGCCTTAGATAGTCCATCTTGAGTTTATGATGTTTTTTCCCCCTCAAATTATTAAGGCTTTAGGCCTTTGCAGGTTCTCATCAGCTATTTTCCTTAGTTTCTAAAAGTTGGCATCACCAGAGCTAGTCGGCCCACCCCTATCGGGTTTCCATTGCCTCGTTGCTATCTAAAACGACCTTCCTTTGACAACTCCCTTCCCGTTCAGACCCACAGAATTGTCCACCATTTCCTTGACTATTAACTTTCAAATAGCCATCGTCTGATAGCCTTCCACTACGCGGAATCCAAAGCATCCACTATTGTATGTTTATTACCGAACTTCCAAACGGTCGAGTGCCAACTACCACCCGCCTGGTGGGTCCCGGTGCTCCTACTATCATTTCCAAATGATGGCCCACCAAACCCAGTCTCTGTCGTATAGCCATTACTAGATCACATTTAATGCCTCATTCTTTGTAAATAGGTGACTTTCACCTATCATTTTCAACTATTAGTCACTTAGAGAGATAGTCATAGATCCAGTTGCCAACGCCACCATCACTTTTGCATCACCTGATCGTCATTTCAGATCTTTGTTTCTTGCTTGGTCACCATATTCACTGGGTTCTAGAGGTAGGGTTTCCTCTCATGAGCCTTGTATTGTGTTTTCATTGATTTCTGAATAAATTGCTAAGTAAAAGGGAGGAAAACTTAATAGATAGATAGATTATGACAAAGCACACAAAACTCATGTGCTCAAATCTTTAAAACCCTCAAAATTGACCCACATGGTGACCGCAAAACCTTGAATCCCTAGTTTCTTTCTTCAGCTAGAGTGTTTACACTCTATAGAACCTTGACTCCCTAGTGTCACTCTTCAGCCAGAGCGTTTATGCTCTAAGGACCCGCGACTTCCTGTTGTCATGACCAATGTTAGAAAATTGAACTTAAACTTAAAATAGTGAACAACCCCTTCGGGTCCGCCCTCGCAAGAGGACCCCTCTCCTTAGCCGTCTAAAACTTGGTCAAAAAATCAAAGCGAAAATGAAGAAGTCCAATGAACCTCTCAGATCTGACCTCGCGGGATTTAGTATCTAGGGTGTCGCTCGTGATCTGTCGTTCCAAACAACTTGTGAACCCCGACCTCTCGGTGTCCAAGTCATGTCCCTCGGATCACCCATAAACTCACTCTTGTGAAATCTTAAGCCATTTCCTACCACGACTCCCACCTCACGGACTTTCGCTGGAAGGGTTCCATCAGTATTTCGCTGACCCGAGTGACTTTTGCAGCCTTTCTATCTGACCTTAGGACGTTGAATCCTCCTCTATCGGTTGAATCCATTTACAAATGACCAAGTGCTAACCTCATTTCGGGTCTTGTCCAGAAGACTTCTATTTGTGGGTCATCATGGAAAAATTTCCATCTTGAACGACTTCTTTGGGCCACCTTTCCACACTCTGGGACCCAACTCTACTATGGATGTTTGAATGCAAAGATGAAAAATCCCAAGGGCCAAACCATGAGCAGACCCCTCCTGTCGGGTCGTCATCTTCAGGACTCCATCTGGTCCCAACCATTACTAAAATGAAACGGATTTCCATCCTTCCACTGCCCGGAACCCAACCTCCGCATTGACTTCGCATTCTTCAAACAACAAAGTAAACACGAAGGCTCCTCCTCCTGTCAGACCCAATGCAACAAATCGCTGCCATCAGAATGGCGTGTGACTTCCGCCATCTCAAACAACAATGACCTAGTGGCCTTCCACTCTTTCAAACCCAAAATGGCCAAAAGGAAAATTGGGTGATGACTCATGGGTCCCACCCAGTGGAACTCCGCTCGCAGATCGTCGTCTGGCTAGTTTTGTTTTTACAACAAACGTCAAACAACCAGCAGCCTAGGGAAGTCCAATTCCCTAGGCCCGAATTTCTCAAACTCCTTCCTGCAAAATGTTAATGCCAATCTAGAAGATATGTTAGGATTCTTAGAGGATGGATTATTTGATCTAACATCATTTTGGAAGATTTGGGTAGCTTTCCTATTTTTTTTATGTTTGAACGTGCTTACCTCTCTCTCACCTGTAGGATTTATGGAATCAAGTGTAGCACCCTCGGAGGCAGCCGTAGAGAAGGACAAAGGAAACAAAACAACCAAAGAACCCCATGGAAAAGAAGACAAGGACCAAATGAAGTATAAGTTCCAGGGGGAACCTCTCAAATCCAAGGTCACCTCAGCTTGGAAGGAGGTCTCAGACATGAACATCGGACATGTAGACATCCATGAACATTAGAAGTAGTGGGTTAGCCAAAGTTGCAGGCTTCCCTCCTGCTCTTATTGCCCCCAAACTAGTGATGGCCTACAAGGAAGCATATTAGCTAGAGACCAGAACCATTGTGGACAGAGATGGAAATTTTTTGCCTGACATGTCTGCCAAGTCAATAATAAAGACTTTTCATATCCCTACCTTCGGAGAGTTGGAGGAAGCATCCATTAAGGATGGCAAGGAAATGTGGGATGAAGACCCTCTCAAATGAAAAAGGCTTATCAACCAATATTGGTTGAAAGAAAAGAGGGACAATGCAGCTAAGGTGCCCCAGGAGCTCTTCCACAGTGACTTTTATGAGGACTACCATGACTTGGTAACCTTGTTGACTAGAGTCATGGGGCTCCCAATTGTGGCCTACTTCTAGGATTGGATGGTATATTTCATGGAATAGATCATTTGAGGTAAAACTAAGTTCTACTAGCCAAGAATAATTATTCAATGGTTCCACGAGCAATTTATGGTTGTAAGGAAGACCTCATGCTTCTATATGACTTCCTACCTAGTCTATTCACTGGTTGACCAAACATAATACAGAGGCTTGTTTTGAGCTCCTGATGATGAACTAGGTAGAGATTTGAAGGTTTATGACATATACCCTCAATTGCAGTTCAGAAACTTTAAGAGGGATTATTGTAGGGTCAATGACGCTTTCATAGATCATATCATAAGATTGCTCAAAGGTGAATTCAAAAAAAGAGTTTCCCATAGTGCAAATGACTTCCTCCACTATTTTTCCTTTTATTCATTCAATTTATGAAGTTTACATATATCCAAGCTAAATGCTTTTAATAGAAACTGTACAAGTTGCCCCGGTATCCAAACAACTGAATAATATTGTTAGAACTCTCTCTGTAACTGCAACATGCACACGCCCTCTTGAGCAGCAAACACAAGGCAAGGATTTCTTATCCCCTCTCCTTTGGCCAAGGGCTATATGAACTCCACACCTCTCAATGTGCATATTATTCAGATAAAGAGCTCATGGAGTACAACTTGAGGTTCCACACTGCCCGACCAAGAATAGACCCTTATGGTAAACTAAAGAAGATGGTCATAGTTGAATATGCCCATTTGCATCATGTTGAAGATTTTTGAGCCAATTGCAAAGATGAGAATGAAGTGCGAATGAGGCACTACATGTGCATGATTGCATATTTTGTGAAGAGGGTCAACTTGTTCCCCGTATCGAATCAGGTAGTAGAAGATGAAAACACAGTGATGGATCCTTAGTACAATGCAGTTTCCAACCTCCCACTACCACTGATCGACTGGGATGAGCAAGAGGTTGATGACCTCGATATTTTGACCAAGCCCGTTGAGGCTAGAACAAAAGAGTGGGTTGATGGAAAAATTGACCAATTGAAGCAGCAAGGGGTCACTTTGACCTATGAGGAACTCGAGGATGAGCCAGCACGTGAAACTGAGAGTGGGACAACTACTGGAGAGACCTCAAAGTCTCCTCCAACCACTAGGTCTAGAAAAAGGAAAGAAGCAGCTAAAAGACAGCCCAAGCCCAAATTATACTCAAGAAAAGCTTCAGAGGGTGAATCCTCCAAAAAACAAAAGACATTGGGAGGTCTTGATACCATTCAAGAGGACCCTTTCCATGAAGGAGTAGAGGCCGAGTAACCAAAGTCTCCACCTGCTGCCTCCACCCTTGCATCCATTGCTACCACTAATGTTGCTACTGTTGTTGCCTCTTAGGAAATGGTTGCTCCTTCCCTGCCTGTAGTGGACATCTCCACTCATCATGCCTCCACTCAGCCCATGGCACAGGTAATGGTAATAGATACTTCCTCTGCCACCACCTCTCTGCTTTCCCCAGCTTCCATTTCTCTGACAACATCACTTCCATTGGCAACAACAACTATGTCAATGCCTAGACTCTCACTCCCAGAGGCCTTCTCCCAGCATATGGAGAATATTCCCACAAAGCTGGCAGGAGTGTTGATGAACCTAGCTATAAAGGCTACCTTGGTGCAAATTCTTGCCAATATTCCCACCTCCACTCATCCAACTGAACCACTAAAATGAAGGCCACAATGGACATATCCGAGGAGTTGGAGAGACGAGAGAAGGAAGCCACAAAGAACATTGAGGAGGAAGCGGAGGACTACCATGAGCATCCTAAGTTCCAACACCTTCCAATTGATGAAGTGGTGCACGAAGGTGAAGAGACAGAATCCTTTGAGGGTGATGGAGAATATGTTGACACCAAATATATTGTGCAAACCTTTGATGTAGACCTCAAGGAGGAGTTAGCTCAACAGTTAAAGAATGTCTAAGAGGAGGTAGAAAAGCAACCTTCTGAGGAAGAAAATAATGAAGAAGAGGAAATGGAGGAAGATACTCAACCTCCAACTAGGGAACATGATAAAAGCTCCAAGCATGATGAAGAAATTCCTCTCTTGGAGGAGCAAGATGAGAACTTTGAGCGTGATGAAAAGATGCTACCCCAGTGTGAGGAAGAGGAAAAGAAAGAAGACAAACCCCAATAGGAGGATGAAACACACAAAATCCCAGGAATAGAATAAACTAAGGAGCATGAACATGATGAAGAGGAAGAAAAGAAAACCACTGAAGGGGAAGACAACCCCAAAGAGCATACAGCTTCTGAGCCCCCATAGAAAGAAATGATGTTTATTCAGGATTCAGATGAGGAGGAAGGAAGGATAGAAGAAGACACTCCAGGCAATAAGGTAATGGAGATTGAACACACTTGTGAAGAAAAAGGAGGTCATGAATCACCAAAGGGAGAATCTCAAATCCTCGAGTGGCTTGAGAAATAATTAGAAAATAAAACCCCAAGCTCAAAGGATCCAAGGGCAAGGTTGGAGGCTATCTTGTCTCGAGCCTAGATAGGAACAATTAAAGAGAAGAAACCTAAGGTCAGATCTCAACTAACAATGGTTGCCTCTAGATCTAGAACCATGCAAATAGCCACCCCAGTGGTGAATGAAGAGGGGATAAGCTAGAACATCTCCACCCTTGATCTAGGAACTGCCACACAAGAGCAGAAAATTGATCACCTCCAAGGGTCCGTTGCCACCATTGTGCATCAAATGCACAAGAATAATATTTCCAAGGAGGAACTAAAAGAACAGGTGTATGATTTGACAACCTACATTCAGCAATGGTCGTTATTGGAAGATATCCCCATCGCATCCTCGGTGCCACCATAGTTACTATCCAAGGACCATATTGATTAGCTTGAGAAAAGAAAGAATTGGACTAAAGCGATGTAGGATTGGTTCAAATAGGCAATCTACAATAGCAATATGGGCATTGATGACGCGGTTAGGACAGCCAAAAAATTCTTGGAGTTGCAGAGAGTGCTCGAGGGAATAAGGAAGTTATGCACCAACTTCCCCGAGCTATACAGGATCACGTACCCCAAACTTGAGGCTATCCTCAAGGTACCTAATGGATCCTAGGAAAAGGAATTTGTTTTGGAAAAAGGCGATCATTGGCTCATGGAGACGTGGAAGCTCAGTCTTGACCATAGAAAAGAGGTGTTAGAATAGGTACTCCATGAGGTGGAGATTGAGATTGACTGGATCAAGGAAGCCTGGACTGTTTGTTAAGAATACATAAAGTTGATGACAGACTTTGATGAGCCAGCAGTTGAGTTGGATCCTAAGAAGATAAAGCCCTACTTCCACAAGAGGATGGAGAATGGCACCGTTGATGTGCTAACACCAGATTTCATGGGCTTTGTTGCTTGAGCCTTCGCTCAGTCAGAGCAGGTGATTAAGAATGCACAAAAAATTGACAAGGACTTAGATGTTGTCATGAAAAAATCAAGGAGATTCAATTTTGAAGTAATCCAAATTGATATATTGGAGTGGTATAAGCTTTGTGTGTTGATCAAAAATTTTGTTGAGTACACCACCGTAAAGGGAAATGAAGGAATTGTTGTGATTGATGATGAATTCCTCATAGTGTAGCTACAAAAAAGAGAAATCAACAAAAGACAAAAGAGCTATAGTGCTGCCACAAATGACAAAATAGGGAAAAGACAAGGATGCAATTTTAATTGTAATATATTTGGGGGTAGGTGAAACCCTAGTTTGTAGTGAATCTTGACCATCGATTTTTCTTTTTGGACACTATAAATAGGGGGTCTCCTCTCATTTTCAGAGAGAGTTGAGTTCTTGTAAAGGTATGCTACTCAAATTCTAATAGAAGTTCATTGACTTTTAGTGAATTCTTGAGTTTTGGTTGCACGTTGCATGGTTCTTCTCCCATAGTTAGTTGATTTGTGTAGATTTACTTTGTTTTTTTGCATGTTTTAACTTGTTCTAATAGATTAGTTGATGTTGTTCATTAGTTTTGAAGAATTTTGTTGTGTGATGGCAACTTTCCTTGTCCATACTTTTTTTTGTTTGTTAATGATATGCAGCAGTGTAAAGTTATTTTGGGAATAATCTAAAATCTGCTCTAAACTTCTATCTTTTATTCATGCTTATGGTGAATGAATGGTTGAATATTTGTAGTCCTTAGAAGCTTGCACTAATTTCATGATACTGTGAAGCAATCTAGTTAAGTGAAACTCAATTTTGGGAAGGTTTTCCGTAGTAGGGTCCTCCATGATCACTATTGACTATTAGTTTCAGATCTAGGAACCTCCTTTCCTCCCTACCTTTTTCCTCTTTTTTTTAGAAATAACCTATGCTAAGGTTCATTACACATTGTAAAGCCAAATCTCAAGCTAAAATTGGAGTTTTAAGACTGCTATTTGAACCTGCAACAATTGCACACCATCTTCCCCATCTCAAGAACTCCATTTTAAGATTCACCTTCCCTCCAGCTTAACTTCATAAGTCTGACCTATGATTACCAGCAAAATCACATTGAACCAAACTGAGAGATTCCATGCATGTCATGACACGACACCCAAGAGACCTTGGGGTAATTTTCAACAATTCGTTGGTGTAGATTTTATTTCAAGAGAGGTAGTGCACCTACGCACTGCATGTGTTGAGAAAGTGCATAAAAAACACATCAACAAAACTAGCGCTAGAAGGAGGGCCATTTGAGCTAAGCTGGATTGAGGTGATTCACTCTCCCTTGAGAGGTCCCAAGGAGTTTTAAGGTCTACTCCAAATAAAGCAAAATTTTAGGAATTACAAGCCCCTACAAGGGCTAGAATAATTAAAAGAGGGGATGCATCCTCTTCTTCTTCCTCCATTCCACCCACTTCACCTTTGCTTTCGCCTCCTTTCTCCTTCTAGTCACCCCATACCCAAAAAAATTATTTCATCTCCATCCCTTTCCTTCAGTCATACCACACAGCTTTCCTGTCGCTTGCTTCCCACAGCTGGGGTGTTGCCCCCTCTCATACCCTCCAAGTCCAAGGTGTAGTCCCAACTACCGCTGGCCCTGTGCAACCCCAAATTGTTGTTCCATAGAAAATACCACCCCTTCCTCCCCTCATGGATTGGCTGGGGAATAATCCTTTCCCATTTTCTTCAATGCTTACCATGATATGCCTAAGAACCTGGAGAGATTTTGTACAAAGTTCAATCCTAGGGATCCATAGAGGAAAGCTAAGAAGCACATCAAAATAATCCAAACAATGTTGAAAGAAAAGCAAATCAATCAAGAAGATGTTGAATGTAGGTTTTTCCCTTATTCATTATGGGAAGAAGCCTTCTATTGGTATATTAACTTGCCGGCAAGATCCATCACATCTTGGGATTTGATGATGAATGCCTTCTTGCAGAAGTACAAGATCTTGATTATACGTTCAGAGCTATATCAATAATTCACATCAGTTCATAGGGATGTAAATGAGCCAATCAACTCCTTCAATGATCAATTTCACTGAGGCTACACAAGGTTGCAAGCTCCGTACATCCTCAACGATGCTACTACTTTGATAGTCTATTATGCAACATTGGACAACCTCACAGCTGCATTGGTAAAGAGAATGTGACCAACTCCGACCCGATTAGTAGTTGCTTACACTGAGGAAGTTATTACAAGTACTAACTTGGGTCAAAACATTTTTGGTTTGCTGTGTAAGGAAAAATTAGATGCAGAAAACAATTCTCCTAACGTTAATACCTCAGGAAAGAATGCATAAGTACTTTTAAATTTTCCAATTACAGTCAAGTTAAGATGCACTATGAAACAGATTACAGAAATAGAGTATTTGACAATCACACTTGAACACCAGATATACATGGGAAAACCCTTACGGGAGAAAAACCCACCACACCAAGAGAAATCACTTTGTATTACAGTAATCAAAATTACACACAATTCTAGACTTATCTTTCTGGTGTCATTATATAGTAGCATTCATCATGAACCTTCTTCAAACAGAAAAAACATCCAAGTTATAGCCTTTACAAACTTTAAATCCTTCACTGATATAGTTTGAATTCTTCACACTTCCCTATTGATTGAACTACGATCCAACCCCCAAGCGTCTGCAACTTGCAACTATATCCATGTCAAATTTTGTCTGTAGAACTTCCTTACAGAACTGTCGCAATTGACTGTCTTCCAACTGTTCCCCTTCAGCTCTTGCTATTCGTCCACGAGACTCCACATAGGACAGTCAACCATTCAACATAATTTGTATTGTATTGGCATCTCGATGAGACACTAACTGTGTCTCACTGATGCCACATTGACCTCATATCGATGTCACCGAAAGCCTCTGTAGTCGCCAAGATGTTACATCGAGCTCCAAGAGATACACCTAGACATCACGTAGTCGCATTGACTTATCGATTTCGCCAGAAGGTCATCGTGAAACGCTAAAGTTACACCAAAGTCCCCAAGCCTAGCGAGCACCAAGTAGAAGTTGGAAAGACTCACTCCTATTGTCAAAATTTCATACCGAACAACTTGAGTTACACCGAACACATACACCTGTCGGCCAGACAATCGGCTTTTTCCGAGACATCATACCGAGATCCATAGGTTTCACTGATGACCAACTGTCACCAAGAGATACCCCAATAGCCATCGGCTATTGGCAAGACATTTTCCATCACTAAGAGGTTTCTCTGATAGCTTTAAGTTATACTAAAGGATTCCAACACAATGAGTTGTCGGTGAGACATTTAACTCTCGCTAAGACTTCTCACCGAGCCTATCGAGTCACTCTGATGATCTACCTTTGAGTCTCCAATGGTAAGACATTTGTATATCACCCAGAATTCATAACGAAGTCTTAGAGTTACACCAATAACTCCCAAGTATATCCCTATCGGTATGACATTCATTGTTCGCTAAGACATCTTAGCAAGAGCCTCACTGAAGATCACAGTTGCCAAGAGTCTCACCGATGCACGATTGAATGGCCTGTTGGCCAGAGGTATCTTGATCGCTCTGATGTCATAATGAATACATTATGCTATAGCGATAGAATCCACAGTGCAACCTTTCAGCAAGACAATGGCAAGGTCATAGTGACCTGTTCAGAAATGAATAAAGTAAACTGCTAGTCGGACAGACATGGAACCTGTCACACCGACTTAGCACTCATGGAGGTTTGAGCCTGTAATGTTTGAGGCACATTTTTCCAACAATATCCCACTTGATGAAGATCATATATGCACCTCCAGAGCATAAATAATACTTACTGAAAAACATGGGCACTAAGGCCCATTGAACTGGTACACCACCTAAACTTGTCGGTGCTCACTAGCTTTGTCAATGCATTTGCAACATTCTCCAGAGTATCAAATTTTTCCAAACTGACATTTCCATCCTCAACCATATCTCATACAAAGTGGTATGTACATCAATATGTTTCATCCTGGCATGGAAAGTTTTAATCTTTGCTAAACAAATAGCACTCTGAATGTCACACAAGATTGTTATTTCTCCTGCATCAAAACCAATGTTAGAACACAAGCGTTTCAACCATATAGCTTCTTTGCAAGCATGAGTAGTTGCCATGTATTCAGCCTATGTAGTGGACAAAGCGACTACAACTTTTTGCTTGCTCATCCAACTCACTGCACCACCATTCAACATGAAAATGTATCCCCTGGTAGATCTTCTACTGTCAATGTCCCTTGCCCAATCAAAATCTACATATCCCCAAATGTTGAGAGTTCTCTGTGATTCAACCGAATTCCCATGGTAACACAATGCAAAATCTAAAGTTCCCTTCAAATACCTAAACACTCTCTTCATAGCATCCCAATGTATTCTTCCTGGATTAGCCATAAATTGACTAAGTACTCCCATTGCTTGGGCAATGTTTGGTCTTGTACAAACCATTGCATACATGAAATTGCCTACAGAACTAGCATAGGGCACATTGGTCATGTCCTCCATCTCAGTAGGATATTTTGGATAGTCCTCAACAGATAGTTTCGTTCCTTGCATGACTGGAACAACTAACTACTCGCAATCATTCATACAAAATCTCTCAAGAACAGTCGTTATATACTTACTCTGACTAAGCCAAAGCTTTCTATTCTTCCTATCCCTAGTTATCTCCATCCCTAGAATATACCTTGCTGTACCAAGATCCTTCATTTTGAACTTAGCAGACAACTGAGACTTAAGATCAGAAATCATTAGCTTGCTATTTCCTATGAACAACATATCATCAACATAAAGAGCAATAACAAGCACTTGATCACTTTCAGCTTTATAATATACATAGTGATCAGATTTTGATCTGACAAATCCCAAAGCTAATACAAATGTATCAAATTTTTGGTACCACATTCTAGGTGATTGCTTTAACCCATAGAGAGACTTCTTTAATTTGCATACCAGTTTTTCTTTACCTTTCTCAATAAAGTGCTCAGGCTGGGACATATAGATTTCTTCTTCAAGATCACCATGAAGAAATGTTGTCTTCACATCCATCTGTTCAACCTCTAAGTCATATGCAGCTGCAAGTGACAATAGAAATATAATGGATGTTAGCTTTGATACAGGAGAAAAAATTTCCCCATAATCAATTCCCTCTACCTGGGAATAACCCTTTGCAACCAGTCTTGCCTTGTATTTTTCAACACTACCATCTAGACCAATCTTTTTCTTAAATACCCATTTGCAGCCCACAGGTTTTCTACCTTTAGGCAAGGTCACTAGACTCCAGGTTTCATTTTTATCTAATGACGCCATTTCCTCATCCATGGCTTCCAACCAAGAATATGAATCAACATTTTAATTGCCTCCTTTACAGTCCTAGGCTCATCGGTGCTTGAAATAAAGGCATAAGCACAAGTAGAATCAATTAATGAGAACCCATACCTATCTGTTGTTTCCTTTCTCGGGTTGACCTCCTCACTGGCTGAGGCTGAGGTTCTTCTTCTTCAGAACTTTCAGAACTGCTTGAGCTCTCCTCAGTTTCAGGTACATTTTGAATTTTCAATTCCTCTTTCTTCTGGTGTAGGAGGAATTGATGCTACATCCTTACTATTTTTAGACTTTGTCTCTAACTGCAGATCCAGGGTGGAAGGTTTCAGCTCTCGAAAGATTACACTCTTGTTGTATACAACCTTCTCTGTAACAGGATTCCAAAGCTTGTATCCTTTAATGTTAGCACTATAGCCAATGAAAATACATTTGACAGCCTTGTTCTCCAGCTTAGATCTTTTTACATTAGACACATAAGCATATGCTTCATAGCCAAAGACTCTAATATGTCTAAGAGAGGGCTTCTTACCAGACCATGCTTCCAGAGGTGTCTTATCAACAAAAGCAGAGTTTGGAGACCGATTAACTAAGTAACATGCAATAGCAGTAGCTTCAGCCTAGAACTTCTCCTCCAAACTAGCACTACTAAGCATACTTCGTGCTCTCTCCATCACTGTCCTATTGAACCTTTCTACAACTCTATTCTACTGTGGAGTATAAGGTGTAGTCTTGTGTCTTTTAATTCCATGGTCTTTATAGTATCTTTCAAATTCATCAGAACAAAATTCACCACCATTATCATTCCTTAAGCATTTTATTTTTCTACCAATCTGATTTTCAACAAGATTTTTAAACTCCTTAAATCGACTGAACACTTCTGATTTACCTTTTAAAAAATAAACAAATGCTCTCCTTGAATAATCATCAATGAACGACACATAGTATCTTGATTTAGACAATGAAGGAACATTCACCGGACCAAACACATCTGAATGGATATAATCTAACAAACCAGAAGATTTATGAGGACTGTCATAAAATGAAACATGGTGCTGCTTTCTATATATACAGTGTTCACAGAATTCAAATTCAAAATTACAATCTTCAAGCCCCTCAACAAGATTTTTGTTCTTCAAGGTTTTTAAACCTTTTTCTCCTATGTGGCCTAACCTATGATGCTAAAGCATAGTCTTCTTTGCAGGAAGTTTTACTTCCGTAAAGTTTACATAATTAGGGATATTTCCCTCTATACCTCCATGAGTAGCTTTCAGTGACTTCAAAGAGACACTGTTACATTGAGCAGCTTATGCATCTAGCTTGTACAAGGTACCAATTCAAGCACCTCTAGCTAGCACCATTGAACCTCTAGTCATCTTGCAGCCACTTCCCGAGAACAAAACTTGTACTCTGATATCATTTAGCATACTTACAGATAATAGATTTTGAGCCAGACCTGGTATGTGCATAACATTATTGATCCCCTTTATTCTACCATCAGGGAATTGGATTCTGACTCTTCCACGGCCAACAATTTCCAAGGTTGAATCACTCGCCAAGTACACCTTTCCACCATCGTATTCTTCATACTTTGTGAACCATTCTCTGTGAGATGTCATGTGGAATGATGCTCCAGAATCAATCAACCAGACATCATCTAATGCCTGTGTAGCCAAGGCTGCAATGAAGGCATCACCATCACTGTGAGAAGAACCACTATTGGAAGAGCCCTTCTTTTTTTTCTCCTCTTTACAATCCTTTCGGACATGACCAGGTTGCCCGCAGTTCTAGCACTTCACTTTGGACTTCTTGCCAGGAGATTTTGAACTCCCTTCTAATTTTGATTTGGAATTCTTGTCCTTCTTCTTGCCTTTCTCCTTTGACCTTCCTCTGATAGCAAGAGCCTCCTTCACCATCTTAGAAGATTTTCTTTTCATCTCTTCTGACAACAAAGAACCAACAACATATTCCATCTTGAAACTGGATGTTGTACTCCCAATAGCCATCACCAGATGATCCCACGAGTCTGGCAAAGAACATAACAAAAGTATACAGCGATCCTCTTCTTCAATCTTTACACCAATAGATGTTAATTGTGCGAGCAGCATGTTAAATGCACTCAAATGATCAGCTACAAACCCTCCTTCCTGCATTCTCAAAGAGTAGAGCTTCTTTCTCAAGAACAACTTATTCACCAAGGATTTCCCTTGATAAATAGATGCAAGTCTTTTCCACAAGAGAGAGGTAGTCTTCTCTTCATGCACATTGAGAAGAACTAAGTCTGCCAAACAGAGCCATATCAGCCCCTTAGCTTTTCTATTTGCAAGGTTCCATTCTTCTTGTTTCATGCCTATAGGTTTAGTTCCAGACACAACAAGCCAAAGGTCTCGATCTACTAAGAGATCCTCCATCTTGAGTTTCCACAATTCAAAGTTATTGCCATTGAATTTCTCTATTTCAATATTCCCAGATGAACTAGACATCTTAATCTGTAAATAGAAATAACAATCTCTACAAAACTCCCACTGAACAGTATTGACTCAAAAAAACCCAAAGTACCCCCAAGGAAAACACAACTGGCTAGGCTCCGATACCACTTGTAAGGAAAAACTAGATTAGGGCAACAATTCTCCTAACGTTAATACCTCAAGAAAGAATGCAAAAGTACTTTTAAATTTTCCAATTACAGTCAAGTTAAGATGCACTATGAAATAGATTACAGAAACAGAGTATTTGAAAATCACACATGAACACCAAATATATGTGGGAAAACCCTTACAAGAGAAAAACCCACCACACCAAGAGAAATCACTTTGTATTACAGTAATCAAAATTACATACAATTCCAGACTGATCTTTCTGGTGTCACTATATAGCAACATTCATCATGAACCTTCTTCAAACAGAAAAAAACATCCAAGTTATAGCCTTTACAGATTTTAAATCCTTCACTAATACAGTTTGAATTCTTCACACTTCCCTATTGATCGAACTGCTATCCAACCCCCAAGCGTTTGCAACTTGCAACTATATCCATGTCGAATTCTGTCTATATAAATTCCTTACAGAACTATCGCAACTGACTGTCTTCCAACTATTCCCCTTCAGCTCTTGCTATTTGTCCACGAGACTCCACATAGGATGGTCAACCATTCAATAGAATTCATATTGTATTGGCATCTCGATGAGACACTAACTATATCTTGCTGATGCCACATTCACCTTATATCGATGTCATTGAAATCCTCTGTAGTCACCAAGATGTTACATCGAGCTCCAAGAGATACACTGAGACATCACGTAGTCGCCCTGAATTATCACTTTTTCCAGAAGGTCATAGCAAAACACTAAAGTTACATCGAAGTCCCCAAGCCTATCGAGCACTAAGTAGAAGTCGGCAAGACTCACTCCTATCGCCAAAAGTTCATACTGAACAACTTGAGTTACAACGAACACATACACCTATCGGCCAGACAATCGGCTTTTGCCAAGACATCATACCGAGATCCATAGGTTTCACCGATGACCAACTATCACCAAGAGCTACCTCGATAGCCATCGGCTATCAACAAGACATTTTTCATCACTAAGAAGTTTCTCCGATAGCTTGAAGTTATACCAAAGGCTTCCAACACAATGAGTTGTCGGCGATACATTTAACTCTCGCTAAGACTTCTCATCGAGCCTGCCGAGTCACTCTGATGATCTACCTTTGAGTCTCCGATGGTAAGACATTTGTATATCGCCCAGACTTCATAAAGAGGTCTTAGAGTTACACTGATAACTCCCAAGTATATCCCTGTTGGTATGACATTCATTGTTTGCTAAGACATTTTAGCAAGAGCCTTAAGCTTCACCGAAGATCACAGTCACCAAGAGTCTCACTAATGCATGATTGAATGGCATGTCGGCTAGAGGTCTCCCGATTGCTCTGATGTCATAACGAATACATCATGCTACAGAGATAGACTCCATAGTGCAACCTTTCGGCAAGACAATGGCAAGGTCATAGTGACTTGTTTAGAAATGAATAAAGCAAACTGCTAGTCAGCCAGACATGGAACCTGTCACACTGACTTAACACTCATGGAGGTTTTAGCCTGTAATGTTTGAGGCACATATTTCCAACATGCTGCCCTCCTTGGGGTAGGCTACCCATCCTCTATAGATTTAGGGACTTACTCAAGCATTGCAGCATTAGACACCTCTGATGAATCAAGTACCACAACTACCTATAGTGCCTCATCTTGGGAAACCTATGAACCAGGTGCCCCTTGTATCTCACTACTTGCAGCCTCAACAATAGCGGTCCTATGCATAGCCACCGTAGGCACTAGCATACCTACAAGGCCTGGAATTCCCACCCGCTCAGCAAAATTAGTTGGTCACATAGCCCATCTTCCTCCAGAATCAGACACTGCAGCCAAGCAATACAAAAAAAGATTAGTTAGATGAGCTGATGAAGATGATTGAAAAGATGTCCATGAAGATGATGCATTTGAGAAATTAGAACAGCCAGCTGCAAGCTTCTCAATGCAGCATTCAGGCCAATCTTAACCGTGATAATAGGGATATCCATGAGGCAAGTACTTCCTTTGGACAGAACTATGAACGAGGGCAAAATTCTAATTAGAACTTTGAAAGAAGACCCTCCCAAAGATAGGACCAAACATGGAATGCAAGGCCCAACAACAAAGGTGTTCCCATTCCCATTGATCATCCTACCAACATGAAAAAGACTAACAATGGAGTGTACCTCATTGAGGCTACTTTATCTGGATGGTGTTGGATTCATAAGACAAGCAGGCATTCCAAGTTGGGCTGCCCCGAATTCTAGACAGTCGTGGAAATATTTCAAGTGGAGGTCCAAAACATTGTTGAGAGTGTGAACTACAAAGACATCATTTTGTTTGACCCTTATGATTCCTCATGTCTCATGATCAACCATGCCCATTCCTACAGAGCGAGAGCAACGAGCCCGAGATCGAGATCACCTCTGCCAAAAATGAAGAAGTATAAGAGGTAAGCAACAAAGAAGCTTTATCTCAAATTTTTACTTTGGTAGATAATATTCTAGTAGATGAAGAGGAGTTTCATGATGATGAGGTCCAAATATTTCACCAGAGAGCCACTCCATACTACTTAAGAAATCGACGGGAAGGAGGACCTTTCACCACCTCTACCCCACCTAATAACTTTAGTACCTCACCTGACCCCAATGCTAGCAATAATCCAGGCTATCCCCATGTGCCCAAGCAATATTTGAATAACAACCAACAGCCAAATCAAACACAAAACCAACCCACTAGCTCGTCCATAGTTAGATCCTTTAAGCCTGAAATTGAACAAATGGGGAAATATGTTGCTAAAGAATTTAAGAAAGTTAAAATCAGCCTGTCTACCTTTGTGTTTCTCAAGGTTCCCATAGTTAGTCATACCTTCTTTAGGGTAATTAATGGAACACCATCCTCCAAGATGACACAAGAAATACCTAATAAGAGAGTCACCTTTGAAGAGCCTCAACAGGAGTACGTAATCTAGGAAATCCTAGGCAGGAAGAAGAATGCTCCCATCAACCAGCAAGCTAAAAAAAAACCCTCTTTAAAGAGTAGACTCCAAGGAAATCCAAGGAAAAGACAAAAAAAAATGACAAGGTTCAAGTGGCCTAGGTGGATGTACCTATGGGTCTCTTCCAAGGAAAGTTCAAAACCCCACCCTTCCTCGCCATAATTAGAATATTTGGGAAGAATTTGCACAATATTTGATTGACTCGGGAGCATCTGTGAATGTCATGCCTTTGGCAGTGTGTAAAGCCCTCGGGATTACCCCCACACCTTCCAGAAGAAAATTGACTTAGCTAGATAAAACCGAGGTTAACATTGTTGAAGAGATCAATCGTATCCCAATGCAAATTGTTGCAGACCCAAGGGTGCAACAAGTTATTGTTAGCCAATTTATGAATATTCCCCATACATATGGAATTATCTAGGGACAAGACTTCACCAGTGCATTGAATGGGTATGCCACAACATATTTCTCTCACATGTGGCTGCCATGGAAGGGGCTACCAAACCAGATTCAAATAGATTGGGAGCTACACATAAAATTCATGATCACATAATACAACAACGTCAATGAGGTGTTGTTTGCTGAAATAGAACTGGTAAATTATTATCCCTTTGCTTATCAGGAAGAATTGGAGCCTCAAGAAGAAGAATGAGTTGCAAAGGTCTTCTTGGTGCACTACAATCCTCCGATTAATCTTGTCGATGCACCTCAAAGCACAAAAATGTTAGTGGAATCAAAATATGAAGAGCCTTATGAAGACAGTAACTTGGGACTACTAGAGGGATTCCAAGACTTCATGGAGAAATGCATACAAGATCAACTTAGCCTGGGGGCAAGGATGGACTTCCTAGACCTCTTGCTTCCAAGCTAGTACAGAGTTCACAATGTTGCCCACTCCAAGTTTGAATGTTGCTTGTGCCAAACAATAGTGGAACATATCAAAGGATTAATTACTCCTCAAAAGGAGATGCTAGCAGGGTAGCTTGCCCCCAATCATACTAAACTGATGCCTACTTTGAAGGTTGTAGATCCAAGCACACAATCAAAAAAGAATGAATGCATGATTGGCCCTAGCATCAAAGAACCTTCCAAGTTTTGGATGCTATGCTTTGATGTATCCAAGTCCAAGCAAGGAGTTGGAGTCAGATTCAAGCTTATTAGCCCTATGGGTAAGACCTATTTCATTGCCCACAGACTTCAATTTTATTGTACCAATAATGTAACAGGATATGAAGCTATGGTCCATGGTCTTTTAATGGATTTAAGGAAAAATGTTAAAATTCTACAAGTTTTTGGTGATTCAGAATTAGTGGTCAATCAAGTTAGAAAATTATACTCATGCCATGACAAGAGGCTTGCGAACTATAGGCATGGAGTCTGGGATCTCTTAGAGAGTCTAGATGCATTTAATATACAGTTGATCCCACATTCTTAGAATTATACTACTGATGCTTTGGCTCAAGCGGCTAGCACGCTAGAACCCCTATCTTTTTCTGGACTCAAGAGATTCACTATTGAGTTGACCTCAACCCCATCTATCCTAGAAAATGTCACTCATTTCTAGGTATTCAATGATCATAAGCACATCCTAGAGTTTATCAAAAATTTTGACATGTTTGCAACACAAATAATTGACAAAGTTGATCCTGAAGAAGCTGAATTGGACATAAAAGGGGTCATTAACCTCAAAACCAATACGATCCCCAGAGGTATGGTTCATCTTGAGCACATATTTGGCTTAGATCAAATCAAAGATCAAGATCAGTAAATGAAGAAGGATGCCATAAAAAACTAGTGTGACACCCACAACCTCAAAACAACTGAGGAAGCCAAAAATGTGTTTATTGGTAAGGTATGTACTATAGAATAAAAGAAAAGAATTGTTGATGCCTTGCGGAAGTGTCACGATATGGTAGCATGGACCTATGAATATTTGAATACCTACGATACCTCCATTATCACCCATACCATCCCTCTCAAGCCTGATGTATGGCCAATCCGGCAAAGACAACACCATATCAATGCCTTGTTGGAGCCTATTATTTACAAAGAAGTGCAAAAACTACTTTCAGCCAGAATCATCTTTTGCAGTCAGGCACTCCACATGGGTGGCTACTTGGTCCCGGTTAGGAAAAAGAATGGAGAAATCAGATTGTGCATGGACTTCCGCAATCTAAACAGAGCTTCAGAGGAGGAAAACTATCCAATTCCTTCACTGGATGACATATTTCATATTTTCAATGGTTCACAAATGATGTCCTTCCTCGATGGGTACTCTGAGTACAATCAAGTCATGGTGCAGTATAAAGACTGACACAAAACATCCTTCACCACCAAGTGGGGAACCTTTGCATACAAATGAATGTCATTTGGGCTCATTAATGTCGGTGCCACTTTCCAATGTGCCATGGAAATAGCCCTTAAAGATCTAATTGGAAAGTGCATAATCATTTACATGGATGATTTGACCGTGTTCTTGAAGAAGCAGAGTCATCATGTCTCTGATCTATGCAAAGTATTTCAGAGGTGTCGATAATTTGTGGTTTCCCTTAATCCAAAGAAATGCATCTTCAAAGTCATTGAGGGAAAGTTGCTTAGGAACATTATTTTAGAATGGGGAATTTCTATAGACCTTGAGTGCGTCCAATCCCTGCTAAAGATCCAGCTGCTAGGCAACAAGAAATAAATGAAATATTTCTTTGGAAAGATCAATTTCGTCAGGAAGTTCATCACAAGCTTTGTTTAAATTTTCAAGCCACTGAACGTCATGTTAAAACAAGATGTTAAGATTGAGTGGACCCTAGAAGAAAAGTAATCCTTTGAAGAAATTAAGAAAGCAATTGCTAATGCACATGTTCTAGTCAACCCATACTATTTGAAGCCATTCTACATTTACTCATTTTCTTCAGATCACTCATGTGCTAGCATTTTAACCTAGAAGGATAATAACAAAAATGAGCACCTGATTTCCTTTATGAGTGTTCCCTTGAAAGATGTTGAACTAAGATACTAGAATGTGGAAAAGAAAGCATATGCCCTTGTTAGAGGAGTTAATAAGTTCAAGCATTACATCCTATAGAATAAGGTGTTCACCATTGTCCCTAACCCAGCAATGAAGACGTTGCTCATGCAAAATGAGTTGGGAGAGCGAAGCGCCAAGTGGGTTACATTGCTACAAGAATACAACATAGAAATTCAACCTATGAAATTAGTAAGAGGGTAAGCACTTACTTGAACGATAGCTGAGACAACAATTGAAGCAGGACCTAAGCTTATAGTACAAAAATATTAGCTTGAAGATGTTTCCCTAGGGGAATGGTACGATGACATAGTCGACTATTTGTTGAACCATAAGTGCCCATCCCACTTGCAAGGAGTTCATAAATGTGCTCTCTATCTGAAAAAGTAGCAACTACATGTTTTCTATACTATACAAGAGGAATCATGAAGGTGTCTATCTAAGATTCCTTGGCAAAGAAGAAGCAGACTGTGTCTTAAAGGAATTTCATGACAAATTTGGCACTAGTCATGGATCTGGTCCCTCGACCACTCATCAAAACTTACAAGTGAGATATTATTAGATGATGGTCTTCAAGGATACTCATAACCATGTCCGCACATTCCATGTCTGTCAGACCACCGTAACCAAGGATAAGAATGTTGTTGTCCCATTACAACTAGTTTTTGAGGTGAGGTCATTCATACAATGGGGTCTCAACTTCATTGGTTCGGTAAGCCTACCATCATTTGCAAGACACAGGTACATTCTAACTACTTTTGATTATTGCACTAGATGGATAGAAGCCATTGCATGTAAGCAATGCACAACAAAGGTAGTTACGAATTTTCTTGAAAGTTTTATTTTGAATCATTTTGGTTTCCTATATGCATTAGTGTGTGATAACGACCCTGCGTTTTCCTCACTTAGATTCGCTAGTTGGGCCTTTGATTATGGAATCGCCCTCAAATTATCATCCAACTATTACCCCCAGGGAAATGGCCTGGCAGAGTCTCAAACAAGAACCTCATCATTATGATTAAAAAATTACTTGATAGGAATCCCAAGGACTAGCATACCCAGTTTCATTTTTTCCCTTTGGGTAGTTTTTGTAACATTTAGAAAGTGCAAAAGAAACAGATCAGAGCAAACATGCAATCTAAATCTAAAAACTCTAAATGCAATCTAAGCTAAGCAACAAAGAACAAAGGAAAGTAACAACGTAAATAAACTAAAACAATCTCACCTAATATATATGTATTTCCATGTATCATCTCGATTTCCCTTCTCCATTTTTCCGTTGTAGTATAATTGCCCTCAGATTTTCAAAGGTTCGTGCAAGTATAGCCTAAGATAGTGATTTAGCAAAACATTGAAGATTCAAGATAGTTGCTCCAAAAGTCATAAGATTTCGAGAGAGATTGGAATGAAGAATGACAGATCAATTTATAGAAAATTGATTATTCGAACGATAGGCTAGGATCGAAAGATCAACAAACAGTTGAGATCAACAGATTGGACGTGCACTCTGATAACTGTTAGTAGCGACATGAGTGATACAAATTAGAAATAGAAATAAAGATTAAATAGATTATTCAATCTTTGAGTTTGGTATTCGAAAACAAAAGAATTATCTTTGCATGACAAAGATAAAGATGGATTAAAGCAACTCTCTATTTGAATGCACGCACAAGATTTAATTAATTAAATAGGAATATTTAATTAATCTGCATGTACACGCAATTGAGTTAGCACTGGATGATTGAATGATTTGACGAAGAGATTACTCAGGAAAGCCACTCAGACATTAAATCAAGGGTTAACTGAGCGATTAAAATAGATCTTTGCGTCGAGTAAAAGTAAATACTTAGATAATTTGCACAATTTTCTAAATATAGAGGAATGTGTTAAAATAGAATTTATGAATTAAATAATTGATTTAATTCAATATTTGATATTTGAAGAATAATTAAATAAATAAGATTTATTTAATTAAGTGATGAAGGGATTTAAATGAATAATTAAATAAATAAAAGATTTATTTAATTATAGTTGGCATACAATAAAGGGGAAATTAAATAAGAATTTATTTAATTTGACAAGGATAAGGTTAATTAGTAACATAATTAAATAAAAAGCGTTTATTTAATTAATCAGATAGAATAAAGAAAAGATGAATTAATTAAACAATTAAGATTATTTAATTAATAGAAGAAATGAAGACTTTAGAGAATAATTAAATAATTGACATTATTTAATCATGACAATGGAAGAAATACAAATTATTAAGAATATTGAAGTCACATGCTTAAACCAGATTTTGCTGTCTACATTTGCCCCTCTTTGATACAATGTCATTTCGGCGTTGTGTCAAAGAAAATCGATAAAAATATGCCCTAGTCATGCCCCGGTGTAAACAGGTGAAGGTATTCCCCCTTGGGAAAATTGACAAATTTTTGAAATAGTTCAGAAAAATTGTGAAATGATCTTGATTAGTCCATTGGATAGCCAAAACTGTAGTGGAGTTGACGGAATGGAAGTTGGAAATGTTATGGACGGGTACGGGTCGATTTAAATTGGAAGCTAACGTGGCTAATAGAAAAGAAAGCCACCAAAACCCTAGGTATAAATAGAAATTGGGGTAAAAACCAATTCATTTTCACCCACCTAGCTTTGAGAATTGAGATTTTGCTCTACACCCATAGCGACGATGTCTCCTGTTTCGAACACCCACCATTGAGCATACAGGATCCAGACCTTCAGGTGGCTAGCTGATGCAGACCCCCCGGTATGTACCTTAAACTTGACTTTTGAAAATTTTAATTTGCTCGTGTTTTTATGCATTTAATTATAATTTTAGTTGTGTCATTTTATTAAAACACTGCATGTGAATGCGCAAATGACACATTTGCATGTAGATCAACGCATTTGAAATATCACGTAGATACTTTAGCATAGGTTTTTTGCAGTTCAACGCATTTGTAGTGTAGTTCAACACATGTGATAAAGAACAACGTATTCGCATTTAAAATAGCCACATATGTTTATTTTTCAACGCATTTTCTTTTATTTCGATGTATTTTGTTTTTTAAGTTACACAATTTCATGTGATAGTTAACTGCTCGCAGACACATTTTTATATTATACACGCATATGCATTTTAAAGTTACACATTTGAAAAAGAAAGACGCATATGTGTAACTGAATGACACATTTAATTTTTTTGCAACGCATATGTAAAATAATGATGCATGTGCAAAATAATGACGCGTTTGCAAAATAATGACACATTTGAATAGCAGTTAATTTAGTTATTTTGTACTAGGGTAGATGTTTGATGCTGACCTGAGGCATGTATAATGCCATTGCAGGTTGTGTTAGACACTGTAGATACGCGAGAGTCGAGACCTATGACTTTTTGCTTCCAAGACAGCTTGTAGAGCATAGAGCGACATTTCTTATGGCACCTAGTTCTTCTACATGTTACAGACATGCCCCATATTCAGGAGAACTGGGGTTTATTGACTGCTTTGTGCGAGCGGTGGCACTCAGAGACGTATTCCTTTCACCTGCCTCCTAGAGAGGCTACAGTTACTTTGGAGGATGTCTATAGGATCCTGAGACTTCCTATCAGAGGCACGCGGGTGAGGTATGATACCCAAAGGGGTGTTGTTGAGATGTGCAAATACTACCCTCACGTAGATGTGAGACAATTAGGGTTCGATCACTATGAGATTACATGGCGCGTGTTGGCCCAGAGGTATAGGTGGCTGGACTGTCTAGTGTGTACCTTGATAGGTGGGACAGTGCTTTCTGACCATCGAGGTCATGGTTTTCCTGTGGGTTGGCGGGAGATGATAGTAGGGATGCTAGAGAGATGGGAGGTATATGCATGGGGTCCCTATCTCCTTGGCATGTTGTATTTCCATTTGCATGATATAGCCTACTAAGAGGCTCAATCCATGAGTTGTGGTACCACGCTCCTGATGGTATGGGCATGGGAACACATTGCTATCTTTTTCCCACCAGTTACAATTGATGTTCAACACATAGCTCCTTATGCCTTCTGCTATGTGTGGGAAAACACTCAGCACCACATGGGAGATATGGGGTATTTCAGGCATGCCACAAACACTATGGTGCAGTTTACATGGAGACCCTACTTGGGATGTGCAGAGTGATCAGATGAGGATGAGCACTTGCCTTTTTCTCAGAAAACACAATACTTGATTGGGTGAACCGTTTCACACATCCACATTATAGAGCGTCACTTTCTAGATCATGTATTATGGTAGTTCAAAGAGGTACAGGGTGTGCCGAGAGGACGGGCTGAGTTCGTGAGGTCCTCGTGAGGGATTCCTCTGTGAGGTCTAGAGATTCCAATGGCTACTGCTAAGGCATACATTGATGGATTGTAGGCAGCACTGTGGGGATGGAGAGATGGTTCGGTAGACCCAGGTACCACAGAGGGTTATGATTAGTGGTGGGATGTGCATAGGCCGATTCCCCTGACAGATCTAGATCAGTCGGCACCGATAGAGCAGTGAGGGATAGAACCGTGAGGTAGGCATAGTAGAGGTAGAGGGCGGAGAGGTGGAGGAGGCCATGGTGATGATGGAGATGATGGTGGAGGTGGTCGGCGAGGTGGTAGGAGAGGGAGATGTGGATGGAGGGAATGAGGGCCACCATTGTCATTGATTCGTGAGGAGGGATGGGGAGAGGAGGATGTGGCCATGTTAGATATTGGCCGAGGTGGGGAGGAGGTGCATGTTGAGATCGGTGAAGAGGAGGAGCAACCTAAAGAGGAGGCCATTCCAGATGTTCCTACAGAGGAGGAGGTAAACAAAGAGGGGGAAAAGATTGATGCCTTGGTCTTGTTGGGTGCCTATCAGGATGATGATGAGGAGGATGATGATCATGAGCAAGAGATTCAGGACAAGATTTTGGAGGAGTTAGAGGATGGTGTGCCAAGGGTTAGACAGGTTGACACAGAGGCAGTTGACTCTGACACTGCCACACTTTGCACCTAGATTGCATCCTTGGAGGAGTAGATGAGGGTTATGATGTCTGAGAGGTATTTGGTATAGATGGAGAGGGATAGGGACGTCATGGATAGAGATTAGGCCTTAGCTTGGAGGCAGGAGACCAAGCAGAGATTCGCAGAGATCAGAGCTCTATGTACTAGGCCAGCAGCTACATTTTCTTAAGAGTTAGTCAGAGTTGGAGAGAGGGAGGCTTATTATCGATATTTATATAAGACAAAGGTTCCTCCGAAGAGACGGGCTCCCAGCTTCTCAGACGCGCGTAGCAGCAGGTCATAGACTAGGACCCACACCAGGACAGTTAGCACAAAGGGTGTGGAGCAGCCATGCAAATTAGGTCCATATAACAGGCCCCACTCAGCTCACAAGTCATCGGGTTCCCAACATCAGTCATCCGCACACTCTAGTCGTGATAGCAGTGGTAGTTCAGGATAGGGACTCTTCTTGATATGTATCAGGACATTGTATTATGATTATATAGTCTGTGGGCTTCCATATTTACTAACACATTATGACATTGTGATGTGACACTATTGAGTGATATATATATATATATGATTGTGGTAGTGATTCTCATGATATGCATTTCTATTTATTGATTATGCAGTCATTTATTTGTACATGTGATGTTTATATGATATTCCTTGTGATGGATGATAGTATCTACTTTATGATGTGTTTATGCAGCTTATGATATGTCGTTGATTCTATGTGATGATGTATGTATGAACATGTATGATGTCAATGGATGTTATGTATGCAATGTATAATTATGAGATGCAATGTGATGTTATATGTGCAATGCTTCCTACATGTAACGTGGTGTATGTATTTACATTTGTTATGTGCATGGAATGCTTCAGATATATATTGTATGATGATGAATTTCTATTATGCCATGATGTCCTAGATATGATAAATGCCTATATGTATGTACTCTTCTAACATGTATGTGTATGCAGGATTATTTATATTGTTGTGTGTCACAGGACTCTGTCATAATGCTAGAAAGAAGAACTGTTAGTGCAGAAAGAAAGATTGAGAAATATTGCCAGAAATGTGATAGATATTAGTATTAGCAATCTTCGATGTTTCGTTGTATCACAAAAGGTATTTCACTTTATCATCATTGGGCGAGACTAATAAAAATGGAGAAAAATGCCATGATATGACATAGATCAAGGTGTGCAAGGTCATCCGCTTGTTAACAACAGACAGTTGCAGAAAAGGATTGTCGTTAACTCATACTAAGGGCACAAGTTTCCCCAGTCTTTTTGTCAAGACAAACCATAGACAACAAACAAATTAAAAAATGCATCATGAGACATCATCACTCCTCTAAATCCTTCGTGGGAAATCCTTGAGCAAACTAGTAACATGACTCAAAATCCAATTGAAAAGATAGTTGACAGACAACAGTCAAAGAAAACAGAATTATCATACATCGTGGCTTCTCTAAATCCTTCATGGGACATCCTTGAGAAAGCTAGTAACATAATTCCGATCATAAAGTCCAATGAAAAGATAAGATAAATAAGTCAGAAAGTCAAAAAACCAATAAAATATTTTCCAAAACTTGATCTTGCTCATTTGATTCATTTTGATTGATAGAAGGATTGATTGATAGAGCCTGTTTGCAGGAGATACACATACCAGATAAGACTTTGAGTCTAGTTTTGATGTTATGACTATCTGTATAAGGCATGACAAAGCCTAGTTTTAGAAAGACATGTATCGTATAAAATGTTGAGTCAAATGTTGTTGATGTGATAACCTGTGTAAGGCAATGTTTGATTGTTTGACAATGTCCATATGTAGGAAGAACTCATCCTATATAAGACATAGATTATTTTTCTAATATCTATATTCAGGAAGGACTCATCCTGAAAAAGACATAGGTTGACTGCTTTGATGACGTCTGTTTCCAGGAAGGACACATCCTATAGCAGAAATTAGTTGATCCATTTTGATTGTTTCATTCGAAAAGTTGTTTGATTTGACCTAGAGACATTGCTGACTTATTCACTAGATTAATGCATGACCTGATATGATGTTGACAATTGACTAAATGTGACGAAAAACCCTAAAGGACTGACCTAGTGTGGCCTCGGGGGCTCATCAATTGATGGCCTTGCCAACGTTATACATGCAGAGACCTCATAGTTTGACGTGACTCCAACTGACAAGACTAACTTCAAATAAAAGACGTGTGTGATAGTGAATAAGACGAACCCTAAAGGACTGACCTAGTGTGGCCTCGGGGGCTCATCGATTGATGGCCTTGCCTACATTGTACATGCAGAGACCTCATAGTTCGACATGACTCCAACTGACAAGACTGACTTCAAATAAAAGATGTGTGTAATAGTGAATAAGATGAACCCTAAAGGATTGACCTAGTACAGCCTCGAGGGCTCATCGATTGATGACCTTGCCTACATTATACACGTAGAGACCTCGTAGTTTGACATGACCAATGAAATTTTATAGACATATGGATTGAATCATGATCTGATACAGACAAACCTAAACAGACAGACCTAATTCCTGAGAGGCACATCGGCAAATGGCCTTGCCTACGTCCAGTCACAGAAGCAATGTAGTTTGACAAATGACAAAGACTAACAAAGTGTGACTGACTTTGACTCTATTTTTGGATTTTCGACATGTTTTGATTTTTTGTCCTTTTGAAGTTTTCTGATGCTTTTGTGTTTTCTCAGGTCATTTTGTGATTTTTTTGGATTTTTCTATATTTTTACATCTTCAACATAGGCAATGGAAGAATCAATATGACACATGTCATGTGTTTTCCCCCAGTCGAGTATAAGACCAACTAATATTGAATAGGGTAAAATGGGGGATATGAAATGCACTCGATGTCAATCGTTCCAAGTTATGGGAAAGACTGCCACTTATTATGAATGGTATGCACAAGTGATGGACGGGAAAGATATGTGATATGTATAGGGATAGGTAATATGTACAGGAAACCAGTAGTATATAAAAGGATAGGGTGTATGTACAGGGATATGCTAGATTAGAATAATAGTAGACAAAGGAGTAGAGTCAACTACACATGGCACATGTTTTCCAAGTTTTCACCATGTTACCCATCCAAAGTGCCACCCAAGTGGTTTTCACTATTGGACGAATTATTTTTCTTTACTATTCTCTTGATTTTTTTTTTTTTTTGTGTTACCAAGATGCCTGTTTGCCAGGTTTTCACCTTGGTAACAATTTTTTTGATTTTTTTTTTGCTAATTAAGACAAGGCTCTCAGAAGCTATGCGTAGAAATTCTTCAGATGAAGACTATTGATTGGTGAGGACAATGGTTCCCCTTCAGGAGTAGAGAGTTGGTACGCTCTTGATCCAAAGGCTTCTGTAACAATATAAGGTCCTAATGAGTTTGGTTCAAACTTTCCTGGTTTGTCTCTTTCTGCTTGATTCTTTGGGTTCTCCATTAAAACCAAGTCACCATCAATTTCAAATTTTATGTTCAAGACCTTCTTATTATAGCTACAATGAAGGCGATTATGATATGCTTGGAAATGGTCTAGTGCCTTCTGTCTTCGCTCATCGAGGAATTCTAGCTCATGGAGTCTTGATACTCGATACTCTTCATCATCAATGTGGCCTTTCAAGGATACCCTTAGGGAAGGAATCTCGACCTCAATAGGAAGAATGGCTTTAGAACCAAATACCAGTGAATAGGGAGTGGCGCCAGTGGGAGTACGGATACTTGTGCAATAAGCCCATAAGGCCAGATTAAGCTGTAAATGCCAATCATGGTCAGCATCATTGGCAGTCTTTTTAAGGATTCTAATAATGGTTTTGTTAGATGCCTCTGCTTGGTCATTACCTTGTGGGTAGTATGGAGTGGAAAAGTGATGTTGAATATGAAAAACATCACATAGATGGCAGACTTCTTGATTCTTAAATGGGCGGCCATTATCTGTGATTATGGACTGAGGGACACCATACCAACAGATGATATAGTTCAAAATAAACATAGATCTATCTGTGTGTCGATAATGTATGTCATAGGAATAACTTCAATCCACTTCATAAAATACTCAGTGGCAGTGATAATGAATTTGTGGCCATTAGATGATGTGGGGTGGATCTTACCTATGAGGTTGAGTCCCCATTGGGCGAAGGGCCATGGTGACATTATAGGATGGAGCTCCTGTCCTAGCACATGTATCAAGTCTCCATCAACTTGGCATTGGCGACATTTTGTTACAAAGACATATGTCTTTTTCCATAGTAGGCCAATAATAACCTAGTCACATAATCTTTTTGGCTAAGGTAGGATTGCTAGAATGGGAACCACATATACCCTCATGCACCCCCTGCAAGGTTGCTTGTGCTTTAGTAGAATCAAGACATCTCAGTGGGGTATTATCTAAGGCACGTTTATATAGGGTGTCTCCGATGATGGTGTATTTGGCTAACTTGTGGAGGAATGTCCTACATTGGTTATTTGAGGGGCTAGTGGGTATGATTTCGGCATGAAGGTAGTCATAGATTTCTTTGTACCATGGGGAATCAGGACCAACAATGTCACACACCATTTTAGAATCTGGGATATCATAGGCTAGGACCAAAAGTTGTTCTACCAAATACTCAAACTTAGGCACGTTGTTAGGAATGTCGAGAAGTGATGCAATTATAGCCATAGCGTCTGCTGCCCTATTTAAAACATGAGGTACCTAATGAAATTTGACCTTGTCAACGTACTCTTTAAAGCTATCAGCCATGCATTTGTATGGAGCAAGCTTCTCATCCTTAGTCTCATAATCATCATTTACCTGTCTAATTACCAGTTGAGAATCACCATATACCTGTAGGTTCTTAATTTTCCACTTCACTTCCATGCATAACCCTGTCACTAGAGCTTCATAATCAACTATGTTGTTAGTACATGGGAATGCAATCTTGAATGACTTAGGATGGAATCACCCTGTGGGGTGATAAACAATATACCAGCCCCTGAGCCATGATTTGTATGTGAGCCATCAAAGTACAGTTTCCATGTTATGTTTGTGTCAATTGTGAATATAAACTTATCAGTAAAGTCTGCAACTCATGGGTGATCTACTTGTAGTGGTGCATCGGCTAACTAATCAGCAATAACTTGACCTTTAATAGCCTTTCTCTCTACATAATGGATATCATACTCACTAAGTATCATAACCCATTTGGCCAGTCGCCCTGTTAATGCTACCTTGCTAAGAAGATATTTTAGAGGATCTATTTTGGCAATCAGCATTGTTTGATGGTTTAGCATATAGTTCCTTAGTTTTTGGATAGCAAATACTACTGCAAGACAGGAACGTTAATGGTACTATAGTTGAGCTCATAACCTACCAAAGTTTGACTGATATAATAGGCTGCCCTTTCATGACCTTCATCATCATTATGTCCAAGCAATGCTCCGAGTGATGAATGGGTTGTTGTAATATAATGAATCAATGGTCATCCTTCAATAGGTGGCATTAAGACTGGTGGTGTGAGTAAATATTCCTTAATCAGTTGAAAAGCCTCTTTGCACCTAGTTGTCCATGCAAAGGGTACCCCTTTCTTAAGTAGATGTTGAAAAGGATGTGTCTTATCTGCTAAATGCACTATAAATCTTCTGATGGATTGCAGTCTCCCTTGTAATGTCCTTAGCTGACTGAGATTAGTTGGTGGAGGCATGTCTATGATTGCTTTTACCTTGGTCGGATCCACTTCAATGCCTCGTTTGGAAATGATATAGCCTAAAAGCTTTCCTGACTTTACTCCAAACACACATTTCTTTGGATTGAGTCTCACCTTATACTTCTCCAGCCTTTGAAATCTCTTGTCTAAAACCTGTAAATGTTTTCCCTTGTCTTGGATTTAACAATAAGGTCATCGACATAATTCTCCATAAGATTGTGTACTAGATCATGAAAGATGGTGGTCATGGCATGTTTATGGGTTGCTCCAACATTTTTTAGTCCAAAGGGTATAACATTCCAGCAATAGGTTCCCCAAGGACAAGTGAAAGTTGTCTTAGGTTGCTCTTTAGTTGCAATTCTGATCTGATTATATCCAGAAAATCCATCCATAAGGGACAATATCTCATACCCTACGGTCATGTCAACTATCATATCTATGTTAGGAAAAGGGAAGTCATCCTTAGGACAAGCCTTGTTGATATCTCTAAAATTGATGCAGATGCGGATTCCCCTGATTGGTTTGGTGACTGGTACAAGATTGGAAATCCAATCGGCATAGTCGATTGATCTAATGAAACCAACGTCCAATAGCTTCTTGAGTTCTACCTTGACTAGTAAAGCAATTTGTGGATGCATTTTCCTCATTTTTTGTTTCACTAGTTTGACACCTGGTTGTAAGGGTAAGTGATGTAGAACAAGTTCAAGATCCAACCCAAGCATGTCTGCATAGGACTAGGAAAAATTTATTTGTCTCTATGCAAAGAAGTTGTGGAATTTTGGCTGCTCTTTTGTTGTCAATGATGCCACAAAATAAACTAGTCAAGGATTCTCTTTTGTACCTATGTTGACTTCTATTGATTCTTCAACGAGCATGGGTGAATTTTCTTGTGCAACGGGGAGAATGTTCAAGCCTCCAAATGTAACATCTAGAAAGTGCAGAAGAAACATATCAGAGCAAACATGCAATCTAAATCTAAAAACTCTAAAAGCAATCTAATCTAAGCAATAGAGAACAAAGGAAAGTAACAACATAAATAAACTGAAAAAATCTCACCTAATATATACGTATTTCCATGTATCATCTCAATTTCCCTTCTCCATTTTTCCATTGTAGTATAATTGCCCTCATATTTTCAAAGGTTTGTGCAAGTATAGCCTAAGATAGTGATTTAGAAAAACATCAAAGATTCAAGATAGTTGCTCCAAAATTCATAAGATTTCTAGAAATATTGGAATGAACAATGATAGATCAATTTATAGAAAATTGATTATTCGAATGATAGGCCAGGATCGAAAGATCAACAGACGGTTGAGATCAACAGATTCGACATGCATTCTGATAATTGTTAGTAGCGACATGAGTGATACAAATTAGAAAGAGAAATAAAGATTAAATAAATTATTTAATCTTCAAGTTTGGTATTCGAAAACAAAAGAATTATCTTTGCATGACAAAGATAAACATGGATTAAAGCAACTCTCTGTTCAAATGCACACACAAGATTTAATTAATTAAATAGGAATATTTAATTAATCTGCATGTACACGCAATTGAGTTAGCACTGGACAATTGAATGATTTGACGAAGAGATTACTTGGGAAAGCCACTCAGACATTAAATCAAGGGTTAACTGAGCGATTAAAATAGATCTTTGCATCGAGTAAAAGAAAATACTTAGATAATTTGCACAATTATCTAAATATAGAGGAATGTGTTAAAATATAATTTATGAATTAAATAATTGATTTAATTCAATATTTGATATTTGAAGAATAATTAAATAAATAAGATTTATTTAATTAAGTGATGAAGGGATTTAAATGAATAATTAAATAAATAAAGGATTTATTTAATTATAGTTGACATATGATAAAGGGGAAATTAAATAAGAATTTATTTAATTTGACAAGAAGGATAAGGTTAATTAGTAACATAATTAAATAAAAAGCGTTTATTTAATTAATCAGATAGAATAAAGAAAAGATGAATTAATTAAACAATTAAGATTATTTAATTAATAGAAGAAATGAATACTTTAGAGAATAATTAAATAATTGACATATTTAATCATGACCATGGAAGAAATACGAATTATTAAGAATATTGAAGTCGCGGGCTTAAACCAAATTTTGTGTCTACAAATTGTACATGCCACAAGGCTTTCCTTCGTGATTCCCCATACCATCTTGTTTATGGCTTAGAGCCTATATTCCCAATCCACCTAAAAATCCCCACCGTCTAGTTCATCAATGACTTTTACGAAGAAGGGGATCATAGAGAAGCTCGCTTAGCTAAGTTGTTACACCTAGAAGAAGTGTGTGACCATGCTATAGAAATTTTTTCCAAACATCAGGGCATAGTCAAGAGATGGTTTGACTATCAAGCCAAAGTCAAGGCCTTTAGAATCGTTGATCTAGTCCTATGCTGGGACAAGGCCCATGAGAAGAAAGGGGGACATGACAAATTCGACAATATTTGGCTTGGCCCCTTTTAGATTGCTGAAATTCTTGGAGACAATGCTTTCTGCCTAAAGACCTTAACTAGTGAAGATGTCATGTTGCCTGTCAACGGGAAGCACCTAAAGCATTATTTCCAAGCCTGAGCTCTTTTTGAGTTCCTATAAATACTTGTACATAGGTTAGTTTAGGTTGCTTTTGGTTTTCTTTTGTCTCACTGCCTTGCATTGCTTTTGTTTTCCTCATCTCCCAGACATTTTCTGCCTTGTTGAGGGTGTCCATTCTTGTTGCGGTGGTCATGCTCGGTTCAGTGAATGGTTCACTTTGCTACCCGCTCTTAGTGTTCTTTGGCTAAATATTCACTCTCAACTATTGGTCTTTGATAGCCGCCATGGAATAGCTTCCTCATTTGAAATTTGACTTAGAATATGACCCTTAGTTGAATCTTCCTTTTACATCCATCTCAGATCTAGCACAAAACACACATTAATTGTTTCCAAAGAGTTGTATAGCAGTTGTTATGACAACTTAGCAAGCAAAAATTCTCAAGTCCGCTCCAGTGACCACTATGGTTCCCAAACCCATAGTAGGCTTCAATGCTTACATGGTTGAGCAAAGAAGAAAGTGTTAAAAGAAGCACTAAAAGAAAGAAAAGAAAAGAAAAATGTCAAAAACAAACAATTGTATGGGTGTGCGGATAACTCTATCGAGGATATGGATGCCTAGCTGGCAGTAAAGCAATTTTCATGGGGTCATAGCGACAAATCCACCAGGGATATGGATGCATGGCTAGCAGTGAGGCAATGTCCAACTTAGTTTTTTGGTTGGATGGTCAATGTAGCTTGCTCGGTTAGATTAACTACCATTTTCCATTGTTTCTACGAAAGGGGAATGAATTCACTGAACAAAAACACTTTTGAGATGTTTTGTGGGATGACTCAGCTAAGGATCCCATTCTCCTAGTTCACTTTTGGAAGTCAGCCCGTGGTCTGTGAAACCAGAGATTCTGGGTTCAAAATGAGTATTTACCCTAAGAACGCTCAGAAGTGTTTTCCATTAGAGTCACCATTTGTAGTGCCTTCAACACACACGCTCCATTTGGAATGGGGACCCTCTATTTCCTTCACTTGGCTGGGTCACTTTTGTTGCTACCTCATTTCTTTTGCCCCCTGTTTGGTGTTCAAAGTGGTCAATGAGCCTTAGATAGTCCATCTTGAGTTGATCATGTTTTTTCCCCCTCAAATTATCAAGGCTTTAGGCCTTTGCGGGTTCCCATCAACTATTTTCCTTAGTTTTTAAAACCTAGTGTCCCTAGAGTTGGTCGAGCCCGCCCTGTCGGGCCACCCCTATCAAGTTTTTGTTACCTTGTTTCCATCTCAAACGACCTTCCTCTGACAACTCCCGGCCCATCGGGACTCACAGAATTGTCTATCGTTTCCCTGACTGTTAACTTTCAAACAACCATCATTTGATAGACTTCTGCTATGCGGAATCCAAAGCATCCACTGTCATCTATTTATCACCAAATTTCCAAACAGCCAAGCGCCGACAGCCACCCGCCTTGCAGGTCTTGGTGCTCTCACCACCGTTTTCAAATGACGGCCGACCAAACCCAGTGTCTGTCGTACAACCATTAATGGATCACATTTAATTCCTCATTCTCTATAAATAGGTGACTTTCACCTATCATTTTCAACTATCACTCACTTAGAGAGATAGTCAGAGAGCTAGCTGCCAGTGCTGCTGTCACTTTCCCATCTCCTGATAGTCATTCTAGATCTCTATTACTTGCTTGGTTTCCATATTCATCGAGTTCTAGAGGTAGGGTTTCCTCTCACGAGCCTTGTATTTTGTTTTCATTGATTTATGAATAAATCGCTCAGTATAAGGGATGAAAACTTAATAGACAGATAGATTATAACAAAGTGCACAAAACCCATGTGCTCAAATCTTAAAAAGCCTCAAAATTGACCCACAAGGTGACTACAGAACCTTGACTCCTTGGCGTCATTCTTTAGCTAGAGCATTTAAACTTCATGAAACATTGACTCTCTATCGTTGTTCTTCAACCAGAGTGTTTACACTCTACAGACCCACGACTTCTCGTTGTCATCACCAATGTTAGAAAACTGAACTTAAACTTAATGGTGAATGACCCCTTCAGAACTGGCCTCACAAGAGGACTCCTCTCCTTATTGTCTAAAACTTGGTCAAAATCTCAAAGTGAAAATGAAGAAGTCCAACAAACCTCTTGGATCCAACCTCGCAGGATTCTCTCTTTGGGGCGCCACTCGTGATCTATCGTTCCAAACGGCTTTTGGACCCTGACCTCCCAATGCCTGGGTCTCATCCCTCAGATCACCCATAAACTCACTCTCATGAAATATTAAGTTATTTCCTACTGTGGGTCCCACCTCGTGGACTTCCGCTAGTGGGGTTCCATCAATATTTCGCCGACCTGAGCAACTTTTGCAGCCTATCTATCTGACCTTCAAACCCTAAGTCCTCCTCTGTCAGTTGACTTCATTTACAAATGACCAAGTGCTAATTGCATTTTGGGTCTCGCCTGGTGGACTTCTATCTACAAGCTGCCATGGAAAAACCATCATCTTGAATGGCTTCTTTGGGCCACCTTTCCGCACTTTGAGACCTAACTCCACTATGGATATTTGTATGCAAAGATGAAAATTCCCAATGGCCGAACCATGAGTGGGCCCCTCCTGTCGGGTCACCATCTTCGGGACTCTATCCCATCCTGATCATTACTAAAAGGAAAAGGATCGCCATCCTTCCGCTGCGTGGAACCCGACCTCTCCAATGACTTTGCGTTCTTCAAACAACAAAGTAAACAAGGAGGCTTTGCCTCCTGTCAGACTCGATGCAGTGGTCCACTACCATCAGAATGCCATGTGACTTCTGCCATCTCAAAAGGAGATGATCTAGTGGCCTTCCACTCTTTCAAACACAAAATGGCCAAAAGAACAACTAGGTGATGCCACCACCTTCCAGAGTCATGGGTCCCACCTGGTGGAACTCTACCCATGGGTTGTCATCTCACCAGTGTTGTTTTAACAGTAGACCTCAAACAACCATCAGCCTAGGGAAGTCTGATCCCCTGGGCCCAAATTTCTCAAACTCCTTCCTGCAAAATTTTAATGCCAATCTGGAAGATATGTTAGGATTCTTAGAGGATGGATTATCTGATCTAACATCATTTTGTAGGATTTGGCTAACTTTCCCCTTTTTTATGTTTGAACATGCTTACATCTCTCCCACCCACAGGATTTATGGAATCAAGTGTAGGACCCTCAGAGGTGGCCATAGAGAAGGACAAAGGAAAGAAAACAACCAAAGCACCCCATGGAAAAGAAGACAAGGACCAAATGAAGTATAAGTTCCAGGGGGAACCTCTCAACTCCAAGGTCACCTCAGCTTGGAAGGAGGCCTTAGACATGAACATCAGACATGCAGACATCAATGAATTCAAGCAAAGAGTCTAGATCAACCCTACAAATGAAAGTGCGAGAAGAATCAAAATTAGTGGATTGGCCAAAGCTACAAGCTTCCCTCCCACTCTTATTGCCCCCAAACTAGTGATGGCCTGCAGGGAGGCATATCAGCCAGAAACCAGAACCATTGTGGATAGAGACAAAAAAAATTGGCTGACATGTCTGCCAAGTCAATAATAAAGACTTTTCACAGCCCTACCTTTAGAGAGATGGAGGATGGCAAGGCAATATGGGATGAAAACCCTCTCAAATGTAAAAGGATTATCAACCAATACTAGATGAAAGAAAAGAGGGGCAGTGTAGCTAAGGTGCCCCTGGAGCTCTTCCACAATGACTTTTATGAGGACTACCATGACTTGGTGACCTTGTTGAGTAGAGTCATGGGCCTCCCAACTGCAGCCTACTTCGAGGATTGGATGGTATATTTCATAGAAGAGATCCTTCGGGGTAAAATGAAGTTCTACTGGGCAGGAATAATCAATGATTGCTTCCACGAGCAATTTATGGTTGTAAAGAAGACCTCACACTTCTATATGACGTCCTACCTAGTATATTCACTAGGTAACCAGACACAATACAGAGGCTTGTTTCAAGCTCTTGATGAGGAACCAGGCAGAGATTTGAGGGTTTATGACAGGTACCCTCAATTGTAGTTCAGATACTTTAAGAGGGATTATTGTAGGGTCAATGACACTTTCATAGGTCATATCATCAGATTGCTCAGAGGTGACTTCAAAAGAAGAGTCTCCCATAGTTTGAATTCCTTCCTCCACTAGTTTTCCTTCTTATTCATTCAACTTCAAAAGTTTACATATATCTGAGTTGAACACTTTTCAGAGAAACTGTACAAGTTTCCCCGGTATCCAAACAACGGGATAATGTTGTTAGAACTCTCTCGGTAGCTGTGACACACACACGCCCTCTTGAGTAGAAAACACAAGGAAGGTATTCCTTATCCACTCTCATTCAACTAAGGGCTATATGAACTCCACACCTCTAAATGTGCAGATTATTCAGAAAAAGAGCTCGTAGAGTACAACTTGATATTCCACACTGCTTGGCCATGAATAGACCCTTATGGTGAACTGAAGAAGATGGTCACAGCTGAATACACCCATTTGCATCATGTTGAAGATTTATGGGCCAATTGTAAAGATGACAATGGAGTGTGAATGAGGCACTACATGCACATGACTGCGTATTTTGTGAAGAAGTTCAACTTGTTCCCCATACCGGATCAGGAAGAAGAAGATGAAAACATAGTGATGGATCCTCAATACAATGCAGTTTCTAGCATCCCACTACCACTGATCGACTAGGATGAGCAAGAGGTTGATGAACTCGATATTCTGACCAAGCCCATTGAGGCTAGAACAAAAGAGTGGGTTGATGGGAAAATTGCCCAATTGAAGTAGCAAGGGATCACTTTGACCTATGAGGAGCTTGAGGATGAGCCAACAAGTGAAACTGAGAGTGGGACAACTGCTGGAGAGACCTCAAAGTCTCCTCCAACCACTAGGTCGAGGAAAAGGAAAGAAGTGGCTGAAAGTCAGCCCAAGCCCAAAGTATACTCAAGAAAATCTTCAGAGGGTTAATCCTCCAAGAAACAGAAGACATCAAGAGGTCTTGATACCATTCAGGAGGACCCTCTCCATGAAGGAGAAGAAGTAGAGGTTGAACAACCAGAGTCTCTACCTGTTGCCTCCACCCTTGTAGCCACTACCACTGATGTTGCTACTATTGTTGCCTCTCAAGCAATGGTTGCTACTTCCATTCCTGTGGTGGACATCTTCGTTCACCTTTCCTCCACTCCACCCATGACATAGGTAATGGTAATATATTCTTCCTCTCCCACCACCTCTCCGCTTCCCTCAACTTCCATGTCTCCGACTACATCACTTCCCATGGAAACAACAACTATGTTAATGCCCACACTCTCACTCCTAGAGGCCTTCTCCTGACATATGCAGAACATTCCCACAGAGTTGACAGGAGTGTTGATGAATCCAGCTATTTAGGCTGCCTTGGAAAATATTCTTGCCAATATGGCCACCTCTAATCCTCCAAATGAACCACCAGAAATGAATGCCACAATGGAAATATATGAGGAGTTGGAGAGACAAAAGAAGGAAGCCACAAAGGAGTTCTAGGAGGAAGTATATGACTACCATGAGCATCCTAAGTTACAAGTCCTTCCAATTGATGAAGTGGTGTGCAAAGGTGAAGAGACAAAATCCTCTAAGGGTGATGGAGAAGACATTGGCACCAAATATATTATGGAAACCTTTGATGTGGACCTTGAGGAGTTACCTCAATAGTTAAATAATGTCAGAGAGGAGGTAGAAAAGCAACCTTCTGAGGAAGAAAAGAATGAAGAAGAGGAAATGGAGGAAGATACTAAACCTCCAACTGGGGAACATGATAAAATCCCCAAACAGGATGAAGAAATTCCTCTCTCGGAGGAGCAAGAAGAGAACCTCAAGCATGATTAAAAGATGCCACCCCAGCGCAAGGAAGAGGAAAAGAAAGAATAAAAAACCCAAGAGGAGGATGAAACACACAAAAGACCAGGAATGGAATAAACTGAGGAGCATGAACATGATGAAGAATAAAATAAAACCATTGAATGGGAAGACAGGCCCAAAGAGCACATAGCTTTCAAGCCCCCACATAAGGAAACAGTGTTTATTCAAGATTTAGATGAGGAAGGAAGGACAAAACAAGAAACTCTGTGTAATTACTGGAGATTGAACACACTCATGAAGAAAAAGGAGGTCATGAATCACCAAAGGGAGAATCTTAGATGCCCGAGTGGCTTAAGAAACAATTGGAAAAGAAAACCCCAAGCTCAAAGGATCCAAGGGCAAGGTTGGAGGTTATCTTGGCCTGAGCCAAGATTAGCACAAAGAAAGAGAAGAAACCTAAGGTCAGATCTCAGCTTACAATGGATGCCTCCGGATCTAGAACCATGCAAATAGCCACCCCAGTGGTGAATGAAGAGGGGGTAAGCTATAACATCTCCACCCTTGATCTAGGAATTGCCACATGAGAGCAAAAAATTGATCACCTCCAAGGGTCTATTGCCCCCATCGTGCATCAAATTCACAAGGATAAGATTTCCAAGGAAGAACTAAAAGCGCAGGTGGCTGATTTGATTGCCTATATTCATCAATGATCATTAGTGGAAGAGTTTCCCACCACATCCTCGGTGCCACCACAATTACTGTCCAAGGACCATATTGATTAGCTTGAGAAAAGAAAGAATTGGACTAAAGCCACAAAAGATTGGTTCAGATAGGTCATCTACAATGGTAGTATGGGCATCATCCACATGGTTAGGACAGCCAACAAATTCTTGTAGTTGCAAAGAGTGCTTGAGGGAATAAGGAAGTTTTGCACTGACTTTCTCGAGTTATATAGGATCACATACCCCAAACTTGAGGCTATCCTCAAGGTACTTGATGGATCCTGGGAAAAGAAATTTTCTTTGGAAAAAGGTGATCATTAGCTCATGGAGACATCGAAGATGAGTCTTGACCATAGAAAAGAGGTGTTAGAACAGGTGCTCCATGAGGTGGAGATTGAGATTGATTGGATCAAGGAAGTCCTGGCTGTTTGTGAAGAATACATAAAGTTGATGACAAACTTCAATGTGCCAATAGTTGAGATGGATCTTGAGAAGATAAAGCCCTACTTCCACAAGAAGATGGAGAATGGCACCGTTGATGCACTAAAGCTAGATTTCATGGGGTTTGTTGCTTGATCCTTTGCTCAATCCAAGCATGTGATTAAGAAAGCATAGGACTTTGACAAGGATTGGGATGCTATCACGAAAAAATTAAGGATACTCAATTTTCAAGTAATCCAATCTGATATATTGGAGTGGGATAAGTTTCATGCATTGATTGGAAAGTTTGTGGAGTACACCACCGTAAAGAGAAATGAAGGAATTCTTGTGATTGTTGATGAATTCCTCACAGTGTAGCTACAGAAAAGAGAAATCAATAAAAGAAAAAAGAGCTATAGTGCTACCACAAAAGACAAAATAGGGAAAAGACAACGATGTAATTTTAAATTGTAATATATTTGGGGGTAGGTGAAACCCTAGTTTGTAGTGAATCTTGGCCACACAATGCAAATCAATCTTGGCCATCCATTTTTCTTTTTGGACACTATAAATAGGGGGTCTCCTCTGATTTTCAAGAGAGAGTTGAGTTGTTGTAAAGGCATGCTGCTTAAATTTTAATAGAAGTTCATTGAATTTTGGTGAATTCTTGAGTTTTGGTTGCATGTTACATGGTTCTTCTCCCATAGTTAGTTGATTTGAGTAGATTTACTTTATTTTTTTTCATGTTTTAACTTGTTCTAATAGATTAGTTGATGTTGTTCATTGGTTTTGAAGAATTATGTTGTGTGCTGGCAACTTTCCTTGTTCATAATTTTTGTTGTTTGTTGATGATAAGCAACTGTATAAAGTTAGTTTGGGCACAATCTAAAAGGTACTCTAAACTTATATCATTTATTCATGCTTATGGTGAATGAATGGTTGAATATCTATAATCCTTAGAAGCTTGCACTAATTTCATGATACTGTGAGGCAATCTAGTTAAGTGAAATTCAGTTTTGGGAAGGTTGTCCGTAGCAGGGTCCTCCATGATTACTATTCACTATTAGTTTCAGATCCAGGAACCTCCTTTCCTCCCTGACTTTTTCCTTTTTTTTTAGATATAACCTATGCTAAGGTTCATCCGACATTGTAAATCCAAATCTCAAGCTAAAATTGGAGTTTTAAGACTGTTGTTTGAACCTGCAACAATTGCACACCAACTTCCCTATCTCAACAACTCCATTTTAAGATTCACTTTCCCTCTAGCTTGACTCCGTATGTCTGCCTTGTGATTACCAATAAAATCACATTGAACCAGAATCATAAATTTCATGCCTGTCATGACCTGACACCCAAGAGACCTTGGGGTGATTTTTAGCAATTCGTCATTGGAGATTTCCTTTCAAGAGAGGTACTGCACCTATGCACTTCCTGTGTTGAGAAAGTGCATAAAAAACACATCAATAGAACATTAAGGTTTTTTTGTAACATTGATGTGGGTTTCTTGTTTAGACTTTACATACTATTTTTTTCACAATGTCGACCATGTATAAAGGTGTGTTTCATATGTATATAATGTTGAATGTTGACATAAACATGTAGAGTCTACATTGCCAAAGAGAGACATCATGATGACTCAATAGGGATAGTTATGGAAATAGTTATTGCAACAAGTTTTAAAGGTTACATTTGAAAGTTTCGATAAGGACAGATGGCAACATATGTGAACTTTTATATACTTATATAAATAGTGATTTATCACTGTTTGATGTTTGGTGCTTTTAACAGAGTTATCATGCTAAATGTGTAAACAAATTTCTGTGATTGAAGTTTTGCAAACATGATACAAAATAGATTGTTTAGCTGATATATCTGATATTTTAGAGATTCCAAAGAATGAATCTTTAAGATATTAAATGTATTAGATTGAAAGTGAAATATGATTTGAAGTGAAACATAGTAACCTTCTATATTTTACCTTCTATATTGTTTGTGATTAAGATGTATATGCCAGTGAGGCATTGTTTTATTTCTAGTGAGGCATTTTAAATCTATCAGTGAGATAGTATAGCCAGTGAGGCATTGTTTTATTATCAGTGATGCATTTGAAATCTATCAGTGAGATAGTATTGCTAGTGAGGAATTGTATACAAAAAGTTTTCAGATTAAGCTAGTGAGGCATCATTTCTGGAGTGATTTTTTATCCCTAGATGGTTTTCCACTCGTCAAATTCTTTGTCTTATGGTCTCATTGTTTTGATGTGATAATGTTTCATTATTGTGATGATCTTTGGTTTGCTTTAATATTTCTTATTTCAATTCTTTAATGATTGCATTCAATTCATGAATGTATTTATCATTCAAATATTAAGAGCATAAATTATTCAATTCCTTTTCAAGGAAAAAGTTAAAAAATTTCTGAGACACTGATTACCCCCCTTCTCAGTGTCTTCTTCACTTGAACAACTTGCACCAATAGGCCTCCCAAAAGAATGGACTCCATCTACACGGTGTAGGGCACTCAGAATCCTTGTCATCACAAATCAACAATCACCACAACAAGATCTCTAGAGGCAAGAATTTGCTAAGGCCAAGAGTGCAAAATGAGGAAAAATAAACCCTAAATTCCTATTTTTACCACGAAAACCCTAATTTTTTTACCTTGGAAACCCTCCTAGGTGAAAATTTTGAGCACCCTCGAACATTTGAAACCATAAACATGGGCCCTAGAGCCTAATTTTTCATCCTTTGTGCATCTGAACTACAACGAAACCTTGTCGAAAGCCCAACCCGAAAAAGTAATTTTTCTGGCCAACCTCTCAAGGGGACAACACATCATTGTATTATCTTTCTACTAATTGTTGAGGCATAGTGGGGCATATAAAATTTTCAAATCTTGATCTGAATAGTGAATTCTTTGAAACAATTTGTAACCAGTATTTTGTCTCAAAGAGGGAAAAAATGTAGACATGTAAAAGTGACCTAACACATATCACATATTCTAAACTATATTTTTCCATTATTGGAATCATTGTCATTATAACTATTGAATTTTACATCATTTACATCATTAACCCTATTTTCCTCTATTAATTGAATAATCTTTAATTATTTAATTAATTCACTATATCATCACCTAATCTAACTTTATTCCTCTCAAGATTAATTAAATACACATCAATTATTTAATTATGTCACTAATATACCATAATCATCTAAATCAATTAAATTTTTATCATTAATAATTTAATTGAGATCACTTTCCCTTCTCTAAACTTGAATAATTAAATCAACTATTCAAAAGCATTCAACATAGTCAACAAACAAATACATATTTATTTGTTAAATTCAAACATGATTTGCATGTTCATCTCAAATAATAATTAATTAATTATCCTCACCCCTTTGTGATTGAGTAAATCATTACCACTAATTTCTCACTCTAATGGGTTGACTAACTCATCTATTTCCCAATCCCATTGATTTCTTCAATCCCACTAGAAACTCAACATAATTTATTCAATCCCCCCAATCATTTCAATCTAATCCCACCAATCATTCCAATCTATTTCCTCTCAACAGTTCTTAGTCATTGATCATGATCTTTTACTACTGAATCTCGATCGTTCATCTGAAAACATGAAATCTATAAAACAACCTTCTTTCTTCTAAAAAAGGATCAGAGAATCTAGAGAATTTGTGGAGATTTTATATTGAAATATCCATTGAAGCACATTGAGCACATTTACATCTTTGATCACCATTAACACACTTTTGAAGATTTGCAACAAACAATGGAGGCTTTGTATTGATCCAATACAATTCAACATCAATACAAATTACACTTCACCATTGGATGGTAATGTTTTCATTCATGAATTCAGTTTATGTTCTCTTATGATTGCATTGCTTGATTGATTTCTTTTATTATAACTTAATTTCATGAGTATGGTTGGAATTTGACCTTTTCTTTGATCTCTTTAGTTTGATTTCATTGATGTTTCCTTATGCTTAATTCCCCCCTTACAATAAGAAGTGATAATGTTAAAAATTTTACGCATGATATAATGTCATATAAGAGATAATGATAGATCACATTTGATAAGTAAATGTTGTGCAAAAGCATGCATTATTTGTCGCATATATGGCTGAGACTCAAAGCAATGGAATAAGTCAAAATCCGCATAACTAGAAAGGTGGCATGTAAATTTTGTTACTATTTTGGAATCGTTTAAAATAGAAATGTTGTGCAAACTGTAGCCTCCAATATAGGTTCCATAAGCAAGGAAAATGAAAGGAAAAAACCATGATAGGAGTATGAATGAAATTGGGACTATAAAATCCCACCCACAACACCAAGCAGAAGGCTTTCACTGAGTATTTTTAACATGTGTAAGTTGTAAAAACCCATGACTTGGCTTAAGTAGTAAACTAGGAAAGATGTGGACTCCATGCGCTATGATAATGGAGCCTTTTGTTGAGTTAATGTATGAAAAATCAAAGAAAATAAATTATCAATAGGGTCATGAAAATTTGAAGAGGTTTATGATAGTTTTTGTGAGATAAATCTATAAAGTTTTCTACTAGCAAGACCCACAGCTGGCAACAGAAAGAAAGGTGGCATAAATCTTAGCTATCTTTCAGTTTTTTAAACCTCTCTCAAAATCAATATAAATAGAGGTTGCTAGTTTCATATTTGGTTGTTCATTGTGGTTGTTCATTGTTGTTCATTGAGTTTCATTTTTTGTTCTTTTATTGTGTTATTTTTTGTGAGAGCATTGTGAGAGTTTGAGAGTTTTTGAGGAGAAATTTCATTATGAGTTGAGAGAATATTGATGAGAGATTGAGAGCTTAGGTTAATTGGTTAGATCATGTTATCCTCAAATCCAGCAACACTTGATTCATGGGATAACCCCCTATAGAACTTGTCTATTTCGTAGGTCCATGTACTTCAAGCACACAAGTTGAGGAAAATTTAAATTGGCCATGATGCATAGTCCTAAACCTCAAATTGTCTATTTAAACATTTCTCCTTGTTTGTCTCTCAAAAATCTCTAAAATGAATATTTTGGTTAACTCTCATTTTTTGGGAGTTAGAATTTTTTCACTCATGTAAGATCACTGAAAATCAGTGCTCCTACATGAGCCAAGTGTTAGATTTTTCTTCCAAGTGTTGGAGCGGTGAAAATCACCGCTCCTACACTTTTCACTCACCCTGTCATGTCCTAGTAGTGATTTTCACCACTCCAACATATTTCCTTCTTTCAAGTCTTTCACATGTCCTAGTAGTGATTTTTACTGCTTGTGCATCTCCAATGTTTTGAAAATGTTGGAGTGGGGATTTTCATTGTTCCTACATTTTCCCTCCCTTTTAATACACACGTCATAAATAAACTTCATGTTTATTAATGTTCCCTTTTTAAATCTTTTAATTGACTTAATTAAGTTATTTCGAGTTTATTTCTTTTTGTTTCAACTGACTTTCTTCCTCCTTCACACTGTTCATCATGCAAAAATTGAAAGAATTTAGGCTTGTGGATTTTGCGGGCATCTAAGTAGGGGTTTTCATCGTTTCTTCTGGTATGTTTAAGCTTTTTCTCCTTTTTAGTTGTTTGGTTGTTTTGTTTAGGTTACACATAATCTTCATAGTTAGGCGTTTGAATCCCTACCTTTTTTTTCCTAATTATTTTTCTTCTTAGTATTTTTACTTTATTTCCACTGGTGTTCACGTTTAGGGTTTATTGTATGCCCTAGTTTCTCCTTTGTGTCCTTTTTTATTATCCTTTGTGTTTATAGCATCGATTTATTGATGCTATGTGGGGTTTTTAGAACATCTTACCTTTCCTCTTCAATTTTTTGAGCTACATGATCAAGCGAGGGTGTTCAACACTTCTAAATGTTTGAGTTTTTGCTCCATATGTAGGAGCAGTGATTTTCACCGCTCCCACAAAGATGATTCCTTCACCAACTCTTTTGTGTAGGAGCGGTGAAAACCACCACTCCTAGAAGAGATGATCCTTCCCTTGATATGCATGAGTAGTGATTTTCACCACTCATGCATCGATGAATCTTTCGCCAACTCCTTTGTGTAGGAGAGGTGAAAATCATCGCTCCTACACAAAGTGACCTTTCCCTCATGTGTAAGGGAAGTAAAAAACCTCACCCATGCACTTAACTCAATATTACGAACTACATGTTCGAGCGGTGACTTTTAGTGCTCGAGCATGAAATGATCTTCCAACTGGATGTTAGAGTGTTGATTTTTAGCGCTCTGACATAATTTTCATACAAATGTTCAAGGCATGTAGGAGTGCTGATTTTCAGTGCTATTACATGCAAATGAGTTTTTATCAGATGTAGAAGCATTGATTTTCACCACTCCTACACAAATGGCATGTTTCCACTTAAACACTCTGAAATCATTCCAATTTCTCTTCAAACCTCATTCCATTGCTAATGCTCCAATTTTTTTGCCTCATAGCTCATTTGCACTCACTCCAAATTTCCTGCTTGCTTCATGCATTCCAACTCGCTCTCATAACACATTTTCTCCTAACATCTCCTAATCCATTATTCTTGCAGTTCCTTTCAAGCTAGATTATCAGGTGATCTTTGAAGGTGACCTTCCTTGATCTTTGGAACTCTTAGATGACATTAGAAAATCCTCCATCATCTTCTAAGAAAGAAGATAAAATGAAGTACAAATTTTTAACAGGTGTAGGACAACTCAGAGGGGGGGTGAATCAATTGTCACAAAATTCAAAACTTATAATTTCAACACTTATCAATTCCACAACCACACTATTATGTTATTAAGCATAAACATGAGATATAGAAAACAGAAAGTAAATTAACACACTAAACACCAAATTTTATGTGGAAAACCCAAGGAGCGAAAAACCACGGTGAGTATTAACTCACAATATAAAGTAGTTCCAGAACTGAATATATAAGGCTCACTGCCAAGGGCTCACTCCCCTGAATAGGACTCACTATCCAGATACAAAAGATCACTACTTACAAGGGAGGCTCATTTCCTACAAAATATTTACAAAACAAACTTAGGCTTTACAACCAAAATGAACTAAGAAAAGTGCACCTAACAAGTGTTGATGCAGTTTTGGAGATGCTCAATAGACTGACCTGACACACTTCATCATTTTTGCTCTTCTTCACTTCCACATTTACTACTGCTTCATTGATCACACTCCCAAACACATATCACACACACACATACCTCTTCTTCAAAACCTATTCAACACATATATATACTCGATCTATCTGCAAGCATAAATTAGGTTGACCTAATTAGATGTATTTCTTTGTTTACCAAAAAAATACCAACCTGTCGGCTTCAAGTATTCACCAAAATCTTTCCAAATAGAAATTCAAATGCATAATATGCTACATCATGTTAGCATAGACCTAAGATAGGTCGCACATATATCGACATAACAAAATTAATTCACCATATCACAACTAATCTAATAAGTCAGACAAAAATATACTTCATTGCAAAAAGAAATTAACAGAATAAAGCCAATAAGTCGTATGAGCACCGGAGCACAAGAAATTGTAAACATACATGCCTTTAGTAACCATAAACAATTTCCCAAAACCACAAGCAACAACTACCAATACCAAAGGATTGTGGACTAGAATACCAGAGGATGCAACTTGAATAACGGTTTAGATACTAGACCAAAATACTAGATCAAGCATTGTCTTAGACTTGCAAACACAACATGGTGACATCAATGACAACACAAAACTATAGAGATAATCATTCTTCTTCATTCTTCCAACAATCTCCCCCCTTTTGATTGATGGAAACATGTGCCAGAGTTTTCAAAAAAACTTTCCTCCAATCTCTCCCAACTTTCCAAATCTCTCCCCCTTTGACATCAATGGAAAAGGGTGACCAAAAAGATGTAAACATGGTGACATCAAAATCACAAAAAGATTCCAATTCTTCCAAAAATTTCCAGCCATTCAAAAACATTCAACAGTTCAACTCTTCTTTATCTTTTTCAGATTCCCTTTTTTTTTCTTCTTTTCTTGTTGCCAAAACAAACAAAAAAATAGAAATTGAACATTTAAGTAAAAATGACATTCTTCACCTCAAACACCTTCTTGTATCTCTCTTTGATAACTGGACATAACTTCTTCCAGTTAAATGTAGTTGAGTCCATTCTCATGCAGATGCTTTTAAATAGAGCCAACAGTGTAAAAGAAGATGACTAGTATAATTATTGTCTTTTACAATATTCTGCATCAATAAGTATTCTAGAAAGATGGTTTAACCAAACCTCAGCAATCTCCTTAAGGAGCCAAAAGGTTTTCACCACATCATCTCTTTGTCTCTGTACAACAATCAGTTCAGCTTCCAATTTTCCAACTCTCAACCTTTGTTTCCCTTCTTTGTCTTCAAAGATATCAAAGTTCTTTCTGATGTTGTTTACTTCAGATTCAATTGCTTCAATCCTACTTCTAAATTGTCTACCGCAATAGGCCACCAGAGACAATATTTGTAGATATCTGATATTTCTTTGATACATTTCTTCGTTTCCATGATAATTTCATATAATCTCAGCTTGGATTTATTACATTTCTTTTCAACCAAGGCTTCCAACTTGTGTCCTTTCGAACCTTCAAGCAACATTCTTTCTTCAACAGTCTCAACTAAATTTTTTGGAAAGGAATCAGAAATAGTCGATACATCAATACCTTTTCGAACTAGATACTCTACTAGAGTGTCATCAATTTTGAGTCTGTCAACTAGAGAAGCTACATTCCATATCTCACCAATATTCTTCATCTTTCCTTTAACCAACATAGACTGGATGCTATTTGTTGTGCAATTTTCACACACACACCCCACTTAAAGTAGGGACCCTCTTTTTCTTTTGTTCTTGGTGTTTTGGAGCTTTGATTTTGAGGATTTGGATGCCTTGGCATATTCCTGAATGATTATCTTACTCGTGCCAATGCCCCTTTTGAGGAAACACTTTGAAAATCTTGTGTTCTAGGACTTATTTCGGTTTTTTCCCTATTTTCGGGAAAATTCCCTCTGAGAGGAATTCTCCAAAGGCTTTGAAAATCTGATGGAGGTTGTTTTGTATTATTTTTGGAAATTCTAGGATTTCGTGAAATTCCGTCTGGTTTAGATTTTTTTGAAATTCCGTTGTGCCTTCAGATTCCTTGTGAGATTTGAGGAGCTTGGTTTTGAGTTGCTAATGCTGGATTGTGCATTTGAGATTGTGGTTGATTGTTGCAGTAGGGTTTTCTGGTGAACGCTTGCATTCTGTTCAGACTTCAAGGTTTCTTTCTAGTCCCAACTATTTCAATTTCTTTGCTCTCATGGTATGTACATGTTGCCTTCCCTTTTTATAATCGAACTGAATTTGCTTCAGGGTTTACGTGTGTGTATGCTTTGAGTCAGGATTTTAATGTGGTAGAGTCTGGTAGTGGGGCTAGGGTTTTTCGGTTTTGAGTTCAATGCCCTTCCATGTGGCTCACGTTGCCTTTCCTTCTACATGCCTTTGATTTAATGAGGTTAACCATTACTATGTTCGATTCTTAATTTGATTTTGTGCTTTCCTATGTCAAGCTCTAGTTTGACCTAGAAATCCCCGACCTTTGATGAAATCACATCCTGGGTGAATTGAAACCTTTCGTTTATAATCCAAATCTGATAATCACCCTGTCTTAGTTGGGTCATGGGAAAATTTGTGTGGAGAATAGTAGAAATGAAAATGACGAGTTAGGATCCAAGTTGTGCTATCATGGCAATTTTCTAGGGTTTCCCTTATTGAAATCATTCCTCATATTGATTGGATCTCATTTAGATTGATTTGAAACATAGATTGTACATCTTGCACTTTGAAGGAACTGAATCCAAAGATAAATCCCCAACTTCCTAATCGTTTGATCAATCTAGGCGAAATCTGGACGAAGTAAAATATTTCAAGTTTTTGAACACCTCACGGATTTCCTTTCCTTTAGGACTTCCCCATTTTTTCCATCGCTTTATCGATTTCCTGAAAATATGCTTAAAATGTGAAAATTACAAGTTGACTTTGTGAAATTCCATTTCCTCAGGATTTTACTGAAATTTCTTTATCCCTTCATTTTCCCAGAGTATGTAAACTATTGCCATTTTTACAGATTTATGTCCATGGTGGAATTCTCTGAAATCTTGTTGAAAATGAAGAATTGAGAGATAGCATGATCTATTAGCTGATGATTGTGCATTATATGATTGATTTGAGTTATTTTAAGAGGTTTCATGTTGTTTCTTAGTTAATAATGGTTGATTAAATGGTTGTTGGAAGTTTCTTTGTGCTTGTTTCATTGGATTCCGTCTGGTCTAGAATTTCCCAAAATTCCCCTTTGGCTTGAATTCCACGAGAGGACTAAAAACCCAAACTTTGAAATGAGTAATTCTTATGGGATTTTAGGGGATTTTTCCTCATCGTGGGATTTTTCTTAAGGATGGATATATCATTTGTGATGAATTAGCTTGAATTTCATGTGGTGATGGATCTTTACTATGGTCTCTTTATTGAATGCAGGCATAATCAAGTCAAGTTGTTGCTAGAAGGACCAAGGGCAGGATAATGGATCCAAGTGTTGAAGGGTCTGCTATCTCTGAGGTAGAAAGGATTAAAATGGACATAAAGAGAAGAATCCTAGAGAGCAAGCTGACCTCCATCTGGTCAGAGGTTATCGATACAAATGTTGGGTTGTGGCATTATGAATAATTTAAGGCAAGGATGGCAGCACATAACCTCCCTTTATTGGCCAGAAGGATATTGGAATCAGGGTTGGCACATGTAGTTGGTTTCCCTCCTACAGTTCAGTGTTACGAGTTGGTGCTTGAATGTACCAAACATTATGACAGGGGAACACGGAGGATAGTTGGTCCTCAAGGAAGGATCGTGGAAAATCTCAACCCTGTGTCTATAGCCCAAACCTTTGACATGCCCGACAGGTCTCATGTAGTGGGTTTTGATATGGATATAGCAAACAAATATTATGATGAAGATGTCATCAAATCCCAAGAGGTTATTAATTCCTTGCTGGAGAAACCCAAGTCCCACTTCTCCAAGCTACCCAAGCAACTATTCAGAGCTAAGTTTAAGAAGGAATACTATAATGCTATCACACTCTTCAGTAGGGTAGTGGGATTGAAGAGTGCAGGAGTATTTGAAAACTGGATGTTCCATGTTATTGTAAGGATGGAGCAAAATATTGACTACCATTGGGCAGGCATTATAAGTGCAATGATACATGAACAAATGTGCAATGTACTACAGACAAAGACCTTTACAATGAATTCCTACTTGGTTTATGCACTTGAAAGGTTCCATCCATACAAAGGGCTAAGCACAAGGGGTGTGTTTGGGTAGGATGTAATTTATGAAGTATACCCACAATTGCACTTGGGTGGCACAAGTTATAGGAGGGTGAATGATGCATTCACCATGTACATCACTAGGCTGTTGCAAGGTGCAGAGCATGTTTGGATCTCAGATAATGCTAAGGAATTAATCAAGAGGTTTGGAGCTTGGTTTATCCAGTTCTCTACCTCTTCATATATCAGAATAGATGGTTGTTAGATGGCTCCATATAGACAAGTTCCTAGATATCCCACAGATCATATTATACTTGTAGAGGTCACAAGGCAGATCTATTATTTTGATGCAATTGTCAAGAAGGATAAACATAAGACTAGATTTGGTGGTGATTTTCCTTTAAGGATAGGAAGTAGTGAGGCTTTCCCCTCTATTAATTTGGCCAATTCTTTTGAAGAAGAAATGAGTACTCTAGGTCTATCTTTCCATTCCAAGAGATCCAGATTTGATAGGACTAGTGAGGCACATAAGAAGGCCAATAGGGAATACAGTGATAAGGATGATATATAGGACTATTGGGCCAACAACAATGATGAATTTGAAATTAGAAATAATAAGTTCTCCAGGCTACCAGTGAACTTAGTCTGGTTATACAACATAAAGGCCATTCTAGATCAGGTTAAAGATGATGGATATTTGATTCGGGGCCATGACTATCAAGGTATGAAGGATAAACTAGTTGGAGAAGTAGATTGGATGGAGGAAGAGAAGACAAAATTAGAACCGATCATGACTCCAGTGATCAAGTAAACTAAGTTGTGGCTCAAGCACAAGATGTGGGAGTTGGACAGTGATGGTGTGCAATGCACCTATGATCTAATGGGAGACTTGGAGTCTCATTCCACTTCTGAGGAATCAACTAAGTAGGATCCTAAGGGTAAGACTAAGGTGAGCTCCCCTTTCAAGATAAAGATTAAAGATGTTCAGGCAGAGGAGGTAGAAGAGGTAGAGAAGCAAAGAAAACCCATTGCTAAGAAAAGGAAACACATTTCAAAGATGAAGAAATCTGCAAAGGATGAAATTGAAAAGGAAGGAAAAGAGGGTAGTGCTTCTATGCCTAAGAGAAGAAGAATAGTGAGATTGTCACAGAGGGAGAAGGAAACTTCTAAGGTAGGAGATGAAGTTGACCCATCGGTAGTAAATGTAGAGAGTTCGAGAGAGAAGACACGGGTGTACATAAGAAGATCGAGAACTCCATCTCCTAAAGATGGTGTGCCAAAGGAAAGTGATCCCATAGCTGGTCATGCCACTGAGCATGATAATGTCCCTCCTTCTCATGAGACTCACAATGTACCAAGTGAATCCAAAGATGCAGAGGATTTCCAAGATCAAGGAGGAGAAGAATTCCAAGAGGGTGAACTCTACAATGCTGAAGCAGAAATAGAGAAGGTGTTGCAGTCTCCTCTAGTGACTTATGAGAATTCACCTATAGGAAATGAAGAGGATAGACCTCCTTAGAGAGAGGAAATACCAATTAGGACTCCTTCACCGGTGCATGAAGAAGAGAAGCATGATAAGGGAGAAGAAGATAAAGTTGAAGAGATTCCTAAAAAACAATATTTGAATGAAGACGTACCCAAGGTTCACCAGGGTACGGTTGGAAAAGGTAGTGTATAGTCGGATTCCACTGTTCCAGGTTGGTTGGAAAAAGAGTTAAAGAGTAAAAAAATTGTTGTAGATGATACTTCTCCCAACTGGGATGAATTACTGGCAAACATAGGAAAGGGAAAAGAAAAGAAGAAAGCCAGGGTTATCTCCAAGATCGAGAGAGATGAAGCAAATAATAGGGTGGTTCACATTGCTACTCTTTCTCCTGATAAGAATAAGGATGATGTGAGTGGTAGTGATTACAATTTGTAGACTATCAACTTAGGACCTACTTCCATGGAATAGGAGATTGAAGAATATGAAGGCTCTAGTGCTGTAATCTTGGGTAGATTGAGGAAATAGGTGCAAACCAAGCAAGAATTAAAGAATGAGAATGATAAACTTAAGAGGTATCTACAAGACTTGATGAAACCCTTGCAATCCATCACCTCCTCATCATTTGTTGCAAGTTTTCTGCCACAAGAAACAATAACTGAGTTGGAGAAGATGAAAACCACTACACATGCCACAACGAGTTGGTTGCAAGGAGTGCAAGCTAAAGGAGATAATGTTATCAAAGACATCCTTTCAACCGGTGGGGATGCTATGAGATGAATAGATTGGTTAAAGAATGCACTAGCTCAGGATGAGGAGGATGTGGATCTCCTATTGCAGAAGACCAAAACCATCATGGAATACACTGAAGACAAATTGGTAAGTGATGGAATTCTTCCATCGTCCAAAGCTGCAGAACCTTGGGAATGGTTTGAAGTTTTGCAAATAAGGAAAAGAATTTTAAAGAAGGTACATAAGAAAGGGAAGCAAATTGAGAACTCTCTGACTGAGATCTACAACAAATGCATTTCTTTATTTGAAGTTATGACAAGAAGAAAAAGGTTTGCACCATAACATTTGAGCTTGGAGCAATTCATAAAATGGTAGCATGATATATATTCTCCAATCAATGAAGACCCAGTCACTGAACATCAATTAGATGATGCAACCACATACATTGTAGTAATGGATAAGTATCAAACTATGAAGGTGGATTGGGATAAGGTTGTAGAACAGTCAAGAGAGGATATTAATTCCATTGAAAGGAGAATTAAGGTGTTAGTTATTCCACCTATTGCCAACTTGGAGAAGATATTTTGGATGGTGCAGGATAAGATGGAGTGAGATGAGGAAAAAAGGGAGAGCAGTTAATGCCATGCCTCAACAAAATTTCTGCTTCCCCATTATTTCGCTTCCTCCTTCACATGCATTGGACCGACCTATACTGGAGAACCCAGGCCGACCTGGATGAGTCCCAAGAATTTAATTCTATTTTATGTTGTTCTAGAATTTCTTGGGCTGACTTGTTTTGTGGTCGTTTATTATTGTAAACCTAATTGGGCCAACATATCTTGGGGGTTTCTATAAATATGACATTTTTCCTCATTTGTAAGGGCTAGATAGTTTTCACATTGGAGCGAATTAAGCAGTATAGCAAGAGTTAGAGTTAGGAGTTAGTATCATTTTCAAGAAAGTGTTGTAACAGAAGACTATAATTTTTGCTACTTTGGGTGATTTAATGCAAGTAAATACATTGTGCTTTGGTGCCTTTCTTGTGTTGAATTTTTTCTAGCATGGTTCCTGTGATTCTATCCTTTGAAATTGCTTAAGTTTACTTGATATATGCTAGGTTTAATGTTAGATGACTTGATGGTGTTTATGGTTTGATGCTTGAAGTGTTTGCATCAATCTCTAGTCCATACTTTTTGTAGCTAGCTGACTGTTAGTTGCTTTGCAAAGTTAACCTGAACTTTTATATTCAGTGTGCTTAGTTCAATTGTGGATATTTGTCCATTTCAATTGCAATAGGGTTTTTTTGGATGAATGTTCATAATATGAAAATATTTAATTCCTTAGAAGATTGCACTATTTTTGTAAGATTGTAGATTCATCTAGGTCAAGCAAAAATTAGTTTCTGAGGGATTAGTCCATTTCAAGTATTTTATCATTTGCATTGTTAATCTTAAGATTAGTGTCAAATTTAGAAATCTCTGTGAAACCTGTATCTCTTTTGCTATTTCTTTTATCATTTGGGTTAGATTTAGGATTGAAAGTATCACCATATTGCTAGATCTGATAAATTTAAGGATTTAGTATTTTCTTGTAGTAAGGTCCCATTGTGATTACCAACATTTTCACATTATCACTAAGTTGTTTATGCATTGTCAAGACCTAACATTAGAGACCTTGGGGTTATCTCTTGAGGCTTACTGATAGAGATTTTCCTTTCAAGAGAGATAGGATATTTGTATCTTGTCTGAGTTGTTGTGCAGAAAACACCATCAACACTATCTAGAACAAAGAATTTAGATCCAGGCAGAGATTCTTTTTCCTTTCCTTCTAAAAAGATAGTGATGTCTTCAATTATAGCTTTTCCTTTCTTCAATTCCAGAGGGGAATCACTAATGACAACTTCCAATTTTCTCTTACCAAAGGATGAACCCACTTCAAACTGACTCGGTGCTAACATACCAGAGCATAGATTTGTTCTTAAGGATGTGAAATATAATTTGCACACACATACATTATCTGCCAATGCTTCCAAGTATCTATAGACTTGTTTCCAAATAAGAATACTAGATTCCCACACAACATTTTATTTTCCTGGTAGGGAGCTCATAAAGTAAAAGACCAAGCACACAAGCAGAGATCCATACCAAAAGGGATAACCCTCAACCACTGACATTCAGGCATTCTCAGCTAAGTTTTCAAGTAATAGGCTACACAAATCAAATTTCATGTTTTCTTTAACCATCATATGTGTAATATATACAGTGATAGTCGATGTTGACCCTTCACAATTTTTAAAATAGATTTTGTAAGGAACACCATACACAACATACCTTATTGTCAAATCTGTAAGAGTGTTTATCAATAGAGCTCAAGGGTCTTTGTTAATGCCAGTAAGTTCCTCCACATCTTTGTATTTCAAAATTTTCTTTCTAGGAAGATCCCCAATACTGCATAAACCAGTAATCACTTCGATTGCTTCCTTCGTAATTAGGTAGGGTCTGTCCAATACAATATTTTCGTTCTTGTAATGATTCAACAAGAAAAAAATAAACTCTTTATCAGAAAACCAAGGAAATTCTCCCCACAAATCCATACCTAGGGTTTTTATGCTTTGTAATTCATTTTCCTTCAATCCTAGTTCCATTTCTTTCATCTTTCTATGATCAAATTCTTCCAATTCAATTCCTTTCATCTTTAGTGGAATGTTTCCACTCGATCTTCTATCCATTGTTGTTCTTAACTTCCTTAAATTTGTTAATGTTCAAACAAGACTTCTATTCCTTCATAGACTGAATGATATTTCCTGTGTATTTGTAATAGTTTCTTCAAATTTCTTCAAAAATGCTTCAGATCACTCCAAGATAATTTTCAAACTCTTCAAATGCTCAATTGATCAAGAAGGCTCACGAATTTTATCTTATACACCATCAATTTTCCCTAAAATGTATTAAATGCGACAAACATCAAAAAGTTGCTAAAAACATTCTCCTTAACACAGAAAAACCTAAATCGGTCCGCAAATTATCATGACAACACATTTTCTTCTGGTTCCTTTTCCAAAACCTCTGATTATTCATTCATTACATGCCATCCTTGTGTCAGCCTCTAACACGTCATTCATCTAGGATTTTTTTATAATATTTCTGATAATGCTCCCCCTAAGACCATGCTAGGTCTAATTTTTGAATAAATTATCAGTATCAGATGAGGGCATCGAAACATCAGTAGTCTCAGGTTCTTCTTCCTCTTTCTTCTTCCATATCTTATTCATATCTTGCTTCATTCTTCTTTGTCAATATTCTCTACTGGATCATTCTTCTCTACCAGACCAAACTGCTTTCCCTTCTTACTTCTGCAAACCTTTGAGATATGTCTAGGTTTGTTACAGTTATAATAGACAATGCTTTTCTGATTAGTTTGACTTTCATTACTTCTCAATCTACATTGATTTGCTTTATGTCCAAATTTGTTACAGGTATAGCAGTAGCCATTAAGGGGTTGATTCATTCTACCTCCATTAAACCTATTCATCATCACTTGACTAATCATTCTCACCTGAGATCTGCATATAGTAGCTTTATGTCCAACCTTCTTGCACAAAAAACATTTTCTAGAGAAAGAAATAGGAAATTGATTCATCATGCTCCTGCATTATGTTGCTTTGTGACCAGACTTATTATAGGAAAAACAAATACCATTGAAAGAGGGATACCTTTGTGCATTAGGCTATCTCACAAGCGGTCTCCTTGCAAAATTTATTTTCTGCTTCCCTTTGTACTAAGTCATTTGATTTTCCTTAGAACTTTCACTTGCATCATTTCCCAAGCCAGCTTTGTCTTTACTTGATTTTTGTCCCAAAATTAATTCATCTAGCTTGTCAGAGCTGGATTTGAAATTGTTTTCACAGAGCTTTTCCTTTTCTAGCTCAAATCTCAAGTATACTACCTCCTATTCAAGTTTATCCATTCATCAAATTTATTTTGTACCATTGTATTCATACATTCTTCAATTCTCTTTTTTTCTTCTATGAGCACTTTCAGTCCAATTATCTCTTATTTCAGCTACTCACTCACTTCTTTGTGTCTTTCCTTGAATTTCTTTAATTGTTCTTTCAGCTTCCAAACACATTCATTTGATTCATCAAGATTCTCTTTCAGATCTTTGTTCTCATTTACAACTTTGTCAAGATCCTCAAGTGCAATCTAGAGTTCTTCTTTATCATCCATTTGATTAACTTTTTAGGATCTACCTCGAGTGGTTAAGCTCTAAACCAAGCAACCACAACTCTGATACAAATTGTTAGCAGGTGCAAACAAATGAGAGGGAGAGTGAATCAGTTGTCACAAAACTCAAAACTTAGAATTTCAACACTTATCAATTCCACAACCACACTATTATGTTATTAAGCATAAACATGAGATACAAAAAATAGAAAGTAAATTAACACACTAAACACCAAATTTTATGTGGAAACCCCAAGGAGGGAAAAACCACGGTGATGATTAACTCACAATATAAAGTAGTTCTAGAACTGAATATATAAGGCTCATTGCCAAGGGCTCACTGCCTTGAATAGGACTCATTGTCCAGATAGAAAAGCTCATTTCTTACAATGGAGGCTCACTGTCTACAAAAGATTTACAAAACAAAATTAGGCTTTACAACCAAAATGAACTGAGAAAAGTGCACCTAACAAGTGTTGATGCAGTTCTGGTGATGCTCAATAGACTGACTTGACACACTTCATCATTTTCACTCTTCTTCACTTTCACATTTACTACTGCTTCATTGATCACACTCCCAAACACATATCACACACGCACAAATACATCTTCTTCAAAACATGTTCAACATACACACACACACACACACACACATATACTCGATCTATCTGCAAGCATCAATTAGGTTAGCCTAATTAAATTCATTTCTTTGTTTACCAAAAAATACCAACCTATCGGTTTCAATTATTCACCAAAATCTTCCCAAATAGCAATTAAAATGCATAATATGCTACATCATCTCGGCAGAGACATAAGATAGGTCGCACATGGGTATGTGCAGGATCATCATGGAAAAAACAAGCCCTTGAGTGGTGAAAAATTCAGAAAAATTAGAGTTAGGAAACTTGATGTAAAAATTTGAATAAGTTATCTATATTATTTCAAAAATATGTAAGAATAGAATATGTAGCAAATTGAATGTAGTTTCTAAACTACTAGGTTTATTTAAAAAAAAAAATCTATTTTCTGAAAATTAGAAATTTCAATGCAGTAGTACTTAAATTTCAGGGAAAAAATAAGTAGGTGTCTGTCTGACCACCCTAACCACAATAAAATGATAATAATTTTTGCAAGATTTTATATATAAATAGAGGACTCATGTCCCAATGTGATACATATTTTTTGTAATTTTTTCAAGTAAATAATTAATTATGAATTTTTATTACAAATTTTAAAAAATATACAAACTCATATGTCTACCACCTTAACTTGGTCAAAACTTCATGAAATTCATTTCTTTTTTTTAATCCTATAGTATGTGAAGCATAGAATGTGACAAATGTTTTGGATTCAAAAAATGTGATATCTTTGAAAGCTATAGATGTTTTTCAATCAACCTATCAATTAGGACTTTAGTCATAATTCAAATAGAAAAAGAATAATAATTATTTATTAAATTCAAACTAAAGCATAATTTATATTGGTGGAAAGCTGAAAATATCCTTTAAAAACCCTTTTCGTTTCATCAATTTTGGGTTAAAAAAAAGTCATCAGCCACATACCCTACACATACCCATCATATTGCAACTTTTTGGCCCATCATGATCCTACACATACCCACATATATCCGCATAACAAAATTAATTCAACATATCACAAATAATCCAAGAAGTAGGCCAAAAATAGACTTTATTGCTAAAAGCAATTAACAGAACAAAGCCAATACGTCGTACTAGCACCAGAGCACAAGAAATTCTAAACATACATTCCTTTAGCAACCATAAACAATTTCCCAAAACCACAAGCAATAACTACCAATACCAGAGGATTGTGGACTCTAGGAATACTAGAGGTTGCAACTTGAAAACCAGTTCAGATATCGAACCAAAATAACAGATCAAGCACTATCAGACTTGTAAACACAACATGGTGACATCAATGATAGCACAAAACTGTAGAGATGATCATTCTTCTTCATTCTTCCAACACAAATATCAAGGTTTCTTTCTGCCTACTGTTGTGCTCTCAAAGGTGGATGAAATCAAAGACACAAAGATTGGTCACCAAGATATGGAATATTTTGTAAAAAGAAATGAGAAGAAACCATTAGAAGAAAATTTGTGATCTATTGTTCATAGCAACTTGCACTTAGTATCTACATTTCCAATTGTTGCCCATTGCATGGATATTGTTCTCCAAGTTGCATCTCATTACATCTGAGAAGACAGAAGTGTGAGAGATTCTTCTAGAAAAGTCATGATGAGATTAGATCCAGAGTTCTTTGATATAGTTTTCCAAGTTCCACATATGGAAAAATATACCAAAATCTCTATTCAACAAGCACAAGAGGTCTATGACAAAGATCCAAATATGGCTAAGCAATTGATTAATACTCAATGGTTAAAAACCCCAAGGACCACATCCTCTAGATGGCCCAAAGGACTTCCTCAAAGTGATTTCAAAGAGGATGTTTGAGATATCATTACTCTTCTAATTAGAGTGAAAGGCTTGCCCATTTCATTCCATTTTCACTATTGGATGTATGAGTATATCAACATTATTAGAAGGAGGAAAGTGCACATAGATTTGGGGACTTAGATAAGTGATGAGATTCATGAACATTTGATCAATGTGCCAGTTGACTACCTTGAAATTCAATATGACTTCCTACTTGGTATATGCTGCTATAGTCATGAGGCAATTTCTAGGGTTATCAATAGAAGGTAATAGAAATGCTATGCCTGTGTATAAATTTTATTCTCAGATAACTTTGAGGAAAATTCTTTAACATTTCTGAAGAGTCACAAATTCTTTCTATGCACCTCTACTTTTCATTTTTTATCAGACTCTTGAGAAGAAGAGAGTAATAGATAAAGCCTACAAGGTTGTAAGTTTTGATGTGTCTTCCTATAGTTTCCTTCTTTCACATATTGTAGAGTAGGTTGTTATACTGGGTGTCCATACATGTTTCCCACATATCCTTCAGACAAGTGGGTACTAATGGAATTGTGTAGACAACTGATCTTAGTTCATAAAGAATGTATGAAAAACCATAAGCCAGGTTTCAAGTTTCCACTTACTATTGGGAGATATACTATTCACAATGTTCAAAAAGAAAAGTCAATAGAAACTAAAATGTAAATCATGACTATAAGGACATGTAAATACAGATTTGAGGGTATGTGCAAGATCATGATGGGCCAAAAAGTGGCAATATGTAAGTGATATGATGGCCCATGTGGCTGACGACTTTTTTTTACCCAAAATTGATGAAAAAAAAAAGGTTTTTAAAGGAGATTCTTAGTTTTCCACCAATATAAATTATGCTTTACTTTGAATTTAATAAATAATTATTATTCATTTTCTATTTGAATTATGACTAGAGTCCTAATTGATAGGTTGATTGAAAAACATCTATAAACAGTATCACATTTTTTGAATCCAAAACATGCGTCACATTCTATGCTCGCATATTATAGGATTAAAAAAAAAAAATTAATTTCATGAAGTTTTGACCAAGTTAAGGTGGTCGATATCGAGTTTTTATATTTTTTAAAATTTGTAATAAAAATTCATAATTAATTATTTACTTAGAAAAAATTACAAAAAAATATGCATCACATCAAGACATGAGTCCTCTACTTATATATAAAATCTTAAAAAATTATTATCATTTTATTGTGGTTAGGGTGGTTAGACAAACACTTACTTCTTATTTTTCCTAAATTGAAGTACTCTGCATTGAAATTTCAATTTTTCACCAAATAGATTTTTATTTTTTTAAAATAAATCTAGTAGTTTAGAAACTACATTCAATTTTCTACAGATTCTATTCTTACATATTTTTGAAATAATATAGATAACTTATTCAATTTTTTACGTTAAGTTTCCTAACTCTAATTTTTATGAAATTTTTGCCACTTAAGGGCCTATTTTTTTCATGATGATCCTGCACATACCCTTGACTTTGACTACAGAAATGTTAATAGGAAATTTAAAAAGGATCATCAACATGTCTACCACTTTGAGGATATATGGGAAGACTGTAGAGATGAGGAAGACATTCAGAGAATGGATTTTTATAGATTGACAGTGGAACAGATCAGAGAACTTGGTGTAGCTAATATTCCATAGGATATCAAAGATCCTGGTGAAATCATGGATTCTACTTATGAAGAGAAAGAAATTTCCTGAATTTTTTTACCTCTTGTACAATGGTCTAAGAAAGAAAGTGTTTGTATTAGAGAAATACTTGCTACTATTTTGCATAACACAGTTGAATGGTTGCAAAGGCATGGTTTTCAAATGAAATCTTTTAGAATAGAGTCTGAAGGAGAAACTCTAGAAGGAGAAACCAACCAATGGAAAGAGCTCTACTATAAACAAAAGCATGCGGCTACTCCCTCTTCTTCTCAAATAGGTTGTAAGATCAAATTCACTTTTGGTAAAAATGTTTCACAAACAGCTAAAGAAGAGGAAGCTATTGAATTAGAACAACCATCTACAGAAGGAAAGGAGCTTGCTTCTAAGGAACAATCATCCAAAGAAGAAGAAGGGAATGAAAGTGAAGAATCAAAAGAATATGTGGAAGAGGAAGAATTTATAGAAGATGAAGGTGAAGAAGAAGGTAATGAGAAGGAACAAAGGCATGATGATGAACAACCACTATCTCCCCATGAGAATGTTGTTGAAAATCTTCCCCAAACATCATCACCTGTTACTACCAATATCCCTCATACTCCTTCAAATCCTACTACTCTTCCACCTCCTCTTCCTACCTCGCCTCCTCCTACAACAAATTTACATGCAGTGAATGTTTCCATCCCCCCTTCACTATCAACGGTTCTTACCACTCCTCCTATAGTTTCCAACTTACACACTATTGATGTTTCCTTGAGTTCTCCCTCATCCATTCTAATTTTATCATCCCCATCATTTGATATCTCTTCTCAAATAGAGTTTGACAGTTTCATGAACGAATCATTACAAGATCCACTTGGTTTGTAATCTACTGGAGTTATCATGACTGATACTAATCCAATTGTTACAATATCATTCATTCCTATAGAAGTGCCTGCTACACAAGAGTTGACAGTAAGTCAAGTTCAACATATACTTCATCTACTCCCCTTTGGCTGATCTCACAAGTATCAAAGCACAAGAAACAAATGATTTCCCTGGATGAGCCTAATCTTGAAGAGATAGTTCCTCCAAAAGCTAAGGGGAAGAAGAAGGCTAAAATTCATTCAAGACTTCATATAGAGAAAGAAGGTCACAAATATGTAGATATTGTTTACCCCCACATGAACAAGGTGATGTGAACATGGAAGATTACACTTTAACAAGAGTTAAGCTTGGTAAGGTAACAAATGCAAGTGAAAAAGAAGATTCACAAGTAATATTGAATGCATTATTAGGTAGACTTGATAAAATGGAGTAGGCTAGAGATATGAACAAGGATAAAGCTAAGCGATATGCATAAGTTTTGAGGAATATTGTAGGCTCCTTAGAAAATGTGCAACCTATGGCCATGGTGAGTTTTGAGGAACCAACAGTGCAGAAAGTAGAGAATTTTGTTTCCAAGGGTAAGGTGTTTTATGATTTCATTGATGAGATAATAGAACAGGGCTCACAACTCATAGTTGTCGCAGATGAAAAGATTGCTCAAATAGCCAAGATGAAATTAGAGCTTGAAAAGGAAGAAAACATACTTTCCAAAGAGTGAAAATAAATGGAACAATGTCCCTCATTTTGGTCACAAATGAAAGAGATAAAACTGAGCAAATTAGTGGAAGTTGGGGTAATTCCTGACAAAGAGAAGTATGTGGAAATAAGAGAATCTATTAAGAACTGCATACAAGTAATCAAATATCTCATCAAGGACATACAACAAGTACAATAATATGTTGAAGGATAGGTCGTGTTGTCATGGTGAATGGAATTGAGGAGTTACTAGGTAAACTCCTTGATGATGATAATACTTTTGTCCTAGTTAGTGAGATTGCTCAAATCTTCAAAGAAGCTATGATGAAGTAGGTGGGAGATGTTCAGGCTTTCCAAATACTTCAATGAATGCCATATGTGATGTACGACTTTCTCTCGACAATCTCAAGATGCATCTAGATAGATGCAAGAAAATTTTCTCATATGCAAGAAGGTCAATCACAAGGATTCATACCATTATTGACTATACAGTTGGTCCATATGAGGTATTCATGCAAGAGACAAAGATGAAATATGAATACTTTTTGAGCCAAGAGCAAGGAACCATAAAGACTTCTTGTATCTCTAGAGTTAGATAGTTTATATGATTTCTTCTATGCCTTTTGTAAATAGGCTTCGACATTTTACATGACAGATTGAAAAATGTAAATACATGTAAAAATAAAGATGTTCTCCTATAATTGTGGACAACATTTCTGAATAAGTCAACTAGTTAGGTAGGATTTTCCTAGATTTGCTCTTCTAATTTTCCTAGATTTTCTCTTCTATTTTTCCTATATTTTCTCTCCTCTCCCATCTATAAATAATAGAGGATTCTATTGTAATGGTTACCTTTTATCTTTTACAATGAAGTGCTGCCCACTTGTGAAATGAATATTGAAACTTTGAGTTTAATTTTGTGAATTTTATTTTGATCAATAAAGAAGTGAAGTTGCATGCCAAACTTTTTGTTGGGAACAATTATCTTATGGTTTGATCGAATTGGTAGTGATTAGTAATTGAGATTGGAAGGGCTTTGAATAAATCTATGTAAACTTTGAGTTACACTCATTACTTGAATTTGTGATATTGTTGAATACTATTGGTGAATTCTCTATATAAGACTTTGTGCTTATATTTATTCATGTTTTTCATGGGATTATTGTGAATTATATAGAAGACTTTATGCTTCTCATACAATGTTGGTTACTATCTTGAAGGATTCTTTATCGAAAGCTATGGAACGTCTTTGTGACTCTATGAGCTTTTCTTATTTATTATTTATCATTAGCATGTTGGTATTCCTAGGATTTTCTTTGAAAAGATTGGAATATTGGAATTATTGCACTTAATTTTAGTTTGAAGTTGTATTGCATCAAGAACCTAAAATCATGAAACATTGTGAAATATATTCTCTAAAAAAAGAGAGAATCATGAATGTGACACACCCCCATATTGTTATTTTAAATATTTAATTAGTTTTCCTTAGTTTCAATAAGGAGTAAGAAGGGCACCACCCCTTTCTGAGAGGAGAGATTCTATCTTACATAACTGTGGTTGAAATCAAGGTTTTGTAATCTCTTAAAAGGGATTACAGAATTTTCACCCAACAGATTGGAGATAGGCTAAATTTGGATTAAGTAGAAAGCTAAGTATTCTTTGTGTGGAGCATAGAGTTGCACATTCTTCATTGGAAGTTATACTTTCTAAGAATGTTTAGTTCTTCTTAACTCATATTCCTTTCAATTTTGAATACTATATTTTTCTATTGATTGCAAGTGTTTTTTCGATCATTGTTTCTCTTTGTAGATTTTAAATAGTGCTATGCATACAACTTGAAAATATATGTGTTTGGATAAGGTATTTTAATAGCATAATATATATTTCTACCATGCTTTTTCACATTTGATTGGCATAATTCAAGTGAAGTTATCTAGAAGGTATTATGATAATATCCAAGATATGGTATGATACATGTAATACTTGTATAAGTTATGTTGAATGGAAATGTAAAGGGATGGACATAATGTTAGAAGTAATATGGCCACACTTTCTAGGAATTGATGTTATGTATACCTTTGTTGGTAGTTTAACCATGGGTGGAGAACTTATGTTCTTGATTGTTTATAACCCTAGAAAGTAGGAGATTATTTTATTCCCTCAGGTTAGGGTATACACTTGAATGTGTTTATATTGATATTGAACAAGAGGGTCGAAAAATGTAGTAGAGATATATACATTCTAATTACCTTCTTAAATGATATTATCTTATACTTGACCAAGAGCCTATACCTACTCACAGTATTCTGATCTTAAAGAAGAGGATTTTATGTCATGGAAAATGTCCTCCAAAATGGGTATCAACTTAGCATACATTTTAAACATGTTATTTAATATCAAAGATAACTAGATTGGTTATGGAATCCTAGAAGGATGGAGCCATACTAGATATGACAACTAAGAGTTTGAAACTCAATATGAATAAGTAGTATTCAAATCACATTTAGTTCTAAATTATTATACATATTAACATACTAGCAGTTTGTTAGATTGAGACTAGATGTGTCCATCCAATGACATGGTGTCATCAGTATTAAATAATTATGCATGAGCTAGGAGAGTCGTTATCCCCATGATTAAAAGAAATAACTTGAATAAGAGGAAGTTTACAGTGCTAGGAATGTTACAAATGTTTAACAAGGTATTCAAGGGGTTGGGTTAAACCTAATAGATCAATTAGATTAATATAAGTGTGTTATTACTTTTGTATGGAATATTGTTTATTATCTTAAGTTCAAACCTAATCAAGAGTTATTTAAGCTCAATAAAGTTTCCAAGTCAAGCAAGGGGGTTGATGAACATACGACACTGCTTCATAGAAAGTGGATTTGATTTATTATATGTGTATATGAAAAATCGTTGGCCAAATTAAGTGTAGTTTGACCACTACATACACTTTGTCGACTCACTATTAGCTAGGATTGCATAGCTAGTAGGGAATGTAATGCATGTTAGGTGGGTATCCAGTGTATGGCAACACTAGTTATGTAGGACACCACACCATGTTCAAGTAGGAATTATACTAGAGGGCTTCCATAACAAACTCTTCATTGAAGGGTAGAGCCATCTTACTGGATAGGAAGATGTGTGGGGGATCACATTAAGTCCATGGTTGGTAGAAAAGCACTTGGGTGATGATCTCCCTCATGCAAATGGCAGCCAAAGCTTGTGAAATAGAAGAAGATGAAGATGTGTGTTCTAGATGTGGACATCTTGACCATTGTACTCTTGTACCATTAAAGCTCTTGTAAGATATGAAATTGTATTTATATGATTTAGAATCTACTTAAATTGTATTTTAAATATGAGTCCATCACTTGGGATTATGTAATCTTATTTCATTCATGCAATTTAATATAAAATGGTTTATTTCAAATATGTAAATATGTTATTGAAAAGGAAAATTTTTGTGTTGCTTGAATTCAAGTTATTCACATTGAGTTACAACTTTCGTAAAAATAGTAGGGTAAACTTTGGATATGCTACATGTGGTATTAGAGCTACCAGGTTTAAAACAAGGACCTATGAGCTCATTATGTAATTTTTCCATAAACATTATTAGTAATTATTTCTTGAAAGGTTCTTATGCCAGGAAGGTAGGCGAAAGAAGAACAAGAGAAATAGTCAAGAAACTAATTTTTTTTCTGAAACTTATTTAAATTTGGGACTAGGAAAGAACCATCCCTAGAGGTTGAAACTTCTAAATAAACAACTCAGATAGATGCCCTTGGATTGTGGAAGGAATGCACCTAGGCTAAGAAAAAAGTTTATGTTTATTGATACAAATGCTTAATTGCATAAACTAATTGTTAGCATAAAACTTTTCAGAAAACTTCTAATGAAATAAAAAAGTCAACATGTGAATCATAACCAACTAGAGAGGTATCTAGGAGGCGGGATAACCTTCTAACAATCCTAATTAAAAATGAGATTAAAATCTAGCAATAAAAATTGAAATCATTAATGATAATTAGTACCAAGAAAAGGTTAGAGACCAAAATGGGTTAGAAAAAGAAGCAACTTACAAAAGTAAAGATGAAAAATGGCATGATCCCACCAACCAGAAGGGGCATGGTTAATTTGGAGTCAAGACTTGAAAACGGGAAAAGAAACCAAATAACCCTTGAAGTGTCTAAGGTTATGAGAGAAATGAAATCACCAATAATTTTGGACAAACAAATCTTAGAAAAGTTGATTACAAGGAAAAAACTTAGACAGTAAAGCAAGCTAACTAGACAAGAGCTTAGGTAGAGCAATGTTTAGTTGAAGTTTAGATTGAACTTCCTAAGTTTGAAAAATGAAAGTAAATTTGTGCCAATCCCTTTATGATCATTTGAAGATGTTCCAAGGGTAAATTGGATATGAAGGGGACTATGTTGCCGAATCGAATGAATAATTGAATAACCTTAGGGGTAAAAAGTACTTGCAAGGTGTAGCTAGTGAGGGTAAGGAAGACAAGTAACAATCGTTCAACTCTAGAAATTAAACAATAAGAATGTTACATCAATATGATCAGTTTGGAGAAAATAGAGTTCAACTTTTAAGATGCTTTAATGTTTTATGAGTCTCAAAAACACTAATAGGAGGAGAAAAGAAGTATATGAATCAAGAAAAGATCAAGGTAGAGATAAGTACCCTATTCAACAAAATTTGATGATGTATTCCCAATCTGGGAAAAAAATTGACTTCTCCATACACATGGTTCTCAAATCAAAAACCTTATATCTAAAGCTTTTTATGATCATAACAAAGTTGTTGAAGTTGAAGACTAAGCTATTGGATTTTTTAGTAAAATTTTTGGAATGGTCAAGAAAAGACAAAGTCTTTGACCAAATGAGAAAGAAGTAACTATAACACAATTCTGTAAGTTCTTGTTTTGGAAGACCAATTTATGATTATCATTAATGCTTTGGAAAAAGGTTAGGTAGTATTCTTATTTAAGAAAAGTAAGTTATCACCTATGAGCTAAGAAATGGAAGGTTTATGAACGAAACCATGCTCCATATGATTTTGAGCTATCAAAAATTGATCATGCTTGGTAACTATGTACGCATGAATTGTTTGGATAGCTTTTGGAGATAAAACAAACCAGTATGGTCTAAAGTATTATCTACCTAACTAAATATAAATAATTTTCAAAGGAGATGGCTTGAGCTGAAATCAGACTATGACTTTGAAATTATTTATTTAAAGGGAAAGAAAACCAAGTGGTGGATGCCCCAATGGAAAAGGAGGCATATCTCCTTAACAAAACTTATTCATTATATTTTTAAAAATAAAATGTGGCATAAGTCCAAGGAAGATATTATATTTAATTCAAATGGACTACTAAGAATCAGAGGAAGAACCTAAGTACCATACTCAAAGGAGTTAGGGAATAAGGTGTGATAATAAGTTTAATCAGTGTCATATTCAGGAAAATCTGAAGTGACAAAACTACTGACTAATGTGGAACCACTATATTTTGGAATGAAACAGAGAGATATGCTACAAGGTTTGTAGAAGGTTGTCCAGAGTGCTAAAGGGTGAAGATAAGATGTCATCACTCAACAATAATTTTATATTCTCATTAAATTCCAAAGAGGAAGTGGTAGATCATTAGTGTAGTTTTTATTTTCCTATGTCAAGGTTTTGGCATAATATTATTTTGGTAATAGTGGACAAGCTCACCAAGGTAGCCAATTTCACATTAGAAAATTTTATAGAAGGGGTACCAATCGTAACTACAAATTTGTGTGAGGTAGTGTTTGATAGCATGGTGCCCCTAAGAAGGTTATCTCACAAGGGACACATAAGTGATGCAGGAGCATCCAGTGGTGTAAGGGCAATTTTGCATCACCCAAAAATAGTTAAATTTCAAGTTTCTCATTTTTTAGATGTTTTTACATTTTTTGATATCCTTTTCATCATAATGAAATTCCCAATTTATAGTTTTTATTTTTTGTTCTTGGGTTGAAAGATATTGCAGTTTTAGTTTCCCAGATTTGCACCTGAAAATCTTCTGAGTTAGATTTGAGGCACTTAGAGTTCCCGGAACGGCCCCAAAACTTTCCAAAATTGGCGTAGCTGATTTCAAGTGCGTTATTGACTTCGAGACCTTTCCAACGATTCAAATGGTTCACGAATCGGAGTCTTGGATCAAAAGTTATGGCCCTGGGAAGTTGGCACACTTTCTAGAAGATACAATTGCAAATGTTCTTTTGAAATTTGAACTTCATGTTGTAAATTTTTGGCGCCAAACTGCCTAAACTCAAATTTGAATGTTTTTTTGGCTCCAAACTAATGAGGAGCTCTATTTATGGACGGGTTTCTAATTTTTGGGTAGCTCTTTAGGGACAAGCTCGCATATTGTGAAAGGGTTATTCTGTAGCTTTTTTTAACTTACATGTGTTGTAGAACTTGGGGATTGAGATCCTCTACATGTAAGAAGCTCCATTTTCTGAATAATAAAATTATTCTCTTGTTTGTGGGTTATTTTTTGTGTCTTGGGCTGTGCCCTCATCAATAAGTAACATTAAGGTTTGAGTAAACCATAATCATCTTGTTGAAAATTCAATTGAATTTAACCTCAACTTATTACCCTAAGATAGTTAGTTAGATAAGAAAAGGGGGTAAACCAAGTCCTAGTGGATTGGTAGAATACTCTTATTAAAAATAATTCCAATCACTCCACAATAAAAAAATGATCCATTTGACACATTATAGGGAAGGAGAGGTTGAATTCCTATAAGCTAGGATAAGCTAGGAAATAAGATTAGCCTTGGTCTAAAAATGTAGTCAGAAATGGAAGAGTGGATCAAGATGATCAATGAAAGAAATAAGTGGAAAAGAATTGATAGGTAGGAAAGATTTGTTGATACAAAGCACAAGTCTAGGAGTAGTACTATGCTCAAGATGAAAATTAGTGCCAGTGGTGGTCATTCTTGGTTTCTGAGTTGTCTGATGGTGCAAGAGTTTGAAGGAAAGGATGGGACCCACAGTGTAGTCCACAATGAATCAACATTCCTTTTCTATTTGGGTTGCACTAAGGGCAAGTGTGTGTTAGCCAATGTGAACATTTTTTTCCAGTCACTATGGTATATGTATGAGCTTGTCATTATTATACTTATGATGTACATATGAGTCGTTATTAATGTACTTATGACGTATAGTTCTCAATGGAGAAAGTTTTCTTGAAGCACACAAGTTCTTCCAATGCATTAGCAGGGTCACTTAGTGCAAAGTCCAAGAAGGACGAGATTGCAGAGGGCAATGCTACAAGGGGATATTATTTTGATATTAATACAAATTTACCTATTTCTTACATGATTTATAAAATTGAAAGTAAAACCTTTGTTTGACCTTGTCTATATGTTTTGATACTTTAAATCATCGGGGATGTACAGTGATTCATAAGCGGGAGGGTATGTTACACCCCATTTCTAAGTTACCAAATTACTTTTACCTTTATAAGTAAATATGATTCTAAATACAAGATTGTGACTTTAATATATTCAATGGATGAATGAACTATATGAATATGCATTATGATGTGACTTCTTTTTAAATGCTTTATAATGATGCAAATGATATATGATGAATATGATTTTCATGTTATCGGCTAAATTTTTTCATGATGCACTAAGTTGGATGTAGGAAAGAATCGAGCCCTCCAGTGAGAATAGGGAGAGTATCACGGGTATGTGCAGGATCATGATGGGCCAAAAAGTGGCGATATAATGGGTATGTGTAGGGTATGTGGCTGACGAATTTTTTTTACCCAAAATTAATGAAACAAAAAGGGTTCTTAAAGGATATTCTCAGCTTTCCACCAATATAAATTATGGTATAATTTTAATTTAATAAATAATTATTATTATTTTTCTATTTGAATTACAACTAAAGTCCTGATTGATAGGTTGATTGAAAAACATCTATATATTTCAAATGGTATCACATTTTTTGAATTTGAAACATGTGTCACATTCTATGCTTTGCATAATATAGGATTGAAAAAAGAAAAATTGAATTTCATGAAGTTTTGACCAAGTTAAGGTGGTTAGACATACGAGTTATTATATTTTTTAAAAGTTGTAATAAAAAAAATATATTTACTTGGAAAAAAATTATAAAAAAATATGCATCACATCAGGACATAAGTCCTCTACTTATATTTAAAATATTATAAAAAAATATTATCATTTTATTGTGGTTCTAAAGGGTGGTCGAGAGACACCTACTTCTTATTTTTTCCATGAAATTTAAGTACTCTTGCATTGAAATTTCAAATTTTCACCAAATAGATTTTCTTTTTTTTTAAAATAAACCTAGTAGTTTAGAAACTACATTCAATTTGCTACAGATTCTATTCTTACATATTTTTGAAATAATATAGATAACTTATTTAAATTTTTACGTCAAGTTGCCTAACTCTGATTTTTCTAAATTTTTTGCCACTTAAGGGCCTGTTTTTTCCATGATGATCCTACACATACCCTTACCCAAGAGAGGAAGTTGGTATAGAAACCATTGGTGTGCCTACTTGAGTTAATGAACACACTTACATCCTAGGTTAAAAAATTTGTGTCAAGTCACTCTGGGCTATGTGTCAATAAGTAAACCTTGTTGATAGTTTTTTGGGTTGATAGGAATATTTGGGTGATTGTCTTTGATTCTCTATGATTGTTTTGTTGATTTGAGTCATGATGTTAAATCCTTGTATTGAAGCATGAGATATACTTTTTGTATTTAAATAAATATATAGATGGATACGTATATATAATGAATGCATATATGTATGCATATATATGAGTGTATGTGTGTGTGAGCATGCGTAGGTAGAATTACCTACATATATCCATACACAGACACATCATACATATGTGTATTCATGTATGGATACATACATATATATACACACTTTATATATACCTGTCGATAATATATATATATATATATATATATATATATATATATATATATATTGTAAGATATTAAAATAATGATATGTATGTATACATTATAAATATATATGTATATATGTACGAGTTTAATTAAATAACATATTTATACATACATATATATATATATATATATATATATATATATATATATATATATATATATATATATATATATATATATATATATGTGTGTGTGTATATATTAATATATATAAATATGTGTTAAAGTTGACGAATGTATGATTATGAATATATATATTAATACATACATATATTATAATAACAAGTTATTGTAATATAAATATATTAATATATATGAATGTGAGATGTTATATTAATATACCTATCACATATTATAATGTGATGGGATAAGAAGTGATAAAGTTGAAAGTTTCATGCATGATATAATGTGATATTTAAGAGATAATGATATCACATTTGATAAGTAAGTAAATGCTATGTAAAAGCATGCATTATTGCGGTGTATATGGCTGAGACTCAAAGTGATGGAATAAGTCAAGCCATGTAATTGACAAGGTGACATGTAAAGTTTGTTACTATTTTGGAATACATTTGAAATATAACTGTTGTGCAAATTGTAGCCTCCAATATAGGTGGCATAAGCAAGCAAAATGAAATGAAAAAGCCATGATGGTAGTATGAATGCAATTGGGACTATGAAAGCCCACACACAACACTAAGTTGAAGGTTTTGACTGAGTATTTTTAATATGTGTTAGTTGTAAAACCCACGACCTGCCTTAAGCAACAAACTAGACAAGATGTGGATTCCATACATTGCTATGATAATGGAGCCTTTTGCTAAGTTAATGTACAGAATATCAAAGAGAAGAAAATGTCAATAGGGTCATGGAAAATTGAGGTTTATGAGAGTTTTTGTGATCTATAAGTCTACAAATTTTCCTCCTAGCAAGACCCATAATTGGCACGAGAAGGAAAGGTGGCATAAATCTTATCTATCTTTCAATTTTAAACCTCTCTCTAAATTAGTATAAATAGAGGTTGCTAGTTTCATATTTGGTTGTTCATTGTGGTTGTTCATTTCTATTCATTAAGTTTCATTTATTGTTCTTTTACTAAAGTTATCTAGAAGGTATTATGATAAAATCCAGGGTGTTGTCATAATAGTGGTTTACAATTCCTGAGAGGAACGAATTTTAGCTGAAATCACATATTTTTAGAAAATATAATGATTTAAGCCTTAAAAAGTTCCATTTTAAGGATTCTAATTGAAGAGGGTTTGATCAAATCACCTTAGATCAAACCCCCTTGAATAGAACCTCGCTAGTTTTAAACCATACCTATAAATGTGTCTCCTTTACACCTATCAAAATCTTGATAAAAAATCACTTTTGATTTAGATTTTGGGGGATCAAATGAATTCATTTAAAATTTATTTCAAATTATGGTATTCCTCATAACAAGCTATCAATGAATATAATTTTAATATGTTTTGGTTTTGTTATGTATTTGTTTTTTAAGTTTTATTAAACATAGGTTTTTCATTGAAAATGAATTTCTTTGTTCTTCACATGTGGAAAAATAGAAGATTATAAAAAAAAAAATTGAAAAATTTGAGTGCACCAGATATTGAAGTCCTTGATCCAACAAAAAAAATAAAATAAAATTTTGACATATACAAAAAAAGTTATGCATTATACAGTCGTGTTGTGTTTGAATTGTAATTTGTTTAACTTTGAAACTTGATTAAGGAAAAAATATTCAATAAAAAACTATCTAACCAAGTGGAAGCACTAGATATCAAAGCTACAAATCTAAATTTGAAAGAATTATAATTTTATCCTTCATGGAAAAAAAGTTATGCATTATACGGTGTGCGTCACTTTTTAAAAATGTTATTTTCTGAAAAAAAATCTATTTTCATGGGAGATGGAAAAAAAAGTGCAATTTGATTACAAAAATTTTGAAAAAAATATTTTTGGAATCTACAGACAAAATTTGATGAGACTCTAGTTTGCACCATCTTCAAATTTCTCACAGTTTAGCCACTATAGGTGCCCGAATGTGAAGATTTAGTTAAAAATAATAATTTCAGTGTCCAGTTTGGCCAAAAATTGTAAACCACTATTATGGGATCACCTTCCAAGATATGGTATGATACATGTAATACTTGTATAAGTTATGTTGAATGGAAATGTAAATGGATGGATATAATGTTAGAAGTAATATGTCCTCACTTTCTAGGAATTGATGTTATGTATAACTTATGCAAGAGCATCCAGTGGTGTAACGACAATCCTGCATCACCCAAAAATATGTTTTCCTTTATGTTTCCTTTTGTTAGCTTTTTGTAGATTTTTTTGCATTTTTGGATACCCTTTTCATGGAATAAGAGTTCCCAACTTTCAGAATTGCATTTCTGCTTTTTCTGCTCAATTTCTATTTTTAGCAGTTTTGAATTTGAAGGCGTGAGGAGGCAGAAATTTATGGGAAGCTTCAGGACAAAAAAATAAGCACTTTGGCAAAAGAATCATGTCAAGATCATTCTCGGTTTGAAAGTTATTCAAGTTTCAGTTTCTGCTTTTTGCCCTAAAAAATACTTTTAGTCCAGTTTGAGGCACTAAACGGTCCCGTACGGGCCCAGAAATCACCTGAACCGGCAGAGTTGATTCTTAGTGCGATTTTCACTCCAATACGTTTCCAACAGTTCAAAAAATGGAGTCCCGAATCAAAAGTTATGGCTTCCGGAAGTTGGTCAATTTTTGGAAAATTGCCAATTTTTGAATTAGGACTCAATTTTTTAATTCCAAATTGTAATTTTCGGTGACAAACTACCAAAAGGGTATGTGCAGGATCATCATGGAAAACAAAAGGCCCTTAAGTGGCAAAAAATTCAAAAAAATCAAAGTTAGGCAACTTGATGTAAAAATTTGAATAAGTTACCTATATTATTTCAAAAATATGTAAAAATAGAATCTGTAGCAAATTGAATGTAGTTTCAAAACTACTAGGTTTTTTTTTTTTTTTAACACCTATTTAGTGAAAATTTGAAATTTCAATGTAGTAGTACTTAAATTTTAGGGAAAAAATAAGAAGTAGGTGTCTCTGAAAACCCTAACCACAATAAAATGACTATTTTTTTATAACATTTAGACATAAGTAGAGAACTCATGTCTGGATGTGATGCATTTTTTTTAAATTTTTTCCAAGTAAATAATTAATTATGAATTTTTATTACAAGTTTTAAAAATATAAAAACTCATATGTTCCACCTTAACTTGGTCAAAACTTCATGAAATTCATTTTTCTTTTTTAATCCTATAATGCAAAGCATAGAATGTAATGCATGTTTTGGATTCAAAAATGTGATACCGTTTGAAGCTAGATATTTTTCAATCAGCTTATCAATCAAGACTTCCATAATTCAAATAGAAAATGAATAATAATTATTGATTAAATTCAAAGTAAGCATAATTTAAATATTGGTGGAAAGTTGAGAATATCCTTTAAACCCTTTCATTTCATCAATTTTGGGTAAAAAGTCATCATCCACATACCCTACAAATACCCATCATATCGCCACTTTTTGGCCCATCATGATCTTGCACATACCCAAAACTCAAAATCTGAATGTTGTTCTGGCTCCAAACCAAAAAGAAGCTATTTATGGGTAGGGTTTTCTGATATTTGGTAGCTTTTTGGGGAAAAGATCACATACTGCGAAAAGGGGAATTTCTATAGTTTATGTAACTTGCATGTATTGCAGAGCTTGAGGATTTGAGATCCTCTGCATGTAAGATTTTCATATTCAAAATAATAATAATAATCTATGGTTTTGTGTGTTATTTTTTGTGTCTCGAGTTGCACCCTCATCAATAACTTTGTTGGTATTTTAGCCATGGGTGGAGAACTTATGTTATCAATTGTTTATAACCCTTGAAAGTAGGAGATTATTTTATTCCCTAGGGTTAGGGTATACACTTGAATGTGTTTATGTTGATATTCAACAATAGGGTTGAAAAATGTATTAGAGATATATGTGTTCTAATTACCTTCTTAAATGATATTATCTTATACTTGACCAAGAATCTATACCTACTCATGGTATTGTGATCTTAAAGAAGAGGATTTTACATCATGGAAAATCAAAGCCATATTGTGAGGAGATTTTAAGGTGGAGAAGCTCCAACTCTCAAGTTGAAAATATCCTCAAAAATAAATATCGACTTAGCAAACATTTTAAACATTTGATTATATGTGCCATATTGAAGGAAATAATATATGATTATTTATGAACATACAAATGTAGGTACCTTATATAAGTGATACAAAGGATAACTTGTAAAGAACCATGAGGAAATTGGAGATTAGTCGAAAGGTTCTTTGATGAATTTATTGGAAGATAAATGGTGTATTATGTTGATTTACTATTATTAGAAATTACCATAGACATAGGACTTTATATGTTATTTAATGTCAAGGATTACTAGATTGGTTATGGCATCCTAAAAGGATGAAGCCATACTAGATATGACAACTAAGGGTCTGAAACTCAACATAAGTATCTTCAAATCAAGTTTAATTATGAATTATTATACATATTAAAACATATTGACAGTGTGTTAGATTTCAAACTAGATGTGTCCAGTCGGTGACATGGTGTCATCAATATTAACTAATTATGCATGAGCTAAGAGAATTGTTACCCCCATGATTTAAAGAAAGAAATTGAATAAGAGGTAGTTGCCAGTCTTAGGAATGTTATAAATGTGTAATAGGGTATTTAAGAGGTTGGGTTAAACCTAATTGGTCAGTTAGATCAATATAAGTGTGTTGTCACTTTTGTATGGAATCTTGTTTATTATCTTAAGGTCAAGCCTAGTCAAGAGTTATTCAAGGTCAATAGAGTTTCCAAGTCGAGTGAGGGGGTGGGTGTCATATGACATTGCTTCATAGAAATTGGATTTGATTTATTATATAAGTATATGAAAAATATTTGGCCAAAGTAAGTGTAGAATCCACTACATACACTTTCTTGGTTCACTATGAGCCAGGATTGCACTATTAGTAGGGAGTGTCATGCATGTTAGGTGGGTATCTAGTGTATAGAAGCACTAGTTATGTAGGACATAACACCATGCTTAGGTAGGTATTATACTAGAGGGTTTGTATACCAAACTCTTCATTAAAGGGTAGGGTCATCTTACCAGTTAGGAAGATGTGTGGGGGACGACACTAAGTCTGTGGTTGGTAGAAAAACTCTTGAGTGATGCTCTACCTCATGCAGATGGAAATCAAAGCTTGTGAAATAGAAGGAGATGAAGATGTGCATTCTAGATGTGGACATCTTGAGCATTATACTCTTTTACCATTATAGCTCTTTTAAGCTATGAAATTATAAATATGATCTTGAATCTTCTTGTAAATTGTATTTGAAAGACGAGTTCATCACTTGGGATTATGTGATGTTATTTCCTTCATATAATGTAATATGGAATGGTTTATTTCAAATATGCAAATATATGTAATTGAAAAGGTAATTTTTTATGTTTTGAGAATTCAAGTTATTCACATTATAAGTTAAAACTTTGGTAAAAATAGTAGGGTAAACTTTGGGTATGTTACATAATAGATATTTGTTTGTTGAGCATCACATCAAAATAGGAAGTGTTTTGAATGCACAAGACAACTAAGAGGGGGGTGAATCAGTTGTACTTTAAAATATCAAAACCCTTATAACCATTCATATCCATATCAACTTAATTAACACTTGATCTATTAGAATGATTTAGCATGAAAGAAAATAACATAAACTAAAACACATCAACATCATGCACAATAAAAAACAAGATTTACGTGGAAAACCCAAGAAGGGAAAAACCATGATGATTATTTTCTCACAATATAAAGTAATTGCAACACTAAATATAAAAAGGCTCACTATCATAGGGTTCACTGGCTGAAAGAAAGAAGGGCTCACTACCATATTATAGAAAAGAAGAAAGAAGAATGTTATAGTGAGAAATCGATCTTAATGCAATAAAAAATTCCACCACATCACCAACACATTCACAGTCTCTTTGAACATTGTAGACACCTTCTTCTCACTCCTTCCAGTAGTCTAACTCATTAAATCTTGCACTGGACTTCATAAATTCACACTTCAAAACTCTATAATTCACATCCTACACTCTCTACACACAATCCTCCATCAACACAACACTTGTTTATACCTTCTTCAACCTTGAAAACATTCTCCAAGGTTGGCTATGCACCTCAATCATGCAAATTCAAATTAGATCAGTACTAAGCATTATTGCAGTGGAAAATAATGAAAGCAAACCACACCACATCTTAACTTGGACCCAAATCATACATCATACATATACATCATGCCATGTTTCCACACTCATAGAAGCAGATCCACAATTAGTGTAAAAATATAAGGTCGATTGAACTTATGTAAACACCATTAACATTTAAGTACACATTTCCTCAAATCCAAAGACGACTCATAGACCAGACAAAACACTTGAACACAATCTAGAATTTTCCATGCAAACCCTAAAATTCAACAAATTCCTTTGCGATAACTTCCACCTTATCAACACACTTCTAGAACCACAAGACCAGAAACTAAACTACAGAGAAATGTGGAGCAAAATCATTTCTCCTAGACAACACTACAACACAATTCACACACTCGTGAATACAACTTCTTCTACACAACAATCCAATCCAAGAAATTCTAGATATAACACCTATGAACACCTTTGATTAACATATTTGAACTGCACAAGCAAAACTTCAACCATGAAGAAATGTGGAGCAAAACCAAAACACCACTCTATATACCAAAACACCTTTGCAACACATTGTTTCCTCGTTTATTCAATTTTTCTCAAAAGAACTTGGAAACCAAGCACCATAGACACATTCTCATCATATTTAAAAACTTCTTGATCACTACTAGAAACTCAACCAAACAACATCCACAAATAGAAGCTTATCAAAGCAAAACTAAAGGTTGAAACTAGTAGCACTTACTAATGACAACATAATGAAACTAATCAAAGAATCATCACTACTTATCAACCATCACCAATTGACATCAATGACAACATAAACATAAGCCTAATGACATCAATGACAACACCAACTACTCAAACTTGCAACAAAGTGTACTCTACAATTAGAAGAATGGAAAATACATAAAGGGGAATGGGAATATAAAGGAAAAAATAAGCAAATAATCCTTGTTCTTAAGATATATGATATGCGAGCCAACATGTGTGACCAATGTAGGAAAGGAGGAAAGTACATACAAGAGCCCTACATGCTAATATTGAATGGATAATGCCATTAATAGAAAGTGAATCCATGTGCCTAGGGGGGAGGGTGATGTAGGAGAAGGTAACCACACAATTGAAAAAATATTTATATAAAAATCCATATTTTTTATATATCATAGTTCCCCAAGAAAGTGGAAATGGGAGATCATGCCTGGCATTATGAGGAAGAAACATTTTCTTCAAATTCTAAGTATGGATCAAAAATATCAATGACCTAGTTTGCAAGAGCATCATCCATAACATTACCTTCCCAATAAAAATTCTCCACTTCATATTAATCAAAATCATGGAGAAGATGATTTAGCTAATGAAGAGCATGGTCCAACTTCCCATTTGAATAGTTTTTTTTGGATATAATTCTTATCACAACTATTTAATCATCCTCAATTAATTAAATTTAGTTTTTTCTTTCAATTTTTTTTTTTTTGAACTTGGAGAAGATATTTTAATTCTACTATGTTATTAGTTCATAAGGAAGCTTACTAGAGACTAAAGAAAGGATATGACATACATATTATCCATTAACACAACTACTCCACATAATTTACCAAGATTCCTATGGGACACTCTTGATCAAAGTTTATCTTGAGCATATTTGAAGGAGGAGCTTTCCATTTTCTAAAATTTTTATCTATTCTTTTCCACAATGTATGATCCAATAGGAGGAGGATTGATAAAATGCTACTTGTTAAGAATGGAGTTGTCCCAAGAAGATAACATCCTTACCACTTGTAGATTATTAAAAATATGAGCCATTACACATTTAAATATGTATTTCTCAATATTTGAAATCACTTGTTCAATATTTGATATTTTTCTTAAGTTTATGATGTTTCTTTCTAACCAAATATGCCAAATTTGAAAAGGGTTAATTTCCCAGATGCACAAAAAGGTTGATTTTTCATGAAGAGATGTCCACATTTAGAAATGATGAAGAAGAAAAATAGGAAATGGCTTATACCATTTTATTTTTATAACCACTTCCAATAGTTATTACTAAAATAGTAACTCAACAAAAGATGGTCAATACCTTTGTAAGTAGCACCAAATAGGACATAGGTGAATATTGGGGATATAAGTTAGAGTAATCATGCATTAGCTAATAATTAATTAATCTTTAGTTAATTATTAAGCTAATTCATTTCATGCACTTAAGCTAAACTTAGGAATACTTTTTTCTATTAACTAGAGTTTTTATAAGATCATTGTATCTCATCACATAGGATTATGACACTTGTCATGATCTAATCAATTTATCATTTATGGTTTACTCTTATAAGCACTCTCCTTCATTGTATTATCTCTCTTGAGGTTCAAGCAAGCTCTTCATTCTATAAGTTTTTCTAGTTGCCCAGGGATATATCATATTATTATTTATAGCTCTCTTGAACAAAAGATGTTTTGTTCATTGTTTGATCTTATGTCAAGTGTGTTATTCACAATTATAACGTGGTATTAGAGTGTGGATTCATTGAATCCCTTCTCTATTTTTGAGTTTATTTTCTCAACTAGGGTTATAGGAGTAAATATGGATTTTCCATCACTTTTTTCACAAATTTTGGAGTTGAGTGATTTTTGGTGCATTTTGGCATGAAAAGTACCTCACCATTGCATTCAAGAGGTTGAATTTATGATTTTTGGCTATAAATTTTCCCTATTTTTCCATTAGGCATCCATTGTACAATGTTATGAATTTTTTAAAATTAAAAAAATCCAAGTGTTATTTTTAAGCACTAGTGGTTAGGGCATAGGCTGCTAACCGCTAGGAATGCACAAAGTGCAAGATCATTCCTAAATTATTCACACATTCTCTAAGAGAAATAATATCCATTATATGTTGGTACATGATGATTTTTTAATGTTGATAGTGATCTAAAGAACTAATAGATTTCAAGTGGTTACACTTCCCTATTTAGTCATGCATCCCCTTATTGGAGAGTGGGGTTCTTGTGTTTGAAAATACCTAAAGGTACTAGCATAGAAATGGGAAATGGAAAAATTAATATTAACCAAAGTTGTACATGGTGTGTGACTTAATGATGTGTATTTATATTAATGACTTACAAATACAAAGTACTAGAAATATTTTTACTCATACTTCATAATTAATGAAGATCTAAAATACTCATGCACTTATCAATGAATCAATAAAGGTTTGGACCATACTACTATGATAGTTTTTTAAATCATGGAATTAATTATGCAATTATAGAAGATAAGGGAATATGGTCCATCTACTATGTAGTTAAAAAGGAGAGGATGTTGTATAACCTATGTTTCCTTATCAAGAGATTTATGGCTATGTAGGAAAGAGCTAGACAATAGAAAATTGTATAGTAGTAGATATAATATACCCAAAAAGGTAAATATCCAATACACTTCATGTCATAATCCATGAGAATTAATAATACATCAAATAAAATTTGAAGCTCTCATAATAACATAAAAAGTACTAATAGTGAAGATAGCATTCTACATAGTTTAAATATAAAAATGTTTCAAAGTTTAAACCCTCATAATGATAGTAAATACAATAAGTGATTATCCAATACCACATGTGCAAGTGGCCATGTATAAGTGCATCATATTACATATAATTTCAAAGATCAATTTTGCAAGCTAATTCCTCCACTTTTTTTCTACCAATGGGGAAAGTTTGAAGCCACCACAAGGATTTCCCTTTCCTCCCCAACCATTAGTTCAACAATGAAGCATCCAACCAATACTCCAAGAGTTCAAAAATTACATACAACACTAATTATTATTTAATAGTTCATTCATTCACTACATATATCTATGAATTCATAAAACCATAATATACACATAAAAGATAAAAAGAATTTAATACAAAATCCATGAACTTACAAAAACTTAATCAATACAATCACTCATCATTCATCACTCAAGAATATAGCATATATAAAATACTTTTGAATCATCCATGTTATGAAATACAACAACAAATACACTAAAATATAAAAAAAGTATCCACATCAACAACATAGACTCAAATTCTTAAAAAAATATCTAGATGCATCTCTCAACTATTTATTGTAGCCAAGTATCACTATCTCATGTAAGATAAGGATTTTTACTATACCAATCTACAAAGAACCCTACCCCCAAGGTAGAATAATATGAATACCAAATAATAGTCCATAAGAATTCAATTGAAATATCTTCTAGCTAGTAGTGATGGATGGTGTCATAAATTCATAAATATCTTGTAGACCTTCTACAATCAAGAGCACTCTATGAGATTTTATATATATGAGATACAAGCATATTGTTGCTAGTATTGAAGTTATTCAATGTCATAAAAAATCTCAAGTGTTATGTATGGTAAAATATTAAGTAGCTTTGATGGATGTGTGGTTTTAAGTTAGCATAATGCAAGTTTGGTATATTAAAATAAAGTCTCAATCATATTAGGCTTAAGTTGTGATTGATCTATGTTCTTGTATCCTTGATGAGAATTATAAGATTTTGATATAAATAAATATTTATCTTATTGTAGAAATAATATTTTTTCTATTTCATAGATTAATGAGTGCAATGCCACTTCCTGCCATCTAATCACATGAAGCCACATGACAACCCCATTCCATACACATTCAACACATCTTACAACCCTATTAATGAGCCATACTTCTAATGTAAACACACATGGGTTTTCTCTTCATAGTGTCCCACAAGGTACACAAACCAACTTACACACTTTAAACACACTCTCGAAATCATCTTTTCCCAAGGTATTACCCCTAGGAACTAGTAGAATAATAAAATTAAAAAATCACTTTACATAAGATTCAAAATTTCTCTACATGCCCACATTATAATTTAATAAATTAAAAAAATTTAAGATATAAGAAAATCTCACACATTATAATCCAAATTTAAATAAAAAGATAAAAGGAAGTGTCGTCACTAGGTAATACAATGCAACTTCATAAAGGGTTGTCTCGGTCACTTTAGACCTGGATGTTCTAGTTTTATTAGGAAAATATGGTGAAGAACCATTGCTCCATAATGTAGAACGAAATGGTAATTAGTCCTTGATA
>VDFB02168118.1:209238313-209258550 GCA_007258455.2 Sequoia sempervirens
TCTTACCATCGGAGACTCAAAGGTAGATCATCAGAGTGACTCGGCAGGCTCGGTGAGAAGTCTTAGCGAGAGTTAAATGTATCGTTGATAGCTCATTGTGTTGGAAGCCTTTGGTATAACTTAAAGCTATCAGAGAAACCTCTTAGCGATGGTAAATGTCTTGCTGATAGCCGATGGCTATCGAGGTAGCTCTTGGTGATAGTTGGTCATCGGTGAAACCTGTGGATCTCGGTATGATATCTTGGCAAAAGCCGATTGTCTGGCCGACAGGTGTATGTGTTCGTTGTAACTCAAGTTGTTCAGTATGAAATTTTGGCAATAGGAGTGAGTTTTTCTGACTTCTACTTAGTGCTCGATAGGCTTGGGGACTTCGATGTAACTTTAGTGTTTTGCTATGACCTTCTGGAAAAAGTGATAATTCAGGGCGACTACGTGATGTCTCAGTGTATCTCTTGGAGCTCGATGTAACATCTTGGTGACTACAGAGGATTTCAATGACATCGATATAAGGTGAATGTGGCATCAGCAAGATATAGTTAGTGTCTCATCGAGATGCCAATACAATATGAATTCTATTGAATGGTTGACCATCCTATGTGGAGTCTCGTGGACAAATAGCAGGAGCTGAAGGGGAATAGTTGGAAGACAGTCAGTTGCGACGGTTCTGTAAGGAAGTTCTATAGATAGAATTCGACATGGATATAGTTGCAAGTTGCAAACGCTTGGGGGTTGGATAGTAGTTCGATCAATAGGGAAGTGCGAAGAATTCAAACTGTATTAGTGAAGGTTTTAAAATCTGTAAAGGCTATAACTTGGATGTTTTTTCTGTTTGAAGAAGGTTCATGATGAATGTTGCTATATAGTGACACCAGAAAGATTAGTCTAGAATTGTATGTAATTTTGATTACTATAATACAAAGTGATTTCTCTTGGTGTGGTGGGTTTTTCTCCCATAAGGGTTTTCCCATGTATATTTGGTGTTAATGTGTGATTTTCAAATACTCTGTTTCTGTAATCTATTTCATAGTGCATCTTAACTTGACTGTAATTGGAAAATTTAAAAGTACTTTTGCATTCTTTCCTGAGGTATTGACGTTAGGAGAATTGTTGCCCTCATCTAGTTTTTCCTTACAAGTGGTATCGGAGCCTAGCCAGTTGTGTTATCCTTGGGGGTACTTTGGGTTTTTTTGAGTCAATACTGTTCAGTGGGAGTTTTGTAGAGATTGTTATTTCTATTTACAGATTAAGATGTCTAGTTCATCTGGGAAGATTGAAGTAGAGAAATTCAATGGCAGTAACTTTGAATTGTGGAAACTCAAGATGGAGGATCTCTTAGTAGATCGAGACCTTTGGCTTGTTGTGTCTAGAACTAAACCTATAGGCATGAAACAAGAAGAATGGGACCTTGCAGATAGAAAAGCTAAGGGGCTGATAAGGCTCTGTTTGGTAGACTTAGTTCTTCTCAATGTGCATGAAGAGAAGACTGCCTCTCTCTTGTGGAAAAGACTGGCATCTATTTATCAAGGGAAATCCTTGGTGAATAAGTTGTTCCTGAGAAAGAAGCTCTACTCTTTGAGAATGCAGGAAGGAGGGTCTATAGTTGATCATTTGAGTGCATTTAACATGTTGCTTGCACAATTAACATCTATTGGTGTAAAGATTGAAGAAGAGGATCACTATATGCTTTTGTTATGTTCTTTGCCAGACTCGTGGGATCATCTGATGATGGCTATTGGGAATACAACATCCAGTTTCAAGATGGAAGATGTTGTTGGTTCTTTGCTGTCAGAAGAGATGAAAAGAAAATCTTCTGAGATGGTGAAGGAGGCTCTTGCTATCAGTGGAAGGTCAAAGGAGAAAGGCAAGAAGAAGGACAAGAATTCCAAATCAAAATCAGAAGGGAGTTCAAAATCTCCTGGCAAGAAGTCCAAAGTGAAGTGCTAGAACTGCGGGCAACCTGGTCATGTCCGAAAGGATTGTAAAGAGGAGAAAAAAAAGAAGGGCTCTTCCAATAGTGGTTCTTCTCACAGTGATGGTGACGCCTTCATTGCAGCCTTGGCTACACAGGCATTAGATGATGTCTGGTTGATTGATTCTGGAGCATCATTCCACATGACATCTCACAGAGAATGGTTCACAAAGTATGAAGAATACGATGGTGGAAAGGTGTACTTGGCGAGTGATTCAACCTTGGAAATTGTTGGCCGTGGAAGAGTCAAAATCCAATTCCCTGATGGTAGAATAAAGGGGATTAATAATGTTATGCACATACCAAGTCTGGCTCAAAATCTATTGTCTGTAAGTATGCTAAATGATATCGAAGTACAAGTTTTGTTCTCGGGAAGTGGCTGCAAGATGACTAGAGGTTCAATGGTGCTAGCTAGAGGTGCTCGAATTGGTACCCTATACAAGCTGGATGCACAAGCTTCTCAATGTAACAGTGTCTCTTCGAAGACACTGAAAGCTACTCATGGAGGTATAGAGGGAAATATCCCTAATTATGTAAACTTTACGGAAGTAAAACTTCCTGCAAAGAAGACTATGCTTTAGCATCATAGGTTAGGCCACATAAGAGAAAAAGGTTTAAAAACCTTGAAGAACAAAAATCTTGTTGAGGGGCTTGAAGATTGTAATTTTGAATTTGAATTCTGTGAACACTGTATATATAGAAAGCAACACCGTGTTTCATTTTATGACAGTCCTCATAAATCTTCTGGTTTGTTAGATTATATCCATTCAGATGTGTTTGGTCCGGTGAATGTTCCTTCATTGTCTAAATCAAGATATTATGTGTCGTTCATTGATGATTATTCAAGGAGAGCATTTGTTTATTTTTTAGAAGGTAAATCAGAAGTGTTCAATCAATTTAAGGAGTTTAAAAATCTTGTTGAAAATCAGATTGGTAGAAAAATAAAATGCTTAAGGAATGATAATGGTGGTGAATTTTGTTCTGATGAATTTGAAAGATACTATAAAGACCATGGAATTAAAAGACACAAGACTACACCTTATACTCCACAGTAGAATAGAGTTGTAGAAAGGTTCAATAGGACAGTGATGGAGAGAGCACGAAGTATGCTTAGTAGTGCTAGTTTGGAGGAGAAGTTCTAGGCTGAAGCTACTGCTATTGCATGTTACTTAGTTAATCGGTCTCCAAACTCTGCTTTTGTTGATAAGACACCTCTGGAAGCATGGTCTGGTAAGAAGCCCTCTCTTAGACATATTAGAGTCTTTGGCTATGAAGCATATGCTTATGTGTCTAATGTAAAAAGATCTAAGCTGGAGAACAAGGCTGTCAAATGTATTTTCATTGGCTATAGTGCTAACATTAAAGGATACAAGCTTTGGAATCCTGTTACAGAGAAGGTTGTATACAACAAGAGTGTAATCTTTCGAGAGCTGAAACCTTCCACCCTGGATCTACAGTTAGAGACAAAGTCTAAAAATAGTAAGGATGTAGCATCAATTCCTCCTACACCAAAGAAAGAGGAATTGAAAATTCAAAATGTACTTGAAACTGAGCAGAGCTCAAGCAGTTCTGAAAGTTCTGAAGAAGAAGAACCTCAGCCTCAGCCAGTGAGGAGGTCAACCCGAGAAAGGAAACAACTAGATAGGTATGGGTTCTCATTAATTGATTCTACTTGTGCTTATGCCTTTATTTCAAGCACCGATGAGCCTAGGAGTGTAAAGGAGGCAATTATTATGTCTGATTCAGATTCTTGGTTGGAAGCCATGGATGAAGAAATGGCGTCATTAGATAAAAATGAAACCTGGAGTCTGGTGCCCTTGCCTAAAGGTAGAAAACATGTGGGCTGCAAATGAGTATTTAAGAAAAAGATTGGTCTGGATGGCAGTGTTGAAAAATACAAGGCAAGACTGGTTGCAAAGGGTTAGTCCCAGGTAGAGGGAATTGATTATGGGGAAATTTTTTCTCCTGTAGCAAAGCTAACGTCCATTAGATTTCTATTGTCACTTGCAGCTGCGTATGACTTAGAGGTTGAATAGATGGATGTAAAGACAACATTTCTTCATGGTGAACTTGAGGAAGAAATCTATATGTCCCAGCCTGAGCACTTTATTGAGAAAGGTAAAGAAAAACTGGTATGCAAATTAAGGAAGTCTCTCTATGGGTTAAATCAATCACCTAGAATGTGGTACCAAAAATTTGATACATTTGTATTAGCTTTGGGATTTGTCAGATCAAAATTTGATCACTGTGTATATTATAAAGTTGAAAGTGATCAAGTGCTTGTTATTGCTCTTTATGTTGATGATATGTTGTTCATAGGAAATAGTAAGCTAATGATTTCTGATCTTAAGTCTCAGTTGTCTGCTAAGTTCAAAATGAAGGATCTTGGTGCAGCAAGGTATATTCTGGGGATGGAGATAACTAGGGATAGGAAGAATAGAAAGCTTTGGCTCAGTCAGAGTAAGTATATAAGGACTGTTCTTGAGAGATTTTTTATGAATGATTGCAAGTAGTTAGTCGTTCCAGTCATGCAAGGAACGAAGCTATCTGTTGAGGACTATCCAAAATATCCTACTGAGATGGAGGACATGACCAGTGTGCCCTATGCTAGTGCTGTAGGTAGTTTCATGTATGCAATGGTTTGTACAAGACCAGACATTGCCCAAGCAATGGGAGTACTTAGTCGATTATGGCTAATCCAGGAAGAATACATTGGGATGCTGTGAAGAGAGTGTTTAGGTATTTGAAGGGAACTTTAGATTTTGCATTGTGTTACCATGGGAATTCAGTTGAATCACAGAGAACTCTCAGCATTTGGGGATATGTAGATTCTGATTGGGCAGGGGACATTGACAGTAGAAGATGTACCAGTGGATACATTTTCATGTTGAATGGTGGTGTAGTGAGTTGGATGAGCAAGCAACAAGTTGTAGTCACTTTGTCCACTACAGAGGCTGAATACATGGCAACTACTCATGCTTGCAAAGAAGCTATATGGTTGAAACATTTGTGTTCTAACATTGGTTTTGATGCAGGAGAAATAACAATCTTGTGTGACAGTCAGAGTGCTATTTGTTTGGCAAAGAATCAAACTTTCCATGCCAGGACGAAACATATTGATGTACATACCACTTTGTATGAGATATGGTTGAGGATGGAAAGGTCAGTTTGGAAAAAGTTGATACTTTGGAGAATGTTGCAGATGCATTGACGAAGCCAGTGAGCACCGACAAGTTCAGGTGGTGTGCCAGTTCAATGGGCCTTAGTGCCCATGTTTTTTAGTAAGTATTATTTATGCTCTGGAGGTGCCTATATGATCTTCATCAAGTGGGAGATTATTGGAAATATGTGCCTCAAACATTACAGGCTCAAACCTCCATGAGTGCTAAGTCAGTGTGACAGGTTCCATGTCTGGACGACTAGCAGTTTACTTTATTCATTTCTGAACAGGTCACTGTGACCTTGCCATTGTCTTGCTAAAAGGTTTCTCTGTGGATTCTATCGCTATAGCATGATGTATTCATTATGACATCAAAGCGATTGGGAGACCTCTGGCCAACAGGCCATTCAATCGTGCATCAGTGAGACTCTTGGCAACTGTGATCTTCGGTGAAGCTTAAGGCTCTTGCTAAGATGTCTTAGCAAACAATGAATGTCATACCTACAGGGATATACTTGGGAGTTATTGGTGTAACTCTAATACTTTGTTTGTAAATTCTGGGTGATATACAAATGTCTTACCATTGGAGACTCAAAGGTAGATCATCAGAGTGACTCGACAGGCTCGGTGAGAAGTCTTAGCGAGAGTTAAATGTCTCGCTGATAGCTCATTGTGTTGGAATCCTTCATTATAACTTAAAGCTATTGGAGAAACCTCTTAGCGATGGAAAATGTCTTGCCGATAGCCGATGGCTATTGGGGTAGCTCTTGGTGACAGTTGGTCATCAATGAAACCTATGGATCTCGGTATGATGTCTCGGCAAAAGCCGATTGTCTGGCCGACAGGTGTATGTGTTCAGTGTAACTCAAGTTGTTCAGTATGAAATTTTGGCAATAAGAGTGAGTCTTTCCAACTTCTACTTGGTGCTCGGTAGGCTTGTGGACTTTGGTGTAACTTTAGTGTTTCACTATGACCTTCTAGTGAAAGCGATAAGTCAATGCGACTACGTGATGTCTCGGTGTATCTCTTGGAGCTTGATGTAACATCTTGGCAACTACAGAGGCTTTCGGTGACATCGATATGAGGTCAATGTGGCATCGGCGAGACACAGTTAGTGTCTCACCAAGATGCCAATACAATACAAATTCTGTTGAATGGTTGATTGTCCTATGTGGAGTCTCGTGGACGAATAGCAGGAGCTGAAGGGGAACAGTTGGAAGACAGTTAGTTGCGATGGTTCTATAAGGAAGTTCTACAGATAGAATTTGACATGGATATAGTTGCAAGTTGCAGACGCTTGGGGGTTGGATAGTAGTTTGATCAATAGGGAAGTGTGAAGAATTCAAACTATATCAGTGAAGGATTTAAAATTTGTAAAGGCTATAACTTGGATGTTTTTTTTGTTTGAAGAAGGTTCATGATGAATGCTGCTATATAATGACACCAGAAAGATAAGTCTAGAATTGTGTGTAATTTTGATTACTATAATACAAAGTGATTTCTCTTGGTGTGGTGGGTTTTTCTCCCATAAGGGTTTTCCCATGTATATCTAGTGTTCATGTGTGATTGTCAAATACTCTATTTCTATAATCTATTTCATAGTGCATCTTAACTTGACTGTAATTGGAAAATTTAAAAGTACTTCTGCATTCTTTCCTGAGGTATTGACGTTAGGAGAATTTTTTTTTGCATCTAATTTTTCCTTACACAGCAAACCAAAAATGTTTTGACCCAAGTCAGTACTTGTAATAACTTCCTCAGTGTAAGCAACTACTAATCAGGTCATAGTTGGTCACATTCTCTTTACCAATGCAGCTGTGAGGTTGTCCAATGTTGCATAATAGACTAGCAAGGTAGTAGCATCGTTGAGGATGTACGGAGCTTGAAACCTTGTGTAGCCTCGGTGAAATCGATCATTGAAGGAGTTGATCAGCTCATTGACTTCCCTACGAGCTGATGTGAATTATTGATATAGCTCTGAAGGTATAATCAGGATCTTGTACTTCTGCAAGAAGGCATTCATCATCAAATCCCAAGATGTGATGGATCTTGCTAGCAAGTTAATATACCAATAGAAGGCTTCTTCCCACAATGAATAAGGGAAAAACCTACATTCAACATCTTCCTGATTGATTTGCTTGTCTTTCAACATTGTTTGGATTATTTTGATGTGCTTCTTAGCTTTCCTCTATTGATCCCTAGGATTGAACTTTGTACAAGATCTCTCTGGGTTCTTAGGCATATCATGGTAAGCATTGAAGAACAATGGGCAAGGATTATTCCCCAGCCAATCCATGAGGGGAGGAAGGGGTGGTATTTTCTATGGAATAGTGATTTGGGGCTGCACAGGGGCAGCGGTAGTTGGGACTACACCTTGGACTTGGAGGGTATGGGAGGGGGCAACACCCCGACTGTGGGAAGCAAGCGACAGGAAAGCTGTGTGGTATGACTGAAGGAAAGGGATGGAGGTGAAAGAATTTTGTTGGGTATGGGGTGACTAGAAGGAGAAAGGAGGCGAAAGAAAAGGTGAAGTGGGTGGAATGGAGGAAGAAGAAGAGGATGCATCCCCTCTTCTAATTATTCTATCCCTTGTAGGAGCTTGTAATTCCTAAAAATTTTCTTTATTTGGAGTAGACCTTAAAACTCCTTGGGACCTCTCAAGGGAGAGTGAATCACCTCAATCCAGCTTAGCTCAAATGGCCCTCCTTCTAGCGCTAGTTTTGTTGATGTGTTTTTTATGCACTTTCTCAACACATGCAGTGCGTAGGTGCACTACCTCTCTTGAAATAAAATCTACACCAACGAATTGTTGAAAATTACCCCAAGGTCTCTTGGGTGTCGTGTCATGACATGCATGGAATCTCTCAGTTTGGTTCAATGTGATTTTGCTGGTAATCATAGGTCAGACTTATGAAGTTAAGCTGGAGGGAAGGTGAATCTTAAAATGGAGTTCTTGAGATGGGGAAGATGGTGTGCAATTGTTGCAGGTTCAAATAGCAGTCTTAAAACTCCAATTTTAGCTTGAGATTTGGCTTTACAATGTGTAATGAACCTTAGCATAGGTTATTTCTAAAAAAAAGAGGAAAAAGGTAGGGAGGAAAGGAGGTTCCTAGATCTGAAACTAATAGTCAATAGTGATCATGGAGGACCCTACTATGGAAAACCTTCCCAAAACTGAGTTTCACTTAACCAGATTGCTTCACAGTATCATGAAATTAGTGCAAGCTTCTAAGGACTACAAATATTCAACCATTCATTCACCATAAGCATGAATAAAAGATAGAAGTTTAGAGCAGATTTTAGATTATGCCCAAAATAACTTTACACAGCTGCATATCATTAACAAACAACAAAAAGTATGGACAAGGAAAGTTGCCAGCACACAAAAAAATTCTTCAAAACTAATGAACAACATCAACTAATCTATTAGAACAAGTTAAAACATGCAAAAAAACAAAGTAAATCTACACAAATCAACTAACTATGGGAGAAGAACCATGTAACATGCAACCAAAACTCAAGAATTCACTAAAAGTCAATGAACTTCTATTAGAATTTGAGTAGCATACCTTTACAAGAACTCAACTCTCTCTGAAAATGAGAGGAGACCCCCTATTTATAGTGTCCAAAAAGAAAAATCGATGGTCAAGATTCACTACAAACTAGGGTTTCACCTACCCCCAAATATATTACAATTAAAATTGCATCCTTGTCTTTTCCCTATTTTGTTATTTGTGGCAGCACTGTAGCTCTTTTGTCTTTTGTTGATTTCTCTTTTTTGTAGCTACACTATGAGAAATTCATCATCAATCACAAGAATTCCTTCATTTCCCTTTACGGTGGTGTACTCAACAAACTTTTTGATCAACACACAAAGCTTATACCACTCCAATATATCAATTTGGATTACTTGAAAATTGAATCTCCTTGATTTTTTCATGACAACATCTAAGTCCTTGTCAATTTTTTGTGCATTCTTAATCACCTGCTCTGACTGAGTGAAGGCTCGAGCAACGAAGCCCATGAAATCTGGTGTTAGCACATCAACGGTGCCATTCTCCATCCTCTTGTGGAAGTAGGGCTTTATCTTCTCAGGATCCAACTCAACTGCTAGCTCATCAAAGTCTGTCATCAACTTTATGTATTCTTAACAAACAGCCCAGACTTCCTTGATCCAGTGAATCTCAATCTCCACCTCATGGAGTACCTATTCTAACACCTCTTTTCTATGGTCAAGAATCAGCTTCCACATCTCCATGATCCAATGATTACCTTTTACCAAAACAAATTCCTTTTCCTAGGATCCATTAGGTACCTTGAGGATAGCCTCAAGTTTGGGGTACGTGATCCTGTATAGCTCGGGGAAGTTGGTGCATAACTTCCTTATTCCCTCGAGCACTCTCTGCAACTCCAAGAATATTTTGGCTGTCATAACCGCGTCGTCGATGCCCATATTGCTATTGTAGATTTCCTATTTGAACCAATCCTACATGGCTTTAGTCCAATTCTTTCTTTTCTCAAGCTAATCAATATGGTCCTTGGATAGTAACTATGGTGGCACTGAGGATGCGATGGGGATATCTTCCAATAATGACCATTGCTGAATGTAGGTTGTCAAATCAGACACCTGTGCTTTTAGTTCCTCCTTGTAAATCTTATTCTTGTGCATTTGATGCACAATGGTGGCAATGGACCCTTGGAGGTGATCAATTTTCTGCTCTTGTGTGGTAGTTCCTAGATCAAGGGTGGAGATGTTCTAGCTTATCCCCTCTTCATTCACCACTGGGGTGGCTATTTGCATGGTTCTAGATCCAGAGGCATCCATTGTTAGTTGAGATCTGACCTTAGGTTTCTTCTCTTTCTTTGTTCCTATCTAGGCTCAAGCCAAGATAGCCTCCAACCTTGCCCTTGGATCCTTTGAGCTTGTGGTTTTATTTTCTAATTATTTCTCAAGCCACTTGAGGATTTGAGATTCTCCCTTTGGTGATTCATGACCTCCTTTTTCTTCACAAGTGTGTTCAATCTCCATTACCTTATTACCCAGAGTGTCTTCTTCTATCCTTCCTTCCTCCTCATCTGAATCCTAAATAAACATCATTTCTTTCTATGGGGGCTCAGAAGCTGTATGCTCTTTGGGGTTGTCTTCCCCTTCAGTGGTTTTCTTTTCTTCCTCTTCATCATGTTCATGCTCCTTAGTTTATTATATTCCTGGGATTTTGTGTGTTTCATCCTCCTGTTGGGGTTTGTCTTCTTTCTTTTCCTCTTCCTCGCACTGGGGTGGCATCTTTTCATCACGCTCGAGGTTCTCTTCTTGCTCCTCCAAGAGAGGAATTTCTTCATCATGCTTGGAGCTTTTATCATGTTCTCTAGTTGGAGGTTGAGTATCTTCCTCCATTTCCTCTTCTTCATTCTTTTCTTCCTCAGAAGGTTGCTTTTCTATCTCCTCTCAGACATTCTTTAACTATTGAGCTAACTCCTCCTTGAGGTCTACATCAAAGGTTTCCACAATATATTTGGTGTCAACATATTCTCCATCACCCTCAAAGGATTCTGTCTCTTCACCTTCGTGCACCGCTTCATCAATTGGAAGGTGTTGGAACTTAGGATGCTCATGGTAGTCCTCTGCTTCCTCCTCAATGTCCTTTGTGGCTTCCTTTTCTCTTCTCTCCAACTCCTCGGATATGTCCATTGTGGCCTTCATTTTGGTGGTTCAGTTGGATGAGTGGAGGTGGGAATATTGGCAAGAATTTGCACCAAGGTAGCCTTTATAGCTAGGTTCATCAACACTCCTGCCAGCTTTGTGGGAATATTTTCCATATGCTGGGAGAAGGCCTCTGGGAGTGAGAGTCTTGGCATTGACATAGTTGTTGTTGCCAATGGAAGTGATGTCAGAGAAATGGAAGCTGAGGAAAGCAGAGAGGTGGTGGCAGAGGAAGTATCTATTACCATTACCTGTGCCATGGGATGAGTGGAGGCATGATGAGTGGAGATGTCCACCGTAGGCAGGGAAGGAGCAACCATTTCCTAAGAGGCAACAATAGTAGCAACATGAGTGGTAGCAATGGATGCAAGGGTGGAGGCAGCAGGTGGAGACTTTGGTTACTCGGCCTCTACTTCTCCTTCATGGAAAGGGTCCTCCTGAATGGTATCAAGACCTCCCAATGTCTTTTGTTTTTTGGAGGATTCACCCTCTAAAGATTTTCTTGAGTATAATTTGGGCTTGGGCTGTCTTTTAGCAGCTTCTTTCCTTTTTCTAGACCTGGTGGTTGGAGGAGACTTTGAGGTCTCTCCAGTAGTTGTCCCACTCTCAGTTTCACGTGCTGGCTCATCCTTGAGCTCCTCATAGGTCAAAGTGACCCCTTGCTGCTTCAATTGGTCGATTTTTCCATCAACCCACTCTTTTGTTCTAGTGTCAACGGGCTTGGTCAAAATATCAAGGTCATCAACCTCTTGCTCATCCCAGTCAATCAGTGGTAGTGGGAGGTTGGAAACTGCATTGTACTAAGGATCCATCACTGTGTTTTCATCTTCTACTACCTGATTCGATACGGGGAACAAGTTGACCCTCTTCACAAAATATGCAATCATGCACATGTAGTGCCTCATTCGTACTTCATTGTCATCTTTGCAATTGGCTCAAAAATCTTCAACATGATGCAAATGGGCGTATTCAGCTATGACCATCTTCTTTAGTTTACCATAAGGGTCTATTCTTGGTCGGGCAGTGTGGAACCTCAAGTTGTACACCATGAGCTCTTTATCTGAATAATATGCACATTGAGAGGTGTGGAGTTCATATAGCCCTTGGCCAAAGGAGAGGGGATAAGAAATCCTTGCCTTGTGTTTGCTGCTCAAGAGGGCGTGTGCATGCTGCAGTTACAAAGAGAGTTCTAACAATATTATTCGGTTGTTTGGATACCTGGGAAACTTGTATGGTTTCTATTAAAAGCATTTAGCTCAGATATATGTAAACTTCATAAATTGAATGAATAAAAGGAAAACTGGTGGAGGAAGTCATTTGCACTATGGGAAACTCTTTTTTTGAATTCACCTTTGAGCAATCTTATGATATGATCTATGAAAGCGTCATTGACCCTACAATAATCCCTCTTAAAGTTTCTGAACTACAATTGAGGGTATATGTCATAAACCTTCAAATCTCTACCTGGTTCCTCATCAGGAGCTCGAAACAAGCCTCTATATTGTGTTTGGTCAACCAGTGAATAGACTAGGTAGGAAGTCATATAGAAGCATGAGGTCTTCCTTACAACCATAAATTGCTCGTGGAACCATTGAATAATTATTCTTGGCTAGTAGAACTTAGTTTTACCTCAAATTATCTCTTCCATGAAATATACCATCCAATCCTAGAAGTAGGCCACAATTGGGAGCCCCATGACTCTATTCAACAAGGTCACCAAGTCATGGTAGTCCTCATAAAAGTCACTGTGGAAGAGCTCCTGGGGCACCTTAGCTGCATTGTCCCTCTTTTCTTTCAACTAATATTGGTTGATAAGCCTTTTTCATTTGAGAGGGTCTTCATCCCACATTGCCTTGCCATCCTTAATGGATGCTTCCTCCAACTCTCCGAAGGTAGGGATATGAAAAGTCTTTATTATTGACTTGGCAGACATGTTAGGCAAAAAATTTCCATCTCTGTCCACAATGGTTCTGGTCTCTGGCTAATATGCCTCCTTGTAGGCCATCACTAGTTTGGGGGAAATAAGAGTAGGAGGGAAGCCTACAACTTTGGCTAACCCACTATTTCTAATGTTCATGGATGTCTACATGTCCGATGTTCATGTCTGAGACCTCCTTCCAAGCTGAGGTGACCTTGGATTTGAGAGGTTCCCCCTGGAACTTATACTTCATTTGGTCCTTGTCTTCTTTTCCATGGGGTTCTTTGGTTGTTTTTTTTCCTTTGTCCTTCTCTACGGCTGCCTCTGAGGGTGCTGCACTTGATTCCATAAATCCTACAGGTGAGAGAGAGGTAAGCATGTTCAAACATTAAAAAAAAAGGAAACCTACCCAAATCTTGCAAAATGATGTTAGATCAAATAATCCATCCTCTAAGAATCCTAACATATCTTCCAGATTGGCATTAACATTTTGCAAGAAGGAGTTTGAGCAATTCAGGCCTAGGGAATCAGACTTCCCTAGGCTGATGGTTGTTTGAGGTTTGTTGTAAAAACAAAACTATCCAGATGATGGTCTACGAGTGGAGTTCCACTGGGTGGGACCCACGAGTCATCACCCAATTTTCCTTTTGGCCATTTTGGGTTTGAAAGAGCGGAAGGCCACCAGGTCATCGTTGTTTGAGATGGTGGAAGTCACACACCATTCCAATGGCAGCGACCTGCTGCATTGGGTCTGACAGGAGGAGGAGCCTTCGTGTTTACTTTATTGTTTGAAGAATGCGAAGTCAATGGGGAGGTCGGGTTCCGGGCAGTGGAAGGATGGAAATCCTTTTCATTTTAGTAACGGTTGGGACCGGATGGAGTCTTGAAGACAACGACCCGACAGGAGGGGTCTGCTCATGGTTTGGCCCTTGGGAATTTTCATCTTTGCATTCAAACATCCATAGTAGAGTTGGGTCCCAGAGTGTGGAAAGGTGGCCCAAAGAAGTCGTTCAAGATGGCAATTTTGCCATGACGACCCACAAATAGAAGTCTTCTGGACAAGACCTGAAATGAGGTTAGCACTTGGTCATTTGTAAATGGATTCAACCGATAGAGGAGGATTCAATGTCCTAAGGTTAGACAGAAAGGCTGCAAAAGTCACTCAGGTCAGTGAAATACTGATGGAACCCTTCCAGTGGAAGTTCGTGAGGTGGGAGTCGTGGTAGGAAATGACTTAAGATTTCATGAGAGTGAGTTTATGGGTGATCCGAGGGACATGACTTGGACACCGAGAGGTCGGGGTTCGAAAGTTGTTTCGAACGACGGATCACGAGCGACACCCTAGAGACTAAATCCCGCGAGGTCGGATCTGAGAGGTTCATTGGACTTCTTCATTTTTGCTTTGAGTTTTTGACCAAGTTTTAGATGGCTAAGGAGAGGGGTCCTCTTGCGAGGGCGGACCTAAAGGGGTTGTTCACTGTTTTAAGTTTAAGTTCAATTTTCTAACATTGGTCATGACAACAGGAAGTCGCGGGTCCTTAGAGCGTAAACGCTCTGGCTGAAGAGTGACACTAGGGAGTCAAGGTTCTATAGAGTGTAAACACTCTGGCTGAAGAAAGAAACTAGGGATTCAAGGTTTTGCGGTCACCATGTGGGTAAATTTTGAGGGTTTTTAAGATTTGAGCACATGAGTTTTGTGTGCTTTGTCATAATCTATCTATATATTAACTTTTCCTCCCTTTTACTTAGCAATTTATTCAGAAATCAATGAAAACACAATACAAGGCCCGTGAGAGGAAACCCTACCTCTAGAACCCGATGAATATGGTGACCAAGCAAGAAACAAAGATCTGAAATGATGATCAAGTGATGCGAAAGTGATGGTGGCATTGGCAATTGGATCTATGACTATCTCTCTAAGTGACTAATAGTTGAAAATGACAGGTGAAAGTCACCTATTTACAAAGAATGAGGCATTAAATGTGATCTAGTAATGGCTATATGACAGACACTAGGTTTGGTGGGCCATCATTTGGAAATGAGAGTAGGAGCATCGGGACCCACCAGGCGGGTGGTAGTTGGCACTCGACCATTTGGAAGTTCGGTAATAAACATACAATAGTGGATGATTTGGATTCCACGTAGTAGAAGACTATTAGACGATGGCCATTTGAAAGTTAACAGTCAAGGAAATGGTGGACAATTCTGTGGGTCCGAACAGGAAAGGAGTTGTCGAAGGAAGGTCGTTTGAGATAGCAGCGAGGCAATGGAAACCTGATAGGGGCAGGCCGACTACCTCTGGTGATGCCAAATTTTAGAAACTAAGGAAAATAGCTGATGGGAACCTGCAAAGGCCTAAAGCCTTAATAATTTGAGGGGGAAAAAACATCATAAACTCAAGATGGACTATCTAAGGCTCACTGACCACTTTGAACACCAAACAAGGGGCACGTAAAATGAGGTACAAACAAAAGTGACCCGATGAGGTGAAGGAAATAGAGGGCCCCCGTTCTAAACGGGGCATGTTTGTTGAAGGAAAAACATGTTCATCTTTTAGAAAATATCAAAAATTTGACACAATGCCATGCCCTAGAAAGTACAAGAAAAACTTGACCAAGATATTGCATTACACTCAAATCACTAACTAGGGTGTTAATCTGAAAGAAAAACCTGATTCAAACTTAGCAAATAATAGATATCACCTGGTGAACTTGAATGCTAAAGACTACATTTTGTAATTGTTGTACCACAAAAAAAAACAAATTGTTCCATATCCTAAGTTGACCACTGCTAGGTCGAAGCAAAGAACCAATGACCAAATTGAAATCATGTCTTCCTCAAACCCTAAGTTGGCAGCTGAATAAACCAAACTTAAACTTTTCTTAATGTCCAACAAAACAATAATCTATCTTTTTGCTACCTTTCCCTACTATCTCGGTAACCCTAAATGGGTCTAGTTTAAACAATGAATACACTTCCCTTTCAAACTTTTCATTTAGCCACTATTACCTTTGATTTCAAGCTACCACTTGCATGAGCCTTTGTTCACTAATGTATAAATATTTACAAGCTTTAATTTAAATGACCATGTTGCTTAAAAAAAATACAATGCCACTATAACAATGTCTCAATAAAATTGAATTCCTTATACAAGCACTTATAATGTCTTCTTGATCATTTACATATCCACCTTGTAAAACAAACAATGTCTTGCCATGAAGCCTCATAAATATACCTTGTTGGCATGTTCATCATTTAAATGTCTCCTTGTGAAAAACATAATCAATAAATGATATATACATCAAGGTTTGTATAATAAGCACCATTCTCATACCTTATAACTCTATAATAGTACCTGTTGAATGTCCCTATGTGCTCAGCTCAAGACTTTAACAATTATTTCTACCTTAGACACAAATCAATGATATACAGCCTGTATTACTCATGACAAATAAAACAAGATGAAATTTAAATAAAATAAGGTGGCTTGTGACCATTAAGTACACAAGGAAGTGGTAGCCATAAGCTGCTCATGAAGGTGCTCTCACATACATTCCAATACCAAACCATGTCAAGTCAACTAATGCATCATTATGATGATATAAAACATATGCCTCAAAACCTTTATAATGCATTTTCATACTAAAACCAACCTTTATCATTGTCATACTGAAACCAAAAAATTGTCATCAAGTGTCATCAAATGCCTTTGTGTTCCTTTGACATCAAGGGCAACAACTATGAGAGCCAACAAACTCCCCCTTAGGCCTTGATGGAAAAACACCAAAACACCAAAGCTCTCTCCCCCTTTTGGAATCAAGAGACAAAGGGCTGCACAAAAATAGATGAAGAAAATGTAACATAGAAAGAAATGGAACAATAGATCCTGTAATAGTCACTCTATGTGCACTAGAAATGACTCAAATATAGTTGGATAAATATGAAGGCTGTAACAATGAATATATGGTTACCAAAAATCTGTAACCTAAAATGTAGAGTCACCAAAACCTTGTGATTGAACACAAATCATGGAAAAACAACATTCCAAGCATATACCCATGATATACAACAAAAATAATAATACATAAGTAATCCTAATAAGCATCATGAAGGGAAACAACTAAGGTTGCCTCATACAAATATGTCAATCAATGAAATATAAGCATGAAAAGATACTCAACGGATGAACTTGTCCATAAGCAGCAAGAATCAAGATTTACTGAAACACCAATTTAGTGTGCACATATGAAAGCTGAAAAACAATCATAAGATCCTGAGGGCAACAACTTAATATGAAAGCAATAAATCCATATCTGCACACACCACTACTTTCAGCACATAATTGTCACCTCAAAGAAGATAAGTTAGATACCAAAAATAAATATGCAATGGATCCACTGATCATCAATATATAAAATTCCAAAAATATCATCAGATACCTGAATATTCATCAAATCACTGTACACATTTATCCCCCTAAATTCATGAACTAGAGGAATTTACTTAACATGAATGAAATATTTCAATGAAACTTTGAACATCATAAAGAATAAGAATACAATTCAACCCATGATTGATTAGTCCTATCCATATGCAACATGATGATATACCAATCATATTTGTTGACAAATGTAACAGTGAAGCATACCACTGTTTGTACCAAGCAGTCCAAATTATATCTCTATCTTGCAAATACCACCATGTCAGTAAGAGAAATCTGCATATCATCAAAACAACCATAGAAAATCATCAATAGTAGCACTGCATCTATTTCACCAATGATCACACTCAACTAATGTCCACTATCACTTTATTAATACTACTTTTGAGAGAGGAATTGACATATCACAACCAAAAAATGCTATATTATTCAAACAAAAATGCCATATAAAAAAACTATCTTTTGAGCCTTCCAAAAACTTCAATAATAGAATCATCATTTTATTAACTAGTACTGCAACAATAGAATCCAATGCAACAACTAATCACAAAGATATATAAAAAAAAATACTTGAAATTCACCCTTAAACTACATATAGATGATTTAGTGATGAGAAATATGAGGAAGATCAGTCATTGTCTCCCTCAACTGAGCACTCATTTTCACACATCTTGTTTCTTGCAAATTGTAAATGTTCACTTGAGTTCTTGAACCTGCAGCAACAATTTCACATGTTTTCTTTCTAATCTCACACCCAAGAGCATCAAAAAGAATATAAAAACCTTGATCACAGATCTGAGTCACACTCAGAGGATTATGCTTGAGAGCTCCTGCATAGTACACATCCTGCAAACACATGTTATTATCCAAAGAAACTGTACCTTTCCAAATGATATGAACACAATCATCATTTCCAAACCATACTAAACCGCCATCACAATGTTCAAAATTGAGAAAGTTTCTTTTATCACCTGTCATATGGTGTGAGCGCCCACTATCTAGAATCCATTCATTTTTCACCTTTGTTTGACTGACTGTACCTTCTACATTTTCATTAATTTTCTTAGGTTTCCAAATCAACCTTTCTTTAGAAAAATCAAAAAAAGTTTTGGACTTGTAACCCTTTGTTGCATATCTGAGATTTCTACATCGTGGATTTAAAATTTTGTTGAACATAATTGATGGCTTCAAAAAAATTCCTTTTGCATCATTGTTATGCTAGGATTTATCAGAAAAAGAACAATGATCTTCTATAAACCCAAGACATTTTTTATCATTATAATGTCTTTTTTTACCTAAAAGTTCTATCAATTTATTAGTGTTGTCACACATGTCAAGTTCTTTCCTCAGGTCAACAACTTTTTCCTCTAAAGTGCAGCATTCTTTTTTTGTTGATTTCTAACTACACTTTTGTAACTTCTAGTATTTCAATTTGAAGTTTCAGGGCATCAATTTTTTTCTCAAAATTATTCTTCTTTACCACATCTTCCTCTTTGAGTTTTTGAATGTCTCTTAAGGTACTGTTTAATTCACTCTCAAAATCAACTTCTTCCTCTTTGTTAAAAAAAATATTAACTTCCTGATATGCCACAATCTATATCAATTTTTGGGAATGTTCCTTCCTGCAACTCATCATTTTGATACATTTCAATTAGTTTGTTACAAACCTCCTTTGCATCCTTTCAATAAATGACCTTAGTAATAATTTCATTTGGAAAACTATTAAAGATATCATCCATAGCCCTAGCATTGTATTCAAGAGCCTTCTTTTCATCTAGTGTAGGAGGAGATGTTGTAGATATTGAACAACCTTTTTCAGCTATTTCCCACACATTAAATCCTAAAGAGGATAAATAGGTTTCCATCCTACGTTTCCAGAAAATAAATTTTGTGCCTTCAAACTGAGGTATTCTAAATACATGATATTCATCTATTTTTGAGCCATTGTTCATAACTTTATCAATCTCCTTATTATGATCTTGATTTGGTTCTTCTATTTTTGAGCCATCATTCATAACATTATCAATTTCCTTATTATGATCTTGACTTGGATTAATAATTGTCATAAATAGTATTTCATCTCCTTCCTCAATAGATGCATCTGTACCATTGTCAGATACTTTTGCCATCAAAATTTTCTTTTTAAAATTATTTTTCTTTTTAGAATAAGTTTGTTTTTTCTTCCCCTGCCTGTTATATGTTTCTTCATCACTCTCAGAGTCATTTTTAGGACATTGAGAAGCATAATGTCCAACCTTCCCACAGTTAAAGCATTTAAAGGGTAATTTTCCTTTGTATCTCCCTGAACCTCTTTTTAATTTACTGACCAAAACAAATTCATCCTCATTTTTCTTATTTAGAGTCTGAGTTTGCATTAGATTCCCTTTTTGTTGCCTTAAATGCTACCTCTTTGCTTGAGGTAGCATCACTGCCTATTCTCATTTCATAGGCTATAAATATTCCTTGCAATTCAGCTAGAGAGAGTGTTTTCATATCTTTATCCTCAACAACTAAGACTTTGGAATCATATTTATGTGTCAAGGACCTAAGAACTTTATTGACAACATTTTTTTCATCAATTTCCTCACCTATACCTCTTATAGAACTCACTACTTCCTGAAATCGAAGAAAATAGTTAGCAATCTTTTCTTCTTCGTCCATTTTTAGGGCTTCAAACTTAACCCTATATTTTTGGAGTTTTATTTCTCTCACTTTTTCATCTCCTTCATAGATTTTGGCTAATCTATCACATACTGCCTTGGCAGTTTTGCAGTCCATGATTTTCACAAGAATATCGTTATTTAGACTGCAACATATTGCATTTTTTGCTTTTGAATCATAGCCAAAAGCCTTTTTTTCATCAGGTGTAGAGGGGGAAGTAACAATATTCTCAACCTTAATGGCTTCCAAAAGATCAAAACCTAAAGAAGATAGATATTTTTCCATTCTAAATTTCTAGTAGGAAAAACTAGTACCATGAAACATTGGAGACCTATTGTTATTGTCTTGACTTTCCATGATAAAAATATTAAATCCTATCCTAGTTAT
>VDFB02168118.1:209258650-209678913 GCA_007258455.2 Sequoia sempervirens
TTAATTAACTCCGACATAAAGAAACTGAAATGAATTCAAATGATGAAATTGCAGAGACTAGTGCCTTATTGGGTATGCGGAGTCAAATGACACAGAAGTAGGCAACTTATTTTGGAAAAAATCAAATTGATGGCATATGATCTATTTATAACTTGTATAAACATGCAAGATTATGACCACAAAGCTCTACTTTAATAATACAGATGAATCTCCCTGATTACTGTGATCAACGAAAAGGATTTAATCTCTACTTGAGAAAACCAGTCAATTAATCACACAGATACAACAAATGTGCACTGATAAACTAAAAAATAAGCTTGTTACTTCAATTTAAACAACCAGAAAGAATCAACTTGGAGACAGCTTAGCAATGTTTTTCAATAAACTCAACATACAATTGACACCAGAAATAACCTACCACACCAGCTGACTTTCATTGAATTCGCCATTTTAAAACATGCACATAGTCTCTGATAAGAGAAATCTATTCTAATGTATCCATCTAAAATCTACTATCTCTATCTAAGATTTGATGATCATCAATTACAATTGGGGTGCATATATATACACCAGCAACAATAAAATAAAATGCTTCGAGCACATGTCGGCCACCGTAGAAATCGGGCAACCGTTACAATCGGGCACTCATGTTGGCCTCAGAAGAAAATTACATGTCGGCCACAATGTATGAGTCTGTTAATCATTCGCTGAGCAATCGCAAAGACATCCCTGCAAGTATGTCGAAGGCAACTATATCATCAATCGCTCCTGCTGTGTTCCCCTATTCATCGCCATGACCAATCCGAGTCGTGGAGACATCCTGTAGATCCTTTTATGTTTCCTCGAGAGCTCCTTTACCTTTTGCATGTCACTAGACTTATATCACTCTTGGGGAGATGTTATATAGAATTCTTTTGTTTCACCAAAACCCCCCTACAAGACATCGTCGGCAAGACCCATTGAGATCGTTAAGACACACTTCAAAGTGCATAAGTCTCACTGAAGTGATTTGTTCAATGTTGGTCGGTGAGACCCATCAGTGTCAGAGAAACCTCATAGAGATACTTATGTTATACCAAAGCACCCCGAGCACAGATGATCGCCGAGAGAAAAAAAACCCTTGGCCAAAAGAAAATCATAAGACACTGTCAGCAAGACCCAACAAGTTTGCTATGGCTTATATCGATATCGTAACTCTTAGCAAAAATCTCATCATCCTCTGTCGCCGGGACCACAGAAAAGTCTTGTTGAACGGTGCCTACCTTGGAAACTTCAATCACTGCGACAACAAAAATGTCTTGCTGAAAGGCAACAGATGTTTACAAGTAAAAAATAGATTGGGGAGACCCGGAAATTGTCACGCCGAAATAGACTAGAATGTGAAAAATGTAAGACATGATGGAATCAAAGGGGAAACATGGCAAAATATGAGTGGAAGGTGTTCAAGATGGAACTTATTTGGAAAAACATGAACGGAAAACATGTGTAAAACACTATATTTTTAACACAACCAAAAAATTTGTAGAGTTGCAAAGAGTGCTCGAGGGAATAAAGAAATTATGCACTGACTTCCCTGAGTTATATAGGATCACATACCCCAAACTTGAGGCTATACTCAAGGTACCTGATGGATCCTCTTAGAAGGAGTTTCTTTGGAAAAAGGTGATCATTGGCTCATAGAGACATGGAAACTGATCCTTGACCATAGAAAGGAGGTGTTGGAACAAGTGCTTCATGAGGTGGAGCAGGAAATTGATTGGATCAAGGAAGTCTGGGTTGCTTGCAAAGAATACATAAAGTTGATGACTGACTTTGATGTGCTGCAGTCGAGTTGGATCTTGAAAAGATAAAGCCCTACTTTCACAAGAAGATGGATAATGGCACCATGGATGTACTAACATTAGATTTCATGGGTTTTTCTACTCAAGCCTTCGCTCAATCCTAGTAGGTAATTAAAAATGTGCAAAAATATGACAGCGACTAGGATGACCTCACAAATAAGTCTAGAAAATTCAACTTCTAGGTGATCCAATTAGATATATTGGAGTGGGATAAGCTCCAGGGATTGATCGGAAAGTTTGTGGAGTACACCACCTTAAAGAGGAATGAAGAATTCCTGTGATTGATGATGAATTCCTTACAGTGTAGCTACAACAAAGGAAATCAACAAAAGACAAAAGAGCTACAATGCTACCACAATAAGCCAAAATTGTTGTAATTTTAAATTGTAATATATTTGGGTGTAGGTGAAACCCTAGTTTGTAGTGAATCTTGGCCACACAATGCAAATCAATCTTGGCTATTCATTTTTATTTTTGAACACTATAAATAGGGGGTCTCCTCTCATTTTCAAGAGAGAGTTGAGTTGTTGTAAAGGCATGCTGCTGAAATTTTAATAGAAGTTCATTGGCTTTTGGTGAATTCTTGAGTTTTAGTTGCATGTGACATGGTTCTTCTCCCATAGTTAGTTAATTTGAGTAGATTTACTTTGTTGTTTTGCATGTTTTAACTTTCTTTAGTAGATTAGTTGATGTTGTTCTGGAGAATTTTGTTGTGTGTTGGCAAGTTTCCTTGTCCATACTTTTTGCTATTTATTAATGATAAATAGTTGTGTAAAGTTAGTCTGGGAATAACCTAGAAGCTACTCTAAACTTCTATGTTTTATTCGTGATTATGGTGAATGAATGGTTAAATATATGTAGTCCTTAGAAGCTTGCATGAATTTGAGGAGACCGTGAGGTAATTTGGTTAAGTGAAATTCTATTTTAGGAAGGTTGTTCACAACAGGGTCCTCCATGATCACTATTCACTGTTAGTTTCATATCAAGGAACTTCTTCTCCTCCCTGCCCTTTTTCCCTTTTTAATAAATAACCTATGCTAAGGTTCATTGCACATTGTAAAGCCAAATCTCAAGCTAAAATAGGAGTTTAAGACTATTGTTTGAACCTACAACAATTGCACACCAACTTCCCCATCTCAAGAGCTCAATTTTAAGATTTGACTCCTCTCCAGCTCAACTCTGTAAGTCTTCCCTATGATTACCAGCAAAATCACATTGAACCAACTAAGAAATTCCATGAAAGTCATGACCTGACACCCAAGAGACCTTGGGCACCTGATTTTCAACAACTTCTTGTTGGAGATTTCCTTTCAAGAGAGGTAGTGCATCTATGCACTGCTTGTGTTGAGAAAGTGCTAAAAAACCCATCAACAAGTACTATAAAAAAATAAAATTACATGCATATGTAAACAAAGTCCTCTCCCCTCTCTTTTTTTTCACCATTGACCCCTCTCCTAGTATCACTCCTATAGGTGAGATTAGTCTAGTGAAAGAGAATACAACCTTGGGTAATCATAACAATCATATTCTCTCTTCTCCTAATATCTCTCCTAGTTGTGAAGAAGATATTTTGGTGTTAGAAAAACCAATCAATCAGATTTTTGAGAACCCTAGTTGTTTCTCTCCTCTTACCTCTCCTATTAGGCAAGACATTAATAAACAAGAGAACAAAACCATAGGTAATCATGATGATCACATAACACAACATGAAGAGACCATTGAAGCATACCTACATAACACTTAAATTAGTCTACATTCAACTCCCAACATCTTCTCCTCTTGTGATGAGGATATGTTGGTGTTAGATAATCAAGTCTTTAAGATTTATGACAACCCCAGGTTTATGTTTCTTCCCCTACCTATCCTATTTTGGAAGACATTATAGGACATAGGGATATAATTGTAGATAACCATGATAATAAAATTGGTTCTTCTCCTAATATCCTTCATAGTGATGAAGAAGATAGTTTAGTGTTAAAAGATACACCTGAAAGTGATGAAAATAGTGTTTCTCCCTTTCCTAATGCTCCTACTATTTGGAGAGACTTATTCAAACAAAATGACCAAATCATTTGTAAGCATGACAATGATATTTTTCCTTCTCTTGATCCTTCCCCTATTTGTGATAAAATTACTTTATAAATTATAACCATGGCATGTGATGAACATATTGATATTATGGCACAAGAGAACGAGCCCTTAGGAAAAAGGGATGAAATCATGGAAAATCATGAAAATAACATTTGTTCTTCTCCTAGTATCTCTATTATGGCTAAAGAAGATACTTTGATGTTAGAAAATCCAATCAATGAATGACATGAGAATCTGAGTTTCCTGTCTTCCCCTAGGAAAAACATTATTGAACAAGAGACCACCATCATTGATAAGCAAGATAGTCCAACCATTGATAAATCCCTTACTTGTGATGAAGTCATTTTAGAATCTAACCAAGCTTTGAATGTAATGAACATCTAGTTTGTAGTTCTCCTAAAAACTCTCCTCCTAGGGAGGATATCATGGTGCAAGTAAATGACAACATTAGCAATAGTGATATGGTTTCCTTAGGTGATGGTGAAAAGATGACACTAGATTCACCTTCATTAGAAAGACCTCAAATTGAAACCATTGAAGTTATGAATTCACAAGTGTTTGTTAAGTCCCCATTGATTATTGGACCTCCTACATACCCTATAGGACATCCTAAGAATCCTCTAACTATTTACCCACCCTCACAGTGACCACAAGTTCAAAATAAACCCATGCTTATCCTTGAACCACCAAAAAACAAACCTTCATCTAATGATGGTAATGCTTCACAAAAAATAGGTTATAATATTGTTGCGCATACCTACAATACAAGGGACAATAGGAAACAACAAACAACTCTTGTCTCATTACCCTTTCCTAACCCTATCTTTCCTTTTGCTCCTCATTTTCCCACAAACAGTGGAAAGGAATACAATCTTGTTGAACAAATTAAGAATACTCCCACTAAGATATCCCTATGGAAACTTCTTCAAACATCACCTAGTTATCATAGCATGCTTCAAATGGCCTTGCAACAAGTTACAATTCCTCCTAACACTAGTTCAAAAAATGTAGCGGTGCCAGTTCAAGGAATGAATGAGATGAACTTAGACTTTTTCTTTCATCAGAGCGAGTTTCCTTCATTAGAAATTAAGAAAAAACATGAAGCATTCAATAAAATAGTCCAGGTTAATCAAATCATGATAAAGAGAACCCTTGTCGACAATGGTTTGGCCCTAAATGTCTGTAGTGTGAGCCTTTTGGAAAATATTAGCATGAGTAAAAACAACATTAAACCTAATTATTTTTCTATTCATGGATTTGATAATATAGGAAAATAACTACTTAGAGTCATCACATTACCTATCAAAGTTGGGAAAGTATCATTACAAATTCATGTCCATGTTATGCCTGATGATATTTCTTACAATCTCCTCTTAGAAAGACCTTGTATTCATGAAATGAATGGAATTCTTTCTACTTTGCATCGCATAATGAATTATGTCTATAACAACAAGCTTTACATATGAAAATTTGATCCTAAACCTAAAAGTTGCTTGATTGTCGAGAGAGGACAAAATTTGAAATTAGCTACAAAAAAGGAAGTTACAAAGGAAGAACACAAGAAGAAAATTGATGAAGTCACTAAGCTATTGAAAGATGATTGGGTTTCCTTATAATTCACACCAAAATTCATGGGTGAATAAAAGATCATAAAAAAAGAGTCTAAACAGGGAAAAGAAAAATCAATAATGTCAACACAAAATTTGAAAGCATCCACCTCAACCACTTTAGTAGATCAATCCAATTACGCAACAAATTTTGATGAATTTAATTATGGAAAACCATAAAGAAATGAAAAATATCTATGGTAGAGGTTATGTACTTATGAGACAACTTGGTTATAGTGGAAAAGGATGTGGTGCTAAATAACTTGAGGTATATGTGTCCCTATAAAACTTAACATGCAAGAAACAACTCGTGGTCTTGGTTATTGTCCTTTGGTAGAAATCAAACCATCAAACAAACCTTCACTTAATATCAACACTCTTACAAAAGATTCTTCCATGAAAATTTTAACTTTGGTGCATCTTGAACTAATAGATACATGTGGAAATATTTCATTAGATATGCATAAAATTGACACTTTGTCTACTCATTATAATCAATAACAATAGTTGTTGTTCCTTGTCATGTAATAGTTGTAGGATCATAGGATACTCACTATTGCATGTTTAACATTCATTGAAAATCATTTGCTTATCGCAAGGAGCAACATATCATCAATCATCTTGGCTCATCCTTGTCTTGCCTCAAGTGGGCCCAAGGGGTTAGGCAGCTTTCTCCTAGTATGGCACTTGTCGTTGTCTCTTTTTTCTAGTTGAACACCTTCCATGTATATGTAAGAGAAAGCTTGGGATGTGGACGACATGCCTTAAGTTGGATCGCATGTGACATAGTTATCTTTCTAGGTTTAGCATTGTATTTTTGGGGGAAACCCTTCCTTCCTATTTCATGGTGTAGATTTATTTCATAAACATATGACTTTGTATAGGATTTTTTGAGGGAACATCTCATGTCTTCAGGAAATACATTTGGCTACTTTAAAGGAATTTCTCACAGTAATGGTGTAGAAATCACTTTAAAGTGGGGGCATACATCAATGACATCTTTCAACATATTTCATGGTGTGACTTTATTTTTCTTGTGATGTGTGCTTTTCTTGGTGGTGTCATTGGGTTTTATTCCCTCCAAGAGTGTGATATTTCTAAGCATACGATCTGCCTTCGTGGCATGATGCGAAGCGAGAGGAATCACATAAGTGGTGAATTGGTATTCTTGACTTTTCCTCTCTTGGAGACATTCGGCACATTGTTCCCTAAGAAGAAGACCTACATAAACAAAGAAAAATCCCCTTTAACAAAAAATTACAGACATGAAATTCAAAAGTATACAAAAGCATTACATTGTGGTGCCTTATTGAAGTTATCAGGAGGATGAATTTGATATGGTATAGGAGGCTAATATGATCCTCTCATTTTCCACCTCATTGGGACAACTCACCTAGTGGACAGACTAAGGTTCCACTACCTCGGAGTGAGAACACATGATTGGGATAACTCACCTAGTTGACATACTGAGGTTCCACTACCCCAGAGTGAGCACACATAATTAGGATAACTCACCTAGTGGACAGACTAAGGTTCAACTACCCTAGAGTGACGTTCCACTACCCTAGAGTGAGCAATGTATGTTACAGACAAACATCCCCATTCCACATCATGTTGGAACAATTGTGCTTGATCCTTTGTTTTTCTTTATTTTTCTTGTCCCTTGATAGGGTATGAATATGTATCTTTGTTATTGATGCATACTTAAGTGTCTTGAGTGTCTACTTTAGTGTGATTTTGTTGTAGGGAAAAATTCTCACTAAAGTGGGGGAAAAATGTAGTGTCAAAAAAAGCAACCCTTTTTCACACTTAATTTGGGAATAATTGATATTGAATTAACCTAATAATGCCTTGGTTTAGTGTTGCAATGTGTTGTAAACATTAATATAGGGCCCTTTTTAATAAAATGTACTTAAATTGTACCTTATTTATGGTGTTGTAAAGTATTGTAGTACATTCTCACACTTATCTAGGGTTTCATTAAGGGTGTTGCCACAATAGTGTGTCTCACTTTTGGGATGTGTTGATTTTTGCCTGAAATCACTTTTTTTAGAAAAACTAATGATTTGAGTCTTGAGAGGCTCTATCTAAAGGGTTTTAATTGAAGAGGGATAAATAAGACCCCCTTAGATCAAACCCCCTTGGATAGAACCCCTCTAGTATTAAATCATACCCACAATGGAGTCTCCTTTGGACCTATCAAAATACTGGAAAAAAACACTTTTTATTTACCTTTTGAGGGATTAAATAATGTTAATTAAAATTTATATTTTGCAAGATTGTAGCCCTCAAATCGAGCTTTCCAAATAGTTTTGATATATTTTAATTTTATCATGTATTTATTTTTCAAATTTTACTAAATGTAGGTTTTTCTTCGAACATCAAACTCTTTGTTGTGTAGAGGTGGAAAAATAGTAAACCATTGTAAAATAAATTTAAAAAATAACAATTCCCTAGGTATTGATTTCCTTGTTTCACCCAAAAAACAAAAAAATGGATTTTGATATATACACAAGTTAGGTTGTATGACACACACATATGTCCAAATTATAGTTACAATGACTTCATAAATTAATTTTAAAAAATAATGGAAAAAAAAAATGAAAAAATATCCTTTCCCTAGATATTGATGTTGAGGATCTATATTTCAAAAATTAGAATTTAATCCTTTATAGAAAAATTTTATGTTGTACATTGCTTTCTGAAAATGTTGTTTTCTATTTAAAACCAATTATTAAAGGATACGTTGAAAGATTCATGATTTATTTCAAAAAAATTTGAAAAAAAATATTTTTAGAATCTACACACAAATTTCCACAAATCACTAGTTTATATCATCTTCAAATTCTTAACGATTTAGCTACTATAGGTCTCAAAAGATGAAGATTTAGTTAAAAATACTGATGTAAATGTTCATCTTGGGCAAAAAGTGAGACATAGTATTGCAATTTCACCCTTAATTAATTATGGTTAATCAATCCTAATTAGCCCCTTTAATTCAAGTTTAAGCTTTATTAATGACACCTTTTGAAGGATCTATCTCGACACCCAATAATCAAATTGCATAACATTTAATTTGGAAAAATCAAGGTCCTAGACAAAGATGCTAGGACCCATTCACCTTTAGTGGTGAATGGGTTCTCTCCACATAGGATGTCCCTTTTTATGCATTTTTAAGATGGGTTTTTGATGTTCTTTCAACCCCCTGAAGTCCTAGAAAGTTGTGCTAAGATACATTCGCCTTTAGTGGTGAATGGGTCCTCCTCGCATAGGACACCCCTTTTTGAATTTAATTTTGGTGGGATCATAATGATTTTCAATTCTAGATCTGGTGTTGGCTTGAATTATTTGAATTTCGAGTCTAATCTCTAGATTTAGTATAAATATGGGGTTAATTCACATAGTTTCACCTAGCAACTTTGAGTATTTATGCATGATAGAATTTTTGAGTTTACAAAAGCATTACAAGATTATTTCAAAGGAATTCAAAGGAAGATTGGGGAAGTTTATTGTAGCAATTCAAGGTCATTTCATCATGTCAAAGGCATAGTGCATTCAAGCATGTTGTTGAGCTAAGATTGTTGATGTAGCATTGAAGATCCACTTGTAAGCATTGTTTCATATCCTAATTGAGATCAAGATCTACATTCTTCATGGCCACTTCATGTTAGTTTGCATATTTATACTCCAAGAAATCTTCCAAGGTATCATCATTGCAAATTTCATGTTTCATGCTTCTATTTCATTATTTCATCATTTGGTTTAATTACCTAAAAGGGGTTTGACCGAGGAAAACCCCTATTCACTAACAATCAACCAATTTTTCTTCTCTTGAAAGTGTGTTCGCAGAGTTACAGGTTGAAGATCAAGCAAAGAACAAATTGGAAGCAAAATTGTCAAAGTTTTCAAGTTTCAAAATTATCATTCATAGTGCAAGAACACAAAAAAGAAGGCTACAAAATTTGTTTCAAACTTTTAGGAGCTAAAGACCAAGGATCTGAGAGTGTAGAAGTTGAAGTACATAACCCAGAAATCAATTTTTCAAAACCCTAAAAGGACCCATTCACCACTAAAGGTGAATGAGTCCTTGGTAAGGCTTGAAACAATGAAAATGTAGAATTTGGAAGTGCAAAAATCAAGGAACATAATCCAGAAGTCAATTTCTAGAGCCCTAATAGGGACCCATTCACCACTAAATGTGAATGAGTCCTTTGTGACCTAAAAATAGCAAGTTTTTTCAAGGTACACACCATTTCAAGCTCTCAAAACTCACTTTTTCATGGCTATAACAATTAGGGTTTGTTTCTTATTGTTATTTGCATGTTTTGGCCCTCATAATTTAATGAAACACACACCTACTAAAAATTATGTTTTTTCTTTGATACGCTATTGACGGTGAATCTAATTTTCTATGTTTCACTTAATATAAGAAAATGCATGGTTGATGAACAACAATATCATCATGTAGATTTAAAACAATGTATTTATAATGATACACAACATATTTATATATAGCAATATCATTATATTAATGTACAACCATATCTTCAAATGCACATGTACTTATTATATAATAGAAATATAATTTTGGCATCTAGTAGTACATCATATTGATGGGATTAATAGACATCCATATCATAATATGGCTATATAAATTGTGTATCAATATACTTATATGGATTAGATATAATGACATAATAAGCCATATGAACAAAAATATACCCATTTGGATAAAATATACTAACATGGTATGAATTAGACAATAATATACACATAGATAAAATATAATGACATGATATACATTATGAACAATATTATACTCATATAGAGAAAATATATTAACATGGTATGCCTCAAAAATAGTAATATACTCATATAGAGAAAATATAATGACATGGTATGATGTAGGGGCATCCTTTGATGTGCTTTTTGTCATTTTTTGAAACTTTTAATTTTTGGTTGTTTGGACCTTTTTTGGGTCAATAAGGTCAATTTAGATCATTCTGGGAATTTTTGGATCTTTTTGAGTCATTTTGGTGATTAGTTGCAAAAGGTTGTAAAAGTTGCAAAAGTTGTTATGTCAAAGTTGTCAAAAAGTTCCATTTTTGGTTTGGGAAGTTAGGAATCAATTTTAAATTATTGGAATGAAATAAATAGCATAAATATGATATGTACACACAAGAACCAAGGTTGGAGAATGCTGGGGAATGTTTTGGAATGAAAATACTTCAATTTTGCACGTTTTCCTTTGCATTTTCTATGAGTAACAGACTGTATTCTCCATTGTATGGCCTTGTACTATATAGGAGGATCCTACACTTGGTCGGGATAGTTTGAGAATGTTTTTTTATCTTTCACATTCTTTTTATTTGGTGAAATTTTATTATGTTTTTAAAAGTTATAGTAAAAATAGTACAAAAGAAGTGATTCTTTTACATTTTCAGTTAGAATAGTAAATTTTATGGACTTCTATGACCTAGTATGGATGGGGAAGTCATTGGAGGAGTTAGGCCTCTATTCTATGGTTCATATTCTTTTTATTTGGTCTCATTTGGAGTTAATTTGAATAAGTTATGAATAAAATGGTGAGACAATCTATTTTTAGACCTAGGGTTTCTAGTTTTGAGAAAAAAAATCCATTTCTCTTAATTGGCATGGTGGAAAGTGCTAATTTTTTTAGAAAAGTTATATTTTTACATATTCTAATGGTTTCCAAGATATTAGGTTGATATATTTTGGCCACAAGGAGTTATTAATTTCTATATATTCTAATTTGCTTGAAAATTTGTCATAAAACCCTAGTTGCTAAAGGGATGAACAAATCTATACATTGTTTGTTCATGGTTGGGTGGTCAATCAATGAAATGTGTTGTAAGATTTTTCTACAATCCAAGAACTCAATCCCTTGTTGCTTTTTCTTGTTAGATGTTGATTTGGTTACAAAAATCAATATGCCTAAGATGAACTTGAATTCCTTAATCACTATTTGTGATGAGTATTTGTAAGAAATGGATCAAAAAAAGTCAAGTTAAACCATATTGAGTCTTTCTTTGCATCATTTTTGGTATCAAAACCCAAATATCTGGGAAAGGGAATTTTTGGGAAGTTTGTGTATTGTTTTTGACAAGTTAACATGAAGAACCTACATATCAAAAGACTAGGCCAAAGGAAAAGAAAGAGGCCTAAGGTGAGGTATCAAGAATACAAGAAGAAAAGAGGGATAAGACAAGGAAAATATGATAAGCCAAGTTGTAGAGTTTGATAGAAGAATGGATGAGTTTGAAAAATGTATTAAGCTTGTATTACAACAGGGTCTTGTATTAAGCTTGTATTACAATGGTGTCTTGAGAAAGCATCTCAAGAAAAAATTTGGCATTGGCCAATGAGAAAGAAGGTGAAGTGGCCCATACATATGATTATTCATAAAAGAAGAAGGCAAAGGATGACTGCTTTGAAAATGGAAGATGAACTAAAGTTTCATGAAGCCTTGGAGAATGCTAAAAAAGAAGGAAATGAAGCATACAAAAAAGGAGTTTGCAATCAATGAAATTAGGGAAGAAAGAAAATCCATGTAGCAAGCCATTGAATAGGTAAATGGAAGTAAAAATCTTGGTTTTGATTATGTATATGAAAAAGAGAATGTAGATATACAAGTTGATAGGTAGAAGTGAAAAGAGTGGTTGGTCAAGAACATGAAAGAGCTAGAGGAAATTGGTGTGTGGGGTATAATGATGAGGAAAAACTTCAACAAAGGATAAGATATGAAGGAAAGATCAAGAACAATGACCAAGAGATCATGATTGAACCATCCAAGGATGAAAAGGTGATATTTCAACATGATAGTCGAAGAAAACAAACTGAAAATTATGAAGAAGAGCCCAAGAAGATTGAAAGATGTCCAAGAGAACCTTGGAGGAGACTTGAGTAGAACAAAAGAATGGATGAGCAGTTCAAAAATAAAAATGAATGGTTGAGTAAGGTTGAGATGAAGCCAAATATTTTGAAGAATAATGAAGAGAAAATAATGTATGGAAAACAACATGAGGTGGATAAAGAAGTGAAATATGAAAACAAAGAATGTGATTTAATTAATATGTTTTCTTCTTGTGTAGGTAAAGAAGAAAAAGTGCATGAAAGAGAGAATAAATCATGGATATATAGTGCCAAGTTGGCCTTGGCACAAGAAGCATGTTGTTGGAAAGCAAATAAAAAGTGAACTAGTTGAAACAAATGTAGTTGAGATCCAACAAAAAGGAAACAATGCACAAATGCAAAGGAACTGGAAGACAAGAAAGAAGATTCATATTTGAGGTGGAACTCAAATTTTTCTCTCCCCTCAAGAGTGATGTAGGGGTATCCCTCGATGCACTTTTTGTCATTTTTTGAAACTTAAAATTTTGGGTTGTTTGGAGTTTTTTTGTGTCAATAAGGTCAATTTGGACCATTCTAGGACATTTGGGATCCTTTTGAGTCACTTTTGTGATTATTTGCAAAAAGTTGCAAAAGTTGTCATTTCAAAGTTGCCAAAAAGTTGCATTTTTGGTTTGGGAAGTTAGGAATTAATTTTGAACAATGGGAATGAATGCAATGGAATAAATATGACATGTAAACATGAGCACCAAGGTTTGAGAAGGTTGGAGAACACTTTGGAATAAAAATACTTCAATTTCACACATTTTTCTTTGCATTTTATATGTGTAATAGACTATATTCTCTATTGTACAACCTTGTACTGTATAGTATGGCCTTGCACCTAGTTGGGAGAGTTTGATAATTTTTTTATCTTTCAAATTATTTTTATTTGGAAAATTTTCATTACGTTTTGTAAAAGTTGCAATAAAAACTATGCAAAAAGAAGTGATTTTTTTGTATTTTCAATTAGAACAATAAATTGTATGGACTAGTACGACCTAGTATAGCTAGGGTAGTCATTAGAGGAGTTATGCTTCTATTCTATGGTTCATATGATTTGAATTGGTCTCATTTGGAGTTAATTTGAATAATTTATGAGCAAAATGGTGTTGATAGTTTATTTTCAAACCTAGGGTTTCCAATTTTGAGAAAAAAATCCATTTCTCTTAATTGGCATAGTGGAAAATGTTAATTTTTCTAGAAAAGTTATATTTTTACATATTCTGATGGTTTCCAAGATCTTATGCTGATATCTTTTGGCCACAAGGAGTTATTAATGTCTGTGTGTTCTAATTTTCTTTAAAAACTATCATAAAACCCTAATTGCTAAAGGGTTGAACAAATGTATGCATTGCTTATTCATGGTTGGGTGGTCAATCAATGAAATGTGTTGTAAGAGGGTTGTTCAGTCTAAGAACTCAAGCCCTTGTTGTTTTTTCTTGTTTGATGCTCATTTGGTTACAAAAATCAATATGCCTAAGATGAACTAATATGCATTAATCACTGTTTGTGATGAATCTTCATATGAAATGGGTCAAAATAGTCAAGTTAACCTAGTTTGAGTATTTCTCTACATCATGGTATCTCTTATGAACAATAATATACTAATATAGAGATTGAAATATATTATATAGAAAATTTATTAACATGATATGCCTTAAAATATGAATATACTCTGATGTCAAGCCTCCTTAGGGAACCTACACACAACATTTGATTGTTTTCTTTTCTAGGATAGACTAAGACAAAAGGCCTAAAACATGATAATATATATACATATTCATAGAACCTAGGTAACTAGCCACACTTGCACCATACACACTCCTAACCTAACCTATAAAAAATATAAGTAAAGTTATGAGGTGTTCCTAGACCCTATATCGCTTAGTAGTGGCCAAGGGGCTTGTAGCCTATCTCAGAGACCTTTTCTACCATAAATCCCTTCATACACATGATAATAGAGATCTAAGACCCATTAGAGATACCCTTTTCTCCCTTATTAAATGTTTAGTTGATAGTCCTTTGAAGGACTAGGCGCTCAGCGCCCAGCCCCCGACGGCCAACCCAACCCCTGTTGTGGTCATGTGGATGACTAGGGTCTCCACCCTATCCCCCTACCCACCAACCCTTGGTTGCACACAGGACCAGGGGCCAATTGTTTATAGCCCCCTTGGCTGCATGTAGGCCAAATTGGCCTTTTTTGGAGCAATGTTCACTAAATCAGGCGTAACTTTTGCATACAGTGTCATTTTTTCGCAAACAAGATACCATTGGAAAGATGATTCTGACGCCGATCCAATGGCACAAGAATATTTTCCAGATTTTTCTCCAATTTTATTTTGTAAGCTTCTGAAGTCAGATGAAGAATTTTTTTCTTTAGAGGGCATATCTTTTGATTCGGTTATCCATTTTTGGCCATTCAAGCAGCACCAAAAAGTTGATTCAGTCCTCTACACAGATCTGAGGTATTTTTTAATCAGGGAGGAATATGTGAACATTGGTTTGTGCATGCATTATTTTTTGTTTTCATGCACTAGGTTTGCATTTTCTCTCTAATTTATGCGTGTTTTGCATTCTCTCCTTTTACAATCATGGGTTATTGTAATAAATGAACTTAGATAAAGTTACATCAGGGGGGTTTCTTGCATAATAATCTAATTATTGTGTAGTTTCATTGCATGCACTTTGATCTTATTTTCATATTGATGACAACTCAGATGAATTTTATTTGGATTATGTAGTTTCTTTTGGCCACATCTTGCTCATAGCTTGACACATTTTGGTTCGCATCGGTTCACATCTCAGATTGAGAGCCTATGGTTAATGATCCTGAATCACATTAGATTCACATAGGGTCACATCTCAATTTGAGGGCCATTCATTTTATGGTTAATGTTCCAAAATCTTCATGGTACTTGCTCCTATGGATCAGTTTTAGTCATAGTTTGGCATCGGCATCGAGATACACATAGCTTCCAAATTCTTTCATCATATCATTCCCTCTTTTGGGGGGCATCATTTATTCATCTATTGTTGCTTCATAGATTCCAGGGTTGTTCCAGTTTGTGATATTTCCAGTGTTCCTTGGCATCAAGTTTGCTATTGCATTATCATGATTATGCCTGAGTCCTTTGATCTCATATGGTTTCTTGTAAATAGAGGTATCTTTCCTTGCTTGCTAGATTCAGGATTCTAGTGTTACTCCATCAATGTTGTTCTAGTGCTTCTTTGCAACAAGTCTCATTGAGGGGGGTTTTGTCCCACTAGGTTTTTCCTCTTTCTCATTTATTGCATTTGTACATGGGTACCTAATCAGGCCTTGTTGTCAGGCCCATCTTTTCTTTCATGCATATTTTCCTTAGTGTTTTAGCTACTTCCTAAGTTCATCTTAAGGAGGGGTGTTAGAGTAATAAGTTATTTCACTTAATTAATTTAATCATATTGGTTAATTAATTAAGTCACTTATCACTTTATTTTTACTTAAGCTAAACTTAGGCACATTAATAATTAATTATTTATTAATTATTAAGTGTGCACACCAAGGTTTCCTTTTAGGGTTATGCATACATTTCTTTTATAGAGAAATTCATCTCTTGTAATTTCTCAATTCTTGAATATTATTCATTTGCATATCTTTATGCAAATTGCTCTGGATTTTTTTGTTTTTCTCTTATGGAAGGTATTTTCTAGTTTGCATGTCTGATCTAGGATTCTAATAGATCGAGCCTTAATATTGATAAGGAATGTGTAAATAGGAATATCTAACTTATCTAAACATTATTATAACAAAAGTAACTCATTTAAGCATAAGAAATCACAAAAATATAGTCTTACTACCTTATAGGGTACTACAAACCAAGGGTTTGACGGAAAAGGCATCTACACATGTGGAATAAATATGAAACTTGGCACACTTTACTATACACATATAAACATCAAGAATATAAAATTTAGTTAATTTTGGCCAATTGGACCATAAATTAACACCTTGCCCTAGTTTGAGGCTGAGAGCACATAATACGCCTAAAAATTAAAATACCAAGTGTCAAGACCTAAAATATTTTTATTAAACTTGATTTGAATTTGTTGAGGTGTTTGAACATTCACAAATGTGTAGTGATTGCTCAAATTTCCATTATTAATTGGGTCATCCCACAATAATGGGTTACACTTTTTGGCCAAACTTGACATTGAAATCAACATTTTCAGAAAAACTTCACTTTCTAACACTTATAGTAGGTAAACTATTAGGAATTTGAAAATGATGTAAACTAGTGATTTGTGAGATTTTGTCTATAGATTTTAAATGTATTTTTTTTAAAAAAATTGAAATTAAATTGTAATTTTTTTGTGTCTCCCTTGATAACTAGTTTTTAATAGTAAACAACATTTTTAAAAAGTGGTGTGTACTTCGGCTCGCATAACTTTTTTTCTACAAAGGATAAAACTCTAATTATTTTGAATTTAGGTTGGTAACATAAGTATCTAGGGCTTTCATTTTGTTTCATAGCATTTTAATTATTTTGTTTTATTTTTCTTTTAATTAAGTTTTGAAGTCAAAACATTTATAATTTAGACATAGGTGCACTTAGCATAACTTTTTTGGTATGTATTGAAAAATTTTTCTTTTTTTGTTAGAACGAGGACATCAATACCTAGTGGATATATATTTTTCAAAAAAAATTCCTCAATTTACTATTTTTCCACAATGACTTTTCATCGAACTTGACGTTCGGTGAAAAACCTATGTACAGTAAAACTAAAAAATAAAATATAAAATAAAAACAAAATATATTAAATTTATAGTTGTTGGAAAGCACGTTTCGATCACTACAATAATCCAACTTGGTTTATCAATTTGACTCCATTTTCACCTCCTTCCCAAGCTTCGATAGTAAAAAAAATGCATAAATTTTGAAATGGTGGAGGGGAAGGTGAAAAAAGGGGGTTCATTAGAACCCCCTTCTAATGAAGGGGGTTCATTCGAACCCCCCTTATATGGTGCAAAAGGGGGTTCATTAGAAAGGGAGGGGGGTTCATTAGAAGGGGGGGTTCATTAGAAGTTCATTAGGGGGGTGGTTCATTCGAACCCCCTTCATTAGAAGGGGTAAACCATTTTAAATTTTTTGATGAGCATTTCTAATTATTCTTCGTTCAAAAATTGTAACCCACTATTGTGGGTTTACCCAACTTTAAGCTTGTTGTCCTGTCTGAAACCCTCATTGACAACATGATAATTTTTGTGGAAACATGAATAAAACTCACTAAAATCACTTCAAACTTCACACACTTGCATTATTCTTATCATACATCATCTTTCCATACATAATTCTCATGGATTTATGAAGTAAAGGTTGTTTTCCAATGTTTAGCTCATCAAAATCCTCTCCTAAAGTCACTCAAATAACCCTAAAGAAGATCAAAACACATTAGGAAGGGAAAATCAGTTAACTATAATTGTAGCATGCATATCTAACTCTCTTTCCACCTTATTTAGTTTATAACCACTCAAACTAGAATTTTATAACTCATTTACAAAGCCTTATTTACTTCCTCCATGAATTACTCAAACTTGAAATTTGAACTATGAAAAATGGAGGGAAACATACTTGGAACATACCTATCAACCTAGACCTTATTAAAATATTATTATCTATCCCCTACCTAGCAATGATGCTCCTGCATCATACTCATATAGAGAAATAATGGTACTTACAAATAGTAATATATTTGTATATATAAAATAAATTAACATGGGATGCCTTATAAACATCAAGATGGATTATCAATTAGTTAATGATGGGATCTAGACAATAAATAGTCATAACTTGTTATATTTGATTTTTAAGAGGGTTTATAAAGCTATACTTGTTGAACCCACATAAGTATTGAAAGGGGGGGTGAATTAGTACTTAATCAATTTTTTTCCATTCATCAACAATTAACCAATTAAACCATGACAAGTAGAAGAACAAAAAAGCATGCAGCCATAACACTAGATTTACGTGGAAAACCATACAAGGGAAAAACCATGGTGAGTAAGTTGCTTGGTTCTACTATCAAAACATGTTTTACAACAATATTTTATGGTCTTTAACCAAAGGGAGTTTACTACTCTCTGCTCAATACAACTCTTACAATAGAGGTTCACTACCTTAACATAAAATTAAAATATATCAGTACATTTGTTATCTCTGACTCCCTACCTTTAATATAAAAATCTACTTCAATAAGCTCTATTTTCTACAATGCACTACCTTCAACAAATTTTCTCATTTAGTGGCACATATTATTCTTTGGAGTCTCACATACATTCACTACTTATTTATCAAAACTATTTTTTGGCACATTTCATTATCAAAAGATATTCTGTGGAAATTTACTCACACATTGTCTACTCAATACATTCACAACACATTCACACCTCTTCTCAAATAATTTGATCTTCTATTTATACTGTCGACAACCATCAACAGGTTTCTCCATGTCAGCTACAAACATGTAAAATAAGATATACAATAGTTAAAACAAGTCAACTACAAAAATAATGAGTAGAAGGAAATATCATGTGGTCCAAGATGAAAGATATTAAGACCTAATATCCATGAAATACATCTTCAAAATTAGCACACACATCTAAGAACTTGGTGCAAGCAACTCATCTTGTCAAGTTGGCCTAACAAACAAGCATACTAACAAACATAAACTCCAGAACAAGGCAGTACAAGAAAGACTAGGAAAATTTGTGTGGATCATTCCAACAAGTTGATATAGCATGTAACAACACTTCTATGCACCCCCTTTTTCATATCAGATCAATTCATGCTGGTGCAAACACTTCATACTAAAAGAAATGATTCTAAACATATTTTTGTACAAGGGAAGGTCACATACTAGCTTGTAGAGCAACCAAAGAGTGCAATGAGATTCTGTCATGCATTACATATCCTCTCTACATAGATTTGATCAAGTACTTGCTGACACAGATCATTTAGACACCAACATACGTACCTACTAAGTTGTTAAAAAATATAAAACACATTGTCATCCACAGAGCTACTAGTGATGAACCAATATATATGAAACTTGGAATGAGTAGAAATACCATCTTCATAAATATAACTTCAAAACTGCAACACAAAGCAATGTGATATAGTGAAGTATAGAGACATATAGGTCTTCCTTAACAATTATTTATTGGAACTTAACAATTGCATACTTTGATAAAAGAAAAATAGTTTGTAGTAAAACTTATGTATGGATACTTGAACTATGCATACCTTATAGCTATGTAGAGCTACACTTCAAATCACTAGATCATATCTTCATTTGTTGAGAAATGCAGAGCATCTGACAGATCTCTTGTGAAGCCAATCTTGTGCCTTGGATAATTTAATACTTTATCAATCAAGAAATTTTGACATCCAACCATGAAATTTCCTTCAAAATAAGTGCATATGGTATCAAAAAAAGTTGACATCAATGACAACACACTATCTGCACATTTTCCAATAATCTCCCCCTTTTTCATGTATGAAGAAACTTAACATATCTTCTATTATCTCTCCCCCTTTGACATCAATGGTAAATGGAAGGTGGTATTAAAAAAAATGAAATCCCCCTATCTATAAACACTTTTATAGTTTACTCCCCTTACTCTGTAAAGGTTCTTCTATATACATAGAATCCTGAACAGTTATCTACTCATATTTACACAACAAAAACATGTCACCAATACATACTCAACTTTGACTGGATGGAAGAATGTTCTTGTAGATAGACTTCAACTAAGTCAAGGAGTTTTCCTATTTCTTCTTCGTAGAAGTAGAAATATAGATTTTTCTTACTAGATGGGGATGGATGTATTATGCTTCTTCCAAGGAGGATGTTATATAATTATTTTACTAAACTCCTTTTACTTCTGTCAGGAGACCAATTAGTGATGCTAAATTTAGACTCAAAACGTCCTACAACTGTTTCACGTGTCCTTTTATTTTCTCCCTTTGGTCTTGAACTTGCTATAACTGGGAGTGTAACTTCTCAACTTTTACCCTAATGGAACCATCACTATCCTACACTAGATCATAGTGGCAACCACATTTGTGATCTGCACTTTCATGGTATTTATTTGATCCTTAAGATTTTTTGTGGTGGCAAGCCATTGTACACAAAATTGGTAATTCCTTTGCCTCCTCCATACATTTTTGAATATCTTCTATGCATGTGTTCAAATTTTCATGTGCCTTTCAACATTCTCGAAGGCCTTAGACAATCTATTGTTTGTAATCTTTAAATCAACTTGCTTCTCAAGATAGGCAGAGTGTTCCTTGAAATAATCCATTAGCTATTTGATCTATTGAGTGAGTGGTAGAGAGGCATCCCTTTTTTCATTAGGCATTTTAGTTTCTAGGATTTTGACCTCCTCCAAAGTCTTAGAGCTATTTGCTAGTTTCTACAAGATCTCTTCCTTTGCAAACAAGTGAAAGATAACAACCAAATTGCAAGTTTTGAAATGGTGATATGTTTCACATATAACTTTCCCATTAAACATATGAAAATACAACAATTGCAGAGCAATTGTAGGCTAATTTGTTTTTCTATTGTGCAAGAAATTATTTGATTGAATCAATGGGGGATGCTGAAGTAGGTTCCTTTAGAATTTCTTGTGTGTGTTCTTCAAATGTAGATGTGTCTTCCTTTATTTGTTGATCCTATTATTAGTTTTCATGGGAGGAGGACTATCGTGTATGCCATGAGAAGGAGAAACACACCCTAAATTAAGAGAAACTTGCTCTTCTTTCTCTTCTTCTACTTCCAATTGAACAATATTATGTTGAGGGGACATCTTTGATTGCTCCACATTTTCAGCAACTCTTACATCAAAAAAATTATTGGTTACTTCCTTAGTATCCTTTTGCATTTTATCCCTATCTTATTCCATTCTCATGAGGGTATCCACTCTCTATTTAGTTCTCAATTCTTGAGCTTGTTTCTGAAGTATTTTATCTTTTTCAGTTTGATAAATGTTGGATCCAAAATTTTCAATTGCTTCCTTCTTTAGCTCATCATCAATTTCAATTTCCTTCTCCCATTTTCCCCTCAAGGCTTGATCTAGGCTCTTTGGAGCATATTCTAGGATCTTGTTGAGAACCACATTTTATTTGATCATGTACATGAATATTTTCCTTTCGATAGTCCTTTGATCTTCAAGAAGGACTTCCGAATGTAAAGCAGTTATTTCTTGTACAAATCGATGACTTACAATCCCATTAAGGATTTCCCCCAACTGATGTGGCTCATGTAAAGGAGTCACCAGTGGATTTTGATTATTCTTCTTATTTCATTTTCCTTTAGGTTTGGAAGTACCTTCCTCACCCTTTTCTTCTTCCTCTATATGTTCTTTATCAACCTTCTTTCCTTTGGCCTAATGCTTAAACCTTGGATGCTTCTTCTCAACAACTTTAGTTTCAAATGCAACTCTTTTATCATAAGTAGTTTGTGTAGGCCATAGAGGAGTTGTAGCTGCTAAGGCTGATCTTCTTGACCTTATTGGTACTTTCTCTGCAATATTTTCCTCAAGTTGTGAGGGGATTTTTTACAGAGCTTGGGCAGAGGTTTGAGGTGTCATATTGGAGTATCATGGAATTTCATTATCTAAAACAACTTATCTACCCTCTTCTCACTAGTGTCATCCACCTTCTTCTAGATAATGTTATCCATGATTTCTTTGTAAGTGCTCAACATCTCTACTATAGGATCCTTGGGTTTGCTCAAAAATCTCAACATATGCTCTTACTTCAGTAGGGGAGACCTCATAAGGCAATCTAGGAATCTAAGAAGATCTTCGTTCCACAACAACTTCAATGTAATAAAAATATTTATCAACTAGAAAGGTTATATTATCATTTTATTTTATTACCAAATCAAAGGGAATTCTTTCCCTATCTTACATTACTATTTGTATATTCTTGAAGAATCCCCAATATGTGGAGTTGTAAGCTTGTGTGTCATTGAACTATCTCATGTGATTCCTTATTTGTGCGAAAACCAAAATGTTTTGTTGCTAGATCTTTCCTTTGAATCCAAGTAATTCATTCAAAAAGGTAGAATGCAAGGAAAATAATCAAAGACCCAAACCTGAAGTTGTATCTTCTCTCCTTGGTTCTCTTCATATTATCAAATAATTTCTCTCATTAACTCACATAGATCAAATTCCTTTCCTTCTTTAACCACTTGGTATGCAATATGAATTGAAGTACTAGTTGTAGAACCTTCTCTTTTTGTGAAATATGCTTCGTATGCTATTCACATGGAAGCATACTTAACACCCAAATTATTGCTATCAGTTAAATACTTAGATTTATTTTGTCAAAAATTTCTTAACATTGTAAGCCTCTCAGTCTTCACAAATTTCATTATTAGCACAATTTTAGTTGTAGATAAACATGTTATTTCCTTAATTGCATCTTTGGTGATTCTATAGAGGGTGATCAAATACATAAAATCATCATGAATTGTGCTCAAAATGATCCTTACCAGCTCCATGTTATCATAGAAATTAGGAAAATCCTTCCACACATCCAACCCTTTGGTTGGTACATTTGCGTACTCTGGTTTGTATCTGACAAAGTCATCATCCAGTAGGGTATGCCTCAATTCTTCAAATTTCATGTGGTTGATTTCAATTATGGTGGAATGAATGTAAATCCTTACATCCTCTATATGCATAATATTAGTGGTTACCTTGGAGAAGGCACCATTCTTATCTACCTCCATTTCCTTGAAAGGATACTTCTTATATTTTGGCCTAGGATTCTCATAAACATCTACCAATTTCAAAGTAGCCATTGCAATTTATTTTCAAACTTTAAAACAAGGGTTTATGAGCAACTTGAAAATACCTCTATGTACTATCACTTAGGGTTTCACTACAATGCCTCTTGAATTCATAAGATGATTTTGATGCATTCTTCTCCTTAGCTCCCTTTGCAAATTCTTTTGATTCGAATGATCCAAGATAGTGTAATTTGAAGTATAAATGATTTCAAATTTTCTCTAACACTCCATAATTAATGTTCCTTGTAATTGTTAGTTAAGAAGCTACCAAAGTGCTATGTGAATTCATAGGGATGCACATTCATTTTGTAGTCCTCAACAAATAAGGTATTTTCTTTGGAAAATTGATCAACAGATTCCATCTTGCTCATCAATAAATTCTTTAGGCTATTTAATTCAAACTAGAGCTTTCATGCTATAGTTATCAACCTCTTTTTCTCTTTAAGGGGATAAGAGACTTTTCTTTATATAACTCCCCCTAAGATAATGTTCTATCTCAATCAAGCATGAAATCTTGTGCACAATGCACAAGTGATGTGTCATTCTTCACTTTATTATTTTTCCCTTGTTTCTTTGTCCAAACCTTTGAAACTTACTTATTTTCCTCTATCTTCTTATGTTGAGCATTTGTCTTCACATAACCACATTTGAAAAATATTGCTTTATGCCCAAGGTTATTGCACTTGTAGAAAAAATATTATATTCAAGGGCTAAACCATTTCTCCTTATTTTAGTCTTACAGTCAGTAGCTTTATGACCAAACTTATTGTGTGCATATCAATATCCATAAAAGGAATTTAAAACTACAATATTATGTCTTGGATGCACAAAAGAGTTGTTATTCTATAATAATTCCTTATTTCCTTAGTTATACAATCATTAGCCTTATGACCAAAATTATTGCAAGAATAAAAATGACCATGAATGGATTGAGAGAACTTGGAAGTAACAGTCTATTTAGGAGGAAATCTCTTGAAGCTTTTATTTTGATTTTTGACCTTTATGAAGCCATCATCCAACTTTTATTTTTCATCTTTTATCTTTTTAAAATCTTCAACAGAGTCCTCTTTCCTTCTCATTTTAGGAAAATTAGCTTTTGAGTTATGACCTTTTTCAAATCCAAAACCACCCTTATATTTTACAGATCTTTGAGTATTGATTATCTCATCAAGAATATTAGAGATTTTCTTGAGCTTCAATCCTTTGTCAATTTGATCCTTAGCTTTCTCCAATTCTTTCCTCAAGGAGACAATTTCTTCTTCAAGTTTGGAGCATTCCACTAATTTTTCATTTAGCTTATTGTTCAAAGAATCTACAACCCTTTTTTCTTCTTCAACTTGAACTTTCAAATTGGTTATTGTCTCTTTTGATTGCTTGATTTTTATCTTCAATTATCAACTTTATTTTCTTGCAATATTCAGATCTTCCAAAGCCAAAATAAGTTCTCCTTCAAAGTCTAGTTCACAATCTTCTACATTAATGTCTTCCATATCTTCATGATTTTTAACTTTTAGAGGATTTTTCTAATTTGACTTTTCTTTAGTTCCCATGTGTTCCACTCAAGATCTACCTTAGCTATTAGACTATATCAAGGAACTTGGCTCTAATGCTAATTATTGAACGCATAGAAGTTGGTCAATGCAATATTATGGGGGTCCAAACTAGGCTCTTAAGTGGCACTAAAATTCAAAAAAATAGAGTTAGGAAACTTCACATAAAAATTTGAATAGGTTATTAACATAATTTAAAAAATACCAACAATTATGGAGAGGAGAGGGAGTGGGAAGAGGAGTGGGGGAGGGGGGGGATTTGAAATATGGGGAGGATTTTGGAGAGGAAGGTGATGATTCTGCAGATGCAAATGGTTTACTGTTGGACTGGCTACTAGTGCCATTATGTGGGGTTGTTGAGGAGTGGTGTTGGCTATTGTCTTTGGCCTAGGATACACTGTTGTGGATCTGTTTGCTGCTATCATCCTTCTAGGATGTTGTGGTTTCATGTTGGTTGCTATTTTTTTCTTTCTGGGGAGCTGTGTTTCAGGTTTGGTTACTGCATTTTCCCTGTGGGGTTTTCCCTAGTTCTTCTTTTTTGGGTGTGTGGTTGGGTGTCTATTCACTTCTTCCTTTGGGATTGGCTGTCTCGATGCCTTTGGTGCTAGAACTTTTTGAGGCTCTTGCTTTGGAATTGGGTGTGGTTTTTGGGGTGCCTATAGTACATGTTTGGTTGTGAAGAGATTCTGGCATTTTTTAGACCCTAACTGGCATGGAGGGTCGGATGTTGTTTTTAATGGTTTTTCCTTCTCTCTACTATTTCCACTTGCAATCTCTCCTAGCCTTGTTTGTTCTAGTGCCTCTTTGTTGGAGCTTTTTTTCATTGTGGCTTTGGGGTTGTGCTTTTGTAGGACTTCATCTTTGATGCGGGATGTGGGTTTTGGTTTGACTTTGGTGGATTTATATGTGGAGAGTTTATGGCATGTTTTAGACTGTGAATAGCATGCAGGGTCAGAGGTTATGCTTCATGGTATTGCCTTCTCTCTACTCTCTCTACTTGGGGGCTTTCCTTTCCTTGAACTACTTCTCTCAGGTCCTAGTGGCTTTTATTTGGTGTTGTTTTCTCTGATTCGTCATGAGGCTGCTCAAGTTATTGTTGCTTATCCTTTGGTGCCTCTCTTGTTGTCTAGGATTTTTCTAGAGTTTTCCTTCTTGGATGGGCTTTGTTCTTTGATTTCCTTGGTGTTCTTGGTGTTATTTAGTGTTGTTTCTACTCTAGGTTTGGTTGTGAAGTTGTTGGCTAGTTTTTCTAGCAAGGTTTTTTTGTTGTACTAGTTGTTCTTAGTTCCTAAGGGAGTCTTGGTTGCCATTTTTTTTATGGGTGTTCCTCTTTTGAGGTGGATATTGTGTTGTTTAGTTCATTGGTTTCTCTTCTTTCACAAGACTTTAAGGGTGTTGTTTCCAACCTTGGTTTGGATTTGACATGACTACTTACTTTGTTCATCTTGAAGACCATGATGTTACTAGTTCCCCTAGTTACTATGTTAACTCTTTTTGCTAGAGTTTTGACTTTCTTTTGTGTCCTATAGTTGGGGTATCCTATTGAGGTGGATACCTCTCCTATGGAGGTGGAGACCTCTCCTTGAGGTGGAGATGGGTGTTGTTGGTGTGGTGGTTTGTTCACACTTCTTTTATAAGTTTTCTCCAGTGCAACTTCTATTGAGGAGTCCATTCCTATGGAGGTGGAATGTGGATTGGATGGAGTTCCTCTGTAGTGGAATCTTGGGTTTCCATGGTGACTACTCCTATAGAGGTGGAGAGGGGGTGTTGATGGTCTTTGGTTTTTCTGATCATTTAATGTTTCATGACTTGGCTATTTTAGCTAGTGGCTTGGAGAGTTGGGTGGGTGATGTTTCTATGTGTTATGTTGTTGTCTAGATATTGCATGTTGATGGTTGCCTAGCTATCTCAAACGGTTCCTTCCTAAACGACTGGTTTGTTGTTGCATGGCTATTGTAGGCAATGTCTAAGGGTTCAAGGTCTCTACCAAAACCTATTTGTGAAGGGTTTAAGGTCCCTTGAAAACCTTTGGGTTCAAGATCCCTATAAAAACCTAGTTTTATTGGGTTTTCAATTCCTTTCAAAACCATTTTTTGTAGCTTGGTTTTGCCGCAAATTTGGGTTGTCATGAGCTGGTCCTTTGAAGTGTTGTTGTTTTATTGTTGGTTGTTTATTTATTTTTCTTTTGGTAGAATGATCATCCATGTTTGGGTTTTTGGTCTCATTAAAACCTATTTGTGAATGGTTTTGGGTCCATTCAAAACTTGCTTTTCCCATATAATCAAAACATAATTTGAAAAATATGTGAGAACAAAATTTGTAGAAAATTGAATGTAATTTCTATGGAACTAGTAATTTTTTTGAAACAAGTAAATCTATTTTGTGAAAAATTGAAATTTCAATGAAGTAGTACTATATTTTTCAAGAAAAAATAAAAAGCAGGTGTATGTCTAACTAACAATCTTTAATTTTATTTTTAAACTTTCAATATAAGTAGAGGAAACATGCTTGGATGTGCCACCTTTTTTTGTAATTTTTTGCAAGTAAATAATTAGTTATGAATTCTTTATTAGAATTTTTTAAAAATATTAAAACTTCTTTGTTTGACCACCATAACTTGGTCAAAAATTTATGAAATTCAATTTTTTTCTTTTTATCCTATAGTATGGGAAGCATAGAATGTTCCTCATCATTTAGATTTGAAAAATGTGAAATAGTTTAAGAATTATAGATTTTTTTCAATCATCCTATCAATCAAGACTTTAGTCATAATGCATGTAGAAATTCTAACAATTTTCTACTAAATTCAAAATAAGAAATATCTTATATTGGTGGAAAGCTCAAAATTTTCTCAATAAACCCTTTTTTGTTTCATCAAATTCAAATTCAAAAGGTCATCAGCCACTTTTTGTCATATCGCCACCGTTTGGACCCCCATGATCCTCCACTCAACCAAGCACTAAGAGGGGGATTGAATGAGTACTTAATCAAATTCTTTCTATTTATCAGCAATTAACCAATTAAACTATAACAAGTAGAAAAACACAAAAGAATGCAACCATAACACTAGATTTATGTGGAAAACCCTACAAGGGAAAAACCACTTTGAGAAAGTTGCTTGGATCTTCTAACCAAATCCAACCTCAAAAATAAAACAAGTTTTATAATAGGATTTTATGGTATTTAACCAAAGGAAGTTCACTACTCCCTGCTCAATACAACTCTTACAATTGAGAATCACTACCTCAACATACAATTGAAATATATTAGTACATTTGTTACCTTCAACTCACTACCTTTGGTATAAACATCTTGTAATGTCATAAAACTGCACCCCTTGCAATGTCACATACATTCTTGCATCCACTTTAGTGTCCACTCCCTTAGCATTCATGTAGGCTAATTTTTGCCCTTGCAATAGCCTATTTTCCCTCTCAAGATGCTTAGGACCCCTTTTCAATAGCTACATTCATGTTTCAGCTTTGCATCAAACCTTGTACTTTTCCCATTCTCGTCATTTTGTAGCATGATGTGTCTAGATACTAGTGTGTCACATGGACATTTGTGCACCACGCTAGCATCCCATGATGTTTCACTATTCAAATGGTTGTTTCTGAGAATTCCTTCCACTTGTCACCTCCTTTTATTGGTTGTAACAACACAAGAATCCTTATAATGGCTTGAGAAGTTTATTTTCCCTCCTATCCTTTATTTAAATGTTATCCTTTCACTTCATTTGCTCTCTCTGGAGCTCTCTAGCTTTAGCTCTGGCCTCTTCCTCTTCCCTTTGTCTTGATATCTTGTTTGCATAGCTCCATACAACTTGCTACAACAACACTCTCAAGCTCTTATAGTGCTCTTTGCAACTCCCTTAGCTCTTGTAGCTCTATCTCCCTTATCTTGTGCTTACAAGAATTTTGGGATTTGTCACATCCCCTATTAATTGCATCTCTATCTTATGATATGGGTTCTCCTCCTTGAGCGGGGATTACTTTTACCACTTCATATTTTCTTACTTTTCTCACTCTCTCTATCTATTTGGCTATCCATGGAGGTGGGAACACCAAAATGAGGGTTTACTGAGGAAAACCCCTATACAACCCCAACATTTCCTCTCAATCTTATATATGTAGGTATTGAAGATATTTCCTTGCAAGAGGTTTCATCACTTGGGCGGTTGTAAGAACTTTATTTCTTCTCTTTATCTTTATCATTTATACTTTACTTTACTTCAGTTCCATTACTTTCTATCATTTTCCCTATATTCCAAGAGTTCCTAGCAGTCAAGGTAGAAGTAGACACTTTGTTGTTTTATGTGATAAACTCAATTTTTGGTCCATACGAGATGTCAGTGTGCCTTTGGGACTCCAACATGTTGTGTTGTCATCCATTTGCTGTGCTAAAATCCTTTGGTTGAAAACTTGTTAGTTTTTCTAAAAAAACCTCTACGAGTTTACTCCTTCAGATTCTAGAACTCTCACTATGTTCCTTGAGATATTTTAGGGTAGTTCAACCCTTTGGATTCTCTTGAGAATAAAGAGACTCATGAGTAGTGAATCCCCCTTCTCTATGTTAGAAACCAAGATCTAATTGCAAACCAGAAAAATCACCTTCCAGAAGAGAAAAATGGAAAGAAGAGATTTGCAAAAGATGTGCAAATTGATATATTCAAAGTAAAAAATATTACAAGATATAATTTTCTTTATAAAAAAAACATGCATAAACCTAATCTTATCTTGACCAAAAGATAGCCTAAATAAGATAAAGATAAAACCTATAACTTAGGAATTAAATAATTACCTAAGTAAACTTATGCAAAGTGTAATTAATAATTAATTACACCAACACCCCCATAAGTGCAACTTAGGGAGAAACAAATTATTATGCAAATATGAGTCTTGAAAAAGGCCGTCGGTACTCATGTACAAATGCAAAGAGAAAACCTGGGAAAACCCCCTGAGAGAGATGACTGCTGAAGAAGCTCGGAAGAACTGATGACATTGGAACCCCAAATCCGACAAGCAAGGAAAGATACTTCTATTTGCAAAATACCATATCAAAATCACAAATGCAACAACAGACCCGATGCCAAGGAACACTGGAAACTCACATACTGGATCAACCCTGGAATCTATAAGCAACAGTAGATGAAAGGATGAAAGGACCCATAATGATGACAAATCTGGAAGTTGTGTCTCTCGAATCCAATGCCAAATTGAAACTAAAACTTCCCATAGGACAAGTACCATCAAGATTCTAGAACATTAACCATAAAATCATGGCCTTCAAATGAGAAAGATTTGAACCAATGCGGATCAAGAACCATAAAATCCCAACTAAAGTGTGAACTGAAACAAACCAATGATGTGTCCAGCTAAACAAGAAGGAAGCTAAAAGGAGACAACATGAAACTAGACAAACTCATGCGAGTTGTCACCAATACATATAATGGATGCAAGAACCCCCCTTAATGGAACGTTATATCAGTTCGTTATTACAATACCCAATGATTTTAGAAGGAGAGAATGCAAAACTATAGAAACATAAGCAAAAATGCAAACCTAGTGCATGAAACAAAAAATGAATGCATGCATAAAATAAGGTACACATTTCTATAAATGACCTCAGATTTGCATAGAGGCTGAAACCAGCTTTCCAACGCGCATGAAAATGCGAAAAATGGATAAGTGAGTCAAAAGATATGCTTCCCGAGTGAAAACAAAACATCTGACTTCTGAGGCTAGAAAAAGGCATCAAAAATGAAAAAATATAAAATCACACCTACACCATTGCGATAGAGTTGAAATAACTTTTCGATGATATCTTGTTTGCAAAGGATGTCGTATGCCCAAGATACGCCCATTTCCATGAAAGTGCTCAAAAAAGTCCGATTTGGCCCCTAGAAGCCCTCGGGGCTAAAGTGGCCCACAGAGGTGGTGTGAAGTGGTGGTCATTGGGTGGTGGGTGGGTGGTGGCCTCAATATAGTTGGTGTCGGGAAAAATAACCACATTTTTTTTTTTTTTTTTTTTTTTTTTAATTTTTATATATATTTTTTATAATTTGTGCCTTGAAAATACTTTAGAGTTTTTGCGGCCCTTGGGCAAAATTTGCTTCTCAGGACATGTGTCCAAATGGGACAAACTTATATGAAAATAGGGTTTTGGTATTTGTAAGATCAACGGCAAGGTCCATTTGGGCCCAAAGTGTTCCAAAAATCAAGCGACCCCTAGATCTATCAGAAAAATCACCAAGCTGGAAACCCTCATAGATCTGGCAAACAGTGACGAAAATGAATAAAATAAAATCCATTTTTTACTTTTTCCAGTGCTCTGAATCCAACAGAAAACCCTGATCTAATCCAAGACATTGCATAATGATGCTCAAGGAATGAAACCATTGAGGGACCTCAAACGAACTTTGCACTGTATTCCTCCGAAAAAGCTAAGAAGGGGCTACAAATTGAGGCTTTTATACCATGTTAGAAACCAAGATCTAATTGCAAACCAGAAAAATCACCTTCCATAGAAGAGAAAAATGAAAAAAGCAAAGATTTGCAAAAGATGTGTAAATTGATATATTCGAAGTATAAAATATTACAAGAGATAATTTGCTTTATAAAAGAAAAGATGCATAAACCTAATCTTATCTTAAGCAACAAGATAGCTCAAATAAGATAAGGATAAAACCTATAACTTAGGAATTGAATAATTACCTAAGTAAACTTATGCAAAGTGTAATTAATAATTAATTACACCAACACTCTACACATCTACTTCAATAAGATCTATTGCCTACAACTGACTACCTTCACCAAAATTTCTCATTTACTAGCACATGTATTCTTCTTCAAAGTCTCACATACATTCATTATTGATTTAGCAAAACATCTCTTTGGCACATTTCATTATCAAAAGATATTCTATGAAAAATCTACTCGCACATTGTTTGCTCAAAAAATTCTCAACACACTTAGACCTCTTCTCAAATAATTTGATCTTCTATTATACCATCCACAACCTTCAAAAGGTTTCTCCATGTCCACTATAAACATGTAAAATAATATATACAATAGTTACAACAAGTCAACTTCAAAAAAAAATGCAATAGAAGGAAATTTCATGTGGTCCAAGCTGAAAGATATTCATGACCTAATCTTCATGAAATACATCTTCAAAATTAGTATACACATCTAAACACTTGGTGTAAGAAAATTGGAAAACATCAACTCTAGACCAAGGTTTATCAGAGAGACTAGGAAACTTTATGTGGATTATTCCAACAAGTTGAGATAGCATGTAACAACACTTCTATGGACTCCCTTTGTCATTTTTGATCAATTCATGTTGGTGCAAACACTTCATACTCAAAAATAATGATTATAGATATACTGTTGTATAGGGGAAGGTCACATACCAGCTTATGGAGCAACCAAAGAGCATAATGAGATTCCATCATGCATTACATAGCCTCTATACATAGATTTAATAAAGTACTTGTTGATGTAGATCATTTAAACAATAATAGACCAACCTAATAAGTTGTTAGAACATAGACAACACACTATCATCTATAGAACCACCAGTGATGAAAAAAAACATTTGAAACTTGGATTGAGTAGACATACCATCTTAAAAAATATAACTTCAAAAACTCAAGGTAAAGCAATGTGATGTGGTAAAATGTGGAGACATACAGTTCTTCCTTACCAACCATTTACTAGAACTTAACAAGTGCATACTTTGATAACACCTAAACACTTTGCGATAAAACTTATGTATGGATACTCAAACTATGCATACCTTACAATTATTTAGAGCTACACTTCAAAACACAAGATCATATCTTCATCTACTTAGGAATACGAAGCATCTAACAGAGCTCCCATGAAGCCAATCTTGTGCCTTAGATAATTTGAGACTTTATCAATCAAGGAATTTTGACATCTAACCATGAACTTCAATGATGATAGTATTTTTACATCCAACCATGAACTATCCATCAACATAAGTGCATATGGTATCAATAAAGGTTTACATCAATGACAACATTCTATCCACACATTTTCCAACAATACTATTGTCCTCCTTAGATCACATAGAGAAAAAGACTTTGATTCCTAGTAAAGATTAATTCTAAAATCTATGTATCTTTGAAATTTTATTGTAAATAAGAAAATTTATTAAGGTTAATGTATTGAAACCCAAACTCATAATTTGAATTTATTTCTAATGATTACATCTTTATTTATCTATAACTTAACCAATTTGTATAATTTATTATTAAATTTAATATGGATCTAACAATTTTCTTTTTAACTTTTATGTGGTACCAATATTCACCAAGGTTCTTATTTAGATGATGTCATGGGGCAACAAAGTCATGCATGGATGAAGATAAATCACTTGATGAATTATTATATTATTTTATATATGTTTCCTCACTTTTAATTATGTTATTTATGCGCATATTGAAGGGTGAAAATGGGTCCACTACTTTTTTCTAGTGGTTTCCAAAATATTTGGAGTAGAAGAGTATTAACTCATTTTTCACTAAAATCAAAATGGTGGAAAATGTAATCTGATTTCCAAAATTATTTTTTACATAATATGGAAAAATATCAAATAATTCTACTCATACATGATTTTTTAGCTAAGAGTATCAAATTTACCAAGGAGAATAAGGAAGAGGGATAAAAAAAATTATATCCTCATTGATTGGTCTCTTGCATAGAGTGTTTGCAAGATAGGGACCTATGTTGACCTTTATTTGCATACATATTCTTATAATTACTCTACAAAGAAAATATGAGCCATGAAAACCCTTGACACTAGTGTGTTTAAGACTTGTTATAAGGAACATAAAGAGAAAAAATATAAACTAAGAAAGTTGGTATATAAGAGGAATGAATTAATGAAAATGGATAATGCATGCCTTAATACTAATTGCTCCTTATATTGAATGGATGTCTAACAAGACTTTTCAAATTTTAAGATGTCTAAACATTCAAAGTAATTTCATTCCAAAAAAGTGGATGATAAGATCTTAACTTGATTGGCAGTCGATTCTATATAACCAATATTTAAAAGTGGTGTTTATATAAACCAACACTCTTGTGGGGTCTCTTACACTAGTGAAATGGGAAAATCTATTAAATACAAAGTCAAATATCATGTCATTGATAGAAATATCAAAGGAAAGAAAAAGATTCAACATAACACCCTTTTTAATCTAATAATTTTATGTTGCCACTAGCTTATATGCCTTTGTTTATTTAACCTACACTACTAACTAGACTACTTTGGCCACCTTATATGATGAATTGATAGAAAACATAGAAACACTATTACAAGTGTTGATTGAGAGAGACAATGGAAATAGAAAAACATACTCAATAACAAAATAAAAATGATATGTATTTAATTATATTTTCAAAATATCACATTAGAAGATGCTATTTAATGTTTTAAAATTAGATATATAAATATATTTTATAGTTAGTTTACTTTATTCTATCTAGAAATCTCTAATATACTTTTCTTACTAAGCCTTACTATTATAAATGTTATAATTTAAAAAAATAGTAAAAAAATTAAACATGTATAGTTAAAAAATAACTAACTTTATTTAATTATGTAGCAAAACAAAAAACTCAACTTAGATTTTAACTTCATAGATTTTAGCTCAGCCTTATAAGTGACATAGTACTTCCCTTTGAAGCATTATTGTAACAACACAATTTTTTTTTCTTAAAATATTATAATAATTTCACTTTAATCAAACTAGTATACATATTAGTCTTAATTATGTTTATTTACATATAATAAAATTTATTTTATTTTATTTTGTTGTAATAATTTTAAATTATTATTCTTATTATATATTGTATGAATATGTTAACTAAACTAGTATAGATGTTAGTCTTAAATTATTTTTACTGAAGATTTATTTTATTTTATTTTACCTAATAATTCTTTTATTTACATAGAATAACTCTTAAGTAAATACAATAACTCTAAAGTAAAATAAGGTGAAGAATCTAAATAAATTAAAATACAAAATTCTTAAATAATTCTAAAGAAGAATAAAATAACCAACTTTTACATAGATATATTTAAGATATCTATACAAGAATTATCAAAGACTTATTTTATTTATATTGTTTGCTTTATTTTTATTTGCTTAAGATATTTTATACAATTATTTTATTTACTTAAGAGTTATTTTATTTTAAAAATATTTTATGAAATTAAGAGTGATATATGTTAATTTTGACAAGTTGATAACTCTAGACTTGCATCCTCAATAGTATTTCATTATTTTTATTTTACTAGTACGAGATTTTCCATTTGATGAAATTTAAATTTTATAGTTATAATTAATTATCAAAGTAACTCGTACTAGATTGCATGGTCTATTCATGTGTTTTCAGCACTTGACCTCTCCGCTTTAGATACCATTTGTGAAAATCCCTTTCTAAGACATGTATAACCTTCACTGAGATTTCCTTGACATCTTTACAACAGTAATATACTTTGGTTTCTTCTCATGATAGTAATGTGTTAATTCTTGCTAGTGTCATGGTTTAAGTTGATAAGGTAGTTTCTATAATGATAGTGTGTCCTTTATTAGCTTGCCTCTTTCTTAACTGGTGTCTTTGTCATAAAATAATGCTTTTGCAAGCCTGAACACTTTCTCATAAGTTCTTTGATCATTGAGTGTAGTTAAAAATCAATGGCATTCTATAGTTAGAGATTTGGTGAATCTTGAAGCTTTGGGTTTCAAATTTGGCATTGATATCTTCAATAATGATATTGATCCCTACACATACAAAACAACAAAGAAGAATGCCTTTTCGTAGAGTTGGACTTAAACAATGTGCAACACCATCGTACTTTCACTAGTGATATGTCGCAGTGGTAGCAAGGTCCATCAAAATTTTCATAGTCTTCTTTATGAATGGGAAACACTAACACTATTTTGTTTACCAATCTTGTGAATTAGTTTTAGCTCCCCACAATTAACATTTTAAAATTTATAGGCACATATGGATGATTTGACCATGGTATGCACATTTATTGAGGCTTGTAACCATTGTATCCACTACCTCCACTCATTTCCATATTGTGCTACATATGTTGTTCGGGCAATAATTATGAATAAAATCAATATAGAATCACATTGGATATAAAAACCGCCCATTCTTTATTTGTGTAGTGGCATAAATGAGTAATTAATTTAGATACATGAAAATGCAGGTGGTTGATATCAAACCAAGTCTTATCTTTGCACAAAATAGCCAATTGTTAAAGGTTGTATATTACTGTTTTACCACACAATAGTCTTCTCTTGTTTATTGCAAATACATAATAAATTTTTGTTTTTAAGGCTGAATAATAAATAAAAATATTAGTCAATGAAAATAAGAAATAAATAATTTTAACCAATCAAATAGTCTATTTTAAAACATATGTTCATTCATACGAATTCTTGAAATAATTTTTTTTTCTTTGTTTGTTAACATATACATTTATTAATAACTAATTAAACAATTTATTTATTAGCTGATAGGCTACATATCATGTGAGATTTGAGTGTGAAACACGTCACGCCTGCAAACCATTATTGAGTTGTCAGAAAACAAGTTTCAGACTTCAGCTACCATTTAATGGTAAACCAACTGCTGTTTAATGGTAAAAACCTCCAAAATATCAGGTAAAAGCCTCCAAAATCTCATTCATCACATAAAAGCCAGATAAATATTGATTTGACAACTCGATGGGAACATTCTATTTCCATTTGGGATGTTTTTTGTCAATTTGATGACAACTTTCTTTTTGCATTTACATTGCTTTATGATTTAAATCTGTATGCAATTTTTTTATAATCAAATAATACTTAGTTTCTTTAAAAAAAAATGTAGATTTCTCTAAGTTTATTTCATTCTATTAGTTAGCACTCATTATTAATTGTTTAATCCAACCACATGTAACTAAAAATTGCAAGGTAACCATGCACAAACACATACTCTCTAACATATTAACATACATATAATTTTCTATCGACGTAATCCTTGAACCTCCTTTACATACAAATGCTAGTTTATTTTAAATTGCCCATTACAAACACATGCTTATTTACACGAGTTCATCGGAATAACTCCTTATCTGAAATAACAACGTTTAAAGGAAATACCAACTTAAAAGAGTTTGATTAGGGAAGAAACTCTACGATTATATTGCTTCTAATAGTAATCTAGAGTTGAATTCAAATGAATAGCCGGATGCATTTTGAGTCGAGTTAATTTGCACTCAGTAACCTCCGTGAAATGTGGGCAGACCATGGACGGAACCTACGTTTATATTGCACACCCAAATCCAAGTTGTATTAGTCTGCGGTACGACGAGAAATATTAAATAGAGAAAACGACTGTTCAAAGTTGGACCAGGACCGAATTGTATCTACCTGGAAGTAGAAGTAGTAATTTGAATATGACTCTTATTTTTGACTTGACAAATCCGACTTTCACAGACATCTAACCCTAATCCCCTCTGAACATTTTAAACGTATTTGATGGACTAAATATACAATTCTCAGGAATTGGATCCATTATTCAAAAAGTTTCCACCACCGTATTCAACTTTGAAACTAATTACAGCGAGCAAACATGAGAAAATGCATCTTTTGAAGAGCGTACATTTCGGTATAATGCTCATTCTTATCCTAATTACACGAGGGCAATGTCCTATCATAGATTAACCAGTATTACATGTCACTATACCATTGGGAAACAGATTATAGAACAGATGTGACCTACAAGTACGTTAAGCGCAGGTCTTCCCGCTGTATGATAGAGTAATATACAGTAACGGAGAAGGTTCTGAAAATTTTACATACCCTTAATACTTTATTTATAAGGGAGGTGTGTATATTCGTTCTCTAATAGTAGAGGTCAAAAATTATAAATGATCAATAATTAAATGTTATATGTCTTTTCTGATTATTCAAGGCCGTATTTTCCTACAGCTCACCTGTCAGTCTGCAACATTATAATTCTTCGTCACGTTCTCATTCATTTCCTTCCTCTCCGAGGGGACGACACCTGTTAAGATGTTTTTAGGGTAAGTTCTTCGAAATTTTCATTGAGCCCAGTGCCCATGGAGGAGTGCCCACACGGTTTTGACTTATTAAATGAGTTTAGTATTTAAGGGAGGTTCGTGTTATACGTTTCCATAGAACTTAAAAGAGTTTGAGCTTTCTTGCAGCGAAAGATAACGATTGCAAGTGAGAAAGATAACTAAGTATTTAAAAGAGAGCTTTGTCTTAGAAATCTCAATATAGCTTGTGGGTTTCAGTTTTCTTTCAGTTAAAATGAAGATGATCATGTGTGAAGAAAACTGCTTGAGTGCAAGTTTCGATAATGTTATTGATGGTGAAATAAGTCTCTCTAAGATGGCAACTTGTAGTTTACATGGGGAAGATTCACCTTACTTTGCTGGGTGGGAGGAGTATCGAAATAATCCATATGATGAAGAGACCAATCCTTCTGGGGTTATCCAGATGGGCCTTGCAGAGAATACGGTACTGCAAACAGCCCAAAATCATGTTTTGTTTATATATTAGGCACTGAAAAGTTTCCTACTATCATAGTTAAGTTTTTTAAGCTGGAAGTTCGCTTTTCGGTTTCAAGATGCAGTTTTATCACGTGTTTGCATGCAAAGTATTTCCATCTTAAGTTAGAATCTTGACAGACTTTGGAGTTTGATTGGTTCATTTGGGATAGTCTAATATATTACTTGTCGGAGGCTTCTTGAGGAAGACTCAGGCTGATGCTAAAAATTAGACAAAAGGATGTACTCATATTGATGCTAAAAAATAGAAAAAATGATGTTCTTGCAATAATAGTCGTTTAGGGGTCTGAATATTTACTACTTATTCTTCGTTGCAGCTCTCATTTGATCTGATGGAAAAGTGGTTGATAAAGCACCCAGAGGCAACAATTACTTCCGAACAGAGTTTGGGGTTATTTAAGGACTTGGCACTTTATCAGGATTATCATGGATTACCAGATTATAGAAAGGTAACAATGAATTTCAAAGTTTGGGTGGGTTGTATTGTTTTTTATTTGAAGTTTTAATGGGTTGACTTATACTCTAAATGTTTGTAAACCGTACCAACATCAGGAGGCCATAGGAAGTTTGCGTCATATTTTACTTCAGTGGAATTTATCTAATGAGTTTTGTGCATTATCATTGCAGGCTATGGCAAGTTTCATGGAGGCACTGAGAGGAAACAAAGTGAAATTTGATCCTGACAGAATTGTTAATGCTGCTGGATCAACTGCAGCTAACGAGGTGCTAATGTTCTGCCTTGCTGATCCGGGAGATGTCTTCTTAGTACCATCACCTTATTACCCAGCGTAAGTTAGGCTTTAAAGATATGAGGATAACTCTATGTTGGTTTTTTAGTTTTTCCATGATGGTGCATAGGTTGCAAACAATTTATTTCTAAACTTGTTCTTTTTTACTGTAGTTTTGGTAGAGATCTGAGGTGGCGCACAGGAGTAGAGATTGAGCCAATCTATTGTGAGAGTTCAAGCAACTTTCAAATCACAAAATCTGAAGTAGAATCAGCATTCAAGAGAGCCCAAGATCTAAAGAAGAAGGTGAAAGGAATTCTCATAACAAATCCATGCAACCCACTGGGCACAATATCAAGCGCCGCCACATTGAAGATGCTGTTTGCTTTTGCCAATGAAAAGCAAATACACCTTGTTTGTGATGAGATTTACTCAGGCTCTGTCTTTGCTTCTCCAGAGTATCACAGTATTGCAGAGATTGTGGCTGAAGAAAATTGTACCCCAGATAATGTGCACATTGTGTACAGTTTATCAAAGGACATGGGTCTTCCAGGCTTCAGAGTTGGGACCATTTATTCTTACAACGATATAGTAGTCCAGACGGCTAGAAGAATGTCAAGTTTCACGATGATTTCAACTCAGACTCAGCATTTATTGTCCACTATGCTTTCAGATCCAGAATTCGTTAATTATTATATAGCTGAGAATAAGAAGAGATTACGAGAAAGGCATAGCTTGATTGTTTCAGGGTTTGAGAGAGCTGGCATTAAATACTTAGAAGGGAATGCAGGCCTGTTCTGTTGGGTAAATATGGATCATCTACTTCCATCAAATGACGTAGAGGGGGAGTTGAAACTATGGAAGGATATTCTATACGAGGCCAAATTGAATATTTCTCCCGGATCTTCATTCGAGTGCATGGAGCCTGGCTGGTTTAGAGTGTGCTTTGCTGAAATGAATATACACACCGTTCAAGTTGCATTGGAGAGACTTCAGAGATTTACGGAGAAATACAAAGCCATGCATTAACCTTGCATAATTGCATATTTTCATCAAGGATGTTCAATCTTTCTCATAATCCTATTCCTCCACAAAATATGGAAAATGGAAGTTCCATTGTAGAGAATTAAGAGATTTTCCAAAGTCACACAAGGCTACACCCATTAGCCCCTAGATTAATTGCATAGTTTATCCTAAGGCCATACTTCCACTTCGCAAACAAATTCTGAAATTATTTATAAATATTTAATTTGTTATATGTTCTGATAGTCTACCAATATAGCTGAAACAAGCTAATCGTTTCGGCTAATCTGTCATTAAATATTGTATTATTATTGAAATAAATTATAAGTTGTGTTTCACAAATGCCATGCAAGTCACAACAATGGGAGTGCTGTCATAATTTGTTAATTGTTCCGCAGAATTGTATTGAATCGACTTTAAATTATGTTCACCTACTCATATTTTCACTTGTGAATTTCGACTGAATTTATATTAACACTTGGTCATGTCTAAACCAAACATAGATGTAAAATCTTGTTTTCTTGGGCTTTAAGTTTTTATCTATTTTATGGGTGGAATGTTTGAATCCGTTGGTCTTTTAACCGTCTCTGATTTCTTTAGATTGTTAGTTTTTCTAAGCTTAAACTAGAATGAGTAATTGTGTCAAACCGACAATATAAGACTTATAGAATGTTGAATCAAATGGGAAGTTGCGGAGCAAAATACTGAAATGTTTTGATGTATGATGACAGCGAGAGAGAAAGAAAATTTATAATCCAACTGTCATCAACTCCACTAAAAACAGGTATAACTTATGCAAGTCAATCCCCACGCTGACTTCGAATTGCCTGATTCTGGCGACTAAATTAATGCATTGACAATTGGCTTCACCTACCCGAATCCAATGCATTCTTGTCTTTTAGTGTGACATCCAATACAAAGAAGTGTGGTAGCAGCACCCAAATCTTAACCTAAAATGTCATCATTCCACATATCGGACGTGCAACGTTACAAGCGTGCCATGCAAGAATAAAGTAGGCAAAGGCAACGATGTTTCAGTGCCATTTGTTCTTCCATAATATCCCTGTTTTTCCCATGTCACGTATTTATCTTGTCAAATTCCAATGGTCAAAGGGTTGATGTCAAAGGAAACGCTATATTGCCTTCCACGTTTAATGCTTGACTTCTTTTAATACATCTCTCAAGGGAATCGGCAAAGGCAACGCCCACCGTCGATGCACATTTGACCGTATTTAAATTTTTTAATCAATTAATAAATACGGTCAACTCTACATTTAGAGTGACGATAGATTATAGGAATCAATAATGGACAATTTTTATATCATTTAAGTAGGTTTTCAACTTAATCACTCAATTTATTGTACCTTCTTAAAATAAAATATATATTTTTTATAATTAATATTAAATTTTTAAAAAAAAAAAATTTAAAGGAATTGTGGTCTCTCTTAAAAATAATTTATTCTGTCTATTCTAAAATTATCTTTAAATAAATTTTCTAAGAACAAAACACATAAAGGGAGAGAGGTTGAGAGAGGGAGTCAAGTAGGGAGATAGAAAGGATGAGAGAGGGAGCAATGATCCTAAAAATGAAGAATACCTCATCATGAAAACTTAATATCAATACATACATCCATCTTGCCACATCAAAATTTAATCAACTAATGTATGGTACAAACCCGAAGGAGTATGATTACCTTCAAACCACAATCCTTCAGATTATTCATTATACAATGAGAAAGATTATACTATAAACAACCTAGGATTCTTAGATCATCATGAATGAGGACAATGTTCTTGATAAGATGATCACACAAACTCATCATCAAGAGACACCAATAATCAATCCCATTCTAATCCAATCAAAGGCACCACAAAATATAAACAATTCAATAAATCAACCAAACTCACTCCATAGTATATATTAGGAAAAATATTCATCTAAACCATGTCACCCAATCAATCCTCTACATGACCTAGCCAAAGTGACCAACCAATACCTAGACTAGGATATAACTCATTGGACAAGATGGAAGACTAAAATATTTGAGAATTTATTAAATCTGTCCAATCAAAAGATCTCCATTCTACTTGTATAATTATTTATTTATTTAAAATTAATAATCTATAGAAAATATGGAAAATATTGATAAAAAATGTATTAACTAAAATTCCATATAGGAATACAGTGTTATATGTCAGTGCAGAGGAGGGGGACTAGTTACTCTAGGACTCTAGGTCATGGGAGAGTCCTAAGCAACACGTTGCCCTGATCTACCTCAAGCTTTGTTAATTAATTTAGAAAAATTAAGTTGTTAAGGCTGAAAAGGAAGAGCAATTAGGATGCTACTGTTCTTTTGCCAACCCAATTTTTTTAGGAGGTCATATGAGTTAATTTTCAGAGTTTGATTTGCTACCCAAATAGCTCACTGCTTGAGGACGACAGTGCAGGATACAAACTCCAACACGATGTGTTGGTGTCTTAGTGGTGTGTTGGTATCCGTACAGACAAAGAGTCTAAGAAACAAACTTAAAACACCAGAAATCAAACTAACAACTTGATTAGTAAAGTTTTATGCTATGGTAGAATGTAGAAAAATTACATAAATGAAGTATAACAAGAAGAATACTTTAACTAAACTATGATCGAACAGACAAAGGAAGTGAGAAAGTGGTACCAAAATCCTTGCAATTTGATTCTTTGAACTACTCCAACTGAGAAGCACCTACACACACAAGACTAAGGAAAATGTTGGGGTCATTTTTAGAGGACTGCCTCAATCAATCCCCTACTATAGTTTTTCCACCTCCATGGACAACCAGGTAGCAACGAGTGCAGAAAATGATAAAGAAATGCATGGAAATGGAAATACCAAGCAATAACACAGACAATATTATGCTACTACGTAAACACATTGATGCAAGAGCAAGTGACAATATATGATATTACCTTCATAACTATGTGCTCTCAAGGCATGTAGAGGAAGGAGTGAGCTTGCAAGTTCTCAAACAATAATGCAGTCTCAACGAATGGAGTGGAGGAGCTAAGATCTAAATTAGTAGCTTGCAACTACAATGAAGACCTGGTGAAGCTTGATAGTGTATAGATGATCACTAAAGCATCAAGAATTCATTTGAGAAGCAAGAGAGAGTGAAGAATTTGGCCGATAGATTGAAGAATTAAGCAATTTGAATTAAATGGAGGTTAAAGGGATGTTTGGCATCGATCAAGGGAGCTAGAGACGTTACACTTTGTTGCCAATGGAGAAATGTAATGCCTTTGCAAATTACAAAGGCAAGAATCCTATAAAGACAGCAGTGTGACCCATGGATGCTCACATGGCACCCGCGCATCCCTAACAAAATTCCTCCACCGACATGCAAATGAGTTGTCAAGTGGATAGGGTAAGGTGATAGATGTGGAAATTGCATCATCGTGTTTTGTTTTCTAAGGTAAGGGTGATGTAAATGGGGAATTTTCCTAGGGGTGAAAATTCACTCCATTACAATTAGCAAAAGTATAATATAATTATAAGAAATCCATATGTGTGTACAAAACATCTATATAGACATATAATTCCACATATTTGTAATATAAAAAATATATGCATGAAATTTCTATATAGGCATACAACAAAGTCATTATGTAATCAGTTCCCTCAAGGGGAAGGGAAGAGTAATGAGCCTTTAGCTATCGAGTGGATGAAGAGGCAAGTAATGATGGTTTCTTGTGAAATGATTAACTTGACCTCCTTTCATATTTTTTTGGAGCTCCACCTAATACAATAAAAATTAAAAATATTAATATATAAAAATTAAATTACAGAAAGAGACACAAGGGAATAAATACTTACCACCAACTAATAATCCCTCTAAAGAATCATTTCCTCTTTTCATCCATCAAACTATAGATGAATATAATTCAAATTTGTACTAATAGATGCGAGATAAAACAATAAATAGATTATGAAATTTATTTACCTAGCTCACACTATTTTCAAATGCATGAAAAATAAAATTACTATGATAACACCTTCCTACACTATCCTTTGAACAATAAAAGGAGTATGAATTGATTTCATCAACTGAAAATGAAACAATGTTATTAAACCACCAGAATCTAACTATCATCATTTTACAAACATAAAAATAGTCAAGCTTATGGGTATGTGCAGGATCATGATGGTCCAAAAAGTGGCAATATGATGGGTATGTGGCTGACAACTTTTTTTTTACCCAAAATTGATGAAACGAAAAGGGTTTTTAAAGGATATTCTCAACTTTCCACCAATATAAATTATGCTTTAGTTTGAATTTAATAAGTAATTATTATTCATTTTCTATTCAAATTATGACTAAAGTTTTTATTTATGGATTGATTGAAAAAAATCTATAGCTTTCAAATGGTATCACATTTTTTGAATCCAAAACATGTGTCACATTCTATGCTTCACATACTATAGGATTAAAAAATGAAAAATTGAATTTCATGAAGTTTTGACCAAGTTAAGGTGGTCAGACATATGAGTTTTCTATATTTTTAAAAGTTGTAATAAAAAATCATAATTAATTATTTACTTGGAAAAAAATTATAAAAAATATGCATCACATCTAGACATGAGTCCTCTAATTATATCTAAAATCTTATAAAAAAATATTATCATTTTATTGTGGTTAGGGTGGTCAGACAAACACCTACTTCTTATTTTTACCTTGAAATTTAAGTACTACTCTATTGAAATTTCAAATTTTCACCAAATAGTTTTTTTTTGTTTTAAAAAAACATAGTAGTTTAGAAACTACATTCAATTTTCTACAAATTCTATTATTGCATATTTTTTAAATAATATTGATAACTTATTCAAATTTTTATGTCAAGTTGCCTAACTCCGATTTTTCTGATTTGTTTGTGGCCACTTAAGGGCCTATTTTTTCCATGATGATCCTACACATACCCTTATCTTAGTGAAAGATGTATAACCACTCCCATTGATAGTTCCTAATGCCAAAGGCTAAAAATCCATATGTTAACCATCCTATGTCAATTTTAATATCACCATTAATATAAGATAAAAATATCTACATGTATTATATTTACTAGTTATTTAATAATTACATACCTATGGACTTGATAAGGAAATGCAATCATGAGTTGAAGGACTAGTAGACACAGGGTGAACACTCTTGAATTTGATGATAGTCCTATTCTTGATATGTGCTTCATGACATCCTTAATAGTTCCCTAGGTTGAATGGGAGATTTCATAGGAATTAAAACATAATGATAGCATTTCCAAGGAGTTGACAATCAACAATGTAAGATTTGGCAAGGCTTATAGAATGATAGTCTTAGGGGATCAATATATGAAGAAAATGACTTCCTTCTACACTAATAGTGATCCTTCACCATTGAGATGTAATCATATCACTCTTATGTGATGTTTCTTTTTGAAAAATATGGAAACACTTTATCTATGAGAGTCCTACAAATTCCAATCACTGGGTTTACATGAGGTATGACTGCCATAACAACAAAAAATCTTGAAACTCTCCTTTATAAACTACATTTTATCATGGAAATCATTAAAATATTTCATTTTATTTGATTTAAAAAAGGAAAAAACTATAAATATCTAGATATTTGGAGGATAAAATAACATTTAATGATAATTCAATATTTTTTAACTATCCCAACATATAATCATGCCTTGGATGTCCAATGAAACATGTGGGATCATTAAGGGGATGCATTTCACATTAATTTAAATTTTTTATAAGTTTTATATATAAAAAAAAATCCCTTTTTATATCCCTTTCATATAACTTTAAATTTTGGCATCCAAAGTAATTTCAATGATTCTCAAAAGGCATCAAAAGTAGTTTTGAAGGCTATAATAGTATATTTAGGATTTATTTGAGATTTGAGAGGGGATTGAGGCTCTTTAAGGATTAGTGAAGGGTTTTAGGATCTTTTAAGATAGCTTCAAGGCTTGTGATATATATTTTTTCATTTATCTATGAGATTCCTTTTCTCTATCATATCATGATTTGTCTATAATAATTAATTTTTTATTTGGTTGTGGTTTGATGATTTATCATATCATGAATCAACTAATATTCATGTATTATTCATGATATATAAATAATTCACCATCATTCCAAGGAAACAACCAAAGACTCTAATATTAAATGAGGGGGTATGTGCAGGATCATGATGGGCCAAAAAGTGGCAATATGATGGGTATTTGTAGGTTATGTGGTTGATGACTTTTTTTTACTCTTGAAAAATTGATGAAATAAAAAGGGTTTTTAAAGGAGATTCTCAGCTTTCCACCAATATTAATTATGCTTTACTTTGAATTTAATAAATAATTATTATTCATTTTCTATTTGAATTACGACTAAAGTCCTAATTGATAGGCTAATTGAAAAACATCTATAACTTTCAAACGGTATCACATTTTTGGAATCTAAAACATGCATCACATTTTGTGCTTCGCATACTATAGGATTAAAAAATGAAAAATTGAATTTCATGAAGTTTTTACCAAATTAAGGTGGTCAGACATATGAGTTTTTATATTTTTTTAAAGTTGTAATAAAAAATTCATAATTAATTATTTACTTGGAAAAAAATTACAAAAAAATATGCATCATATCCATACATGAGTCCTCTACTTATTTCTAAAATCTTATAAAAAATCTTATCATTTTATTGTGGTTAGGGTGGTTAGATAAACACCTACTTCTTATTTTTTCCTTGAAATTTAAGTACTACTGCATTGAAATTTCAAATTTTTACCAAATATATATATATATTTTAAATAAACCTAGTAGTTTAGAAACTACATTCAATTTGCTAGAGATTCTATTCTTACATATTTTTGAAATAACATAGATAACTTATTCAAATTTTTATGTCAAGTTTCCTAACTTTTATTTTTCTGAATTTTTTGCCACTTAAGGGCCTATTTTTTCCATGATGATCCTGCACATACCTGAGGGTGAAGTCAAAAATGTGAAGAAAAGAGAAGGAATGAGGCTACTTCTTGAAAGTAAAAAAATTGAACACCATAGAAGAAGAAACATCATTGTTTCTAATGAATATGAACACGAAGCATCCACTCAAATAATGAGAGGTGAGACTTTGAAGAGACAAATGAAATAAATGCAAACTATTCATGCAATAAGGAAATTAAATTCCAAAGTTGAAGTTATATTATCTTTCCCATCTCAAGTTAAAGGTACACCATATTTTCAATATCAAGTTGAATATATGTCATCTTTCCCTTCTCAAGTTGAATGCAATTCATCTTTCTCATCTAAACTTGAAGGAACACCATCTTTCCCATCTCAAGATGATATTGAATAAATTCCAAATTTATTGAGTAAAGTTTACCATTGAGAACACCTCCTGTGATTTTGCATAGAAAACCTAACTTTTTAATTTATATTGATGGGATATTTTAAAACTTATGGTTGATAAGATTCCCAAATATGCTTGGAAAATATATGTGAACAAAATATGGAGGTTTTTTTTTTTTAATTAAATGAAACTAGAAGATGTCAATTATTTGTTGAAATGATGATTTAAATCTTAAATTTAGATCCATAATGGAAATTTTTGGCCTAAGAATATTGGATACTTCAAGTGAGAAATTTATTATTGAAATTATAATAAATTCGTATGAAAGTGTGGGTTCCACCTTCATACACCAAATATAGTAATGTCACACAACATGCAATTACACCAATTATAGTAAGTAATCAAACAAAGAAAAATCACCTAATAAGAAAAATAAGCCAAGATCTAAAAATAAGTAGAAGAAAACTAATGAGAGTCATTGGTAGTTGTGAAAGAGTTGAGGAACCAAGTAGAAATGAATTATTGGAATTATTTGGTAGAATCCCAATGTAAGGATAAAATTATGGTTCAAGCCTTGAAGTACATAAGTGAAGAATTTTAGAAAATTAACACAATATTATCACATAATCAAATAGATGTTGTAAAAATGAGAATTGTTTTTCAAAATTTTGAGCCACATTCAATCACTTTTTGAATATGACTCAAAAAAAAAAATTCTCTAAATTTGTAGCTCAGATGTATCCTCAAATAAAAATTAATAAAAGATATTTTGAAATTGAAAATCCTTTTAATGTAAAAATTAATCACACACATAATTATTTTTTATATCTAAGTGCATATTGATTTTTTTAATCATTATGATGTTTATAGGTATATATATGTAGGTTTACATAATAATGAGGTTTTCTAGGTGTGTTTGATAGAGGCTTCACCTAGGTCTTTAAGAGATTTCATTTTGAGAATTTTATGTGAAATACTAGATTGCCAATTATTCTACAAGAAATCATAATTTTATGGAACATGTGATAATAGTGGTGGCTTACAACATTTGATAAATTGTGTACATATAGATAAAACACATACAATTGGAAACAAAAAAGTAATTTTTAGAAAATATAAGTCAAAGGAATATAATCTAAAAGATGGTAAAGAAGAAAAAAGGTGTGAATTGGTGAGTGAAAATATAGTATTCTAGTAGTTTATATCTATTTTTTGATAGAATATTGTTTATGAGTATGAAAGACATACCCATAGAGATCGATGGTTGGACATACAATTTAAGTTTTGCAAGGATACATTTTCACTTGGTATCATCATTTTAGTTTTATACTTTGTTGAGAACTATACACTACAACCACATAATGAGGTTCAATCACAATATTATAATTCCAATTAGGTTACTATATTTTTTCATGTATTTTTCATTCATAAACTTGATAGTACAAATAAATACATGAAGATCTTGAGGAAGTATCATTTTTATATTAGTGATGATCACACACATTCTATAAATTTTGTGCAAGGTTTCTTTCAAATATTCTATTGTGAATTGGGACTAATGCATTTTTTTGGGAAAATCACTACCAGAGAGGGTAGTATTATTTCACTTCTTCAAACAAATAAATACATGATAGCACAAAGTTTCATCTCCATCTAGGAGAATAAGTGTATGAGTTTATCATACTAACACCTAATTTAGTCATCCTATTACTAAGACTCAAATAAAACATTCCAAGTTCTATTAAATAGTCCAAAACCCTTTGCAAATCTTTGAAGAAGATGGCCTCTATAAACTTTTCCACTACATTACTCACTTCCATGTTCTTTCTTACATGTTCAGTGTTGAACACATCACATACTAAACCATGAGTTTGGATATCATCTTCCTCTTAGCTATGTGCAATATGTTAGATAGGAAGGTACCCATCACTAACACTCCCCAAGCTATATTTCTAAAACCATACTTCTTACCTAAATTTAAAGAGAACAAGGCTTCAAGACACTTCTTGTGTGCACCAAAAAAATTGTAGGGGCACCTTATCTCCTGATACACAAATCTACCTCTTTTGGTCTACTCGACATACTCTTACACCATAGAATCATGGCTCTGTGCAAAAAAATATTTCCTACAAACCCCTTCTACAACCTTCCTATAGGGAAAAACTATAGACTACAAATGGGGTAGGCTTATCTCTCACAATCTTATTGAATAGTTCTACAAGTCCAATTGGTATGATTTTTCCTCAGTTTATTCTTATGTGTGTCAATCCGGGGAACGTAAACTAATGAAAGGTATCAAGGATGTTTTCCTAAGGTCTGAAGACAATAAGTTGAGAAATATGAGATGCACTCTATGAGAAACAAATGTTCAACTTTCACACTTACTAGAAATTGTTCTAACTTTCACTTTTAAACATCTTATGATCTAAATAAGAATATTCCTTAAATTAGATAACACAACCAAACTCAAATTAAACACAAAACACAAATATTCTTTAATTAGTTAGATTCAACAAGAAGTTGTAGTGTGATAGGAAGTTTGAGGATAGAATACAAAGTAGTTTCTAGAAACAGTAAATATGCCCGAACAACAAGAAAACTGCTGAAGAAAATGAAATTATTATACTTCAATTAATAATTACATCTAATAGTTCTAAGTTGATCATACTAATTGCAATTATTGAACCATTACATAAACCAAATATTAAAAATTTCCATGCATAAAAGGAAATCAAGTCATAAATACTCCATACTATAAAATGTATTCAACATAAATTATATCATACTGAATGTAAATTCTAACTAATCAAAATCGAAGCAACCTCACCAAGTATCTCGAGAGGGGGCCCTTCCTTTGGTCCACAAGGCAAGTGAAAAGAAGCTGATTACACTAACTCAACATCACAAACATCCAATTCTATTCATCCAAATTGTAGCAAGAGCAAAATATGTTTATGTTCTCTATTTTCTCTCTATCTATCCTCTATAGTCTAAATCATACCATATATATAGATTTGATCAACACATTGAATACTATAAGCTATGATTAAATTAAGTCATGGTTTGTTATGGCCAATGGCCAACAAATCGGATATCAATAGTCTTTGGTTTGGCCGTAGGCCACAAACCTCAAAACAACATTAAAATAGTTTTGAAATGTAATGTTAAAATATAAGCGAGTAGTTTCACAACACATTTGACTCATCCCTTTCCATTCCTCATGTTGTATTCCCTTCAAGGATTATCTTCCACATGGTCGATTCTTTCAACCTGATCAGTTCCTGTAGCAAACCAATCAAATTATGTCATTATCTCAACAATTTGGCATTTTGGAAGCATTCATTCATCCTTTAAAAACAAATTAAATATTCTTTATTTTCATAATAATTAATGGAAAAATGACTTGGGAAAGAGGGTAAAATGGTAATGGAATGAAACACAAAGGGCATAGGAATTATACATGTTTTACACTCATTATTTCCCCCCTACTTAAGGAATTTGCATGTCCTCATGCAAACAATTAGTACAAACTAGGGTTTTCAAAAAAAAGTGAATGAGTTGTGCTAGTGGTTGTTTCAACCATGATGACCCTTGGTTCCTTAGGATACCCCATTATCTAACATAGTCTTGCTTTTACTCTATCAATTTCTTCCTTTTGTTGCATGTTCAATGTAGCAAGCTCCTGTAGTTATGTCTTTAATTGTTGGTTCTCCATTTGAAGTTGTGTAATTAGTTGACATAACTTCCCAAAGGGAATAAGTAGCTCTTTGCATGTATGTCTTTTAGGTTTTTAGTAGTAAAAACAATAAGAGACTTTGAAGTTTCTTTAAAAGGAAAAAGGGTTTTTAAAAGAGATTCTCAGCTTTCTACCAATATAAATTATTTTTTACCTTGAATTTAATAAATAATTATTATTCATTTTCTATTTAAATTACGACTAAAGTCCAGATTAATAGGCTAATTGAAAAACATCTATAGCTTTCAAAAGGTATCACATTTTTTGAATCTAAAACATGCATCACATTCTATGCTTCACATACTATAGGATTAAAAAAGGAAAATTCAATTTCATGAAGTTTTGACCAAGTTAAGGTGGTTAGACATACGAAGTTTTTATATTTTTTAAAAATTGTAATAAAAAAATCATAATTAATTATTTTACTTAGAAAAAATTACAAAAAATATGCATCACATCAGGACATCAATCCTCTACTTATATCTAAAATCTTATAAAAAAATATAATCATTTTATTGTGGTTAGGGTGGTCAGACAGACACCTACTTCTTATTTTTTCCCTAAAATTTAAGTACTACTGCATTGAAATTTCAAATTTTCCCCAAATATATTTTTATTTATTAAAAATAAACCTAGTAGTTTAGAAACTATATTCAATTTGCTACAGATTCTATTCTTACATATTTTTGAAATAATATAGATAAGTTATTCAAATTTTTACGTCAAGTTGCCTAATTCTGATTTTTTTGAATTTTTTGCCACTTAAGGGCCTATTTTTTCCATGATGATCCTGCACATACCCAGAACCAATAGTCTCCTTTTTTAACTATCGTGGAGGAGGATATTCTCCAATGTAAATTTTTTTTAGGGTTATGTTCTTGCTCACAAGGTTCTTTACCCTTTTCATTAGATTCCTCCCCTACAGTGTGCTCTTCATAACCCGCATTCTCATTTAGGGTTTCTTCATATACCCTATCTTCATGTGTAGAAAAAGGCTCCTCATATATTTCCCCCATTTTTCTCAAGAGGGTTTCATCCCTAAATACATCCTAGTTATCTATCTCATGTTTGTCTCCAGTTTCCTTCCTTGTAGTTGTTGTTTCTTGACCTAGTATCTCCTCATCCACTTGGTTAGCGTCTTCCAATTCCTCCAGGACAAGACTTTTCCTTTGTTCTTGCTCAACTATCTACCTCTTTTTATGCCGCTTTTGACTCTGGATTTATCTATCTATCTTTCCCTTTCATTGTTTGGGGTTCGTGAAAACTATTTCCACATCAGTCATATAATTGACCACTTCTACAAGTTTATCCAACTTAGTGGAAGAAGGAGTTTTATGTTTCTTTGGCTTATTTGGGGGTGTTCCTTTACCCTTTTATAGTGTCATGTCAATCACTCTGGAGCTGGCCCTCTCTTTCTAAGGAGACTCATCTAGGGTTTCCCTTGTTTTATTTTTTCTTAGAGGATTCCCTTGCTAGGGTTTCCTCCAATACACTCTTTTTCAAATTCCCTGTAGTTTCATCATTTCCCCTATTAGGGTCAAAGAAAGCATCCCATTCTAGCGAAGGTTTAGTAGAACGAAGTTGATACATCATGATTAATTTAATCAGACTCATGGTGAGCCAATGAATTTTCATGGCCCTTATAGCACTGACTACATGATCACTTCGAAGAACAATGCAACTAAAAAGGAACATTAACTAGAAGATTATTATGCAAGTGCAACATAAGCCTAAAATGGTGAGCATGGAAATACATGTACCTCCCTTTGTAGATAACATACTAGATTAAAAAAATAGCAACTTCATCCCACAGTGATGGAAGGGACTTACATTCGGTTCCTTGGCCCTGCACCATCTTGGAAGATTCCCCCCTTTGTAGAAATTGTTTCCTACAAAGCTTGAGGTCCGTGACGTGGGGGGAGGATTTAGGAAAGAAGGAGTCACCTATTTGTGGAAGGCCAATGACTATGGAAATTTTTTGCATGGTTATCAAAAATTGTAACCCCTTCAAAGTAACATTGTTCTTATGAAATCCTTCAACAAATTCCATAGCAACCTTGTCATCAAAACCACATAGCTTCTTGAAATATGTTGTCTAAGCAACTTGCTTAAATATTTTGTATGCTTCTTCACTGGCTAAGAGCTTCTTCATTTTTGTGGGTTCTCATTTGCTTTCATCTCCTCCCATGATTTCAAAGTGTGGCAAGAACTTCTTTTCCAACTTACACTGTGGCTACAGGGATGAAGAAAAGTATAAAAATGGAGATTTTGAATAGGTAGTTTACGGGTAGTAACTAGTAATGTGACCAAGTGGGTTGGCTAATGCCAGGTAATAATGGTGAATATTGTGGAATTAATATCGGATAAAAATTGGATAGTGAAAATAATGATGAATAGTATGGGAATTAACCCCACAATCTCCCCCTAGCTTAAAGATGACCATCCCAGGCATGCCAAATAATTATTAGAAAAATAAATAAAATTTAATAAGCATTTAAAAGAAAGAAAGAGTAGGGTATGTGCAGGATCATGATGGGCTAAAAAGTGGCGATATGATGGGTATGTGTAGGGCATGTGGTTGACGACTTTTTTTACCAAAAATTGATTAAACAAAAGGTTTTAAAGGAGATTCTCAGCTTTTCCACCAATATAAATTATGCTTTAATTTGAATTTAATAAGTAATTATTATTCATCTTCTATTTGAATTATGACTAAAGTCTTGATTGATAGGTTGATTGAAAACATCTATAGCTTTCAAAGCGATATCACATTTTTTGAATCCAAAACATGTGTCACATTCTATGTTTAAGCATACTATAGGATAAAAAAAAATTGAATTTCATGAAGTTTGGACCAAGTTAAGGTGGTCGAATACGAGTTTTATATTTTTAAAAGTTGTAATAAAAATTCATAATTAATTATTTACTTGGAAAAAAATTACAAAAAATATGCATCACAATGGGACATGAGTCCTCTACTTATATCTAAAATATTATAAAAAATATTATCATTTTATTGTGGTTAGGGTGGTCAAGCAGACACCTACTTCTTATTTTTTCCCTGAAATTTAAGTATTACTGCATCGAAATTTCAAATTTTCACCAAACAGATTTAAAAAAAAAAGCCTAGTAGTTTAGAAACGACATTCAATTTGCTACAGATTATATTCTTACATATTTTTTAAATAATATAGATAACTTATTCATTTTTTTACGTCAAGTTGCCTAACTCTATTTTTTCTAAATTTTTTGCCACTTAAGGGCCTATTTTTTCCATGATGATCCTACACATACCCAGTACCCCCTGCTACCAATATTTGTAAGATAAGTGATGATGAAGTGACTACTGCAGATTTGATGATGTGTAGATGACAATAGGAGATGACGTCACAAGCAAGTGGAGGAGGTAAATAGCAGATCCGCTAATATTAGAAGTAAAAAATCTATCATAAAGCCACATGAGGGAGAAGTAGAGATAATCGTGAATGGAGGTTGATGTGGAGAGATGAACAATGGTATCATGGAAAAGATGAATTGGAGAAAAGAGTGTGGTGCATGGTAGGAAGTGACAAGATGGCTGACAAGAGAAGGACATGTGACAGAGAAACAATGATAAAAGGGACCAAGGTAGAAAGAAGGTAGGACCCACACAGATCACTCGCCAAGACCATAGGTACACATGAAAGTTTGGAAAGTGACATGAGAAAGGGAAGTAGTAGGAAGGAAGAGTCCTACCACCATATATACCTAAAGCTACACAAGGTTTCCTACAAAAGAAGAGAAATGGTGGAAGTGATAGGAACAACAAAAAGCTCTAGTTGTACCATAGAATAGGTAGTCACAGGGAATATCATTGTATGTGCCATGGTGTGATTACTACCTTTATTATTTTATTATTTTTTAAATTTTTTTATCACGGTGATGGTAGACCACCGTATCCTAGTTTTCAATCTAATACTGCCTAGAAGGGCCGGAGAATCGGTTTTCACTTCTAGGTCTATTCTTTTTTTTCTCCCTTTTCTTTATTTATTTATTTTTAGTTACTTTTTAATAAGTAAATACATTTCAAAAATTACCTAAAAGGTACTTGAAGAGGCCATAGGAACCTTGTCAATGAGATGGAGTTCCTTTGACAAATGTGATACAAAATCCTCCCTTTAAATAGGCTTCTAGTACAACTTCAATCGGTGACCATTGACAATTAAGCCATAAAGTCAGAATCCACAGTGCAAAGCTTAACTACACAATTGTCGTAGACCATCTCTATTTCATAAGGCCTAATCCACCGAGTGTGGAACTTTCCCTTAAAATCCTAGAAATGGGAATCATATAAGAACACCCAATCACCTAGTTGAAATGACTGTTGTCAAATGAAATGATCATGCCAAAGAGCACATTATTTCTAGACAATCTCTACATGGAAGAGTGCTTGTTGACGAAGTTCATCTAATGAATGAAGTTGTACAATTCATTCTTTTTTTGCATCAGTCAAGCTCATACCCAATTAGAGTGTGGTATGAAGAGTTTTTACCTCAAACTCAATAGGAAGAACAACTTTCTTACCATAGATAAGTTCATAAGGTGTCAAACCAGTGGTGGTTTTCCATGTTGTGTGATAGGCCCACACTGCTTTAGGAAGTTGTGCAACCCAATCTTGATTATGGAGGGAAACTATCTTGGTAAGAATGTTCTCAATTTCTCTATTGGTAACTTCAACCTATTTGTTGGCTTGAGGATGATAAGGTGAAGAATTGCAATGTCGAATCTCATACTCATGAACCAAAGTAGAAATAAGTTCAGATGTAAACTGTGGACATTAATCTATCACTATCTCTCGTGGAACACTGAACCTGGTGAAGATCTTGGAATAGAGGAAATCAACTACCTTGGTATCCCTTGCATGCTTTAAGGCAACAACTTCAAACCGCTTGGTTACATAATCTAGGCACACACGGATGTATTCCTTATTCCTACATGGTGGGTTGATTGGTCCAACAAAATCAAGGCCCCATTTTTCAAAGGGCTCAATGGAAAACTGAGGATGTAGGGGTATTTCATCAGAGCATGTGGGATGGCCAATATACTGAAATTTATCATAGTGATGAACATAATGGTTACAATCCTTATGGATCGTAGGTCATTAGTAGCCTACAATTAAAACATTTTGGGAAGTCCTCTGAGCAGCAAAATGTCCTATGCAAGGTTTTGTGTTGCATGCACAAAATATGTTGAAGATATCATCTTTGGGTACACACTGACGTGTGATGTTTTCAATGTTAGTTTGGAAGAGCAATCCATTGATCCACATGTAGTCACCACTAAGTCTGACCAATTTTTAGTGTTCACTCAGAGAGAAATGAGGTGGGAACTTGCAAGTAACCAGGAAATTTGCAATGTTAGCGAACCATGGAATTTTTGCTAACATAGCAAATAGATGCTCATCTAGAAAGGCATCATCGACTGGAACTAGTTCATCATCTTTTTTTTGTAACTTGGACAAAAACTTCGCAACCACATTCTCCTGACCAGGTTTGTCAAGTATAGTAATGTAAAATTCTTGAAGCAAAAGTAACCATCTAATAACTCTACCAGTTACAACAAGTTTATTCATTAAGACTCAAATTGAAGAATGATCAGTATGAACAAACACTTTGTATTTGGTAATATAATGATGAAATTTATTGATTACATAAACAACAACTAGAAACTCCTTTTTAGTTACCATGTAGTTTACCTAAGCTCCTATGAATTTCTTACTAATGTAGTAGATGAAGTAGAAAATTTTGTCTTCTTTTTTTCCAAGGACAACTTCCATGGAATGGTTTGAGGCATCAGTATGAATGTGAAAAGGTGGTTCCCAATTTGGACCTCTAAGTATCAATGTGGTTACGAGCTTTGTCTTAATGTTTTCGAAGGATTCTTGGCATTTTGGTGTTCAAGAGAAAATGACATCTTTTTCTAACAAGGAAAATAAGGGGGAGGCAATCTTACTAAAATTCTAGATAAACCTCCTATAATACCCTGCATGACCTAGAAAGCTATGCACATCCTTTTGGCTAGCAAGTGTTGGAAAGTCCTGAATGATCTGTATCGTTTTAGGATCAACTTGAATACCCTTGAAAAGTGGTAGAGGAATTACATAAACCAAATGGCAAGATGTTATAGGAAAAGGTGCCCCAAGGATAGGTAAAAGTAGTCTTGTTCTAGTATTCAAGTGCTATGTTGATTTGGTTGTAGCCGCTGAACCCATCCAAAAAAGGAAAAAACTTTTTACCTGTAAGAGTGGTCAACACTTGATCAATAAATGGTAATGGAAAATGATCATATTTATTAGCTTTATTAAGTGCTCTATAGCCAACACAAATTCTCCACTTAGCATTCTTCTTAAGAACTACAACTAGAGAACATACCAACTGACTATCTGAAATAGGATATATGAATCCAACATTTAACAGTTTTTGTAACTCCTCTTTAACTATTTCATATAGGATGGGGTTAAGCTATTGTTGTGGTTTCCTAACTTGATGACTACCTTCTTCAATGTAAATATGGTGTGTGCAGGTGTCAGGATGAATGCCATGCATGTCTTGGTATTCCCAAGAAAATGCATCTTTATTAATTCTAAACATGACAATAAGATCTTGGATTTTTTCAGTGCTTAAATGTGGATTAATATTAAGTGTACGACCAGGTAAAATTTCCATGGCTTCTGATTATGCAGGTGAATTAATGGCTAGTACTCATGAAGAGGATGGTGTATTGCTATAATTTTTAGAGAATAAAAATAGACCATACAGACAATTATGAGGTAGCAATTGATGCAATGTAACAAAGTGTTGAACAAACTGTGAGCTACCTACTAGTGGAAAATTTCCAAAGGGACAAAGAGTATATATACTTGAATGAAGAACCATGCTTTCAAATATTTCATTAGATCCATATCTATTCTAAAGAAAGTTAATAAGAATATTACCTTTAGTAGGTTCTTCAATATCTAATGCTTGATCAATTGTTAAGATTGGTAATGACTCATCCAAGTTGCTATTAGCCCATACTAGATCCTCTGTCAAGGGTTGTGTTGGTGGGTATAAACTCAATTGTTTTATGTTCTCTCCATTATAAATTACCATGTTTCCTGATTGAAAATTGATGAATGCATCTACAGCTGCTAACCAAGGTTGTCCCAAAATCAAGGGGTATCCTCCCAGCTTAATCTTTGGCTACAAAATCATAAATTCAGTTGGCTATTCCCATGAATCAATAGAAAGGACTACATATTCAATCATACCCTCTGGTTTGACCAAATATTGGTTTGCCATTTAGAGAACTATGGGAGTAGGTCTAAGTCCCTTAAGTGAAAATATTTACCTTCTTTCATTTTTCATAACATTAATTGTAGTGCCCAAATCAACAAGTGTGTTAGGAATAATAACTTTACCAATAGATACCTTGATGATAGGACTCCCTGGATCTGAATACTTAGGAATGGTTATGTTCCCAAGCATGAGGTCTACTAGCTATCCAATGACTTGGATGGTCTTTGGATATTGCTTCTTCTTTTGCTTCTGAGTACATAAATCCTGAACTATATTTGTATACACGGGGATATCCTTGATAGCGTACAAAAAATGGATCTTAATGTTAACATCATGTAATTCATTGAAAAAATAAAATTTAGGTTGGGAGAATTCCTTCTATACTGGTTCTAAATGAAATCGGCTAGGGAAGGGAGGTTCCTTTATTGGATCCTCTTTAGGTTCTTCATTAATTTCGATGATGGTGGGCCCCTAAAGTGCCTTTCCTAACCTTAATTGGACTCCATCTATTTCTATAGTATTAATAGGATAAGTAGAGTAACATGTCACCTCATTATTATACATGGGTTATGTTTCCTTATTGTTGGGATTTTGATTTGGTTGACTTGGCATTGGTGTGGGATTTGGTGGTTGTGTTGGATTAGCTAGTTGAGTGGACAATGATGGTATGGGTGGAATAAATTGTTGTAGTCGTTGATATGGATTAATCATGTGAGGAGGTGGAAATTGTGATTGTGGTGCATATGGCTATTGGTATGGTGAAGGTTGTGGCGATTGTGGCCTCCATGCCTACTACCATGACTATAAAGCATATTGGTATTGTTGTATCCATTGAGGGTATTGTGGAGGTTGTTTCCAACCTCCATACCACCCAGGTTGATTGGGAAAATAATTGTATTGGCTAGGTCCATGATAAAAATAATCATTTGTCATCCCAAGGTGAATTACTTAAGGTGGAAAAGGTCACCTTGGGGCCATGTAGTCGACAAGTTCCTTAGAATATTTAATATTAGGTACACCTATGGGAAGAGGTCTTAAAATATAAATTTTTCTAGCTTCCTCTAAGGATGAAATATTTGTCCTATTATAAGGGAAATCCTCACTACTATGTCTCTTATGGCAGGTCAAATAGAATACAACCAAATCCTTTTCAGATTCCTCTTTCCTTTTATGAGTATACAAAGTATCTATCTATTTACCCATATGATTTAATACATCAATTTTAAGATATTCAAGTAAATTACCTATTTCATGCTTTGTTATACCAATGTCATTTCCTAAAGAAGAAAGATTCCTTGAATGATTCCTCCTCGAACATTGAGATGAGTAATTCCTATAGATGTCACAAATATCATGAAAGTTCAATTTAGATATGTTACCTTTTCCTATTAAATTCAATGCATCCATAATATCTTCTCTTACTCCCCTAAGAAATAAAATTTTAATAGTACCAAGAGTTAGTCCTAGTTTTCATGATCGTTGTAGGTTGAACATGAATCATTTGAGGTAATCTTCCACTGATTCATCTTCCTTCTGAGTCATGCAAAAAATCTCATCCCAAACTTCTTTTGTTTTACAATACTCCTAGTATTTTTCCAAAAATACTTCCTTCATGTCATCCCATGTTCTAATGTTTTTGAGGTTCATGAACCATTGTAAGGCTACATCCTTCAACATTGTTGGGAATGACTTGAGCTTCTGTGCATTGCTTTGATAGTCATAAATGTGGCACAACACATCAAAATCAAATAAGAACATATCAAAATCCTCAAAGAAAGACCAGAAAAAATAGGCAAAGCGGAATGGAGGATTTTTTTATAGGGGCATCCTCTTCAAGATGTGCAAATGGAAACTCAAAAGTGGCCAAGTTGTTGTGGGCTAATGCTCTCACATTGTTATTGTTGTTGTGGTTGTTGAGATCAGTCATGACTTGAGATGCCCAAGGGGTAAATAATGTCTTAAAAGGATTTTGGTTTCCTAAGGAAGGACCAACTCTAGACTCGTAAGATTCTTGGAATAACTTTGCAACCCTTTTCTGTAGTTCTTCAAAAGGCTCTGTATAGATACCAAAAGGATTCTCAACAATGGTAGACTCAATAACACACTTTTTGATGTCTAGTTCGGGTAACTCTTTCTTAGGTGATGTGTGCACAACTAATGGTTGTAATTTTTTTCCCAATTTTTCTCTTTGTGAGATAATTCCATTAATGGATGGTTTTGTTTTGTTTTTCAAATTTTTAGGTGGCGAACTACTTCCTTTATCCTTTTTAACAAATCTCCCTCTACTATCCCTACTACGATTCATGCACCTATATGACTTATAACAACACAAATTAGGAGTATTAACCTTGAAAAGGTCAACAATTGTGTAGGGTTTCCTCTTGACGTACTATTCCTAACTCAACTTACTATGGTTTCAGGCCTTTAATACCTTTCCTTGAAAATGACGCAAAAAATGTAGGGAAAAAATGCAAACTAGAAATGGGGTAAGCTTATCTCTCACAATCCTATTGAATAGTTCTATAAGTCTAATTGATATGATTCTTCCTCAGTTTATTCCTATGTGTGTCAATTTGGGGAACGTAAACTAATGAAAGGTATCAGGGCTATTTTCCTAAGGGATGAATGCAATAAGTTGATAAAATATGAGATGCACTCTATGAGAAACAAATGTTCTGAAACTTTCACACTTACTAGAAATTGTTCTAACTTTCATCTTTAATAATCTTATGATCTAAATAAGAATATTCATTAAATCAAATAACACAATCACACTCAGATTAAACATAGAACACTAATCAAATACTCTTAGTTAGTTAGATGACAAGAAGTTCCAGTGTGATAAGAAGTTGTAGTGCGACATGAAGTTTTAGGAGAGAATACATAGTAGTCTTTGGAAATAGTAAATATGTCTAAACAACATGAAAACTACTGAAGAAAATTAAATTCTTGTACTTCAAATAATAATTGCATCTAATAGAAAGTTGATCAAACTAATTACAATTACTAAACCAATTACATAAACCAAATATTAAAAATTTCCAAGCATAAAAGGAAATCAAGTCATAAACACTCTATACTATAAAATGCATTCAACATAAATAAAATTGTATTGAATGTAAATTCTAACTAATCAAAACATGAAATAGCCTCAACAAATATTTTGAGAGGGGGCCCTTCCTCTGGTTCACAAGGTGAGTGAGAAGAAGCTGATTACGCTAACTCAATGTCACGAACATCCAAATCTATTCATCCTAATTGTAGCAAGAGAAAATATGTTTATGTTCTCTATTTTATCTCTATCTATCCTCTATAGTCTAAATCATACCATATATATAAATGTGATCAACACATCGAATACTATAAGCTATGATTAAATGAATTTACAGTTTGTAATGGACAATGGCCAATAAACCAGATATCAATTGTCTTTGGTTTGGCTGTAGGCCACAAACCTCAAAACAACATTAAAATAGTTTTGAAATGTAATGTTAAAATATGAGTGAGTAGTTTCATAACATATTTGGCTCATCCCTTGCCATTCCTCATGTTGTATTCCCTTCAAGGATTGTCTTCCACATGGCCAGTTCCTTCAACTTGATCAATTCCTATAGCAAGCCAATCAAATTATGTCATTATCTTAACGATTTTTCATTTTGGAAGCATTCCTTCATCCTTTAAAAACATATTAAATATTATTTATTTTCATAATAATTAATGTTAAAAGGACTTAGGAAAGAGGGAAAAATGGTAATGGAATGAAACACAAAGGGTATAGGAATTAGAAATATTTTGCAGTCATCACTTCCCACTAGAACAACCATAACCGATATTTCCCTACAACATTAGTACCATTGTAGTTTTATGACAAACCTGTGATCATGCTTCCCTTAGTATATTTTCACTTCCCTTGACTTTGATGATCTATCCTACCTTTTCCCAAGTCATTAGGTTAGTTTACCCCTTTGACCATGCTACTTTCTTGATTCCTTCATTTGACAATAGGTCCACCAACTTGTTGGATTTTCTATAGATGTAGCTTATCATGTATTCACCCAAAAAATCTAGTATTAGTGAGATCCTTGCAATCCATCTCTTCAGCTTCAAACTTGGTGCTTGCCTTGAGCTTACTGCCATTACTATAATTTTTGAGCCCCATTCTATGTTGACCACTTGTAGATTATTATCAATGCAAAATTGTATTCCTTCAAACAATGTTGAAGCCTCTACATCATTATTGGTTCTCTCCTACAATTTTAGAGAAGTGGTCCATACTAGCTTTTTGGTATAATCTCTCACATTAAATTTCACTCATTAGGGGCCCAAATTACCTCTCGAGGCCCTACCAAAGTTTAGATTTAGCCTGCCCCTTGGTGGTAGCGAACACCTCCAACTCAAGCTCTACTCTGCTTCATTTTCAATAGATTGTCGCTTGAAGCTTTAACCATTGGCTAGCATTTTGCCATCTATTTATCCCATGCAAAGAAAAAGAAAAAAATTATTTTCTTTCGAAGGCTATGCAAAAATGCTACTAAAATCTTTTACTTAGGATGCCTTCTCCTTAAAGATTCTATTATTCCTTTCATGCCATAGTTGCCATACTATCATTCCTGGGACCTTTGTCCATAAAGCTGCAAGTGTTGATCCTTTTCCTACTTGAGGCCAAGACTCAAAAATTCCTTTCATGCTATTTAACAAAGGCCCTCGCCACCCCAACTTCTTGCAAAAGTTTTTCCAACATTTTTGAGAAAACTCGCATTCTACCAGTAGATGATTTTTTGTTTCTTCACTATTCTTGCATAGACGACACATGAAAGGGACCACCATTCCAATTCACTTCAACCTTTTTCTTGACAGAATGTGCCCATGCATAGTGATCCACATGAATTCTCTAGCTTTGGGTAGTACGTACTTACCCCAAAATAACTTCTTTGGCCATGACCCCTTCACTTGCTCCCTATTCAAAACTTCATATCCTATATTTGTTGTATACTCACTAGTGCTTGCCACACACAAATTGATTCTATCACTTTCTCCTATTAAATATATATGAATTTTAAACAACTCTAATTTAATCGACTCCTTTATTCCATTTGTGAGTATTTCAAATATTTTCCATTGAAAATTCCATATACCCTTTTCTCTTCTCAGAGCTACATATGAGGTCACTTTTTCTCCATATATCTCACTTGTTATACAAATTTCTTCCTCCACCTCTGGCAAGATGTTCATTGGTTTGTATTAGTTCCATGAGTCTTACTATAATGACACCCAATTATCATCCTTTATAGCCCAAGTCAGGTGCTTTGTTAAAAGTGACCTACATTTTAAAACAAAATTCCATAGCGTTGAACCTTTTTTGTGGATTTACAATTGTTAGGATTCCTTCTTCCTCCTCTATATCTAGGCATTTTTTTCAGAAGCTTACTCCATTGCACCTTTGGGTTTCTATACATTCTCTAGGATATTTTTGCACCTAAAGCCAAAATTTTTGATTTCACATCATTGATCCCCACAGCCCCCACATCCTTCAATTGTATGAAATTCCCCCATCGAAAAAACAACATCCACTCTCTTTCATGGGCCCCATCCCACAATATTTTTCTTTGAATGGTAGTTATTCTCTTAGACAACCTTTTCAGGATTTCCAAACAAGCCAACATGTAGATGAGTATTGTTGCTAGAAGAAATTTTACCATTGTAATTCATCAAGCTAAAGTTATCCATCAAACCTTATAGCTCTCAATATTTTCTTTACATTTTCTTTCAATGTCTTCCCACAGCCCTGGTTTTGCTTGCCTAGTGAATAGCAAGATACCCAGGTACTTGGTTGGAAGGTTGCCTTGGTTGAATCCTAGAATATTCAAGATGCACTATTGCATCCTTTTGTTCATGTTGAAAAAATAAATATGAATTTTCTACATTCACCACCTGACTGGCTTCTTTACCTATTAATTCTATCACCTCCCTCATTTCAACAGCTTCTTCCATGGAGGCATTACTATAAAGTATTGTGTGTTGAACACGCAAAATACTGAGAGAGGGGGGTGAACCAATATTCTATTAAAACATTCAAACATAATCCATCCAATTACCAAAGAAAATTCAACTAATATTAGAAAAGAAAGCATGAAACATCACATAACACGTGAACACCAAGATTTTTACGTGGAAAACCCAAAATGGAAAAAACCATGGTGAGTGTTAGCTCACAATATATTATATTTGGATTAGTATATTACAAAAATTCTCACTATAGGTGGACTCATTGTCCAGTAGAATCATTACCCACATAGAATAAGCTAGAAGATAGAAGGGGTGGCTTATATCCTATTGAACTATTACAATTGCATCATATGTTGGATTATAGTTCCAATGAAGTACAAAATCAATCTTTGCACTGATTTGGATCAATGCTCTACTCTGCTCTAAATTCACACAATTCACAAAAAATTTATCACATTCACATCAAACACATGTATATGGAACACCATGCATGCCATATATATATCTCATCACTCGTGCATCATCTCAACATATGAAAACAATGCCCTATATAAATCCACATCAAGTGTAACATAAATTAGGTTAGCCTAATTGGATGTAACACATAAAATTAAACTTTTCATCCTCAAAACATTTCATCCACATCTTGTGCCTTAATTAAAAATTCAATTCACCTTAAGATAGGTCGTGATGGACCCAATAGAGGTCCTACATAGGATTACAACACATTAATTTTTCACAAAACACAAATTTTGTTAGGTCGGCCCCAAATAAGACTTAACAAAAAAACCTTCATCTATTTACCCAATTTTCCACACATGGAACTCAAAACTCGATCCCATATGGAATTCCTAATCAACTAACATTTGGAAGCTTATCTTCAACATCAAAACTTGAAATGATTATCCACATAGGAATACAATATCTCCCACACTGACACTCTATATTGGAAATAACTACAATATACATAATTGAACTCTATCATTCATATCTCCCAAGATACTTGACCAAAAAACAAAATATATTGGATTTGGTTGTGTCTAATGTTCACTAAATTACTGCTAGAATCACAAAATTATATCTCTATTTGCAGTGGAGTACTAACCAAAAAATTGACACACTGAACCACTATATATGCAAGTCAGATACTTAGGAAAATTTATGTGTAACTATACTTTCTAGACCAACTTATCTTGTACAAATATCTTCAAAAATATTTCTAAATCATGTTAAGATGATCCAAAAAATTGTTGACATTAATGACAACATTGGATCATGCAATATGTACATACAATGCTCATTTTTCCAAACAAAATCATCTTTCAACAATCTCCCCCTTTTTCATTGATGGAAACATGCTCTCCAAAAAAATTCTCTCCTCCAAAACATACCAAGTATCTCTCCTAAAAATTATATAGTATCTCTTCAAGTATCTCTTCCCCCTTTGACATCAATGGAAAAGGGTGTACTAGTGCCAATTATTGTATACTCACCCTCAAATATATGTACAACTAGAAATAACTAAATGAATGTATTGAACCCCCCTTAGAAAGTTAACCCAAAAACTTCTATATCATCTACATATTTACAAAAACGCTGAAAAACTTGAGAAAACTTTAAAATGCATAGGAATAGAAACTGTCAACCTGAAGATGTTGACCCTTGAAGCTTTTGTAAAATGAATTATCATGCATATTTAACTTCTTCCCAAGTTTCCTTTGTTGTTGCAAGAATTCTATATTGAGACTCAAGCTCAACCAAGGTTTCCTCTCCTTCTTCTAAAGTACTGGGAGGTAGATTCAACTTTGAAATCTTATTTATACTGGAAAGGGAACTTGAGATAGGTATATACTTCATCTTTAGCAAGTCCTTTAGCTTCTCAAACTGTTTGATTATGTCTTCTTTCTAGCTCTGTAGTGTAAGGATTTTTTCATGTAAGTCCATTATAGCAGTCCAAGTTTGATCATCTCTATCTTGTACCAGATCATAAGCATTTGATGCACTACTTATTTGTGTCTCAATTGCTTCCATGGAATCCTTTATGCTTTATGTAGCATTTGACCACTTCATGTAATACAAAAACAAAGTATTTTCTTCTTCCTCACAAGCTTGTACATCCTTCAAACTTTCTTCAACTTTTTTGTGTGCAAATGCACACTTCTTTATAATATCCAACAATTTATTCTCTACAAGCCTTGCCTCAATTTCTATTTCAACTTACAGTCCTTTTAGTCTGAAGGAATATTCCTTGAAGGAATCAATCAAGAACTTGAATTTCTCCATTGTAGATAATGATGTATCAATTTTTTTCCACAGGTTATCTCTTGCAATTCCTTTATAGCTTCATCCATTAATTCAACACTCTTTTGATATGTTTCAATTATTTATTTTCTTGTTGATGTGTGAAAGACATCTCCTAGTTGCAACTTCTGTGTGGGAAAATTTTTCTCTAAGACTACACTACCTTGTTACATGGGAAACTACAATAACTAAGATGACACAATTGATTGGAATCTTACTTGCTTAGAAAAAATATTTTTTAGAGGACTACCAGAGGAAGATTCATCAGAAGGCTTAGGTAACTCCAAGTTTTCTTTAGTTTCTTCATCCTTCCCAGACTTAGTATTCTCAAGTCCTTTGTCTTATCTTCTTCATTGGGGGCCTTATCCTTCTCTTTATCTTTATCATACGTTTTATCTTCATCTCCTTTATCTTTGTCCTTTCCTTGCTCATTCTCCTCATTCTTGTCTCCATCTCGTTCCTTCTCACCTTCATCTTCTCTTTCCATTTTTTCTTATTTGTCCTATTTTTGTTCTTTATTCTCATCATTCTTATTACCTTCATTGGTTTCCTATTCAATATCTTTCAAAGGAACAATTTTTATTGGGTTGCCTTGATCATTACTTATTTGTGGGAGAATGGACCTTTCCTCTATAATGAGTAACCAGAGGAGTAAAAGTGGTATCCTTAGGATTTTCCTCTCCAATCACTAACTCTTCTTCTATAACCTTTTCAACTTCATCATTTCCTTGTATTGGTTCTTCTATATTAGGAGGAGCATTATCAAGATTTTCCTCTGCATTAGTAACTCCATCATCAACTTCATGCTCATTCTGAGAATCATTTTTTTTCATATCTTCTTATACAATGTGTTTCAAATCATCAAAATCATCATTTAGTCCTTCATCAAATGTTAGGAGTAGACCTAACTTCTATACAAGTTCCTTGGCCTTGTCATTACACTCTTTCCAAATCATATCATAATCTTTTTTATCCATTCACATAAATATTTACCTTTTTTTTTTTACTTAGCTCCTTGTTGTAGATGGTAGCCAATGTGGCTTAGTCTACTTCAGTCAAGGGAGGACCAACTCTTTTGAGGCTTCATCTTTCATATTTTCATGTTCCATTATTGCATTCTCTCTTCTTTTCACTAGGACAAACCAAAAATCATTTGGTATATCCTTCCAAATATTATGCATATGAACTTTAAATACTTCAATATATTTAACTATGGCTTCAATTATTGTAGCTTTATCTATCTCATCAACTTCTTTATATATTTCTATAGTTTCTTTCAACATTTGATTTTGCACTATACTGTTGAATAGTGCATCAAACTTCATAGGGGTGTGAGGTCTCTTAGTTTTCTTCTACTTCTTTTCTTTTACCAAAGGCTTCTTTGTTTCTTTTTGTTTCTTCTCTGGAGGAGCCTTCTTGTCTTCTCCTTTTCTCTCTTTTAAATTATAAATCCTTCTTTCTATTTCTCACCTTCCTCCTCACTCTTTGTATCTACAATATGAATTATCTTTATTTTCTTTATTAGAGGGGTCTCATCCTCTTCCAAATCTTCTTCATCAACAACATTATGCCAATTTCCTTTTGTCTTGTAGCTTTCTACTTCAATATCCTTGTAGCAGCAACAAGGGGTACTGTGGTAGTGGTTTTCTTTGCTTCTACCTTGGTGGCATGAACTACTAGAGGGGTAGTTATATATTTCATTTTCTCACCAACAACAGGAACAAATGTGGTGGAAGATATTCCTAATCTCCTTGAGCTACTGGAGGCTTCTGCTACACTCATATCAGCTCTAGCTTTCTCTGGCATACTTAACTCTTTCCATTCAAATACCACTTTCTTGTGCATGTATGCCAAGCATCTTGTCAACATTCTTTCTCATTACTAGTTTCTTGAATTCCATGTGAAATTCCATAGATTTTCCTTCATATGTTCCCTATCTTGTCTTATTGGGATCTTTAGGACTATTTAGTAGTACCTCTACACAACCAACAAGTTTTTCCTTTGACACTTCATAACCTTGTTCCAGAACCCAAATGGTCCTAGGTTCTACTGTTTCCATCATACAAAAGTAGACTAGGAAAGTGAGGTAATTGTTGTCACCTAGAAATGCACCCTATGCAAAGTTGTAAAAACTGAGCTTTCTATTGAAACATTGGATCAAGTTGTAGCCACTGGTTCTCATGTTTTAGCAAGCAAACATCCTACAAAGGTCGCCAAAATTGTTGCCTATATTTCACCTACAGTTTAAATTAGGTAGGATAATCATATGTTAGATCTTTAGAGGCCAATGGAACATTCACACAAGGGCAAGGATCCTACATCTGTTGCTAGGTCACGGGGAACTCAGTGTGAGAACCTTTCCTAGGAAGGTTTGGCATGAAATCATCTAAGGAGAATGTCGCCTAGACCTTCTAGAGGTCTTTCCGACTAGCAAGGGTTCCATCAAGTCTGAGTGCTTCAACTGGGAAGGTTTCAGTGTGAGTTGTCTTTCAGAGAGAAGTCTCGGCGATCCATAAGGTTTCGCCGACAATCGTCAGGTTGATGCACTATTGGCATAAGGAGCAAGCATCGGTGAAGGGTCTCCCCGACTCGTAATGTCTCACCGAAAATCACTCTTGAAGTGGCGTCGGTAAAGGAGGTGAGCTTTGGAATAAAGTTATATCAAAGTGTGAGTGTCTCCCCGATAAGAAAGGAGCCCACCGAAGGACAAAGCATTCGGGTATGGTCTCAGTGACCTGTTAAAGTCTCACTGATAAGAGGACCTTTGGTATAGCATTCCAAGTCAGAGAAAGGTCTCCCTGACTCAGTGATGTCTTGCCGATAAGTGAATGACTTGGCAGAGGATGGATTCTTTGGATTAGGTGGGAGCCTTCGACAGGAAGTCTCACCGATGCAAAAAAGTCTCCCCAAATTTTACATCAATGTAGCACCCGACTGTTGGTGTGATGTCTCACCGACATGGTATGGTCTCAACGATAGAAGCAAGTATCAGTGCAACATTTGATCCTCGCTATGGTGTCTTCCCGACTTGATCATGTATTGGCGAAAGGAATATGGAGCTCGGTAAGGTAAGAATGCATTTGGGGAGACTTTAATAGTCTCTTGCCAACCAGAAGGTATAGATCTTACTGAAAGAGCTTGACATCGGCATAAGGTCTTGCTGATATAAGGATGTCTTCCCAAATGAGGGTGGTCTCAGTGATAGAAAGGGATCTCAACGTGACTCGTTAAACCCACTGTGACCTCTTGGCGATAAATGGTGTCTTTCCAATGGCTCCAGTAAAATTTGTGTGACTTTACAACCTCGATAGAACTCTCATCGACTGTCACACATTATGTTGATAGATTCAGAGGATATAATTGCATAGGTGAGACACTTTCAGTGTCTCGCCGAGATGCGATTCTTTTTGAAAGATTTTTGACCACCTATAGATCTTGAGTGGAATACGCTCGACCAACCAGGAGGAGCTAAGACAAGCTGTGGCAGTTTGACCAAGATGAACAATGTCAATAGAATGTGAACGCAACGCGTATCTGTTCTAAGCTTAGGGCATTCAAGGCATTTAGCCGAGGTGGTTCAAACAGGACATGATGCCAAGATTAGAATGAATGTGGTAGCTATAAAATATCTGAAGAAGGCTTCTCCGGGGATGACTCTTCACCGTCATGGACATGCAGGGTTCTACATTAATTCAATTGAAAAGATCTATGGGAGGATCTTTCTAGGGCCTGATATTTTTTGTAAGGCCTAAGGGGCCAACACAGTCTGGTGTATATAAGGCATTTTTTGCCTTTTTGTAAATAGTTCAGATTGTGCATTCAAAAGAGTTAGTGATTTTTATTAATCCTTTCTCGACTAAATGTATGTTTTGTAACTCAACTGGAATCTGGAATATAACACAGAGTTTACCTGAGAAGCTACTATTAATGTTTGTATTACTCTCATTTCTGTATTTTAGACTATGGAAGTTCTTAGTTGTTTTTTTCTAAAAATCTATATTCATACTTAAGGTTGTGAAATTCATCTTTCCTTCCTAAGATATGCATGTAGAGCAAGCCTATTAAGAATAGTGCACGAGTTTAAAGGGGTTATGATAAGTAAGTGAAAACATTGTCTTTTGCTTTCCAGTGTATGTTCTTCCTATGTCTGTTTCATGATTTCTTATTAACTTGGTGTATCACCATAGAAATAGTTCAGTTTAGTTTCATTATTTGTATGCATTCCTTCTCCTTTTACCTTCACATAATTGCTAGTTTAGGTGATACCCAAAGGAAGTCAGCCTTCTCCAGAGGTTCACTCCAATCTCAGGTGACCCACAGCCTTGGAGTGATCCAATGTTTCACTAGAAAGCTTAGTTTTTACAACTTTGCATAGGGTGTATTTCTAGGTGACAGCAGTTTCTGGCATGCCCAATGGGACTAAAATTAGATTGAGCTACTGGTTTAGTATGCGACCAACTACTACCAGGCTTTATATAAGTCATTTGGCATACTTGGCGACTCCACAAAGAAGAAGAACTCTAGAAATTAGTGCCTTCTACAGTTTATGAGAAAAGTTCAGACAAGAGGCAGCTCAGGTCCCTTCAAATATTCATAGTTGTCACCACCAAGAAGAAAAGGCAGAGCAATAGAAAAAAGAGGAACAATAGCTATCTATTATAGAAGAACTCAGTCTACTCCATCAGTGGGATCTCATTTTGCTATACAAGTAAATCCAATTTAGCTACCCCCAATGGCCGCTCCAAGGAATCAACCCTTTGTTGCTTTCAATAGAGGAATCCCCTTAAATTTGGCACAGCACAATGACATCCCAATGGTAGCCTTAAAGAGTTTGCCAATTTTTACAGGAGAAGACCAAACTACTCCAATTGAACCTATGAGAGATGTGGCTTCATTATGCAGAGTCCATCACATAACCCAAGAGGATGTTGTAGTGAGATTACTAGCTACTTCACTAAAAGGAAGAGTTGTGTAATGGTATAGGAGCCTACCAGTCAGTTCAATTGCAACATGGGAAAAATTTGGAGACAAGTTGCATAAGCAATTTCAAGACAAGTCTAACAACTTGCCTCTACTAGATCAATTGACGACAATTAAGAGGGCTCCACAAGAGCAGATGAATGACTTCAACTTCAAATTTTAGAGAACTTGGGATAGGATCCCTGCAGCGGTGAGGCCACCTCCATAATATGCATTTTTTATATTTTTTGAGGGCTTTAAATAGTGATATAGCTGTCATGATACAGTCAATGGGAGTAGTGTCCTTGCCAGATGCTTTCGAAATAGCAATCAAAGATGAGAACAGCTTAATACAAGCTGGAAAACTCACCCCTAGGCCTCCAAGGCCTATATTTCCAAAAATTCATGCAAACATCCCTTTGCAAATACCTCCTTTCACATCTTTACCAGCTATACCAATGCTGCCAGCTGTTATTCCAACCATTGATAAACAAGAAAGTGTTGCTTCAAGCTCATCACAGGAGTTACAAGAGATCAAAAGTCTTTTACAAACTTTTGGTAACAAGTTGGTGCACTTGGAGAAACAACAATCCTATTCTAGGCCTTATCAACAATAGAGTCAGGCCTCAAGTCAGCCCTTCCAAGGTCAGTAGCAATAATTCCAAGGGAATAGACAACAGTATCAGGGTAGTTATTAGGGCCCAAGACAGAGTGTGAACACAAGGCCTTTTCAGGCCTATGCTCCAGCCCCTGTTAGTGCGACTAAGGAGATGGTTCCTATCCAAAACAACTTAGCAGTAGAATATGAGTGGTGTTACCCCTGTAACCAACCTCATAATTAGGCCACTTGCTCAAACAGACTGATCAAATAGGTACTTATGGTATAGAATGCTTCAAGTTCACAACAGGGTGCTAGCAATGATGCATCCCCACAACACCAAGACCAGTTTAGCAATGATACTACCCTACTTAACTGGCAAGGTCAAGAATTTTGTGGGTTGAACGAAGATAGTTCTCCAGTTGTAGCTAACACCAGGGCAAAGAAGACAGCTTTTGAACTTGGTCAAGTGGCTAACAAAGGAAAGGCATCGACTACAAAACCATCTACACCTCGAGTGGCTCCTGTTTGGCAAAGAAATCAGCAACTCCCAGACAAGGAGTAGTCACACCCGCAAGCTGGTCATACTGGTATAAAGGTACATCCTAAGGTAAATCCAATTGTACCTTATAATATCCTTGACAATATGAGAAAAATGAATGTTACAATGTCCATGTGGGACTCATTATCCATCCCAGGTCAAAAGGATATGTTACAGTCAGCCCTGTCAAGTTTGAGAATGTCCGATGAATCTGAGCCCCCAATAGGTTAGGTTAGAGCTGTGTTAACAAATAATTCCCAGGGAAATGATCAGTAGCCTTGCATAGAGACTGAAAAGGGATTTAAACCACCTCCTTTCTATGCATCAGTGATTATTGGTGATAAGTTATTTCATAACTATATGGTAGATATTAGAGCTAGCAGCTCCATGATGCCAAAATAGATTGCTGACAAACTTGGACTAAAATACCGGCCTTTAGAGAAGGGAGTGATCCAATTGGATGGTACTTCGGTTAATACTTTGCATATTATCAAGGATTTAAATCTCACCCTCCATGCTTGTCCAAATTTTTCAGTTCCTCAAGACATATGTGTCATAGACCTCCCACCTTTCTTTTCCTTGTGTTTATCTAGAGACTTTACAGCCAAAATAGGTGGTTACATATCAGGTGATTGGTCACATATGCTATTTAGAACAAGATATGGAACCAAGGTTACCATTAAATCTAAAAGTATCGCATTGAGCCATATAACCCAAGTCCCTTTAATGCTGTTCCTACTGCTGCAGACATAAATTGTGTCATTCTTTCTGACAATGAACTAGCTGCTACTCAAGAACTCCAATCAGAAGTTGTTCCTAACATGTTGCTGCATGAATGGGAAGTTGAAAATGTATTGGATAGTCCTGAGGACCTCATTCAAGATGTTGTTATGGAAAACTATGTCATTATTGAGCCTGACACAGATATTCCAAACCTGGAGAAAGATGCAGATCAGTTGTTGCAACCACTAAGTGGACTTTGGGAGATGTTCTTCGATGGTTCCAGAAGTAATAATGGAGTAGGAGGTGCAATGTTGATTTCTCCACAAGGTGATAGGTACTACTCTACATTTTGTTTTGCTTTTGCATGCTCCAATAACATTGCTGAATATGAGGGCCTTGTTCAAGGTCTAGAGTGGGCAAGGAAGAGAGGAATAACTAGCTTGAAAGTATATAGGGACAATGAATTAATTGTTAATCAAGTAAGGGGCCTGAATGTTGCTAAAAATGACACATTAAAGTCTTATATAAATAGAGTGTGGGACATGCTCGAAGATATTGATGCCTTTAACTTAGTGTCTATTCCAAGAAATCAGAACAAGCATGTTGACAGGCTTGCAACCATTGGAGCACAGTTTGATATTCCAAATGACATTAGAAAGGGGAAAGTGCAGTAGTATGTGAAGGTTGTAGTTAGACCATCAATTCCTGACAACAACATTCACTGGCAAGTTTTTGACAGTGATGAACAGATTCTTTCCTTTTTGCTCAAAGAAGATCATTTCTCCATGGTAAATCAAGCAAAACTTAGGCAGCAGTATGGTGATCAAGTCATCCATCTGAGGACAAATAAGTTGCCCAAAGGCTGTGTTACCTTAGAGTCAATTTTCAACACTGATGATCAGCTTAAAAAGGTAAAGCTGGCTTGCAAATCAAAGAAGAACATTATGAAGAACTAGAGATTTTCAAAGGTAAACTTCTTAAGATAGGCAAAATTTGTTCACATGAAGATAAACAAGCTTTTGTTGCTTTATGTCAAGAATTTTATGATGTCTTTGCTTGGGAATACTCAGATTTGAAAGGGTTTGATTCCCATATCGCTCAACATACAATTGAGTTGGAACCTAATGCCAAGCCAGTAAGACAAAAACAAAGGCCCTTGAATCCTAAACTTGAGCCCCTAATGATTAAAGAGCTGACTAAACTAGTTGAGGGGGGTATTGTCTTTCCTATCAAACACACTTCATGGGTTTCTAACCTTGTACTAGTTAGGAAGAAGAGTGGTGAAATAAGACTTTGTGTAGATTTTAGGGATCTTAACCGAGCATCTTTGAAAGACCGCTACCTGCTGCCCTCCATGGAATGAATCTTGTAAGAGGTTGCTGGTTCTGAAAGATTTTCCTTATTAGATGGTTTTTCAAGGTATAATTAGGTGCTGGTTAAAGAAGATCAGTTCAAAAATACTTTTACAACTAAATGGGGCACCATGGCATATAAAAGGATGCCTTTTGGTTTATCCAATGTTGGTGCCACGTTTCAGAGGGCTATGGACATGGCATTTAAAAGTTTGATCAACAAGATTATGTTGATTTATTTAGATGACATTACAATATATTCTAAGAATGTCGATGAACATGTGTCACATCTTAGGCAAGTTTTTGAAAAATGTAGAGAGTTTGGTATATCTCTCAAACCAAAGAAGAGTATCTTTGTTGTTCATGAAGGGAAACTATTAGGACATATAGTGTCAAAGCAAGGAATTACTATTGACCCTGAAAGAGTCAGAGCCATACTTGAGTTGCCATTTCCAAATCACAAGAAGGGTCTACAGAGCTTTTTGGGCCAAATCAACTTTCTGAGAAGGTTCATCCCAGATGTTGCAAACTTGTTACAACCTTTGATAGCTATGTTAAAGAAGAATGAAGTTTTCAGTTGGACAAAAGATTCCAAGAATAGTTTTGAAAAGGTCAAGGAGGCCTTAGCAGTAGCTCCTATGCTGGTAAATCCAAAATTTTCTAAAGATTTTTATCCTTATGCTTATGGTAGTACAAGTAACATTTCTGCAATATTGGTTCAAAGAAATGAAGAGAATTTAGAACAACCAATAGCATTTTTCAGTCAAGGTTTGGCCGATTATGAACATAAATACTCCTTTGTAGAGAGGCATGTTCTTTCCGTGATCAGAAGCCTAAAGAAATTCAAGCCTTTGATCTCTCATAATAAAATTCATGTCATGGTGGCACACTCAAGTGTGAAGGAATTTTTATTGAATAAAGATCTGAATGAAAAAAGAGCAGGGTGGATCACCAAGGTCATGGAGTATGATGTAGATATTAAGATCACCAAACTAGTTAGAGGCAAGGGTCTCTGTGAACAACTTGCTACTGGGTCAAGCAGTGAAAGTGAACTAGGAAAGGATGTTATCCTTGCTAATACAAATGAGTTTTAGGATGCTCAAGACAACGCGCCTATGGGGATAATTAATTGGGTTCAAGATATGACCCAATTTTTACAAACTGGGGAGTGTCCATCAAGTTTGAATAGAGCTAAAAAGAGATACTTAAGATTGCAATCCATACCATATATGCTGGTGATCAGTGTTCTTTTCAAAAAAGATCTAAATGGTGTCCTATTAAGATGCATTCATAGTGATCAAATTAAAAAGGTACTTCATGAGTTTCATGATGGAGCTACAGGAGGTCACTTTGCTCCCAGAACTACTGCTTGGAAAATCATGAGAGCTTGTTACTACTAGCCCAGCTTGTTCAAGGATGCATATTCCTGGTCAAGAAAGTGTATCAAATGTGCTCTATTTTCAGGAAAGGAAAAACTGTCTGCTATGCCTCTACATCCAATTCAAGTGGAGCATCCCTTCATGAGATGGGGAATTGATTTCATTGGACCAATAAATCTACCTTCTAGTACTGGTCACAAGTGGGTGCTCATAGCTATAGACTATTTCACACGATGGAAAGAAGCAATAGCTTTGAAAGAAGCAAAAGAGTCTTTAGTTTTGAGCTTATATGAGGATATAGTCACCAGATTTGGAGTTCTTGAATCCATCATATTTGGTAATGCTCTTACATTCATGGGTCTAAGAGTAATTGATTGGGCCATTAAACATGGCATTCATTTGAATACATCCTCAAATTATTACCCCCAGGGTAATGGTTTAGCTGAGAGCAGAAATAAGAATCTCATCAGGATCATTAAAAGAACCATAGAGGATAATCAAAGGACTTGGCACATCAGTTTAAAGAATGCACTTTGGGTAGACAAAGTGACCCCTAAGAGGTCTATTGGAAATTCACCATATATGTTGGTCTATGGAAAAGAGGCAAGATTGCCCCTATCTGTGGAGCTTCCAGCTCTAGACATTGTTCACCAGTTGGAGATGCTTGAGGGACAGGACCCAATGTCTGTAAGGTATGTAGAGCTCATGGAGCTCAAAGAATCAAGGGACAGAGCAATGAAAGCTTTGGAGTGTCATCAGCTCCCAATGAAGAGAGCATTTGACAAGAAAGCTACAGCCAAGAATTTCAAAGAGGGCGACATTGTTCTCAAATGGGATGTTCTGAAAAGTAGGCCAAGCCACCACACCAAGTTTGACAATATGTGGACCGGTCCATTTATTGTCATAGACTGCAAGGAGCACAATGCGTATCGACTGGCCACAACAGAAGGTGAAGTGTTTCATATCCTAGTTAATGGGATGCACCTCAAGGCCTGTTTCCAAGTTTGATAGGTTCATCTATTGTACATAGTACTTTAGGTTTTATGTTTTCTATAAGTGCTGATGGCACAGTTATTTTCTCTTTCATTTTCCCCTGTTTTGTCATTTTAGCAACCTATTGTGTTCTATAAGTCTCATTCAAATTGTAACCATGTGCAGAATGACATTTTTATTTGTTCTCTGAGCTTTCTAATGACTCCATACCCAATGACAAGTTGTAACCACTGGTTCTCATGTTTTAGCAGGCAAACATCCCACAAAGGTTGCCAAAATTGTTGCCTATATTTCACCTACAATTTAAATCAGGTAGGATAATCATATGTTAGATCTTCAAAGGCCAATGGAACATTCAAACAAGGGCAAGGATCCTACATCTATTGCTAGCTCATGGGGAACTCAGTGTGAGAACCTGCCCTAGGAAGGTTTAGCATGAAATCATCTAAGGAGAATGTTGCCAGGACCTTCTAGAGGTCTCGCCGACTAGCAGGGGTTCCATCAAGTCCGAGTGCTTCAACTAGGAAGGTTTCGGCATGAGTTGTCTTTCAGAGAGAAGTCTCTGCGATCCGTAAGGTTTCACCGACAATCGTCAGGTTGATGCACTGTCGGCATAATGAGCAAGTAATGGTGAAGGGTCTCCCCAACTCGTAATGTCTCACCAACAATCACTCTTGAAGCGGTGTCAGTAAAGGAGGTGAGCTTCAGAATAAGGTCATACCGAATTGTGAGTGTCTCCCCGATAAGAAAGGAGCCTACCGAAGTACAAAGCATTTGAGTATGGTCTTAGTGACCTGTTAAAGTCTCATCGATAAGAGGGCCTTCGATATAGCATTCCAAGTCAGAGAAAGGTCTCCCCAACTTAGTGATGTCTTGCCGATAAGTGAACAACTTGGCGGAGGATGGATTCTTCGGCTTAGGTGGGAGCCTTCGATAGGAAGTTTCACTGATGCAAAAAAGTTTCCCCAACTTTTACATCAGTGTAGCGCTTGACTGTCGGCGTGATGTCTTGCCGACATGGTATGGTCTCAGCGATAGAAGCAGGTATTGGTGCAACATTTGATCCTCACTATGATGCCTTCCCAACTTGATCATGTCTTCGCGAAAGAAATACAGAGCTCGGTAAGGTAAGAATGCATTCGGGGAGACTTTAATAGTCTCTTGCCGACCATAAGGTATAGACCTCACCAAAAGAGCTTGACATCGGCATAAGTTCTTGCTGATATAAGGATGTCTTCCTGAATGAGGGTGGTCTCAGTGATAGAAAGGGATCTCAATGTGACTCATTCAACCCACTGCGACCTCTTGGTGATAAATGGTGTCTTGTCGATGGCTCCAGTAAAATTGGTGTGACTTTACGAGATCGATAGAACTCTCATCGACTATCACACACTATGCCGATGGATTTAGAGGACATAATCACATCGGTGAGACACTTTCAGTGTCTCACCGAGATGTGATTCTTTTCAAAAGAGTTTTGACCACCTGTAGAGCCTGAGTGGAATACGCTCGACCAACCAAGAGGAGTTGAGACAAGTCATGGCAGTCTGACCAGGATGAACAATGTCAACATAATGTGAATGCAACGCGTATCTGTTCTAAGCTCAGGGCATTCAAGGCATTCAGCCGAGGTGGTTCAAATAGGACATGATGTTAGGATTAGAATGAATGTGGTAGCTGTAAAATATCTGAAGAAGGCTTCTCTGGGGATGACTCTTCACCGTCATGTACACGTAGGGTTCTGCATTAATTCAGTCGAAAAGATTTGTGGGAGGATCTTTCCAGGGCCCGATATTTTTGTAAGCCCTAAGGGGCCAACACAATCTGGTGTATATAAGGCATTTTTTTCCTTTTTGTAAATAGTTCGGATTGTGCATTCAGAAGAGTTAGTGATTTTTATTAATCCTTTCTCGACTAAATGTATGTTTTGTAACTCAACTGGAATATGGAATATAACACAGTTTACCTGAGAAGCTACTATTAATGTTTGTATTACTCTCATTTATGTATTTTAGACTATGCAAGTTCTTAGCTATGTTTTTCTAAAAATCTGTATTCATACTTAAGGTTGTGAAATTCATCTTTCCTTCCTAAGATATGCATGTAGAGCAAGCCTGTTAAGAATAGTGCATGAGTTTAAAGGGGTTATGATAAGTAAGTGAAAACGCTGTCTTTTTCTTTCTAGTGTATGTTCTTCCTATGTCTGTTTCATGATTTCTTATTAACTCGGTGTATCACCATAGAAATAGTTCAGTTTAGTTTCATTATTTGTATGCATTCCTTCTCCTTTTACCTTCACAAAATCACTAGTTTTGGTGATACCCAAAGGAAGTCGGCCTTCTCCGGAGGTTCACTCCAATCTCAGGTGACCCACAGCCTTGGAGTGATCCAATGTTTCACTAGAAATCTCAATTTTTACAACTTTGCATAGGGTGCATTTCTAGGTGACAACAGTAATTTTGGTACGTTTCCACTACACTTCTTGGAATCGTCTATCTCTCATTCATTCTTCTTTGGAATATTGCAAAGAACACTTCAAGTGAATCATCTTAGGCATTCATATCTCCAAGGCTTCTTATACAATATGCTATCTAGTGTACAATGGGCCTTATACTTGACTAGTTGATATCGTTCTCTCCATTACATCCTTGTTTTTGATAGATTTTAGAACTGGAATAGGTCTGATGGACCAAAAAATGGTTATCTCTCTAGCTACCTCCTTTGTAATCATATGAGGGTCATCAATCCACATAAATTGGTCATGAATTATACTTAGTACCATCCTAATCCATTTATTTTTGTAGAAATAGTTTGAAAACAACTATCATACATCTAATTTATTTTCAACTAGGGCTTTGTACTCTATTTTTAGGGTGAAATCATCTCTAGTTAACTAATTTTCCCATAATTCCCCAAGATTAGTGGTGAATTTTAATTCATGCTACCATGAATTTATTCCCTAATGTCTTTAGTTGGTAAAACCCCATATAGTATATGTGAAAATGCACATAAAGGATCATCTTCTATATCTCTAATGAGATATATTGTAAACTTAGGTTGTGAATTTTGTGAAACATCTACAAATTTCTATGTCAGCATTGAAATGTGTGTTCAAACAACAATTCTAGAAAACTAGGGTATGCAAGAATTGCTAAATACCTATTTTCTTTACTTTTTTGAATTAGGGTTTTGATGCTTTGAGCTCTGAATCACCTTTGCACTTCAAATCCACTTCTCACTGCTCTCCTTTGATTTCTTTTGATGAAATGAATTTTCCTTAGAAAATTTACTTTTAAGTCTTTGATTTGACCTAATTCTATAATAAATGCTTCATTCCATAAAGTTGGTAACCCTAAAAACTGTGTGCATAGTCACCTTCTCAAGCTCTATGAATCTTTGTATTAGAATATTTCCTTCCACAATCTTCTCTAATAGATATAGCATTCCATTCTCCATCACATATCCTTGTGTCATGGCTTTAGCACCTCTTTTCTTACAGGGGACATATGATAAAAATTAAAGCTCCCCCTCAGTGATAGCTCTAGGCTTAATTACCAGAAGAAACATATGCATCAGAGGATGGTACAAATTCTTCCTTATTCTTAGTCTCTTCTTTCTTTCTCTAGATCTTTTCCATTTCTTGAACTTCAACTGGATAAACCTTTTTGATCGGTTCATTCTTCTTTACCAAATTATCCTTCCTTATATTTCTACTTCTACAAAACATAGCAATATGTCCAAGCCTACTAAAATTGTTGCATATGAAATTTCTTTGAGCATTATTCCTTCCATTCATTCTAGATATGCATTGATTAGCTTTGTGTCCAAATCCATAGCATGTGTAAGAGTAACCATTGTTATATCTATTCATCATTTGACTTCTACATTCATTTTCCTTATGTCCAAATCTTTTACATGTAAAGCATTTACCAGTAAAGGATGGAACATTCTAATTCATTTCGCTCCTAAATTCCATTGCTCTATGTCCATATTTATTACAAGAATAATAAATACCATTGAAAGATGGGTACCTTTGAGCATTTGTTTTTCTAACTAGATGTCTTCTAGAATTGTTTCTTTGATTTTGGATCTTTCCATTGTTCTTCTTATCTTTAGTCATCTTCGATTCATTGATCTTCTTTTCTACATTAGGTTTCTGAACTGTATTTGAGCTTTCACCTTTTTCAAGTCCCAAACCACCTTTGTCTTTAGATGCTTTCTGAATTGCAATCAACTCATGAAGCATTGAAGAAATTTCCTTAAATTTTTCTTCATGAATTCTTTCCTTTTCTAGATCTGATCTTAGGTTTACCACCTCTTGTTCAACCCTTGTGCATTCATCAATTTTTCTTTTCACAATTACATTTAAACATTCCTTAATTCTTTTATTTTCTTCCAATTGCATTTTTAGTCTGGTGATTTCTCTATTTTCCTACTTCAATTGTTCATTAACTTCCTTATGCATTTCTTTGAACTTCCTAGTTTTCTCTCTCAATTTTTTGATAGGTTCATTTGCTTCTTTAAGATTTTCCTTTCAATCTTTCTTTTCACTTTTAACTTTGTCAAGATCTTCAAGAGCAACTTTGAGTTCTCCATATTTTTCAAGCATCTAATCTTCTTTTGTATATCCAATAGCAAGAAACTCTTACGAAGGAATAGGAAACTTTCTATCAACCATGCATTTTGTTGTGCCTATAGCACACATGCCCCATTCAGAGTGGGGACCCTTTGTTCCTTTCACCTTCGTCGGGTCACTTTTTTCCTTCACCTTGTTTTGTGTACCCATAAATTTTGAGTTGCAAGTGGTCAATGGACATTAAAGCCCTCATCTTTAGTTGACCAAAATTCACCACCCAAAAAATTTCCAAGTCGTTGGCTTTTGCAGGGTTTCCTTGGAAAGTTTCCCTTGGTTTTTAACTTTGGCATCCTTCAGCCCCTATGGGTATGCATCTACAGACTAATCCTTCTGCATCACTGCCTACACTTTGTCGTTTCATTAGCGGCCAACCAGGGACATCCGCCTGCATGGCAGGTCTTGCATCCTCCTTGGCTTCCCTCTTTTAGTTGCCCATCGAATGACAAAGTATCGAGGTCCTTCCACCTTGCAGGTTCCACCTTTCCCACTTCCAACCTTTTGAACTGCATGCCTAGCTACCCTCTCAACCACCATATGCACATTCAATGTAGGTTGTAAATGAACATTTTCTTATAAGTAACCCTTTGACCTATCATTTTCACTGACCAAATTCAAAATTTGTTAGGGCCAATACAACTATCATATCTTACATGCCTACACCATCTCTTGAGCGATCTGAAGTGCAATCTCAGCCATATTTTTCATGTCTTCTAGGTATGTCCACCTCCACCAGCTTGTAGTGTGTTCTTTGAGTTAGGTTTTTCTAAAATAATTGAAAATATTTAAACAAACCTCAAAAATCCCTCTCAATGGTCGATTAACTACAAAATTGTTCACAAACCCATTTGAGGAGTCTTCAAAATTCATTCATATGACACCATTTTAGGCCTTGCAAAACCTTGCTTCCTTGTCGATGTTCTTCATAGAGTGTTCAAACCCTTGTGGCCCACATCCTCATCGTCACCGCCTAAAATGGTATAAACTTCAAACATGAAAATCTGAGCCTCGTGACCTTGCAGGTTCGCTCTTGCAGACTTCCACATACATGTAGACACCATTCCATTGCCACCCTTGAAAACCCAAATGACAAAACACTTAAGTACAAAAATAAAATCATGGAACCCTTGCTAGTTTTCTTTTGTGGGTCGTCGTGTGTGGAAAACCCCAATCTAGTCGACGTTCTTAAACTACTGACCTTTCTAGCATCCCGCATCATGAGTTCCACTAAAACCATCTCCATTGAGTGCTAGAGTTACCAAGTGTTCCTTTGTGGGCTATCGTCCATAGCCTACCTTGCCATGAATTTCATCTCTTTTAGAATTCAAGCCAAGGCTGCTCCCCACATCACGGATCTCTCCGCCCTATTGGTTGTCCATTGTTTTCACGAGAAAACCTAAGTCAAGGCTTCTCTATGGGTCTTAACTTGTGGACTATTGTCTACCCTTCGCCCTCATCTCAATGCCTCCCATGGATTTCTGGGTCATTGATCCTGCCCACATCATGGACTCCATGGTCCTCCTTGCTGTCTAGGTTCACAAATGAAGAAACACTAAGTCTAAACCCTATGTGGGTTAAACCTTGTGGGGGTCCATCTACAGATCGCCCCACCATCATCATCATCCTAAAGTAGCCTAGGAACCCCATCGTCTTGCTTTTTGGACTCTACCCTCATCGTTTCCCTCCAAGGTTTTAACTTGAAAATGACTAAGTATAGTTCTTTACGAATAGTTCCATGCGGGCCATCGTCTATGGCCCACCATCACTTGGATGTCATTCACTAATTGTTGCACCTATTCTTCCACTTGTGTTGTAGAGTCCAAGCTCCCCTCTTTTGTCCAAGTCTAAAGAAAAGAAGCTAAGTTAAATTCTTTACAAGTCGCTCCTTGCAAATTGCCACCTCATCACTTCCATTCCTAAATGACCATCTCTTAGCGGCTTTCTGCCAGAGCCTACTCACATGCCCCAAAATGATCAAACCAAATGAAGATAGTTCACTTCGCCCTAGCCACCTATGGACCCCACATTGCAGAACTCCCCATGAAGATTTTTTCCTTTTGACTACCATTTCTCAATGGTAGAGCTAAAAATGTATGTGATGCCTCCGACTTTCACACTCCTTGAACCTACACTAGAAAAATGACCAATCAGGTGATTCAAGAGGAATTTAAAGTTGATCTCCTCATGTACAAAATGCCTTGTTGAAGACCCTAACCATTAGAACCCCAATGTAAAACTTTGAGTTTGGGTGGCCATTTGTGAGCCGTCGTGATCTCGATGTCTTTATGCTTTTGAATGCTCCTGATGGTTGCTAGCCCAGGGAAACCCACATCCTTGGGCCTGCATTCCTATAATTGACCCAAACAAGCCCCAAATGATGAATGCTAATGGATTTTATTATCTTTTGAAGATGAATTGTTGGATCTAACCCTCATTTTGTAGGATTCAACTAATGCTTCCCTAATTTTTAATATGAATGTGCTTACTACATATTTGTTTGTAGGATTTATGGAATCTATTGAGGGACTGTCTAGGGAGTCTGCAGAAAAAGAGGAAGGAAAGAATCCTACCAAAGCATCGAGGGGGAAGGAGGAGAAAGATCAAATGAAGTACCAATTCTATGGGGTGGAATCCACCTCCAAAGTCACCTCTACCTGGGATTTAGTACTAGACACCAACCTAGGGAATGCAGATATTGATGAATTCAAACAAAGGGTCATGATCAACCCCACAACTAAGAATGACCAAAAAATCTGAAAGAGTTGGATTGCCAAGGCAGTAGGTTTACCACCTGCACTTGTAGCTCCAAAACTAGTGATGGTATGCAGAGAGTGCTACCATAGTGGAAACATAAAGATTATAGATGATGATGGAAAAGTGTTGGTAGATCTATCTGACCAATCCATAGGCCAAAAATTTCCATATCCCTACATTTGACCTCATGGAGGAAACAAAGAAGGTATATACCAAAAACATGTGGAAAGTAGACCCCCTAAGATGCAAGAAGCTAATCAACCAACATTGGTTGAAGGAAAAGAGGGGTAGCATAGCTAAGGTACCCCAAGATCTATTCAGGAGTGACTTATACAAGGAGTACCATGATTTGGTCACCCTATTGAGTAGAGTAATGGGAATCCCCACTATTTCCTTCTTCCAAGAGTGGATGTTCTATTTCATTGAGGAGAATATTCATGGAAAAGTGAAGTTCTACTAGGTTAAGATCATTAGTGACAACATGCATGAGCAACTTATGGCGGTAAACAAAACATCTCACTTTTACATGACCTCGTATCTAGTATACCTACTAGCAGATGCATTCCCATACAAGGGCGTCTTTGTTGCACAAAACCTAAATCTAGGGAGAGGAGAACTCAAGGTGTATGATCATTACCCACAACTGTAGTACATAAACTTCAAGAGAGAATATCAAAGGGTAAATTATGCCTTCATTCGGCATATCATTAGACTCCTTGGGGGAGATTTTGAGAGAAGAGTCTCACATAGTGCCTGGGCATTCATCCAGAGATTTAGGTACCTATCCACACAATTCTCAAAGTTCACATATGTCAAAATAGAGGGTTTCTTTGAAAGAACCTACAAGTTGCCACAGTACCCCAATGACCAGATGATTATATTGGAGGTCTCTAGACAACTACAAAATGCCCATACTCTACTAAGTGATAAACACTGAGCAGGGATCCCATATCCCCTTACTTTTGGGCAAGGAATGTATACCATCCCCGCTGCCTAGTGCATAAAGCATTTAGAGGAGATAGTAGATTACAATCTGGATCTCCACACAACTCGACCAAAAATGGACCACTATGGAAAATTAAAGAAGATGGTCAGAAGGTAGTATTCTCATCTTCCTCATCTTGAAGAATTCTGGGCCAACAACTAGGATGATAAGGAAGTGCGAATGAGGCACTACATGTGGATGAAAACCAAATTTGTGTAGTCAATAAACTTTTTTTTGGTGCTTGATCAAATTGTGGAAGAGGGCACCATTCTTGATGAGAGATTTGATGTTGTGGCCAATTTTCCACTGCCACTAATAGACTAGGATGAAGAATAGGTCAATGACGTTGATATAGTAACACGATCGATTGAAAATAGAACAAGGCAATGGGTAGATGCTTAAATTTCCCAACTTAAATTGTAAGGAGACATGTTGACATATGGTGAGCTCAAAGATGAGCTCAAAAGTGAAACAAATAGTGGAGCAACTGCTTCCCTAGTGGAAGAAGCACCTAAATCTCCTCCAACAACAAGATCAAGGAAAAGGAAAGATGTGCCTGAGCGTCATCCCAAGCATAAGGTCTATAAATGGAAGACCATAGAGGGAGAATCCTCAAATAAGGTGAAGAAAATAGGAGGATTCATTAGTGAAATTCCAACCATTGAAGAGGATCCCAAACATGAAGGAGAAGAAGAAGTTGAGCGATCGCAGTCGCCACCTACCTCCTCCATTTCCCACTCTCTATCGCAATGCCTACAATTTCCACTACTACTATTCCTCCTCTCACCCTACTAGAAGCCTTTGTAAAATATATGCAAGGGATACCCACTAAAATATCTGGGGTGATAATGAATCCCACAGTTCAAGTTGTGATGGCCCAGATTGTTGCTAGCCTACCCATTCCTCCACCACCTATAGAGCCACCAAAAATGGAGGCCACCATGGAGATATCCAAAGAAATGGAAAAATTCTAAAGGGAGGTTACTAAAGGAATAATTGAGGAGGCTAAAGATCCCTTCAAAGATGATTACTTTGAGCACCTACAGGGTGGAATGAGCATAAATTTAGATAAGGTGCTATCAGATGAGGAAAAATCCAAATCTTCAAAAGATAACACTGAGGCTATCAACACCAAATACATCATAGAAACCTTTGATCAAGAGCTTGAAGAGGATTTGTCCCAACATCTCAAGGATATAGGAGAAGAGGCTAAATATGAAAAGAAACCTTTTGAGGAGAAAGGTGACACTGATGTCAACGTGGAGATATTCAACGAGCCTCCACTAATTGGCCAAGACAAAGACCCCATTCAAGAAGAAGAGGTACCACCTGAAAGGGAAGAAGGAGAGAAAGAAGAAGAAAAGGAAGAAGAGCCCTAAGTCAGAATGTCATGTAGAGCTCAAACATGAAGATGAAAGAGTGCCTTAGAAAGAAAGTGTCATTGAGGAAAACATAACCACTATTGAGTTGGACATAGAAAAAAATATACATATTGAGGACTTAGATGAAGAGGAGGAAAGAACTAAACAAGAAGCCCTAGGCCATGAGGAGAAACAACTACAACATGTGCAAAGAGAGGAAGGTGATCATGAATCACCAAAATGGGAAACACAGATGCCCAACTGGCTAGAGAGACAACTACAAAAGAAAGCCCCTGCTCTTGTTGATCCAAAGGCTAGACTCGAGGCTATCCTAGAAAGAGTGCATACAAAGAAGAGGAAAGAAAAGAAGCCAAGAGTCTACTTCGACATCATAGATGATGCATCCAAATCAAGGAAAATGTAGATTTCTACCCCAATGATAGACAAAGGTGGAGGGGTCAGCTATAAAATTTCCACCATCAACTTGGGCCCTGCAACAAGAGAACAAAATATTGATGAGTTCCAAGGTTTAGTGGCTAGGATCATGCAACAAATGAACAAGGATAAGTCCTCTTAGGGGGAACTAAATGCGCAAGTGGCGGATCTCACCACCTATATTCAACAATGGACATCCTTGTAATAAGAAACCCCAACAACATCTTCTGTGGCCCCACTTCTCTCCCAAGAAGAACTTATCAGGATGGAAAAGATGAAGAATTGGACCAAGGCTAGTGCAGACTGGTTCCAACAAGTGCTTTACAATGGTGACATGGGCATACACCATTCTGCCCAAATGACCAATAAATTTTGAGACTTATAGAAGCAATTGGAGGGCATAAAAAAGATATGTCACCAGTTCACTAAACTATGTAGGATCACCTATCCTAAGCTCGAGGCCATTCTTGAGATGCCTCAAAAGACATGGGAGAAAGAACTAGCACTAGTGAAAGATGATCAGTGGTTGGTAGAGAAATGGAAAATGGTCTTGGATCATAAGATGGATGTCTAGAAAAAGTGTCGCATGAGGTTGAACTTGACCTTGAATGGGTCATTCAGCATAGGATAGACAGTAAGGATTACCTCAATCTTATGATGGACTATGACATGCCTACCCTAGAGTTGGATCAAGAGAAAATACAACCATTCTTCCATAAGAATATAGAGCAAGGAGCAATAGATATGCTAACATCAGATTTCATGGAATTTGTTGTGAGGTAATTAACTCGGTCCAAATAGGTAATCAAGGACATGCCTAGATGCACAAAGCATTGGGAGAAAATTACTAGCAGATTTAAGAGGCTGACCTTCCAAGTCCTTCAATTTGACATCATGGAATGGGATAAGCTTTAGAAACTGATTGAGAAATTTGTGGAGTATGCCACCCTTCAGAAAAGTGAAGCAAAACCAATGATTGATGATGAGTTTCTGATAGTTTAGCTAGAAAAAGAAGGTAGCCACTAGAAGACAAAATTGGTACAGTGTTAGAGCCACTAGAGAACAAAATAGAAATGAGACAAAAATGTATTTTATTTTAATATATTTTGGGTGTAGGTGAAACCCTAATATAAAATAAATCTTGGTCACACAATGAAAGTAAATCCTGGCCATTCATTTCACTTTTGGAAAACTATAAATAGGGGTCTCTTCTCATTTTCAAAGAGAGAGTTGAGTTGTTGCATAAGGACATGCTGCAAAAATTTCAATAGAATTTCATTTCTTTGGTGGATTCTTATGTTTCTCAAATCTTGCATGATCCATCTTCTCAAATTTGATAGATTTAGATAGATTTAGCTTGTTGTTCTAAGTGTTTTAAGTAGCTTTTAGTAGTTTAGTTCATGTTGCACATTGATATTAAAGAATGCTATTGTGTTGATGTCTTTTATCTTCATGATTTTTGTTGTTTGTTGATGATGAACAACTTTTTAAAGCTAATCTAAACATTAACTTATTGCTGCACTTAAAATTAATTTTATATTCATGCTTTGTGGTGAATGAATAGCTGAAAAATCTGCAAACCTTAGAAGATAGCACAAGTTTCAGGAGACTATATGTTGTTTGGTTAAGTGGAACTTAGTTTTGGGAAGGTTATCCACTGTAGCATCTTCCATTGTCAATTTTCATCATTAGTTGCAAGTCTAGGATCTCTTCCATCCCTTTTCCCTTTTGACCTTTCTTTGAAATAGTAATTAAGGAAAAGTTCCCGCATCATTGTAAAGCCAAATCTGATGTTGAACGTGGAGTTTTAGACTATTGTTTTGAACTTGCAGCAATTGTACCTCACTTTTAGAATCTCATAAACTCCATTTGAAGAGCCAATTCCCTTCCAACTTATCAAATTGTCCATGCCCCTTGGGATTACCAGCAAATCACATCAATCCACTGAGTTGTTTTTGCAAGTCATGACCTGACACTCGAGAGACCTTGGGGTAATTTTTTGTGACTTGTTTGTAGGAATTTTCCTTTCAAGAGAGCTAGTGCACTTGTGTGTTGCCTGTGTTGAGAAGAATAAAAGCACCCATGAACAAAACTGGCACTAGAAGGAGGGTTTCCCTTTTTCTAAGTTGGATTGAATTAGTTCTTTCTCCCCTAAGAGGTTCCAAAGAGTGTTAATATCTACACCAAAAAGAGGGGAATTCCAAGAGCTATACCCCCTACCAAGGGTAAGAGAGCTAAAAGAGGGGAAGCATCTACCTCAACCTCATCCACTCAACCCACTTCACCTCCATCCTCACCTCTTCCTTCCATCCATTGTCCCCACTCTTCCCCTTCCTTTCCAGCAGCCCCTTCCTCTTCCCAGCCGCTCCAAACTACTTTCCAACCCTTCGCTTCCCATATTTAATGTGTTGCCCTTGTCTCAATACTTCACAACCAAGGCACTAGCTCAAGTACTGCTGCTCCTTTTTAGCCCCAAGTTACTGTTGCATAGCCAGCGCAACTTCCACCTCCCATCATGACTTGGCTGGGTAACAACCCATCTCCCTTGTCCTTCAATGACTATCATCACATGCCAAAGAGTCCATAAGGATTTTGCACGAAGTTTCATCCTTTTGATCCACAACAGACTACAGAAGAAAATATTAAGATCTTTCAAATAGCTTTGAAAGACATGCAAATAGATCATGAAGACGTGATTAGTAGGCTCTTTCCCTACTCCTTGGGGGAAGAAGCCTTTTATTGGTATATAAACCTACTGACTGGATCCATCACCACTTGGAATCTATTAAAGAATTCCTTCTTACAAAAATATAAGATTTTGATCAGCCCTTTTGAATTATATTAGCAGTTCATGTCTGTTCGAAGGGAAGTCAATGAACCAATCATCTCTTTTAATGGTCGATTCCATTGTGCTTACATGAGATTGCATCTGCCCTATGTGGTTGATGATCCCTCTACTCACCTGGTCTATTATGATTCTTTGGACAACCTCACGTCTTCACTAGTGAAGAGGATGCACCCACCACACACTAGGTTGGTGGATGTGTATGTGGAAGTAGTCAAAGCAAGCAACGATTTGGGATAGAAAATTGCTGGCCCATTGCCATCCTTGGGACTAGCTACCCATCCAATGTAGATCCAAGGACTCACCCAGGCCTTGGCACATCAAATGCAAATCATGATTCAAATTCCATAGCTACCAATGGTACCTCATCCAGGGCAGCTGTTGAATTAAGCACCTCTCATGCTTCACTACTTGGAACCACTACAACAAAAAGTTTATCCTCAATAGCCTCGAGTTCTTACATACTTATAGGGCTCTAAGTTCCCACCCACTTAGAAGAATCAACCAGTAGTACAACTGGTCTTCCTCCAAAATCAAGCACCTCAACTGAACAACATAGAGAAGGATCGAATAGATGAATTGACAAAGATGATCAAGAAGATGTCAACTAAAATGACACATCTAAGGAATCAGAACAACCAATGGCAAGCCTCCCAAAGAAGCATCCAAGCCAATCTCAATCAATACAACCATGAAAATCATGATGCAGGTACTTCTTTTGGAGAAAATTATCAGAGAGGTCGAAGTTCTAACCAAGGCTTTGAAATGAGGCCTTCACAAATGCAAAACCAAACATGGAACACGATGCCGAACAATGGAGGCATTCCTACACCTCTCAACCAACTAGATAATGTAGATAAGACTACAAGCATAGTATACTAAGAAAAGGAAACCTTTTTTGGATGGTGTCACATTCACAAAATGAATAGGCTTAGTATACAGGATGGATTCTCCTAAATCGACCAATGCCATGCCTCTCGTAGTATGCAAAGCTCTAGGAATAGTCTTGACTCCCTCTCGATGGAAGGTGACCCAGTTGGATAAGACAAAAGTTAATATAGTCAGAGAAATTAACTAGATACCTATGCAGATTGTTGTTGACTCGAGGGTGCAACAGGTCATTGACATTCAGGTGGTTGACATCCTAGACACATATGTCATAATACTAGGAAGGGACTTCACTTGGACATTAAATGGATATGCTGCAATAGACTTTTCTCACCTATGGTTGTCATGGAAAGGGTTTCCAAACCAAAACCACATCGATCAGGAGCTGCGTATGAAATTCATGATCACATAATACAACAAGAAAAATGAGGTGTTGTTTGTTGAAACAGAACTGGGTAATTATTGGCCTATGGCATATCAAGAAGAACTAGAGTTCCAAGAGGAGGAAGTGGTTGAAGAGGTCCTTTTTATGTTGTGTAGTCCTCTTACCAACCTAGCACGTGCACCTTAGAGTATAGAGGTGTTGATGGAATCTGACGATGAAGAATCCTATGAGGATGGCAACTTGGGATTGCTAGATGGATTCCAAGAATTTATGGAGAATTGTGTGCAAGATCAGCTCAACTTAGGAGTTAGAATGAACTTTTAGGAGCTCTTATTACCCAGTTGGTGTTGGGTACACAATGTTGCCAACTTAGAATTTGAATGTTTTCTTTTCCATAAAGAAATTGAGCACATTAGAGGACAAGTCACCCTGAAGGGGGAACTCCAAGTAGTACATCCAAACCAAACCAAAGAAAAATCCATGTTGCCACTTAAAAATACCGAAGAAAATATCATTCCAAGGAAGGAAGCAAGCTCCACTAACTCTAAAGTCAAAGAGGCCTCTAAGTTTTGGACACTATGCTTCAATGGATCCAAGTCTAAGTAGAGAGCCAGAGCTGGATTTGAACTCATCAGCCCCATAGGTAAAACATACTTTTCTACTCATAGACTTTAGTTTTGTTGCACCATGAATGTAGTGGAGTACAAAGCACTATTCCACTATCTCTTGATGGAACTAAGAAAGAAGGTTAAAATGTTACAAGTCTTTGGTGACTTGGAGTTGGTAGTGAAACAATTCAAGAAATTGTATTCCTGCCATGATAGGAGACTAGAAAATTATAGGCATGGGGTATGGGATCTCATAGAGGGCTTAGATGCATTTAACATTCAGTTGATCCCCCATTGCCAAGAACCATACTGCTAATGCCTTATCCTAGGCAGCTAGTACCCTACAACCTCTATCCTTGGTTGGCCTAAAGAAGTTCACTATTGAACTTACTTCCATTCCAATGGTGCCATATAATATCACCAACTTCCAAGTGTTCAATGATGACAAGCATATCTTAGATTTCATCATGAGCTCCAATGTGTTTTCAACCCAAATCATTAATGAGCAAAATCCTAAAGCAGATGAGTTAGATTTAGGAGTCATTAATCTCAAGAAAAAGACAATACCACAATGTATGGTTTAGCTTGAGCAAATATTTAACTTAGATCAGATAAGGGACTAGGATCAGCAAGCCAAAGACTCCATCAAAAACTAGTGTGATGCTCACAACCTAGGGACTGCTGAAGAAGTTAAGAATGTGTTCATTGGAAAATTTATGCACACCAGAAGAAAGGAAATGGATCATTAATGCCCTGCATACCTACCATGATGTGGTTGCTTCGAGCTGCAAAGACTTGAAGATGTATGACACTTCAATCATCACTCACACCATCCCTCTCAAACCAGATGTGAGACCTTTTTGGTAGTGTCAACACCTGATCAATGCATTGCTAGAACCCATCATCTACAAGGAAGTTGAGAAGTTTTTGTCCACCAAAATCATATTCCCAATTAGACACTCCACATGGGTAGAAAAATTGGTCCTAGTCAGGAAGAAGAATGGAGAAATTAGATTATGCATAAACTTCCACAACTTGAACAAACCCTTAGAAAAGGACAACTATCTAGTACACTCATTGAATGAGGTACTGTAAATAGTTAATGGATATTAGATTATGTCCTTTTTGGATAGATACTTAGGATACAATTAGGTGATGGTACTATATAAAGACAAGCATAAGACAACATTCACCACCAAGTGGGGAACCTTTACATACAAAATAGTGCCATTTGGACTAATCAATGTCAATGCAACCTTTCAACACACCATGGATATTGCCTTTGAGGACCTCATTGGAAAATTCATCATAATCTATATGGATGATCTTACTGTACTTTCAAGGAAAAGAGGGGATCACATCTCTAATTTATGTAAGGTATTCCAAAAGTGCAGAGAGTTTGGAATCCCCTGAATCTGAAAAAGTGTATCTTTGGACTCACAAAAGGAAAGTTGTTGGGGCATGTGATCTCAGAGAAGGGAATCTCAATAGACCCTGAATGCATTCAAGCTATTTTGAAAATTTAGCTTCCAAGCAACAAGAAGGAGCTGAAATCCTTCTTCAGAAAGATCAACTTTGTCAGAAAATTTATCACAGGCTTTGTTGAAATAGTCAAGCCACTGAATGCTATGCTAAAGTAGGACACAAAGGCCAAATGGACACTAGAAGCCAAGTAGGATTTTGAAGAAATCAAGAAAAAAATTTATGATGTGCAAGTGCAAGTCATCCTAGATTACCTAAAGTTGTTTTACATCTATTCATTTGCTTCAAACCACTCTTGTGCCAGTATACTGACTCCAAAATATGATGAAGGGAGTGAACACCCTATTTCCTTCATGAGTGCTCCACTGAAGGATGCAAAGTTAAGGTATCACAATGTTTAAAGGCAAGCATACACCTTAGTCAAAGGAGTTAAAAAATTCAAACATTACATCTTACAGAATAAGGTGTTCATGATTGTGCCTGATCCAACAGTTAAGACTTTGCTAATGTAGAATGAATTGGGAGAAAGAGGAGAAAAATGGGTAAATTTATTATAGGAATATGACATGGAGATTCAACCCATGAAGTTAGTCTAGGGGCATGATCTCACTCAAACAATAGCTAAAACACTAGCTAAATTCAGACCCAAGCTCACCGTGCAACAGTACCAACTGAAAGATTTTTCTCTTGGAGAGTGGTATGATGACATTTTCTACTATCTACTAAACAAGAAGTTCCCATCCCAATTGTAGGGAGTACAAAAGCATGCTCTCAAACTAAAGAGAAGTAGTTACATGCTACAAGGATCCATATTATACAAGAGAAATCATAAAAGAATCTACCTTAGATGCCTTGGAAAAGAAGAAGAAACCAGAGTACTCAAGGAATTTCATGATAAATTTGGCACTAGCCATGGATCAGGCCCTTCAACTGCCCACCAAATTCTATGGGCCAGGTATTACTAGCCAACAATGTTTAAGGATGTGCAGAATCATGTCAAAACTTATCACATTTTCCAAACTGTTGCTACTAGAGAAAGAAATGTCATTGTCCTGCTGTAACTAATCCTGAAGGTAAGGTCATTCACCCAATGGGGCCTTGACTTCATTGGTCTGGTAAGCCCACCATCCTTTGTAGGAAACAAGTACATTCTAAGCACTTTTGATTATTGTAATAGATGGACATAAGCAATAGTATGTAGGAAATGAACTATTGAAGTGGTTGTTAACTTTTTAGAGAGTTTTATATTGAATCATTTTGGTTTCCCATTTTCCCTCATGTGCGATAATGGCCTTGCCTTTTCCTCACTTAAGTTTGCTAGTTGGGCCTTTGATTATGAGATTGTGCTGAAATTTTCTTTCAATTATTTCCCTTAGGGAAATGGTCTCACTCAATCAACGAACAAAAATTTGATAATTGTGATAAAAAAATTTCTTGACAGAAACCCCAAAGACTGGCACACCCAATTGCGTTTTTCCCTCTCAGCAGATCGTACATGCCATAAGGCTTCTCTGGGAGATTCTCTATTTTATCTAGTCTATGGCCTTGAGCCTATCTTTCCTATCTACCTCAATATTCCCACCCTCTAGTTTCTCAACACGTACTATGAGGAGGGAGACCGCAACGAAGCTCATCTAGCTGAATTACTAAATTTAGAGGGAGTCTGTGATAGAGCAATTGAGAATTTTACCAAACATCATGGCATATTTAAAAGATGGTTTGACCTCCAAGCCAAAGTAAAGGCCTTTAGGATTGTTGACTCATTCCTTTGTTGGGATAAGGTCCATGAAAAGAAAGGGGGACATGACAAATTTGACAAGCTTTGGCTTGGCCCCTTTCAGGTCTCAAAAATTTTAGGAGATAATTCCTTTTGCCTCAAGACACTCACTAGAGAGGATGTCTCGTTTCCTGTCAATGGGTAGCATCTCAAGCATTATTTCCTTCCCTAAGCTTTTACAAGGTCATCTTTGTATATAGTTGTATATAGGTTAGCTTAGGTTTCCTTTTGCTTCATTGTTGTGCCTTTGCTTCACTTTTGCTCGCTTTCCTAGCTGCTCTTATTTGTTGAGAGTGTTCCTTTTTTTTTATATAGTGGCCATGCTTGGCATATTGAATGTCATACTTTGTTGTTCACTCTTGTTTGTTCTTTGGATAAATCTCCATTCGTAACTATTGATTTCTAATCGCTTGCATGAAGAGGGTTTCCTTATTTGAACTTTGACTTGACCTAGGACAAAACCCTTGGTCGATTCTTTTCACACTTATCTCAAATCATGCATAAAGAACACTTTAAATGTTTCTGAAGGACTATGCAGTAACTATTATAAGGTCTTAGCAAGTAAAAAATATTAAGTCTACTCTAGTGACCATTGTGATTCCAAACCCACAAGTAAGCTCGATGCTTACACAATTGAGCAAAAAGAAAGAGTACCAAAAGAAAAATCATGAAAAAATAAAGAAAAGAAAAGAAAGTATTAACAAGCAACTATGTGGGTGTGTAAGTAACTCTATCGGGGATATGGACGCCTGGTTGGAAATAGACCAATGTTTGTGGGGTCACAATGACAAATCCGTCGAGGCTATAGATGCCTGACTGGTAGCAAAACATTGTCTAGGTTACTTTTGGGGTTAGATATCTTACATAGCTTGCCCTGATTGATTAACAGTTGTTCATTATGGTTTCTAAAGAAAGGGAAATAAACTCACTACGCACACACTTCTGAGATATTCCAGTGACTGACTTCAACTAAGGACCCCATCCTCCTTTGAGTTTTTAGTTCACTTTTGGAAATTGACTTCTGGTCTATGAAACCAGAGATTTTGGGTTCTAAATGAAAATTTACTCTTACAATGCTCGAGAGTGTTCTCCCAGCAAAGTCACCATTTATTGTGCCTATAGCACACATGCCCTATTCAAAATAGGGACCCTATGTTCCTTTTTCCTTTGTTGGGTCACGTTTTTCCTTCACCTCATTTTTCACACCCTTAAATTTTGAGTTCCAAGTGGTCAAGGGACCTTAAAGTCCTCATCTTTAGTTGACCAAAATTCACCACCCAAAATATTTCCAAGTCCTTGGTTTTTTTGGGGTTTCCTTGGTAGGTTTCCCTTGGTTTTTAACTCTGGTGTCCTTCAGCCCCTATAGGTCTGGACCTATGAACTTCCCCTTGTGCATCGATACATGCACTTTACCATTTCATCAGTGGCTGACCCGAGATGCCCGTCAGCATGGCAGGTCCCACATCCTCCTTGGCCACCCTCTTTCAGCTTCCCATTGAATGATGAAGTCTGAAGGTCCATCTACCTTACAGGTTCTACCTTTCCTACCATTGGCCTTTTAAACTCCATGCTGAGCTACCCCACTGGTTGTCATACACACATTCAATGTGGGTCATAAATGCACTTTTTCCTATAAATATCCCTCTGACCTATCATTTTCATTGACCAAATTCAAAAAAATTCATAGCCAAAACAGTCCTCATGGATTGTGTGCTCACACCACCTCTTGAGTGATCTAAAGTACAATCTCATTTGGATTCTTTGTGCCTTCTAGGTATGTCCGCATTCACCAACTCGTAGTGTGTCCGACTTAGGTTTTTATAAAATAATTGAAATTTCTGAAAGAAACCTCATAAATCCCTCTCAATGGCCAATTAACCACAAAATTGCACACAAACCCATTTGAGGAGTCTTCAAAATTCATTCAAACAACACCATTTTAGGCCTTGTGGAACCTGGCTTCTCCATCACTATTCTTCATAGAGCGTTCAAGCCCTTGCAGCCCACATCCTTGCCATCACCACTTGAAATGGCATAAATTTTAAATGCAAAAATTTGAGCCTCACAACCTTGCGGGTCTGCTCTTGTGGACTTCTGCATATGGGCAGATGCCATCCCATCACCACCCTTGAAAACCCAAACAATGGAATACTTAAGGGAAAAACTTAGATCTTGGAACCCTTGTAGTCTACTTTTGTGGGTTGCCGTGTGCGGGCATCCCTAATCTAGCCGTCATTCTTAAATGATTGAACTTTCTAGCATCTCGCATCATGGGTTCCATCGAAGCCATATTCATCGAGTTCTAGAGTGACCAAGTCTTCCTATGTGGGCTTCCATCCATAGCCCACCGTACCATGAATGCCATCTCTTTTAGCATTTAAGCCAAGGCTACTCCCTACATTGTAGATCTTGCCGCCTTGTTGGTCGTTCATTATTTTCATGAGCAAACCTAAGTCAAGGCTTCCCTGTGGGTCTCTCCTTGTGGACTTCTATCCACCCTTCACCACTATCCTAACACCTCTCATGGACAGCTGGGTCATTAGTCCCACCTGCATTGCAGATTATATGGTCCTCCTTGCTATCTAGGTTCACAAATGAAGAAATGCTAAGTCTAAACCCTGTGCGGGCTAAAACTTGTGGGGGTTCGTCTATGGACTGCCCCACCATTAGCACCATCCTAAAGTAGCCTAGGAACCTCATTGGCCCACTTTGCAAACTCCACCCTCACCGTTTCCCTCCAAGGCTTTAACTCGAAAATGACTAAGTATATTTCTTTGCAAACAGTTCCATGCAGGTTGCTGTCTGTGGCCCACCATCGCTTGGATATCATTCGCTAATGGTTGCACCTCCTCTTCCACTTGCATTGCAAAGTCCAAGCTCCCCTCTTCCATCCAAGTCTAAAGAAAAGAAGCTAGGTTAAATGCTATGCGGGTTGCTCCTTATGGATCATCTCCTATAGACCGCCGCCTCATCACTGTCATTCCTAAATGACCATCTCTCAGTGGCTTCTTGCCAACTCCTACCTGTATGCCCCAAAATGATCATACCAAATGAAGTCAGTTCAATTTTCCCTAGCCACCTATGGACCCCGTATTGTGGAACTCCCCATGTAGGTTTCCTCCTCTTGAACACCATTTCTCAATGGAAGAGTTGCAAACATCTATGATTCCTTTGGCTTCTACACTCCTTGAACCCACACTAACAAAATGACCAATCAAGTGATTCAAGAGGACTTTAAAGTTGATCTCCTTGCGTGTGAAATGCCTTGTTGAAGACCCTAACCACTAGATCCCCAATGAAGAAATTTGACTGTGGGTGGCCATCTGCAAGCCACCATGATCCCAGTGTCATTCCATGTTTGACTGCTCCTAATGGCTACCAACCTAGGGAAACCTGCATCCCTGGGCCCACATTCCTATAATTAACCCAAACGAGCCCTGAACAATGAATGCTAATGGATTTTATGATATTTTGAAGATGAATTAATGGATCTAACCCTCTTTTGTAGGAGCACACTCCGCATAGCGTGGTTACCCCATCAAATGGAGTATGTAATGAGCTCACCATGGATAGGTATGTAGAGAATCCTCCACACATCCTTGAGGGTAATGGTGGCCTCCTCTGTAGGTAAATAGAATGAAGAAATCTCTAAATGCCACTGCTCCATGAGCTCAGTCATCATCACAGTGTGACATTGGATGGGAGGCACATAAAAAGTGTGATGTAGCCCAACCACATCTAGAAAATATTTCTCCAAAACATCAAAACTAACAATAAAATCAAATAGATTTTAGGGTCGTCAATCCCTTGACTATAGTGGTTTAAGGATCACCTACAATAATTCAACCCACAATGTTAGGGATTTTCTTCGAACATGCAAATCGAAACAAAAATGATGAATAAAATAACTTAGGGTTCTAAAAATTCAAAAGCAAAAAAATTATAGAAAAAGTGATGAATTTTTTAGAAAAAGCATAGAAAATAGGAAAATGTGAGGAAATTTAGTCAAAAGTGATGAAGAATATCAAATGTGAGGAAATCAAAAGCGAAAAACTTTCGTAAAAGTACAAACTTATCACAAAAGCACAAAAATGTAGCAAGAGCACATTTGAAAAGCTAAAATGTAGGTCAAAGGCTCAAATTTAAAGCAAGTGTGCAAATTCAAAGCAAAAACACTTGTTTCAAAATGGAAAATGTGCTAGAATTGAGCCAAAAGTGATAAAACCCTAAAACATATGCTTTTGAATTGATGGAATTTAAGCATTAATTATAGGAACACAAAAACAAAAATGAAAATCGAGAGGGTACATACTGGGGCATTGATGCCTGTAGGTCGTCCATACTCTCAAACCATGTCTTAGGGAACCCTAATTTTAAATGAGGTAATTAGAACCCTAATTTTTACCAAGGAAACCCTAATTTTAACTTAGGGAACCTTCCTACATTCAAATTAGGACTTCCAAAGAACATTGGAACAAGCAATGAGGAACCTATAGACTTAATTTTTTGTTCTCTATGCATTTGAACTAAAATAGACCAATGTCGTGACCCTGACCTCAAAATCAAAATTTTCGTCCAACTTCTCGAGGGGGTAGCACAGAGTCCTACCATCATTCTGCTGACCACTAGGGCATAGTGGGCCATAATTTTTTTGAAAATATTGATCTTAACATCAAATATTTGAAACAAAGCAACCTGTACTTTGTATCAAAGAGGGGTAAAATGTAGACATGTAAAATTGAACTAACACTTATCACACATACTAAATGACATTTTCACATTATCACCATCATATCATCAAATATCACTACATTTCACATCAACTGCATAAAAAAAAACCCTATTTCCTCTATTAGTTAAATAATACAAGATTACTTAATTAATTCACCCTTTTCATCAGTTTTGACTAATTAAATTGATTCCATTTATTTAATAAAGTCCTAAAACCCTATTTCTGCTATTAATTGAATAATACAACATTATTTAATTAATTCATGTTTTATCATTTTGACCAATTAAATAAATTTCATTTATTTAATGAAGTCCTAATCTCACTTTAATTCATCTTGATTAATTAAATAACACCAATTATTTAATTACATCGCTAAATCACTTTATTCCCCTAAGTCAATTGAATTATTAAATCATGATAATTTAATTAACTCACTTTCCCTCCAAATTTGAATAATTTGAATAAAGTATTCAAAAAATCATCAAGAATCAAATCAAACTAATGCAAATTTATTTGTAAAATTCAAACTATATTTGCACATTCAACTTGAAAATGAATGAATGAATTAATCCAATTAATTAATCATTCTCAACCACTTTCTTGATTGAGTAAATTATGATGCCCTGATTTCTCAATCTATATTCTTGACTGAGTAATCTATATCTCTAACTGATCAATTTATTTCTCAATCCCACATATTATTCAATCTATTCTTCAACCACACTAATCATGTAATCTATTTTGAATAGATTATTCATGTCTATTTCCTCTCAACATCTTTCAACCATCGATCAAGATATTCCACTATGTGATCTTGATCTTCCATTCCAAATCACAATTTCTATATAACAAGCCTTTTTCTTCACAAAAAGAAAAGAGGATAGAAGAATCAAACCTATCTTTCACAATGAAGTACTGTCGAGATCATAACCACCATTGACAACACTTCAACACATTTCTTCAATCAAAACACACATCACATCAAAGCTTCTCACATATAACAATGGAGGATTCATAGTGATATGAACAACTTGACATCTTGTGAACACACTCCAACATGGGATGGTAACCTTTCCTTTTGTTCTTGATTTCATTTTGATAATTGTAGGATTTCATTGTGTGTTTTCAATAGCTCTAAAATTCATTTCATGAGTGAAGGAATATTTCTATACTTATTGTTTTTTTATTTAGATTAGCTTCTATTGCAATGCATTTATCTTGTTTATGCTCTATGATTTTCCCCCTCACACACCTTCATTACATTACATGAATAGTTATCGATATGCAAGGATGAAAATCTAATGGTGTGACAATCTTAAGAATAGAAAGGTGGAAATTTTTAGTGACTTAAATATTCCTTCTTTCTTATACCACAAGTTTTGGATAAGTGTGGATGGCATGAATACATTTAAGAATCCTATTATGAAACCATTGCATATTTTATATATCTATCAAATTATGAATATCAACCTTAAATATTTGATGATAATCCTCTTTATTATTGTAATAATCTTCCTACATGATTTAAAATCAAATTTTAAATAATAATGATAATGATAATGAATGACAAGATCCTAGCTAATTCTCTAACATTCACGTGGAAGCATTTGATAATTCTACGAACTAAAATAATGTGGCATAATTGTTCCCTTTTGATCAAAACCATCCTCTAGGGTTTTGCGAGTTTTCATAGGAAACCTAAATTGTAAATATTCATATCATTAAGTATCGTAATCACAAGATATCAAAAACACATAAAATAGTTATATTTAAAATATTTATGGATCAACAACACTCAATTAATCATTAAATCAAAAAAATATCTATAAAACAAGTCCTCATATTAGAATTAAAACTTGGAATGAAACCTCAAGTTTAATTAATATCCATGATCTGAAATGATACAAAATTGAAAAATAAATGATATTTTTATCTTCAAGAAAAGGAAAACCAAAGATATGAATGCCTAAAGGTGAAAAAATCTAAAAAATAGAAACCCTTTCCCTATATCAATAAAATGAGCGAGTAACTAGACATAGAATCTTAAAATAAGTGTCATAAAAAGCTTGTCCATATGATGACATGTATAATAGGCCTTGGGTGAAGTGTTAGGAACCTAAGATATGACATAAAAAATATTAAAAGTGTCAAAAATACTCATGACCAATTGGTAATGCCTAGGGAAACCAAATAAGGGTATGGTATTTAGATATAGGTCATTAATTTTACGCCCAATTATAATTTCAAATTGTGTTTAATTTTTCCTTTTCTATTATGAATTCATGTTTTTTGCTAAAGTTACCCTTTTAAAAGATAAGGATGGAGTGGAGAAGGAGCGAGAAGAGGAGTGGGGGGATAAATTTGAACTTAGGGGATAATGTTGGAGAGGAAGGAGAAGATTCAGAAAAGAGTGATGGTTTTTTTGCAAGGTTGATTGCTATTGTTGACCTATTGGGATGTGACATGGTGGTGTTGGTTGTTGTCATTGGCTTGTTTTGGAAGCATTGTTGTAGTGTTGCTTGCTATTTGTTGATGGGTTTTTTTAACTTATGAACACACGTAATGCACAAGTGCACTACCTCTCTTGAAAGCCAAAAATCTACAAACGAGTTGCAAATCACTACCCCAAGGTCTCTTAGGTGTCAGGTCAAGACAATGCTTGGAATATCCCATTCGGTTGATGTGTTTTGTTGGTAATCACATTGCGGCCTTTATGGTTTACAAAGCACGGGAAGTTGGGTCTACAAATAGAGTTTCAAGAGTATTGGAAGTGAATGAATAGTGCCTGCCGACTTAGAACAACAAGCTAAAACTCACCAAATTCATCTGATTTAGCTTTATGGCGATGCTTGAGATCCTACTCTAACCAAGGACTAAAATAAATAGCAAAAGGGAAAGGGTAAGAGAAGTTGTTCTAATCCTAAGCTATGAATGAATAGTAACAATGGAGGGTGCTACAGTAGATAGACTCCCATAAACTAGATTTTGCTTGACCAAGAAAGACCTACAATTACAAACAATTAGTGCAATCTTCTAAGGACTACAAATTTTCAGATTATACGTTCACCTCATGAACATACAATTGAACTAGGTTGCAGCAAATAAGTTAGCTTAGACTAGCTTTACAAAGTGATAAATCATTAGAAAAACACAAAAAGCATGAGTTGGAAGTGCATCAAATACTGATACAACCAACACCAATAAAGCCATCCAAGAAACTACAAGCTAAACTAACATGGAAGTAGAACCATGCATGCAAGATGAGAAAACTCAAAGAGAACATCCATAAAAGCATGCAATGTTGTCTTTTATTGCTGCAAATTCCTTTTACACCAGTTCTCCAACCATTTAAAAATGAGGGGAAAGCCCCTATTCATAGTTTTCCAAAGCCCAAATGAATGGCTACGATTAATTCACAATGAGTGGCCCAAATTTGAATCAAGTTAGGGTTTCACCTGCCCCTCAATATTTAGAAATATAAAATATAGTTTTGTCATTTTCCTTATTTTATCCTCTAATGACCTATTACTATAGAAATTTTTCTTCTAGCTGATTACCATTTTGCTGTAGCTAAAACTATTTGAAGGTTGCCCTTTTCTTGATGGATTTGCAACATTCTTCAGTCGATCAGATCTATCTTATTTGCAGATTTGCATCTTTGTGAAATAGATTAATTGTCATTGATTCGATGGGATAGCCCTTGACAGATCATGATCATTTGGAAAAATAGATCCTTTTTGTTTCTGATTTTAGTTAATAGCCTTCTAATTTCCTAGTCCTAAATTCCATTATCATGTAGCCACTTGTTTAAGAATACATTTGATGAGTTAATCGTTGTTTGTGTAAGCATTCTTTCTATTGGAAATTCTCATCAACCCTAGCTCATTCTCATAGACAGCCATGCGGAAGAAAAATAATGGATGGATCCATCATGTGCAATCTCCTCATGCAACAAGCTTCTTTGGTATTTCCTTCTTATGAATAGGTTCCCCCTAGATGACCTGACATGGGCCTTGTGATCATATTTGAATCAAAATTCCCGTGTGAGCACATGAAAGTATCCTTCTTTAGTTTGTTTCTGCGGATGAACTTCCTTTGATAACCGTTTCCCTACAATACATGTGAAGCAATTAGTAACCTTTTATAAGATTTCACCATAGGCACTACTAAATCTTATAATATCTTCATTTCACTAGGTGACCCGCACAGGAATAAACCCTTTTAGAGGATTAAAATTAGATATTAACTATGCATGTTGCTAGCATAATAGGATTTAGTATAAAAACACTTTATAACTGTGGCCTAGACCTGTTCAAAACCATCACCATGGTGAAAGCAATATTGATGACTCCTAGGCCCCTTAACACTCTCGGTCAGCCCGAACTTAGATGCAACATATCTTTTAATCATAGAGTTGGGCAACTTTCCTACTCAATCTTTAAGAGATCCATCACCAGACCCAAGACCATTCGTTGGCTCTTCATTAAAGTGTAAAGATAATGCATGGGAACCCATTCACCATTGATTCCTCATGTTAAAGGTCCCCTCCCATTAAGTTTGCATGACCTCACTTATCCCACAAATGGAGTGTGTTTCGCCATTTTGAGTGAAATAATAGGACCCACGTAATGTGTTGAAAACCTAGCCACAGAAAAATTTCACCTTCCACCACTCCACTCATGGGTTTTACATGATTCTTTCATGGTTTTTAGCAATTGAGTGTGATGAGAAGACACTCACCAACCTTTCCTATCTCGCAGTATGCAAAAACACCCCTTAAATAACATGCGGGTCTGAAGGTTTCCTCCGCTATTTTCAGGAAAAGGGATGTGGGGGAATAGTATATAAAAGGTCATTTTGGTTGTGGAGATGGTAATGAGCCCCATAACGAATACACTCACAATTGTATAAGAGTCAGTGTTGAGAATGATAACACTATTTTCTAATGCACTCTTGTGAGTAGAGGTGGCCCCTATGGGAGATTGTTCTACTATACTTTTTCAAACATAATTTTTTCCACTTTACCTTTAACCATCATGTGGTGCATGTCCCCATCCCACCTTAATGGGGCATTGTTATAATTTAAAGGTTTCACCACTACTCCTTTGTAGAGATCATGCTCTTTAGATCAATGTCTGATCACTCAATATAGGATCAATAATATGAGCCACCCCTGAATGTCAACGTAGGAAAGAGTGTGGGGTGCCAAAATGATGATGTCATCATTAATATATTTTGAAGAGACAAGGCACCGAGATGGGAAGACCCCACATTGCCAAAGTCCGTTGTAGTGATTGCGAGTAAAGGGACATGGGAGGATGTGGGTGTGATGTTAAAATGATGGCAAAGAATGATGACCAATGGTAGCATGGAACCTATGAGTCCCACAACTACCCATGGCAATGTCATCCAAGCAACCATCTATCCCCCTTGGTCAAGTGGAGGTGTTGATGCTCAATACCGAACCAAGGCGACAATTCTTTATCAGATGTTCATACATTCATCATCCTGTGTAGCTTAAAAAGACTTTGTTATTTGAATCTCATCATTCAAAACACACAAAGTTCTACTCTGAATGGCCTGCAAACATTCCCTTGCTACATCTTCATCAAGATATTTAAAGGAGTGAAGTATGGCCAACACATCCTCCAATGCTTTTGTATAGCCTCGAGAGGTGAGATCATGGTATGAGGATACAACCCCATATTTTAGTTTCCCCATAGATAGGAGTTGTCGATAAAGATAATACTCTTCATCATCAACATTATAGGAAATCAATAGAATATGTTTAAATTATTGCTACATAGCGCCACCCCATAAGAGCTAGCTGAGGTGGGACATCGTGTTTTATTTGATAGGGTGAGTTTCGCTTCCAATAGCAAAGCACCAATCCCATACATCATTCTCATAAATAAAGCTTGATGCCTTATTTCCCATAGGGTAGCACTCAACCAATGCATGAAATGAGGGGTTGTCTAAAATAGCACCCACATTTACATCATCTCCAAGATATACTTTCAACTTTCTCACGAGCTTATAGATATCATGCACCATCCATAGATAATGTCCTTGTTGCTGAGCCTAGATGACTGATGAGAAGTATGCGGGGCCCTCATGGTTGATGTCCATGGGTGAGGAGGTGTAGGGAAACACCAAGCGATGGTTGTTGTGATAATGACAATGGGGTTGCTAGCCTTTGTGTAGGTGGTGCCTACACTTAGAGACTTCCATATGAGACTAGAGGAGCAAGAATGCAGGAGGTTGTGGCAAGTCAGCTATAGTTAGCGATAGTGATGGTGACAGTGGTGTGACCTAAAACATCCACAACTAGTGGTAAGTGTGGAAGGTAACAATGAGAAAACTGCAAGAGATGTTATCAGAAGCAAGGATACCTATGGCATAACCTTTGTCAGTATAAAAGTTCAAAGGTTCCTCTCAGGCCAAGATCAAACCAATCATCTTCATCAATTTAGAAATTCACAAAAAATGCCTGAGATGCGGGCTTATGCCATCCCGGATACAAAAAATAAATATGTCTGATATGGCCATGTCAAAGGCCACCATAATCCGATACATTCCTATGAGTGAGTAATGTGTTGGCCATAGAACAAAATGAGAGTGTATTACTTTGTGAGTTTATTTGAATTGATGGTCTTCAATTCCATCGAGCTCTTTTCATTTTGAAAGGAAGCCAACATCACCGATACTTCTATTGGAATCAATATGGCCTCATACTTTGGTGGGGTTTCAATTGCCTTAAAATTAGGAATCCTTATGGGAATGCCAACATATTATGTGATACCTCTAAAGCCTAGATGGTCTCCTCTTTTGTTTGGTGTCGGTTAAGGAGGTGATGATCCTACCTCCATAAATGTGTGCAAAAAAGTGCATGTGGGTGGGCACGATTGAAATTTTGTGTGGAGGAAATAGTGTGAGTGGTGGCTTAGAGAAGGCTGCTCAAACAACATCAAAGGCAACAAACTCTGCATGGGAGAAATATGCTTCTGGAAGCCGCCCGTGTGATGCATAATTTTAATATTAATTGACTATAGTGATGGCTCCATCTCATCATTCTTCAATCATAAGCTCAATTAAGACTCCCTTGCCAAGCATGGTGAATTTTCAAAAGTAATAATCTCAATCCCCTTGAGAATGTGGGTATCGAGAAATCCACAAGACACATGGGAGACAACAAGGAAAATATCCTCAAGATAAATATCCATTCAAGTTGTGAACTCTGTAGGAGAGAACTCCATTGGGGATGTGTGTGCAGATGACCGCCAAGAGCTCATAATTGACTATAGTGATGACCGCCAAGAGCTCATCATCCACAATGTGGAGAGGGGAGGTAACTGGAGTAGAAATTTTTAATTCATGACACTGTCCCTTACCTGGTAACTAATTATTGTGACTTCCTTGGACTCCCTTTCTTTTGTGTGGAGGAGCACATTAGCTAGCCATATCCTAGAGAACCAATTCATAAGAACAATGTTCAGTTGCAGGAGAACAATATGGGTTTGTCATGCAAGAATGCCTCCTTGAGGATGTGGGAAGTCAAATGTGAGAGAACGTTCGATAGAGAACATCAAGGAAATGACAAAAGAAAAATAGAGGCCCGCATTGCTAGTCCTGCATAATTTATGGGTGTTGGCACCAATCTTGAATGCCACCATTTGTAATGCAAAGGGTCAAGTGCATGGTACTACTCCTTAATAATCAACATTGGCATAAAATTCTTCATTTACAAACATTACATGGTTGGATACACGAAAGCATGCCAGCTGTAGAAAAGTCGTGAGGTGGGACATTATGAATAGAAAAGCATCTTGTAGCCCCGTGAAGAACCAACTTGAAGATGTTAAAATTGTCATTTGGGAATGATGTGATGAATGGGTGAATGTAGGTGAGATGCATAGGTGCCATGTATGAGTTTCATTTTGCAATGATGAAATGATGAACGGTAGCCACCATGGGGAAACCCATAAAAATATGACAGCTCTACTAGGTTGTGGGTCTGCATTGTGGGGAGGCAGTGAAGATCAACCATTTCATAGCAGTGAAATGGGAATGGATAGCTGTAATGGTGGGTATGTGAAGCCTGAAGGATGTTGGAGCGATAGTGAACATGAGGTCTGCACATCAAGAAGATGTGGAGGCTTGGCCATAGGTGAATGACGGAGCACAATGGTAGACAGAAAAAGGAAACCCACAAATGCGGGTCCGCGAAGGTTAATGAAGGCCAAGAAAGAAGCTAAGGGAAGCCCATGGGACCCAGGCCACAAGAGGAAACGACTTGGTGAAACCTTGAGGGGTGAATCTGGCCAAGGTTATTTTCATCATTTTGAGCCTTGTGGCCAACTTAGGCTTAGAAACAGGGGCAATGAATGTGAAATGAGAGAAAAATAGCCTGTGAGTAGTGAAAATGACTCGCCAGGAGCGAAAAGAGAGGGTCCTTAACTTTGGTAGGGTGTGTGCAAAACATGTGCAAAAAATGGTGACTCACTAGGGAAATGCTCTTGAGCATTTTGATGACAAACTAGAATCACAAACCTAGAATCTCTGGTTCTAATCCTCATGCTATGGAAAAAAAACTAGATGCTCAACCAAAGAATCAAAACCATGAGTTAACCCAACCTTCAGTATGCTGAAAATCCAAGTGTGTGCATATGCGTTAATTCCCATCCTTCGGTTGTCACAGGACCAAAGCTCTATCAAGTTAAGCTATGCAGTTTATTCTAACTCCAAAATCATTTGGGACATTGCCTCGCTACCAGTTAGGCGTCCATAGCCCCGATGAGGTTATCACTGTGATTCTCCCAAACATTGCTCTATTGCCAGTCGGGCATCCATAGCCCCAATAGAGTTGTTCGGATCCCCCTGAAAAGCTGAATTTCTTTCTTTTGATTTTCAGTACTTCTTTTGATTTTCTTCTCTTTTCCATTCTTTTCACTTCAACCTGCAAGTAGTGAAGCTTGCACTCAGGGCTAAGAATCATAGTAGCACTAATGCAAAATTTTATATTTTTCACGTAACTAGACTTCACAACAGGACCTACAACAATAGCTAGATTCTTAAGATGTGTAAGAGATGTAAGATTTTAGAATACATCATAATCAGACCAACCAATGACTCATCCCCTTCAGACCAAACATCCAGGTCACTTGTCACTAACATAAGACCCTCACCATCCACTCTGAAAAATTTATTAAATTTTATCAAGGAAATACATAGAACAACTCCCAGGCAATAAAATGGTTGTTGTGTGTGAAAAGGTTCCTAGATAAAAGTAGAGGGACCCCGTGCAAAGTAGTAGCAAAGTGGCAGAAAAACAAAAGCAGACAAAAATAAAACACCTACACTAACCAAAGCAGGAAAGTGAAAACATGGAAAGGAAACTAATCTAAAGAAAACTAACCTATAGCAAACCAACTAACCTATCGAAAGTAGGAAAGTGAGGTATATACAAGAAACCTACACTACTCAAAATGGTTTATGTACAGAGATATTTACAAAGCACCATTTTCAGGCAAGGAAAACTGACATTCACACCCGTTGAAATTTGTAATGCATGCACAAGTAGACGAGAAATACTTGTAGTTCTTAACCATGCAAATTCATCTTTATATTTATAAAAATTAATTTCAACATTGCAACATTCAAATTTAATCACACATTTAGGAAAAATTAGCAATTGAGTCGATTCATTAAAGCCATGGTTGATCCATAAACACGTCTTTTTTCTTTCATCCCCATAATCAAAATGATAAAAATGGATGCAAGTATTCATAGGAGAAAGGAAACATAGAACCTGGATGTCATGTGAAAGTGGCAGCATTTGACAGTTGAGAGTGCGCATTGCATCATTGATCATTACATCGACAACCTTGGATGGAGGCTTTGGATGGTGCAACATCCTTGATCTTAGGATTACATAAGGTGGAGGGAAAAAAGTAGCAAGCACCTCTTCCAAGCTATAGGTGGGACCCGTAACCCCTATCAGTTGTTCTTCAAGGAGAAACACTTCATTATGTAGGCCCTCAATAGTCTGGGATTCTGCTTGATTGTTGTCCTTAAAATGCATTGTGTTACCCCTTTTTAGTTCTCTTGCATTGAACTTAATTTTATGATGTTTAATGTCATAGGATGATGACATGGACAAATTTATCCTATTGCAGCTCTCTAAAAATGAAAGAAGATTAGCAATGTTTGAGGCAAAAGGAGTTCTAGTTGCATCTTGTAGTTGGCTAGGTATGTCATACTTGTTGGAAGGCATCAAGACACCCCCACCTTTGTTTTCTTCTCTTTTTAGTTCATGTATCTCATCATTACACTCACTATTCTCCTCTTGTTCACCGCCTATAGGTTCAAGTGGTATGCCTTCATCGTTTCCAACCTCTGAGATGTAGTATTCTTCGGTGTCGCTATGCCCTTGTGGCACAATTCCAAGTGGGAAGAAATCAACAAGTGACACAGGTCTGTCAAGAAGGTCAAGGTATGATGAGCGGTCCACCTCCAAAAGTCTTTCATAAATCCCATCATTCATTGCATATAAATGCTCTACTAGAGGGAAGGACTCTTGATTTATGATGGATAGCCTCCCTGTTTGATCCACTTCATCGTTTAGAAGCTTGGGACCGTGTTGTTTTCCTTCTTCTGTTGTTGTTCCAACACCTTCATGATGACTACCTTCAGCTAAATCATTACTTGGTTCCGGCTCTTGGTCCTCTAGTTCAATCCTTGAAACAACTACAAAAAGTAATGCACTTGGTTGTCCCACTTGTTCTTTAACTTGCTCAATGGTCTTTTGGCATAGTTCACATGTGAACTCAGAATGCACTGAATCAGGGATCCTACACCATCCCAACAATAATAACACTTCCAATTCCACTTGGAATCTTAGCTCTGACCAATCCTTTGCTAGTCTCAAGATGAGCTCATTGTATCTTTCCATTACTGGGTCCTCATTGTTACTTGGGAAGGAAGCTTGATAGTAAACAACTGTGGCATGCAGTTGTTCCCATTCTTCCAAATCTTCATTTTCAGATGCTTGGTCACTGTCATTCATGAAGGAAAGGTCTTCTAATCTGATTTTTCTTACACTTTCCTCATCATTTTCTACTACCCCAAGGAATTCCGCCTCTTCTTCCTTCTAGTTTTCAGCATCTACATTGGTTGTCCTAGCATATGTTGCTGCAAATTCTATCAATTCATCTTCAACTGCCAATGGTTCCTCTCCTTGAGTGGAATTCTACCCTTTACCAATGAAGGAGAGGCTTTCTAATTCCCTTCTAAGTGAACTTTCACCAAAGCTTCTTGTTGTCCCAAGGAAATCAACTCCTTCCTCTTGACTTTCAGCCTTAGTGTCTGCTATCCCAACACTAACTTCTATCAAAATTCTTGGTTCAACTTGAATGTGTTATCCTCCAAATATTGAAATCTCTCCTACCCCATGGGATGACTCTCCTTCATTGTGAGATGGCTGCTCTAACTTTCCTAAACAACCCTCAACTTGAGTGATGATGTTTGCACATGATGGACAAGTAAATTCTGAGTGAGGCGCATTATGAAATCTACACCAACTAGACATCAAAACTTCTTCCAATCTTAGTCCATCCTTGCTACTCAAGTGTTCTTGAATCAAATCTTTGAATGCCTTGGCTTCCATGTTAGAAAATTCCTCTTCCAGATCTGCAAGAGCCCAGGGCTGGTATATTCCCCAAAAGGGAATTTCTCCTTGCAAGACCCTTCCAATTCTACTTAAGAATGTTAGACATCCTAACTCATTATTCCTGCAAGTGCAATGGATCCTACACTTATCTACCAATGAAAATTGCTGCAATGGTCTCCTCAATCTCCTATTCAAATTTTCATGTTGTTGAGTGATGTTGACTTGTAGTTGGTGTTTCATCTCAGCTTAGCTCTTGTTTTCCTTCAAAATTTTCTGATTTTAAAATTCCAGTAAATGATGAGATCTTCCTATCTTAGATTTTTACTTGAGGGTTCTTTTCAACTTCCATTTTTTAGCTTTATAGCCTCAATCTTAGTCATTCCCTCCTTCTAGCACCAATTTTGTTGATGGGTGCTTTTTTACTTCTCAACATAGGTAATGCACAAGTGCACTACCTCTCTTGAAAGGTAGAAATATACAAACGAGTTAAAAATCACTACACCAAGTTCTCTTGGGTGTTAGGTCATAACAATGCTTGGAATATCTTAGTTGGTTGATGTGTTTTTTTGGTAATCACATGGAGGCCTTTATGGTTTACAAAGCATGGGAAGTTGGTTCTACAAATGGACTTTCAAGAGTGTTGGAAGTGAATGAATAGTGGATTCCCACTTAGAACAAGCTAAAACTCACCAAATTCATCTGATTTAACTTTATGGTGATGCTTAAGATCCTACTCTAACCAAGGACTAAAAGAAATAGAAAAATGGAAAGGGTAAGAGAAGTTTTTCTAATCCTAAGCTTTGAATGAATAGTAACAATGGAGGGTTCTATTGTAGATAGACTCCCACAAACTAGATTTTTCTTGACCAAGAAAGACCTAAAACTACACAAAATTAGTGTAATCTTCTAAGGACTGCAGATTTTCAAATTATACATTCACCTCATGAACATACATTTGAACTAGGTTGCAGAAAATAAGTTAGCTTAGACTAGCTTTACAAAGTGATTCATCATCAACAAACCACAAAAAGCATGAGATGGAAGTTCATCAAATACTATAACATCCAACACCATTAAATCCATCTAAGAAACTACAAGCTAAAACTAACATGGCAGTAGAACCACGCATGATGAGAAAACTCAAAGAGAACATCCATAAAATCATGCAATGTTGTCTTTTATTGCTGCAAATTCCTTTTACACTAGTTCTCCAAACATTTACAAATGAGGGACAAGCACCTATTTATAGTTTTCCAAATCCCAAATGATTGTACTAGATTCAATTCAAGTTAGGGTTTCATCTACCCCTCAATATTCAGCAATATAAAATATAGTTTGGTCATTTTCAGTATTTTGTCCTCTAGTGACCTATTACTATAGCAATTTGTCTTCTAGCCAATTGCCCTTTTGTTGTAGCTAAAACTATTTGAAGGTTTCCCTTTTCTCGATGGATTTGCAACATTCTTGAGTTGATCAAATGTATCTTGTTTGTAGATTTGCATCTTTGTGAAATAGATTAATTGTCCTTGATTCGATGGGACAACCCCTAACGGATCATGATCATTTGGAAAAAAACTCCTTTCCATTTATGATTTTAGTAAACAACCTTCTAATTTCCTGGTCTCAACTTCCCTTATCATGCAACCACTTGTTTAATAGTTTTTTTGATGAGTTAATCATTGTTTGTGTAAACATTCTTTTTGTTGGCAATCCTCATCAACCCTAGCTCATTCTCATAGATGATCATGTGGAAGAAAACTCATGGGCGGATCCATCATGTTCAATCTCCTCATGCAACAAGATCCTTTGGTATTTCCTTCTTATGAATATGTCCCCCTTGGATGACCTGCATGGGCCTCGTGATAATATTTGAATCAAAATTCCCTTGTGACCGTGTGAAAGTGTCCTTTAGTTTTGTCTTTTGGACAAAATTCCTTTGATAACCATTTCCTTATAATATTAACTATTAACCTTAGATATTAACTATGTGTTGTTGGTAGCTTAATAGGAATTGGTATTAAAACACTTTATAACCATGGCCTAGACCTATTCAAAACCATCACCATAGTGAGAGAAATACTGATGACTCCTAGGACCCTTGACACTCTCAATCAGCCATAACTCAGATACAACATATCTTTTAATCACAAAGTTGGGCAACTTTCCTACTCAACCTTTAAGAGATCCATCATTTGACCCAAGACCATTCACTGACTGATCATTAAAGTGTAAATATGATGCATGGGAACCCATTTTCCATTGATTCCTCATGATAAAGGACCCCTCCCATTAAGTTCACATGACCTCACTTATCCCATAAATAGAGTGTGCTCTCCATTTTGAGTCAAATAACAGGACCCACATAATGTGCCAGAAACCTAGTCATAGACAGCTTGTGCCTTCCACCACTCCACTCATAGGCTTTACATGGTTCATTCATGATGTTTAGAAACTAAGTGTAATGATAAGACACTCACCAACCTTACTTATCTCATGACACCCAAAATACCCCTTACGTAACATGCAGGTTTGAAAATGATGTGGGGAAACAATATAGAAAAGGTCATTTTGGTAGTAGACAAGATAATGGGCCCAATAAAAAATACACTCATGATTGCACAAGATTTGGTGTTGAGAATGATAGCACTATTTTCTAATGCACTCTTGTGAGTAGAGGCGGCCGCTATGGGAGATTGTTCTACTATACTCTGTCAAACCTGAATTTTCCCACTTTACCTTTAACCATCATGTGTTGCATGTCCCCATCCTACCTTAATGGGGCATTGTTATAATTTAAAGGTTTCACCCACAACTCCTTTGAAGTGATCATGCCCTTTAGATCAACTTTTGATCACTCAATACATGATCAATCATATGAGCCACCCCTGAACATCAGTACAGAAAAGAGTGTGGGGTGCCAAGATGATGACATCGTCATTAATGACTTTTGAAGAGATGAGGCAACGAGATGGGCATCCCCCACATTTTTGAAGTCCATTGTAGCAATTACAAGTAAAGGGACGTGGGAGGACATGGGTGTGATGCCATTAAAATGATGGCAAAGAATAATGACCAATGCTAGTGTGGAACTCACGAGTCCCAAAATTTCCCATGGCCATGTAATCTGAGCCACCATCTGCCTCCCTTGGTCAAGTGGAGGTGACAATGCTCAATACCAAACCAAGGCAACAATTCTTTATCAAATGCTCATATATTCATCATCATGTGCAACTTAAATACTCTGTTATGTGAATCTCATCATTCAAAACACACAAAGTTCTACCCATAATGGCTTGCAAACGTGCCCTTGCTACATCTTCATTAAGATATTTAAAGGAGTGAAGTATAGCCGATGCATCCTCCAATGCTTTCATATAACCTCGAGAGGTGAGTTCATGGTATGAGGATACAACAACCCCATATTTTAGTTCCCCCATAGATGGGAGTTGTTGATAACGATAATACTCCTCATCATCGGCACTGTAGGAAATCCATAAAGTATGTTTAAATAATCGCTACATAGTGCCACCCCATGAGTTGCTTATATCCACCCTGTAAGAGCTAGCTGAGGTGGGACATTGCATTTCAATTCATAGGATGAGTTTCACTTCCAACAATAGAGCGCCCACCCCATACGTTATTCTCATCAATAAAGCTCAATGCCTTTTTTCCCATAGGGTGGTGCTCAACCAATGCATGAAATTGGGGGCTATCTAAAATAGCATCCACATTTTCCTCATCTCCAAGATATGCTTTTAACTTCCTCATAGGATTATAGGTATCATCCATCATCCATAGATAATGTCCTTGTTGCTGAGCCGAGATGATTGTTGAGAAGTATGTGGGTCCCACATGGATGATTTCCATAGGTGTGGAGGCATAGGGAAAGGCCAAGCGATGGCTTTTGTGATAATGATGACGGGGTTTCCAACATCTGCACAAGTGTAACCCACACTTAGAGTGTAAGGAAAGCTAGATGCAGAAGCAACTCTCCTAACGTCAAAACCTTAGGGAGGAATGTAGAGATACCTTTTTAAAATTTTTACAATTATAGTCCAATTAAGATGCACTTGAAAAAGATAATAGAAATAGAGAATTAATCATACAAATATGAACACCAGATATACATGGGAAAACCCTTATGGGAGAAAGATCCACAACACCAAGAGAAGTCACTTTGTATTACAGTAATAAAGATTACAAGCAGAGTTCTGACTTATCTTTCTGATGTTAGTTTACAACAGTATTCACCATGAATAACCTTGTTACAGAACATTCACGTTACAGTCTTCACAGAATAAAATTCATCCACTAATCATACAATCACACAACAATCCATCGAACCGAACTAGACATCATCTACTATTCCAAACTATATTCATGTCATTCCTTCTTGTCAAACTTCCTCATAGAACTACCACAACGAACTATCTCCCAATGGTTCCCATTCGACTTCTCTAATTGGTCAACTACAAGCCACATAGGATAGTCTTCACTCAGTCAAAAGGCTTCAATCTATGTTGGCATGTTGGTGAGACAATATCTGTGTCTCCCCAATGCCACACGACCAACATTCGATATCAAGAGTTCATCCTATCAGCAAGATGTCATACCGAGTCCACAAGACTATCGCTAAGACCTCATATCAAAGTTTTTCACGTGTATTTCTATCAGTGAGATGCCATACCAAAGCTCCATAAGTCACATAGACATGAGTGTTCACATTGGCAAGAAAAACGTCTTTCGCTGAGAGATCATACTGAACATATAAAACTCTCTCTGAAGGCTTCAAAAAAGAAATGTTGTTAGCGAGACTCCATTCGTCACTAAGACTTCACATCGAGACCCATTTCGTTATCCTGATGACTTCAATGCAAAACCATTTGGTAGGACATCACACATCAGTAAGACTTCTTACCAACCCACCACATGTTACTCCGAGTGTATACTATTGGTGAGACAAACTAACTATCACTAGGAGTTCACAGCGAAACCTCCATGTTTCCCCAAAGACACCAAGAGAATGCTATCGACAAGACATTTCTATCGGTAAGACCACACATTGAAACATCGTAAGTTACTCTGATGACCACATGTGTAACACCCTGTCAGCAAGACTTTAGCTATCACTGGGAATTCACACCGAAGTAAGCCTTTTGGCCAAGGGTCTCCCCGATATATGATATGAATGTTTTGTCAGCCAAAGATCTCCACTCGACATAGGGTTACAACGATTGTCACAAGTCACAGTGATAGTCTCCTTCGACATGACTTAAACATTGTCTTGGCGACCTGTAAAAACCACAAGATCCAAAGTTGCTAGTCGGCTAGACCCAAAGCATGTCACATCAGCTTGCCTCTCTTAGAGGTTTCATCCTAGGAGATTGAAGCATATATTTCCAACAATCTCCCACTTGATGAAGATCACACAAGAACCTCCAGAGCACAACAAAACTACTAAAAATCATGGGCACTAAGGCCAATTGAACTAGCGCACCACCTGAACTTGTCTGTGCTCACTGGCTTCGTCAATGCATCTACAACATTCTCCAAAGTATTAAATTTTTCCAAACTGACCTTTCCATCCTCCACCATATCTCGTACAAAGTGGTACTGTACATCTATATGTTTCATCCTAGCATGGAAAGTAGGATTCTTTGCCAGACAAATTTCACTCTGACTATCACAAAAAATAGTTATTTTCCCTACATCAAAACCAATGTTAGAACTCAAACATTTTAACCAAACTTCTTCTTTACAAGCATGTGTAGCTGCCATGTATTCAGCCTATGTAGTGGAAAAATGTGTAGCTGCCATGTATTCAACCTATGTAGTGGACAAAGTGACTACAACATGCTGCTTACTCATCCAACTCACTGCACCACCATTCAACATGAAAGTATATCCACTGGTGGACCTCTTGTTGTCAATGTCCCCTACCCAATCAGAATCCACATAGCCTCGAATACTAAGAGTCCTCTTTGATTCAACCAAGTTCCTATGGTAACACAAAGCAAACTCTAAAGTGCCCTTCAAATATCTGAAAACTCTCTTTACAACATCACAATGTGTCCTTCCAGGATTAGCCATAAACCGACTAAGAACTCCCACTGCTTGAGCAATGTCTAGCCTTGTACAGACCATTGCAGACATAAGACTTCCAATCGTGCTAGCATAGGGTACACTAGTCATGTCCTCCATCTTAGTAGGAGATTTTGGACAGTCCTCAATAGATAGCTTCATTCCCTACAAGACTGGGACAACTAGTTGCTTGCAATCATTTATGCAAAATCTCTCTAGAATAGTCTTGATATACTTACTCTGACTGAGCCAAAGTTTTCTACTATTCCTATCCCTAGTTATCTCCATCCCCAGAATATACCTTGCTACACCAAGATCTTTCATTTCGAACTTAGCAGACAACTGAGACTTAAGATCATAAATCATCAACTTACTATTGCCTAAAATCAACATATCATCAACATAGAGAGCAATAATAAGAACTTGATCACCTTTAGCTTTGTAATAGACACAATGATCAGATTTTGATCTTACAAATCCCAAAGACAATACAAAAGGATCAAATTTCTGGTACCACATTCTAGGTGACTACTTTAACCCATACAGAGACTTTTTTAACTTGTAAACCAGTTTCTCTTTACCTTTCTCCACAAAGTGCTCAGGCTGGGACATGTAAATCTCTTCTTCAAGATCACCATGAAGAAATGTTGTCTTCACATCCATCTGTTCGACCTCTAAGTCATATGCTATTGCAAGTGACAAAAGAAATCTGATAGATGTCAACTTAGCTCTAGGAGAAAAAATTTCCCCATGATTAATTCCCTCTACCCGGGAATAACCTTTCACAACCAACCTCGCCTTATATTTTTCCACACTGCCATCTAGACCAATCTTCTTTTTAAATACCCATTTATAGCCAACAACTTTTCTGCCTTTAGGCAAGGGCACCAAACTCCAAGTGTCATTCTTTTCTAATGATGCCATTTCTTCATTCATGGCTTCTAACCAAGAGTCTAAATCAGACATTCTAAATGCCTCTTTCATAATCCTAGGCTCATCAATGCTATTAAAGCATACGCACAAGTAGAATCTATCAAAGAAAACCCATACCTATCAGGTTGCTTTCTTTCATGAGTTGACCTCCTCACTTGCTGAGGCTGAGGTTCTTCTTCAGAATTTTTAGAACTACTTGAGCTCTCCTCAGTTTTAGGTACATTTTGAATTTTCAATCCCTATTTCTCTGGTGTAGGAGGGATTTCAACTACATCCTTATTGTTTTCTGACTTTATCTCTAACTGCAGATCCAAGGTAGAAGGCTTCAACTCACGAAAGATTACACTTCTGTTGTATACAACCTTCTCTGCATTAGGATTCCAAAGCTTGTGTCCTTTTATGCCAGCACTATAGCCAATAAAAATACATTTGAAAGCCTTGTTCTGCAACTTAGATATTTTCTCATATGACACATGAGCATATGCCTCACAGCCAAAAACAAAAATATGTCTTAGAGAGGGATTTTTTCCATACCACACTTCCAAAGGTGTTTTCTCAACAAGAGTAGAATTTGGAGAACAATTAATCAAGTAACATGTAGTAGCAACAACCTTAGCCCAGAACTTCTCCAAGCCAGCACTACTCAGCATACTTCATGCTCTCTCCATCACTTTCCTATTGAACCTTTCTACAACTCCATTTTGTTGTGGAATATAAGGTGTAGTCTTATGTCTTTTAATCCCATGGTCTTTACAATACCTCTTGAAATCATCAAAACCAAATTCACCACCATTATCAGTCCTTAAGCATTTAATTTTCCTACCAGTCTGATTTTCAACAAGGTTTTCAAATTCCTTAAACTGACTAAACACTTTTGATTTACTTTTCAAAAAATAAACAAATGTTCTCAAATAATCATCAATGAATGATACATAGTACCTTGACTTAGACAAAGAAGGAACATTCACTGGACCAAATACATCAGAATGAATATAATCTAGTAAACCAGAAGATTTATGAGGACTAGAATAAAATGAAACACAGTGTTGTTTTCCATATATACAATGTTCACAGAATTCAAATTCAAGGTTACAATCTTCAAGCCCCTCAACTAGGTTTTTATTCTTCAAGGTTTTTAAACCTTTCTCTCCAATGTGGCCTAGCCTATGATGCTAGAGCATAGTATTTTCTGCTAGAATTTTAACTTCCATAGAGTTTACACAATTAGGAACATTTCCCTCTTTTCCTCCATGAGTAGCTTTTTGTGACTTTACAAAGACACTATTGCATTGAACAACATGTGCATCCAACTTGTACAAGGTACCAATACAAACACCCCTTGCTAGCACTATTGATCCTCTAGTCATCTTGCAACCATTTCCAGAGAGCGTGACTTGCACTTTGATATCATTCAACTTACTAACAAAAAATAAGTTTCGAGCCAGACCTGGTATATTCATTACATCATTAATTCCCTTCACTCTTCCATCAGGGAATTGAATTCTGACTCTTCCACGGCCAACAATTTTCAAAGTTGAATCACTTGCCAAGTACACCTTCCACCATCATATTCTTCATACTTTGTAAACCAGTCTCTATGAGATGTCATGTGGAAAGATGCTCCATAATCAATCAGCCAAACATCATCTGATGCCTGTGTAGCCAAGGCTACAATGAAGGCATCTGCATCACTCTAAGAAGAGTTATTATTGAAAGAATACTTTTTCTTCTTCTCCTCCTCTTTACAATCCTTTCAGACATGACCAGGTTGTGCACAGTTCCAACACTTCACTTTGGACTTCTTGCTAGGAGACTTTTATCTCCCCTCTGATTTTGATTTTGATTTCTTATCCTTCTTCTTACCTCTCTTTCGACCTTCCTCTAACAACAAGGGCCTCCTTTTCCATCTCAGATGATTTCCTTCTCATCTCTTTTGATAACAAAGAAGCAACAACATCTTCCATCTTGAAACTAGATGTTGTACTCCCAATAGCCATCACCAGGTGATCCCATGAATCTGGCAAAGAACACAATATTAGCATATAGCGATCCTCTTCATCAATCTTCACACCAACAGATGTTAACTATGCAATCAACATGTTGAATGCATTCAAATGATCAGCTACAGACCCTCCTTCCTGCATTCTCAAAGTGTACAACTTCTTCCTCAGGAAAAGTTTATTCACTAAGGACTTCCCCTGATAAATAGATGCCAGTCTCTTCCGCAAGGAAGATGCAGTCTTCTCTTCATGTACATTGAGAAGAATGGAGTCTTCTAAACAGAGCCTTATCAGCCCCTTAGACTTTCTATCTACAAGGTCCCAATCTTCTTGCTTCATGCATGTAGGCTTCATTCTAGACACAACAATCCAAAGATCATGATCAACCAATAGATCTTCCATCTTAAGTTTCCACAACTCAAAATTGCTGCCATTGAACTTCACTATTTCAATCTTTCCTGACATGCTAGCCATCTCAATCTGCAATTCAAATTAACAAACTTCTCTAAGACTCCCACTGAATAGAAATTGACACAAAAAACCCAACGTACCCACAAGGATAACACAACTGGCCAGGCTCTGATACCACTTGTAAGGAAAGCTAGATGCGGAAGCAACTCTCCTAACGTCAAAACCTTAGGAAAGAATGCAGAGATACCTTTTTAATTTTTCACAATTACTGTCCAATTAAGATGCACTTGAAAGAGATAATAGAAACAAAGAATTAATCATACACATATGAACACCAGATATATGTGGGAAAACCCTTATAGGAGAAAAACCCACCACACCAAGAGAAGTCACTTTGTATTACAGTAATAAAGATTACAAATAGTGTTCTGACTTATCTTTTTGATGTTAGTTTACAATAGTATTCACCATGAACAACCTTGTTATAGAACATTCAGGCTACAGTCTTCACAAAATATAATTCATCCAATGATCATACAATCACATAGCAATCCGTCGAACCGAACCAGACATCATCTGCTATTCTAGACTATATTCATGTCATTCTTGTCTGTCAAACTTCCTCACAAAACTGCCACAACGAACTGTCTCCCAACGGTTCCCATTTGGCTTCTCTGATTGGTTGACTACAAGCCACATAGGATAGTTTTCACTTGGTCAAAAGGCTTCAATCTATGTTGGCATGTCGGTGAGACAGTAACTGTGTCTCCCTGATGCCATACAACCAACATTCGATATCGCCAAGAGTTCATTCTATCGGCAAGATCTCATACCGAGTCCAAAAGACTATCGCTAAGACCTCCATGTGTCGCCAATGCCTCATACCGAAGTTCTTCACATGTATCGCTATCACCAAGACTCATCGCTATTGGTGAGACATCATACCGAAGCTCCATAAGTCACATAGACATGAGTGTTCACATCAGCAAGACAAATGTCTTTCGTTGCGAGATCATACCGAATATCTAAGACTCTCTCCAAAGGCTTCAAAAAAGAAATGATGTCGGCGAGACTTCATTTGTCCCTGAGACTTCACACCGAGACCTCTTTTGTTATCTCGATGACTTCAATGCAAAACCATTCGGCAGGACATCACACATCGGTAAGACTTCTTACCAAGCCACCACATGTTACTCTGAGTGTATACTGTCGGTGAGAAAAAACAATTGTTGCCAGGATTTCATAGCGAAACCTCCATGTTACCCTGAAGACACCAAATGAATGCTATCAGCGAGACATTCCTATCGGTAAGACCACATACCAAAACATCATAAGTTACTTTGATGACCACATGTGTAACACCCTGTCAGCAAGACTTTAGCTATCACTGGGACTTCTCACCAAAGTAAGCCTTTCAGCCAAGGGTCTCCCCGATATACGATATGAATGGCCTATCGGCCAGAGATCTCCACTCGGCATAGGGTTACAATGACTGTCACAAGTCACAGCAATAAGCTCCTTCAGCATGACTTAAACATTGTCTCAGTGACCTGTACAAACCACAAGATCCAAAGCTGCTAGTCGACCAGACCCAAAGAATGTCACACCGACTTTCCTCTCTTAGAGGTTTCAGCTTGTGAGATTGAGGCATATATTTCCAACATAGTGTCTTTCATTAGAGACTGCAGGCATAGGAATATGGGAGGCCATGGCAGGCCGGCCGTAGTTAGTGGTAGTGACAGTAATGGTGATGTGACCTAGAACATTTGTAATTGATGGTAAGTGTGGATGGTAATAGTGCGAATGTTGCAGGAGACGTTATCAAAAGCAAGGCTACCTATGCCATAACCTCCTCAGTCTACAAGGTTGAAGGTTCATCTCAGGCCAAGATCAAATGAATCATCTTCATCAGTTCACAAATTCACAAAAATATGCTTGAGATGCGGGCTTATGCCATCCTAGGTACAACAAATAAATGTCTAAAATGGCCATGTCAAAGGCCACCATCATCTAATACATTCCTATGAGTGAGTAATGTGTTGGCCACAAAACACAATGAGAGTGTGTTACTTCGTGAGTTCATTTGATTTGATGGTCTTCAAGTCCATCAAACTCTCTTCATTTTGAAAGGAGGCTGACATCACCCGTACTTTTGTTGGAATCAATATAGCCTCATACTTCGGTGGAGTTTCAATTTCATTAAAAGTAGGAATCCTTACAGGAATGTCGATATATTATGTGATACCTCTATATCCTAGATGGTCTCCTCTTTTGTTTGGCACCAGCTAAGGAGGTGACAATCCTGCCTCCAAAAATGTGTGCAAAAAAGTGCATGTGGGTGGCTACTATTGAAATGTTGTGTGGAGGGAATAGAGTGGGTGGTGGCTTAGAGAAGGCCACTTGAATAAAATCAAAGGAAACAAAATCTGCATGGGAGAAATCCACTCGTGGAAGCTGCCTATGTGATGCATAATTTTAATATTAATTGACTATAGTGATGGCTTCGTCTCATCATTCTTCTATTGTAAGCTCAATTAACACTCCCTCCCTGAGCATGGTGACTTTTCAAATGTAACAATCTCAATCTCTTCAAGAATGTGGGGATTGAAAAAGCCCAAAGACCTGTGGGAGCCAACGACGAAAATATCATCAAGATAAACATCCATTGAAGCTACAAAATCCATAGGAGAGAACTCCATTAGGGATGCATGTGCAGATAACTTCCAAGAGATGAATTCGACAAAGTGGAACTCCACAATCGATCCCTTGCTAGCTGGAGAAGGTGTGGAACCCGTGAGGTCATCATTCACAATGTGGAGAGTGGAGGCAATTGGAGTGGAAAGTTTTAATGCGCGGCACTCTCCCTCACCTACTAACTAATTATCGTGACTTCCTTAGACTCCCTTTCTTTTGTGTGGAGGAGCCTATTAGCCAACCATATCTTAGAGAACTAATTCATAAGAACATTATTTGGTTGTAGGAGAACAACACAGGTTTTTCATGCAAGAATGCCTCCTTGAGGATGCGGGAAGTCAAATGTAGGAGAATGTTCGATAGAGGTCATTGAGGAAATGACAAAAGACAAGTAGAGGCCCACATTGCAGGTCCTGCATAATTGATGGACATTGGCGCCAATCTCAAATGCCACCACTTGTAATGCAAAGGATCAAGTGTGTGGCATTGCTCCTTAATAATCAACATTGGCACAAAATTCCTTGTTTACAAACATTACATGTTTGGATACACGAAAGCATGCCAGCTGCAGAAAAGTCATCAGGTGGGATGTTATGAATAGAAAAGCAACCTACAATCTTGTGAAGAACCAACTTGAAGATGTTAAAATTATCATTCAGGAATGGCATGATGAATGGGTGAATGCAAGTGAGACGAGCAGGTACCATGTATGAGTGTCATTTTGCAATAGCAGAATGGTGAACAACAACCACCGTGGGGAAACCCATAAAAATATGATGGCTCTGGTGTGTTGTGGGTTTGCATTGTGGGGAGGTAGTGAAGATCAACCATTTCATAGTGGTGAAATGGGAATGAAGACCTGCAATGGCTGGTCCACAAAGCCTAAAGGATGTAGTGGCGAAAGTGAACACAAGGTTTGCACGTCGAGCAAATGTGGAGGCCTGGATGCAGGTGAATGATGGAGTGCAATGGTAGATGACAAGAGGAAACCTGCAAATGTGGGTCTGCGAAGGTTAACGAATGTCAGGGGAGAAGATAAGGGAAGCCTGTGGGACCTAGCCCACGAGAGGAAACAAATTGGTGAAACCTTGAGTGGTGAATCTAGCCAAGGGGATTTTGATTGTTCTAAGGCTTGTGGCCAGCTCGGGCTCAAAAGTAGGGGCAATAAATGTGAAACAAGAGAAAAGTAGCCCATCGAGAGTGAAAAGAGGGGGTCCTTTCCTTCGGCAGGGCATGTGTGCAAAACATACACAACACTATTATTGTCCTGTTGGGAAGCTATGGTGTTCCTACTATCTTCTAGCACTGGTTTTGAGCTTGGTCTGTTGCATATTTCTGATTCTTCTAGTTGTTTGGGCACTTGTGAAGGCTCTTTTTACCTCAAGGGTGCAGGTTCTCCTTTTTTGGGCCAACTTTGGCTATTGGCATTCCCCCAGTGCTTGTTTAATGAGTTATTTTTATCGCTCGAGGGTTTTGTTTCACAATGGGAGGTGGGTTGTTTCCTTCTTCCTCTGATGTTGAATCCAAATAGCTCCCCTTGCCATTTGAGGAGGTCATGGGTTTTTTTGGTCTTAAGAGGGTTATGCTTAATGACTACTTTACTATTAACACTATGATGGTGTGGTGGTTTTCCCTCCATGATGCTACTATGGGTGTTTACCTAGTTGTAGAAGGTGTTCCTCCTACCCCATGTTCTATTGTTGAGATGGTGTTGCTGGATGACTGTGAGTTCATGGACCCCCTATGGTCTATGTTATTTTTATTATTAATGGGGGTTGTCTTTCTTTTGGAGGATGCATTGTTTGGGTTTATCCTAGATTTTTGTTTAATGGTTGGACTATGTTTATTCAAGCCCCAAAGATTCTTAGAGCTAAAGGGAGCTTATGTTGCCCTTGTTTTTGATTTTATGCTATTGCTTGGGTTGTGCATAAAATTTTATTTGTTATCACTAATGAATTTATGGCCTAAGGAGATCTTTTCTTCCCCTCTTCTAGAGTGATTTCTCTTTTGGTGATGAAGATGGTGTAGGTTTGTTTGGTGGAAATCCTTTGGTTGTTGGTTCTCAAGGGTGATATGGTTGTCCTGGTTGTTGATAGTTTGCAATTAGCTGGGAAACATTTAATGTTCATCTTGAAGGCCCAGATGCTTATGTTGCCTAAGGTTACAAATTCTTCCATTTCTACTTTGTTTTTGGTTGGGTTGTTTTCAACGTTGATCTTGAGGACCCAGGGATTTTTGGTTCCTTTGGTTGCTAAGTTTTCCCTTTCTACAAGAATGTTTTCTTTCTCTTAGTTCCTATAGACAGTGTATCCTACTGTGGTGGAGGATACACCTTTTGAGGTGGATATAGGTTTTGCATGTGTGGTGGATTGCTCATTTTTCTTCAACTAGATTTCCTTCTTGCAACTCCTATTGAGGTTGAGGTTGGGTTTGCTAGAGAGATTTGATTATCGTGGTAAGGTTGATCTTGGTAGATTCTCATATAGAGGTGGTGAGTCTAAGAGGATGATGTGGTTGTCCTGCATCATTCAAGAATGTTGTTCTTTCAAGCTCATAATTTGTTGTTTCTAAGCAATTTATTTTTTGTCACCAAGATGTTATAGGTAGTGTCTCTTGTTAGATATTCTTTTGGTCTTAATTTGACCATGTTGTATAGGGTTTAATGTTCCCTTCAAAACCTTTTGGTGTATGTTTTGGTAGTCTTTCTAATCCTTTAGAGGCTTATCATTGTTTAGCTACTAGTTGTATATGTCTCATCTTTTAGCAGCATGCTCGTCTTTGATAAGGTTTTGGGTCTATTCAAAAATTGTTTGTAAATGGTTTAGGGTCCATTCAAAACCTAGATTTCTCCACTAATCAAAACAATATAAAAAGATAAATTTAACCCCTAAAGCTCTCAAAACTTATGTTTACATGGAAAACCTAATAAGGGAAAAACCACGGTGAGGATTAACTCACAATATAAAGTAATTCCCAAACCGAATACAAAGAGGCTCACTTCCAAGGGCTCATTGTCCAAGATACAAGGCTCACTGCCTACAGTTACAAAAATAATAGAAAGATCAACTACAACAAATTACACACATCTATAGCTTGATCAAAAGAATTGTAGACACCGTGAGCTCATTACTTTCAGGAATCTAATGAATTAAAGTACTATGGCCTCAATTCAATTTTGCACACTCTACTTCTCACTCTTGTGGAATACATGATTGATTGCATATTAATATCTCAACTTGTTTTTATACCATCATCAACCTTTAAAACTTTCTCCAAGGTTAGCTACACACACTTCAATTTACAAATTCAAATTAGGTCAGCAACTCAACATTCTTGTAGTGGAAAGGAATGGGAATGGACCAAATCAATACCTAACCAAGACCCAAAATAACATCTTGGATCAATCACACACTTCCTCAATTTGAAACTTATTCTTTGCATGAAGTGTAAACACCAAGTCGGCTAAACCTAATGAAAACACAAATGAACTTTGAAATACACACTTCTGCAACAAGAAGTTAAAATACAGATGACACAACATGCCTCACCATACACTGGAGCATATCTCATATGCCTTCAGATTCATCCACATCAAATGCAACAACCTTAACACACAAAATACTCTCCATCAACACATTCAGACTGTACAAACACACACAACACTGAAACTTGAATTCCAGAGCACCAAACCATGAAATCCTTTGATATAACATATAGAAAACCATTACAAGACTTCTACCAGATATGCAAGACCTAAAACAAACCAACAGAGGACTAAAAAGTAGAAACATTTCTCCCTGTCCACAAAAAAAAACTTTTCTAAGCTAGTTCACACACCGATGAACACAAATTTCACTCTTCATCAAACCAGATGTTACAGTTTAGGAGATATCATCAACAAATTCCCATAACCAATAGTTCAGATCTGGACAAGAATAGGATCAACATAGAAGAAATGTGGAGCACATACCAGAGCACATTCTGAACACATACAACTCTGTCTTCACTATTTCTCAAAAATCACTTAGTAAATCAGCATATCAGCACACTTGCAACACCACAAAGATAGCTCCATGTACTCACAACATCTCAACTACACATGCATAATGTCCAACATCCTGTTCTATGTTGACATCAATGAAAACACCACCAAGCTTACTCATACTTGGAACAATCTCCCCCTTTGTCATTGATGGAAACATATGATGTGAAAAACCATCAAAGACAACATCCATTCCATTCTTGCATACTCCTTTATTTTTTAGATTAGACAACCTACACAACATTCTGGTACTATCAATACTCTCTCTCTTTCCACTTCTTCTTTTTGTCTCCCCCTTCTACTTTTTCTCACATGACTCTCTCTACCTTTGAAATCAATGGAAAAGACCAAAAGCTCTGATCAGTCCCCCTTAGGAGTGCACCCACACATCTCATACTGCAACAATGAAACTTCCTACTCCCCATACAGAGTAGACCCATTCATCAGTCTAGACAAATAAAGAATCTATAGATTCACTGGACTGATGCACCTCCATGTGCACCTAGTTGAAAGGAGGGCCAATGACACCCAAATTCTCCCTAGGATACTAAAAAGTATCCTTCAAAAGAGCCTTAATAAATATATCTGCAATATAATCCTTTGTAGACACATACTCCAACTTGACTTCATTCTCCAATAATTTTTCTCTCAAGAAATGATATCTGATAGATATATGTTTTGTCCTTGAATACATTACCAAATTCTTTGAAATGTTTATAGCACTTTTATTATCACATAACATAGGGATAGGCTCATCACATATCACTCATATGTCCTTCAATTTTTTGTTCATCCACAAAAATTGTGCACAACAAGATGTTGCTGCAATATACTTTGCTTTTGTAGTGGATAAAAAAATTGCATCTTATTTCTTGCTTAGCCATGAAACCAATCTTCCTCCAAGAAAGAATGCACCACCACTTGTACTCTTCTGGTCATCTACACAACTAGCCCAATCTGCATCAATAAAAGCACTCAAAGGGAAATCAGTATCCTTAGGATACCACAAGCCATATTTTGGAGTGCCTTTAAGATATATGAATATCCTCTTCATAGCTGTAACATGTGCCTCTTTAGGTTCTGCTTGAAATCTGGAAACCAAATATACTACATGCATGATATCTGATCTAGTAGCAATATGATACAACAATCCACCAATCATAGATCTATACATGCTCTAATCAACATGAGAAGATTCATCATTCTTGCTCAGCTTGCATCTGGAAACCATAGGGGTGTTAACTGGTTTGGAGTAATCCATTCCAAACTTCTTCAACAACTCTTTAACATACTTTGATTATGAAATAAATATCCCTTATCAGTTTGGTTTACTTGAAGACCAAGAAATAAATTCAGCTCACCAATCATGGACATCTCAAATTCTTTTTGCATCTCCTCTGTAAATCTCTTACACACACCTTTATTTCCTCCAAAGATGATATCATCCACATACACTACCACTATCAACATCCAATTTCCTTCAACTTTGAAATAGAGATTGTTGTTTGTAGAGCCTTTACTAAATCTTTGTTGTGTCAAATATTTGTCCAACCTTGCATACCATGCTCTGGGAGCTTATTTCGATCCATACAATTCCTTCTTCAACTTATAGACCATATCCGGTTTATCTAATAATGAAAAACCCTTTGTTTATTCCATGTACACCTCTTCTTCCAATTCTTCATTCAAAAATGCATAATTAACATCCATCTGATCTACCTTGAAATATTTATGTACAAAGAATGCCAAAAACATCCTAATAGCTTCCATTTTTTCCACTGGGGAAAATGTATCCTCAAAGTCTATGCCTTCAACCTATGAATAACCCTTGCATGCAAGTCTAGCTTTGTTTCTCACCACTTCACCATTTTCATTTAGCTTATTCCTGAACACCCACTTTGAACCAATTACATTCTTATTTATAGGTCTAGGAACCAATTCTCATGTCAGATTCTTCTCTATCTACTGCAATTCTTGTTTCGTTGCTCTAACCCAACTCTCATCTTTCCATGCTTCACACATAGACCTAGGTTCTACCTTTGAAAGTAAACACAAATTTACCTCACCTTCTATCACTTTACTTATTGTCTTCACACCTTCACTCTATCTCCAATTATCTATTCTTCAGGATGATTCTCCTTTACATACTTAGGAGTCTTAGGAGTAGGTTCTAGAGTCTCTTCTTCTTCTTCAATTTGTTGTTCATCTTCTTCCTTATTCTCTTCAAGTACTGGTCCAAAGATAGGCTCATCCGGTTCAACTTCACTTATCTCAACTAGTATATGCATGTCTTCATCAACCTTCACATTTGCACTCTCAACAATCTTCCTTAATATTTTATTGAAGCATCTATAAGCTTTGCTATTAGTTTAATATCCAAGGAAAACCCCTTCATCACATCTTGCATCAAAGTTCCCAAGATTCACATCATCTCTTTTAATGTAACATTTGCTTCTAAATTCCTTAAAGTACTTCATAGTAGGAATCTTGCCAATCCACAACTCATAAGGAATCTTTATGTTGTTACCTCTGATCTGAACTCTGTTAAGAATATAAACAGCAATGTGGATTATCTCTCTAGTATACATCAAGTACATTTGCTTCTTTCATCATAGTTCTTTCTCTCAACAACTCCATTCTGCTAAGGAGTTCCAGGAGCAGAAAAATGTCTCTTTATGCCATGCTCTTCAAAAAATGTATTAAACTCACCGGAAATGAATTCTCCACCTCTATCAGACCTTACACATTTGATTCTCAGATTCACCTCATTCTCTACTTGTGCCTTAAACACTTTAAATGTATCCAGAGCTTGAGCTTTCTCCCTAAGAAAAGTAACCCATGTCATTCTTGAATAATCATCAATCAAAAGCATGAAATACTTGTCACCATTTAGACTTCCTATTCTTGTAGGACCACAAAGGTTAGTATGAACCAATTCCAGTATTCCAGTAGTATATTTCTCTTTTCCTTGAAAACCACATCTTGTTTTCTTTCCCAATTGACAAATTCTACACATAGTATTGGTAGGCTTTGTGAGTTTAGGTAGATCCTGAAAAACCTCTCTTAAACTAATCCTGATTAGATTATCAAAGTTTACATGTCCCATCCTCTAGTGGCATAGCCAACTTTCATTAACTTGAGATACAAGGCATTGACCATCAACACCCTTAAGCTAATAAATGTTTCCATATGTTATCCTTCCTACAACAACCATAGTTTCAGACCATTTTCTGATCTCACAAGTTTTATCCTGAAACACAAGCTTGAATCCTTTGCTATACATTTTTCCAACACTCAAAAGATTATGCCTTAAACCCTTAACACAATATACATCATTAGTACTATGTTTTCCATCAAAACTAATTATTCCTTTCCCAACAATCTTTGCTCCTGAATCATCTCCAAACATCACTAATCCACCATCATACTTTTCAAGTTTAGTGAACTTACTTTTATCTCTGTTCATATGATTTGAGCATCCACTATCAATCACCCAATAGTCTTCATCTTGTTTAGCATGAAATGCAATAACTAGAGTACCTTCCATCTCTTCCTTCTTGTTCTCCAGACCACTTTCCCTAACACATATTCCAGAGTTAGTAGACATAGATTTATTCTAATGCTAGAAACAAGCATTCATCATCATTATCCTCAAAATCAGATTCATCATCAAAATTTCTAGAATCTTCTTTGACATAATACAACTTCTTGAACTTTGTATCCTTTTTGTCTTTATTATTATCTTTGTTCTTTTTGTGTACAACTCTATTTGGACATCTTGAATAATAGTGACCAATATTTCCATAACTGAAACATTTAAAAGGAAACATACCTTTGTACTTACTATCACCTTTCTTCAACTTCCTTGTAAATTTTGCTTCCAACTCATCAGAATTATCACTATCTGGATCATCCTCTATCTTAGTAGCTTCAAATGCTGATTCTAACTTCTCCTCTTTCTTTCCCAACTTTCTCATCTCAAATGAAATCAAGGTGCCAAATAACTATTCTTTAGTAAACTTCTTAGGATCATACACTTTTTCAATAGCTAAAACCTTATCACTATAACTCTCTAATAGAGTCATCACAATCTTCTCCATCACATCTTCATCAGTCAAGGCACCGCCTTGAATTTTCAATTCATTCAATACAATATCAACCCTCTAGAAATAGCTTGCAATATCTTCACCTTCTTCCATTTTTAAATTCTCATATTTGTGCTTTGCTATTAGCTTCTTTGAAAATTTCATTCTATAATTTCCTTCATAGATATCTTCCAACTTTTTCCAAACTTCATAAGCAGTGCCCAAAGAAATAACTTTTGTTCACTTAGTCTTAGATAAAGCACTATAGCTCACATACCTTGATTTTTCATTTTCCTCATAGGTAGAAATATCATCTACAGAAGAAGGGCCACTTGCTGGTGCAACATACTTTGTCTCAATAGCCTTCCATGACTTGTAACCAAAAGAGATTATGTAACCTCTTATCTACACTTTCTAGTCACTATAGTCAAACCCATCAAACATAGGGATCGCCAATTTATGTTCCATCGGATCTACCTCAAGTAGTTAAGCTCTTCACCAAGGAACCAAAGATCTGATACCAATTTTTGAAAGGCACAAGACAACTCAGAGGGGGGGTGAATCAGTTGTCACCAAACTCAATCTCAAAACTCAAACACTTATCAACTTCACAACCACTTTATTCTATTATTAAGTATGAACATGAAATGAAAATAATAGAAAGAAATATCAACACAATAAACACTAGATTTACATGGAAAACCAAATAAGGCAAAAACCATGGGAGGATTAACTCACAATATAAAGTAATTCCAAAACTGAATACAAAGAGGCTCACTACCAAGGGCTCACTTCCCAAGATACAAGGCTCACTTCCTATAGAAAGGACTCACTATCCAAAAAGGAGGCTCACTAACTACAATTACAAAAATAACTGAAAGATCCATCACAACAAATTACACACATCCACAGCCTAATCAAAAGAATTGTAGACACTGTCAACTCACTACTTTCAAGAATGTAACACATTAAAGTATTGTTGCCTCAATTCATTTTCACACACCTTGCTTCTCTCTCTTGTGGTATACTTGATTTATCACAGTTCATAATATCTCAACTTGTATTTATACCATCATCAACCTTAGAAACTTTCTCCAAGGTCGGCTACACACACTTCAATTTACCAATTCAAATTAGGTTGAAAACTCAACATTCTCATGGTGGAAAGGAATGAGAGTGGACAAAATCAATACTTAACCAAGACCCAAAACAATTTCTTGGATCAATCACACACTTCCTCAATTTGAAATTTATTCTTCGCATGAAGTGTAAATACCAAGTTAGCCAAACCTAATGAAAACATAAATGAACTTTGAAGTACACTCTTCCACAATAAGAAGATAAAATGCCGATGACACAACATGCTTCACCGTACACTAGATCATATCACATATGCCTTCAGATTCATCAACATCAAATGCAACAACCTTAATACACAAAATACTCTCCATTAGTCCCTCCAGACTATACAGACACATACAACAACACTGAAACTTGACTTTTGAAGCACCAAACCAAAAAAAACTTTGCTAGAACACATAAAAAACCATTACAAGCCTTCTACTAGATCCACAAGACCTAAAAACAAATAGTAGAGGACTACAGAGCATAAAATTTTCTCCCAATCCACAAACAAACAACTCTGCCAAGCCAGTTCACACATTAGTGAACACAAATTTTACACTTCATCAAACCAGAAGCTATAATCCAAGATATATCATCAACAAATGCCCATAACCAACACTTCAAATCCACATAAGCATAGGATCAACATAGAAGAAATGCAAAGCACATATTGGAGCACATTCTGAACACATACAACTTTGTCTTCACCATTTTCAAAGAGCACTTAGAAACTCAACATATCAACACACATACAACACCACAAAGATAGCTCCATATACTCACAACATCTCAACTACAAATGCACAACCTACAACATCCTATACTATGTTGACATCAAAGATAACATCAATGACAAAACCACCAATCTTACTCATACTTGCAACATAATCTAATGCATTGCAAATAATAGATCCATTCCCATAATCACTACCTAATAGATAAGAATTCCTAAATACTTGGAAGATATTTAAGGAATTTAATAGTCAAAGCAAGGGAATGCAAGTTTCAACATAAACTTCATGAAATAGAACTTCAATTGAAGTGGAAATTTTATAATTATTCTTTTGATTGTGAATGACCCTAGAACTTATAAATTCAAACACTAATTCATAGCCAGTGCCTTATCTCAAGGCATGGAGTTGAAATTACTACAAACCATGATGCATGACAATATTTAATTCTAACATTTAAAAGATACTACAATATTTCATTACAATTTTAACACTTAACATTCTGAATCCAAAACTACTTATCAAATCCAAACATTAATTGCACAAATCCATGCTTCTATTAAGGTAATTTAACTAATTATTTGAATCAGAACCTTAATAAAGAACACACACCATTGGAAACACAATGAAAGATCTTTCATCTTATTCATTGAAAACTTACAAATAATACATTGGAGAGAAGTGGCTTCAAAAATTTTCCATTCTATTCAAAATATGTTAGTACTATCATACAACATTAAATCTTGCATAAATTATAGACTCTATAACCTAAAACATGACTCAAAATAAATGCTTTGTGCTTGCATTTACAAATTCCCTTAGAGATCAATCAACAACCTTGTCAATGGCCTTGAATTCCCTTTTATAAAATTTAGGGAGAAAAAAAGCTTCAGGCTAATTGGCACTTTCCATATATTCACTTGAAAATTAGAATTACATTCCAAAATATAGTTATATTTTCATTCCATGGGGGTAATATCCAGATGAGATAAAACACATTTTTATTTGTTGATGAAGATATTCCTACCTTCCAAAAAGGCATTCGGTCAAAGCAGATAGTTGTTCCACAAGCAAAATATTATTTTCATGTGCTTCCAAAATTTTAGGACATAAAGCACAAAATGGGAAAAGACAAAGAAAGGCTTCCACACTTGTATATCATAACAATAACTTATGAACTAAGGAGAATTTTTTTAAATTTTGATATAAAATAGGCTTAATCTAAAAAATTTCAATCCATGCATTATACTCCTCTTCACTTTTCCATTAGAATTCAAATAGTTTTTGCACCTTAGTGTTGTGTATATTATACCTTGCATCCATGATAGCCTTGGATTCCTTGAAAAAGACATCCAAATTTATCTCCATCTTAAATAACTCATCTAAAGAATTATTTAACTGAGAAAACTCTGATTTTTCATCTTTGTATATGAATGCTAACATTGATGGGACAATTTTCCCAAATTCATTCTTTCATTCAATGAAATCTTTCACTTCTCCTACATCATTTAGAATCTTGGGAAATTTATTCTCCTCCATGTCTTTGAACAGCTTGAGCTTACCCTTGAACTATAGATCAAGATTACTTTAGAAATAAAAAATATCCCCAAGCAATCCAATTACTTTGATCAATTGTGGCACATTAGTGGAGACTTTTGGATCACCTTCCATAGATTTCTCCATTTCCTTTAATGCTCCTGCCCTTGTGCTCCACTTAATCCAAGTATTCTAAAAGGCTTCTTTAACATGTGCATGCTTCTTATAAGCTTCATGAATTTGTTTTGTAAACATTCCATATATTGTATAATTTATGCAAAATACATGAAATTACGTGACATAGAGTATCATCTATAACATATGTCATAGCCTTCTTAGATTCCTCTTTAGTTTTTTTTAGCTCTCTCTTAAATTTTTTGAATTCTCAGAGACAATGTTTCTCTGTCCTATGTAGAGAGCTCTTGTGTGGAAGTAGAAGGTGGTAGGGGCACCTTTGATGGTTTCCCTCAAGCTACAATGGTTTCCCTTAGCTTATTATATTCATCCAATAGTCTATTATACTTGTCCAACAACTTATCAAACCTCTCATTTGATATATTTGTAGTGTCAATGCTTAGCATAGCTACATGCATAGTGAGTTTCATTGCTTGTGTTGGTGTGATCTTTGAGGCTCTCTTGACTACCACATCTCCAATAATATTTTCCATTGATCTAATAAGTTTTGGTTTTCCTATATTGGGTGCCATTAACCATATTCCTAGAGTATGCAATATTGGACTAAAAATAGAGCCAAAAAACCTTATGATCATATTATTACTCAAATATAAAAGTCTCAAGATCATTCCTTATTGTATCTAATGTAATAGTTGAGGTAAGATTACATCCAGGAAATAAAAGAATGCCACTTTCTTTGACCAATTTCTTGATCTCAACAGGAGTGGTTGCAACAATTTCCTACATTATCATTTATTCATCTTTCTTCTTAATTCATCATGTAGTGAAGGATCAACCTCTTCTTTCACTTTCTCAATTCTATCCTTTATGTCCTAGATCTTGACCTAAATGAAAAATTCCTTGAATTCCTTTGTCTACACAAAGGAATCATCATCCATGAATTCTTTATAGGACCTACTCCTCACATCCCCCTCATCCTCAACATTATCATCATAAACAATTATGGAATTTTCTTCATTGGGGACAAGAGGATCCATGCCATCATTAACCACTAGGGAGGGATATAGGGTGCTGCCACAATAGTGGTTTACAATTTCTGGGAGGAACTGATTTTTGATGAAATCACATATTTTTAGAAAATATAATGATTTAAGCCTTTAAAAGTTCCATTTAAAGAATTCCAATTGAAGAGGGTTTGATCAAACTACCTTAAATCAAACCCCCTTGGATAGAACCCCACTAGTTTTAAACCATACCTATAACAGAGTCTCCTTTACACCTATCAAAATGTTGATAAAAAACCACTTTTGATTTACTTTTTGGGGGATCAAATGAATTCATTTAAAATTTATTTTTTGCAAGTATGTAGTCCTTATTATAAGCTTCCCAAAAAGTATAATTTCAAATAAATTTAATTTGATTATTATTTTTATTTTTTATTTCTCGTGAATGTAGGTTTTTCACCAAAAATCAAGCTCTTTGTTCTGCACATATGGAAAAATAACATATTATTAAAAAAAAAATTAAATATATTAGTGCACCAGATATTGAAGTCCTTGATCTAACCAAGTGGAAGAACTAGATATCAGAGTTGCAAATCTAAATTGGAAAAATTAGAATTTTATCATTCATGGAAAAAAAGTTATGCGTTATACGGTGAGCATCACTTTTTAAAAATGTTGTTTTCTGAAAAAAACTAGTTTTTGAGGGAGATGGAAAAAGAAGTGCAATCTGATTCCAAAATTTTTAAAAAATATATATTTAGAATCTATAGAAAAAATTTCACGAAACTCTAGTTTCCATCATCTTCAAATTCCTCATGGTTTAGCTGCTATAGTTGCCCAAAAATGAAGATTTAGTTTAAAAAAAATATTGAAGTGTCTAGTTTGGCCAAAAATTGTAAACCACTATTGTGGGATCACCCTATATCTATTGCACTTATTCATCACTAGGTATATGCTCTATAGTTTCAACCTCTATTGTATCTCCTGCTCCCTCTATTTCCATGGAATAATCAAGTGGGTTGACATCATGCTTCTCTTCTATTTCAATTAACTAAGTAGGGGAACCTTGAGTAGATGATTGAGCTGGGTGGCTCCTGAGTTTAGCTTCTTGCTCCTTGGCAACCTTAGCAACTTACTTAACCTTATTTACTTTGTTGAAGAAAGACACATCCTTGTATCCATCAATCATTGACATTTCCCTTTTAAAAGGGTCCTCTATTTGTGCATAAGGGCTGAAATAGAGAGGATTAACCTTTGCCCTTTGCTCTTCAATATCACATATGTTCATCCATTTCTTTTTCCTCTCCCCTACCACAACATTCAAAGAAAATTTTCTTATGGAATCTTCTATAAATAAGGAATGATGGCAGAATCTAGACCTACCCCTATCTTTTCTCTCATTATTAATGAAACCCTCAAGGTCAGAGTTTCTCACCCTTTCTAGCTTCATCCTATAATTTATCAATATTTTTACATAATTTTCAAGTCCCTCCTTTGAGGTGACTATAAAATGAGAGTAGGAAAATTGTGCAGGGATAAAGGATCCCTTGTTTGACCCTCTAAAATGTTCTTTTTCCATGGCATCCAACTACCACATAATCTCCATGAAGGCCAATCTATGAGAAACATATATTGGGAAGTAGTGAGGCTTCACCAAAGCTCCATAAACTATAATCAAAGTACAATACATATGGAGGTACCAGTCTCCCCAATAATGGTCAACCTCAGTACCTTCCCTTGAATTCCAATGACCTCAAAATTTCTTTAATGTTTGTAGAAATTCCATATGGTAGTTTTATGCCCAAATTTTCCAATATCCCCATCTTCATCCTGTTAGAACTGTAAAATTTTGAATTTTTTACAGTCTATTGCATTCAAGAATTCCAGCATTGAGTCCTCATCATAAGCATCAAAGTCCTTTGTATTGTCTTTCTTGTTTTCTGTCATAAAATCCATTGAATCCATCAAGTCTTTCATTTTTCATTAAAAGACTTGAATTGGCAAGACATTGTAAAAGTCTCCCCGACCTGGTTTTTCACTAATATATGTTTGTTGCAGACTATCAGCAAGACAATTTTCTTGTTTTGATGACAAAAGGAATCATTTTGGAAAAAGGGAGTCATTGTCGGAGTGAAGTCATAGTGAATATAGTGTGTTTCACCGACCAGTGCATGTGGAAGTTTATCACTCAAGATAAAGGTGTTCGGGAAAATGTTTTGGCAAAATAATTTTTCTTGCCGATAGGCATCCAGAAAAAAGTATATCAGCATATGTTGGGGCATTGGTGTAATGTCAGGGAGAAGACAATATCTCATACCGACTAATGCATAAAGGGGTCATTTCGGCCAGACTGATTGGTATCGGCGTGAACTCATAACGAAGTCATTTTGTCTTACCGACTGGCTTGCAAACAGATGTTTCGGTAAGACTTATGTGCATCAGGGAAGGACTAGGTGAAGGGGCTATTGTTTTGCCTAACCAAGTTCAAAGGTATTTCAAAGTTATTGGTGAGAAGTTATAGAGTCTTGCCGAGTTCAAATATTATGCCGATGGAGATATGCATCGCTAGGAGAAGAACTTTTCGGCATAAGTTTCACCTAAGTATGAGTATTATACCAATAGATAGTTTGGGGTGAGTTTTTCCGAATAGGAATAATCTGGGGAGTGATTTCGGTAAGACACTTGGTGCTGGTATATGTTTTCCTGAAGGTTTTTTGTCTCGCCGAAAGTATTGTTTCATTGGTTGGGTGAGAGAACTTGGTGGACACGCCGAAATGAGAATTCATTGGTGAAAGGGTGATTTTGTCTTAGCGAATGAAAATACATTGAAAAGTACATATCGGTAAGACACAAAGATATCTGCATAACATCTTCCCGACTTTGAAAGTCATGGAAAAATAGGTGGAATGAAGATTGCATCAGCAAGAGTATAAATTTTTCTTGGTGACCCAATATAAATAAATAATTTTGGTGAAACAGGATGAAGTCTGCAAGAGGTTTCCCCGACATTTGCAGGATATAGCGAAGAACATAAAGATAAAGGATTTCAGTCGGTGTGAAGAATATTAATGTCTTAGCGATTGGAAAATGCTTTGAAGAATACATATTGGTATTGTGCCATGATATCTATGAGACATTTCCCCGACTTTGAATTGTCACAACGACATAAAAAGCAGAAGCGTTTGTCATCAAGTTGATTCCAGGTGTCGGTAAGACCACAGAGTGTCTTGGCGAATGATGAAATAAACATTGAAAAGGGATTTCGCCCTAGATTTGAATTTTTCTCATTGAAAGGACATTTGATGCGACAGTTCTAGTTTTAAAGGAGGCGTCATTCGTGCTTCATTAATGGCGCGATGGGATAAAACAGTAATGACAATAATGTTTTAATCAATTCCTCATTTCCGAATTGATTGCTAGTGAATTGGTAAGCTGAACAGAGAACTGAGACATTTTTTCAGTTTGAGGATCTCAAGTAGAATATTGTAAGTAATTTCTTGTCTGTTATTCACATTTTGATTTTGTAAGCTTGAAAATGGAGTCTTCTGGTTCTGGAAAGGGTAAGGGTAGAAAACTTGGTGAGAGTAGTTAGTCGAAGGGAAAGAAACAAAAGACTGATACAGAGCATGAAGGCACTAAAAGGAAGCTAAACCAAGACATTATTGATCAATTACCTGGTTCAGGGCCTAAAGCTAGAAGGTCCACACAACTTAGGGTAGAAGTTGATAAGCTAGATGATAAATGCAAATTCATAGGTGATGTCTGGACTGCTATAAGGGGGTATGAGCTTTTCAATTTCCACTACCATAGGAGGAATCATTTTGAGCCAGTCTGTAATCCATGGAGGTTGAATGTAGGGAAATTGGTATGCTCTAATGTATTTGTTAATGCTGAATTGGTAAAATTGCTTGCTAACCATTATGATCCAAAACATAAAGCAATATGTGATCCTTCTAGAAAACCACAGATACATGTGTCAAAAGAAGAAATTGGTGAGGTTTTCAAATTGGAAGGGTTTTGCAATGAGGAAATCAACTGTGAAGAGTTGCAGAAGGAATTTTCTAAAATGGATACAAGTTACAAGGGTTGGAGGTTACCAATTCATAGGATTAAATAGGGTAATAAGCCAGAACCTCTGGAAGATAGTGAGGGGCCTCCCTATCATGTAGATTTGTTTGAACCCTACACAAAATATACATATTTTTCAGTGTGTCAGGTGTTGGGGATGGATGCCCCAGAATTCATGTTAATGGTGCCAATGGTCATTGTAGTAGATATTCAATATCACAATTCTAGGCCATTTGATTATGCTTTGTATATTTCTAAGGAGCTTGACTCAGGATTGATGGCTATAAAGGGTGGAGCTTCCATTGTTCATCTCAAAAACTATTCATTGTTGATGCACTTAGTGCTATACTTTGGACAAGAGCTAGGGGTATGGCCTCCAGAAATGAGAATTTCTCAGATTGGTAAGAAGGGTGAAACATTGCCTGTTTAGTTATGGACTGCCATTTGGGATAGCAGGTTTGCTGGTTCTAGTTTTATTCATTTTGAAGAGCATTTTGTAAAGACAATGTATAAATTGTATCATTATCCTTGTAATCATTCATTGACTGATGAGATCAAAAGATTCCTTTGGCCTAAATATTTCAATAGGCCAATTGACCATAACTGGGGAGACTAGTATTGTTTAGAGGGAGCTACTGTAATCAGAGTGTATGGATTTGAAGATGCTCCTTTCATTCTGCCAAGGACAGTTCCAAATAGGGTTGCATACTTGGAAATTATCAGACAAATGGATTTCTGTAGTGTGTTGCATTTCAGTTCTTTTGGGAAGTAGGCATTTATGCCTAGTACTTTATGCTTTGGTGATTTCACTATGTTGGCTAAAGAGGGATATAACTCAATCCTTGATAGATTATTGCATTATAATATGAAAAGAGGACCAACTAGGAAATACTTTGACCTTGAAGGATATATCAATTCATCCAAAGAAAGGATTAACTTTGGAGGGTATCAGCATGTACCCTATCCTTTTGATGATATGATCAAAAATCTGGATGAAGATGAAGCAGAAATGGTAGTTGAAAGATATAACCAAGGGTTACATGATATTGAGTTATTGTCTTCTGGAGATGAAGAAGCACCAAGAGCTGATGCACCATAGGGTAAAATAGAAAAGGTATCCATAATGAGGACTTAAGAATATGTCTGCCCAGTCAGAGAACAAAGTGTTGAAAGTGGTGATGTTGATGCTAGGCACATGGAGTACAGATCATTTGTTTCTGATGATAATTTTATACATTCCCCTGAGTTCAAAGCATTCTTGTACAAGCAGAAGGGGAAGGAGATAAGAGAGAATGTTGATGATATCACTTCTGGAAATGAGGAACAATTGCTGGCTCAATTGAGAAGATGTATGGATGATGAAATGGAAAATATGACTCCTGAAGTGGGGAGGAAAATGTTAGAGGATGTTGGTGTCATGATATTTCCTGGCCTTGATTTGAATTCTGCATTGGTCTTTGATAGTTTCTTGAAGGGTAGTAATGCTACTCATAAGCTTGATAAGGAAAAGGTGACAAAAGTGTATATAGGTTCCAAGTATAATACTGATTAGGGATCAATGTTGATATGGGCTTTGTACCCACCCCACAGGAAATCAGTGGTACTTGATACAGAGAAGGAATTTGGCCATGTCTTGACTCTAAAAGCTAGAGAAGCTAATCCTGTAGCTACTGTTGATATTGGGGTAAATATTGCAAAGTTGAATAAAGCACAGATTCAATTATTGATAAAAGAAAGAGAAATGTATAAAGCAAATAATGAGAAATTGATGAGAGAAAATGATAGACTCAAAGACTTGGTTGGTGTTTCAATGGGGACAACCAAAATGATCACTCAAGGAGAAAGCTCTTAGGAAAAATACCACTGGGTAGGGTCAAGTGCTTATTCTCAGGGCAAGCATGATGCTATTGCTGCAATTGTCAAGAAGAGGCAAGATCATTTGACATCCTGGTTGAATAAATTGTGGGGAAAATACTCTCATACTCTTGCTGCATTAAAGGAGCACACAAGGATGGATGGGCAAATCATGGAGAAATTTCAAGAGTTAGCTCAAAGTGATGAAGCTAGCAGTTCTACACTTGAAGCTGCAAATCACATAATCAATCACCATCAAAAATTTTATGATGAATTGCAAGGGGATGAACAGGGGTTAATTGTAGCTGCTGAGAAAATTGTAATTCCATTTTCTGATGATAATGGGGATTTGAAAGAGGCCACCAGGTGGAAAAATGAATGTGAGTCAATGCTAAGTGAAATCATGAAGATAGCTTCTGCAGAGGATACAACATTGGAAGAAGTGAGTAAACAAAATGAGGAAATGTTCAAGATGGAAGTTATGGTCCGGAATGTTGTTGGAGATGCAGACACATATGAGCGCCAGGATTATTTGGACCACCTCAACAAGACTCACTTGTGGCTAAATAGAGCCTAATTATTCTCTATCTTTTGTTTTATAATTTGTATTTTCTATTTCCGAAAGGATGCGTCCTTTCATATTCTCAATGTATAAATGTCTATTTTGAAAACAATCTGCAGATAGTTAGAATAGGATAGAGAATAGAGGATATGGTGGAATGCCATGTTTCACAAGGTTGAGACTCTGATGTATGTTTTGAAGCTATGGAGATATCAATGAAAATCATCTGATTTGCTAGCGTATTCTGGTGTCAATTGTTGTGTTGTGCATATTGAAAGAATATTTTGAGTTGTCTCTAAAATTGATGTTTCTTGGTTATTTAGATCAACATAACAAGTTTATGTCTAGTTTATCAGTATGTACTTTCCGTAACTGTGTGATTGGTTGATAGGTTCTTTCAAGGAAGGATTAAATCCTTTTGATTAATCATAGTAATCAAGGATTTTCATTTAGATCAGTAAGAAGAACTTAATAATCACAATCTTGCATGTTTATACTAGTTATAAATAAAATATGCCAAACAATTTGAATAACCTCCAGAAAGAAGTCAGTTGTTTAAGGTTTCATTTGACTCCATATATTATATAAGGCACCGGTCTCACCGTTTCCATCATTTTATTTCATTCATACTTTTTTACATCTGTTAACTGAGCATATTAGGGTTTAGTTTTGAAAGCTGGTATACAATATATACCAAATTTGTTTTATTTTGTCCATTTCAATTTTCCATTGTGGAAAAATCATGGCATGAAGAGAAGATCAATAGTCAAGTCTACTTTATTTATTATAGGTACACCCACCTAGGTCTAGCAGCACCTAGAGAGTAGAAGGTTTAATTCTTTCAAACCTTGTTCTGTTACCCTAAAACGTTGTGAAAGCTTGGCAACCTTTCGTGGTTCAAACCTGTGTTTTTGAGAGCTAACACATCCCATCACAAAAGGCACTATAATTTGAATTAGGGCAGTTTTGATCCCAGATATGGGTCCACATCTATACGAGAAAATCATTTCCTTCCCCATCAACCATTCTAAACCTCATGAAATTTCTCCATGTCTTATGACCAATCTATAGCAGCATGTGCATAAGCACATAGTAGTGTGTGAAACACAATGGAGGTTTGAAATCCTTCAAATCAATCATTTTTTTATGAATTTCCTCTATAATATATGCAACATAATAAAAAATTTTATTAGAATCCCTATTTTTAATTTCCATATATAGAACCATTAGAGGAATTTGCATTTTCAAATCATACTTCCTTCCAAGCACTTGACATACACCAAAGTATGTATTCTTAAAATAATCTTCAAATTCAACACAATCAAAATGTTCTACCTCCTTTGGTGCGAATCACACATCTCTTTTCCCCAAGTCCCTCCTTATATGTCTTGGAAATACATGCCTCATATAACCATACTTATCTCTTTCATACTCCTGATACAATGCAGTTAAATGAATGGAAATAGTGGAAGAAGGATTCAACCCAAATACCTCCAAAATTTGACTATGTGTGATATCAAGTAATGGGGTTCCTTTGTCAGTTTTGATAACCCTTTCTTTAGGATCATAGCAATTAGCTATCTCTTTGATCAAATCCACCTCCACAAATACATTAGGGAAAATAATTTTCCCAAGTTCAAAATATTTTCCCAAGGTCAAAATTCAACAAATGGCATGTTGGACAAGGAGCAAATATGTGCCTATATGCATATAAGAACAACTTCAAACCATTGTGTGGTGTTACAATGTCTCAAATACCCCTAGTCCAATCCTACAAATGATCTATAAGAACTCCTTCCCCAGTAGCTCTTTTAACCACTGCCCTTGCTCCCGGGAACAACTCCAATAGGTCATCTTATATAAAGTGAGAAAAATAATTCTTAACTCCCTTTGTCTTCACAAAATTCTCAAAAACCTTAGATGCCTCTAGTTTATTTTCTCAACTTTAGGTTTTCTGTTAGGTATAGGCTATGTTGTAGATGGCTCACCAACTTGACTCATTTTGAAAATTTAGCAAAGCTAGGTTTTAAAAATTTGAATTCAAATGCTAGGGTTCTACCTTGCAGACTTCAACTAATGATTTTGTAAATAATCCTACTACTATTCTTCTTTTTAAAACAAACTTGGGCTTATAATTGACCTTTTACAATTGAAAATAGAATTTGTAAAAAACCCTAAATCACAATCTCTTTTGCTAATACTAGTTTTTTCTTTCAATTCTACCCCTACTAGAAATTCTACATAGAGAAGTAGAAAAATAAACTTACTTGGGAACCATAGCTTTCTGCTCTTTTAATTTTCTTGTCTAAGGTTTTTCTTTCTCTTTTTCCTTCAGTTTCTTACAAAGATAATGCAAAAATACATAATTCACCCCTTTATGATCTTCAAAATCGAGCAAATATTCCATTAATGGGGAGATATGGCTCGCATGAGCAAACAGGACTGCTCTGACACTAAGCCATTCTAGTTTGAATTTTTTCCATTGATCAATTTGTTTTAAAACATGATCAATGGGTTTCTATATTCTTTACACATTTCATTTTTCCTTTTGGTACCTTGTCATGAAGTAACAATGTGAACAATTGATGTGATGCTTTGTACAGTTGACGCTTAGCTACCTGCTACTTGCTCCTTTTCTATAGGCCATTGTGTATCACATTTTATCCATTGGATGAAAAAGTTGAAATCATGATATGAAGATTCAATGCAATACAAAGAAAACCAATCCATCACATAACACAAACAACCATTTATCCTTGAAGCTTATAATCATGATGCATTGAAGTGAAGTGATAAAGTATCTTTAAAACTTCCATCACACATTGCACTTTGGTGTTGAGGTGACATGACTATTTATGTGATGCAAAGGAAATATGTGCCAACACATATTGCTCATAATGTTAAGCAACCGAGGATGCAAACTGCAATTTATAGGAATTCAGTGATGGAAAAAATAAGCTTATCACATATTACAATTTGGTGAAAAGTGGGTAAGGTTCAATAGACAATGTTAAGGCACCATATGATGCAATGGAATTACAAAGAGCCATCACATATTGCACAAAAGGGGTAAGCATGTGCTAGCATAAATGTGATGCATTGGGAGTGTGCAATGCAAAGGAATCATTTATCACACAAAGGCACCTAGCGATATAGAGATAAAGCACGATGTGAAGGAAAGTTGTGATGTGAAAGAACTTAAGTTATTTTATTGAGCATGGACACACAAGTTGTTCTAAAAGGGGGCTACCTAGGTAACATGAATAAATAAGAAAAAAGGAAACCTAAGGCATAGGACAAACTTAGGATAATGAGGGAAATATTCCAAGACCTTAAACCATAGGGAAAAATTATAACCCTTAGACTTAAAATAAAAGAATTATTCATGCAAGGAATGAATTGGTAACCATAAGCATAGGGGTCAGTTAACACATAGATCCAATGAATTAAGTGTAACTTGAATGATCATGAACTAGCTATGATAGTTCAATGAGGAAGTAGACAAAAAGTACAAGGGTAAAATACATTAAGGCTTCTTTTAAAGGATTTATAAGCCCTAGTCACTATAGCATAAACCCTACCCATGGAAAGGTTAATAAAACTAGCTAAAGATGGACTAAAAATTAAGGAAACACAATTTTTTTAAGGGTTCTACCACTTTCCACTATTTTTTAGTCATGCATGTGACACCTCATAAATACCCTACCTCCTTAAGTATAATATCATGCTCTATACTTCACTTGCATATATTGAACTATCAACCATTACATACCTTGCACTGTCCAAGGTTTGAATGGACAAGAAACCCTAATTGTTTAATCTTCATTGGCTTCCATTTTCCATGCTTGATATGATGTATGTCTTGAATCTTCTTTGAATAGGTAACATAAGCTTGTATTCCCCCTTTAATTGTAGTGATGGTTAATCCTAGGATTGGAATTTCATCAGCACTTGGACACCATTAACATTCACAGTCACATTAACATCATTCATATTCCCTATAACCTGGAATGAGATCATATCTTCATAAACTTGGATAATGATATTAACATTCATCTCTTCACCACTTCCTTTATAACCCTACGACAATGGTTTCTACATCAATGGAACCCTGATCGCAATGAGATTAATGTCCTTTCTAAGCTTCCCATTGTGGTTAAATGATTGCTTATGGATACTCCTTAGCACATTTACGCACTAGACCATCTCATGGAAAGGCATAAAAAAGGCTTCAACATCACCCTTAATCACATAAAAGAATGATTTTAGTGCTCTATTCATGTAGCCAACATTGAAAAGAATCAAACTTGTGTTTAATCCTATTATTTCCTTTACCATGAATAGGGTTTCAATTCCAATGAAACCTGAAAGAAATCCTAAGTAATCTTCTTAGGTCTTTGAAGGTTTTCCTTGAAGGCTTTAATGACTATAATGAAAAGACTACTATTTAAAAGCAACAAAATCTTTCATGAATGTACTATGAATAGCCATATTTGATATTCCTCTTCCAAGACACAAAAATATTTCTCCCCATTACAATACTACTTTTTTGTTGCCTCTTTGAAACCCTATGGTTTCAATGTTTAGTTATTTACAATCACTACTCAATGGTTACATTAGCAAGGGTTTAAATCTTTAAAAATCTCTTAACACCTACTATTGCATTATCACATTAAATAGAGGTCTAAAATTAGTCTTAAACATTCATTAAACATTCACAAACACATGTATAAAACCCTAGCCCATGTTTAAAAGAAAAGAATCCTCCAAATTAATGAAAAAACATTCACCATGCAATGAATGGATGAAAGAATTATCTTTTTCCTTTGCAGACACTAAAATGTGGCAAGAACAACTCCAAGAAGGCTAATACATTCTAGAAAAAGACAAAGAATGAAGCTAACTTAGAAATAAGGAAGAAAATGACTGAACATGATGTCAGAAGATGCTCTTTCATCATGGATAAGTGATATTTAGGTAACTTGATAGGAACAATGAAACATGCCTTTGCAATGAAGTAAGAAATGATTATGGTGGCCATAAAGGGATTATGAAAGCAAAAATATAGGGTTTCCTCTTTGAAAATTATAGTTTCCTTTAAGAACTCATGCTCTTTCCAGTATTTTTCACAAAAAAAAGGTTAAACCACTTGCATGCAAGGAAACTCATGTAAGTTTCCCTCTCCAACTTCAAAAAATAAAAGTTGAAACTTTATATTTTCTATCTTGCCCATGAATTTCATGAAAAATGGGCTTTTAAAGGGATTAAAATTCATTTTATAATGTTGTGACATAAAAGAAAACTAATTTAGACTTTGAAATTGTATAATATAGGACCCAAACCTCTCATTTAAGACTTAGAAAAGATTAATGAAATGAACTTTAATGGAAAAAATATCCCCTATCCAAACCTAGAGGCTTCTGATAAATGATTAAACATTAGAGACCACATAAAATACTACAAGAGGAAAAATTTATGACACTTTGGGATAATGAAACAATTAAATTAGGAACTCCAAACCTTGTAACTAAATCTTGATAAAAGTTGAGGAAAACTCTCATTAGCATCTTTCAATGCTACACCTTCTGTCCACTTGGTGAAATAATTAGTTATAGTCAATATCAACTTATTTCCTGAGCTGGTGAAAGGAAAGAAGAGTGTGAAATACACCTTCGTAATGCTAATCTTTAGGATAGAGAAGCAAACAAACCATTTAAATCTTTGCAATTATAGTTCATTTAAGATGCACATATTAAAACACGAATAGAAAATAAAACATCAACATAGGATTTACATGGGAAAAAACCCACACAACAAAGTAGAGATCTCTTGTATTACCATAAAATGTAAATACATACAAGTACAGAGTTGTGCTCTTTTAGGTGCTTTTCCAAAATGAAATAAGTAGCATTATGTTACATTCACTATGATCTTCACTCACTCAAATCTGATTACCCATTCAATGCACTACACCATTCAATAAAAACTTCTCAAGTATTTCTAGAGAACCAACATTCCAACTTCAATATGAGAAAAATGGTCACAAAAGAACTTAACCATCACCTTGATGAAGTCCTATGTCATGAAACCATGTCTCTCAAAATTCTAGCTATCACCCAATACACCTATCATTCTATTGGAGTGTCAAAGAGACACTGTAGCAACTTCTTTAGATATGGTGAAGTTTTGATGACATCCACCTATCTCTTTGATGATGTGATCCTACCTTCCATTTGGATATCGAAGGGACAAGCCTCAAGGTCCTGTTGATATCGTATTGTCTCCTCAATACAACTACATTAAAATATTGAAGGGACTACATTTCAAGTCTTGCCAATATCCACCTGTCTCAAAAATTCCCTTCTTGTCATTCATCGAAATGTGAAGGGATTGAAAATTAGATCCCTTCTACATTGTAATGTCTCTTTGATGAATCTACCAGGATGTCAAGAGACTATGCACTAAGTCCCACCGATATGTGCCTTTCAACCCAATGAAGCACTTATTGGGATGTCGAGGAGACCCACCACAAAGTCCCATCAGCATTCACCTATCAACCCAATGAACTCAAAGCCCAAACTCTGTAACATTATTGGCATGTCGAAGATACTAAGCATTAAGTCCCGCTGACATGTTCCTATCAACTCGATAAACCTTCAGTTGATGCCTTTTACACCAGTAAGTTTGAGAAATATTTTCTCAGCATTCTCCCACTTGACAAAGAACTTATTGGCTTCTTATCAATGCTTGGTCACTGAATATTCTAGGCCCCAAGGCCCATCGAACTAGCACACCATTTGAACTTATCCATGCTCAAAGGATTCATCAATACATCAACAAAACATGCTAGAGTATCAACATTTTCCAGACTAACCTTTCCATCCTCCACCATATCATGAGCAAAGTGGTACTGTACATCAATATGTTTTTTCCTAGGATGGAAGGTTGGATTTTTCACCAAACAAATGGCACTCTGACTATCACAACAAATAACAATCTACCCTACACCAAAACCAACATTAGAACACAATCTTCTAAGCCAAATGGATTTCTTGCAGGTATGAGTTGTTGCCATGTACTCAACCTGAGTATTGGATAAAGTGATTATAGCCTACCGCTTGCTCATTCAGCTAACTACATAACCAAAACACATGAATACATATCCATTGGTAGATCATTTTCTCTCAATGTCCACCTGCCCAATTAGAATTTACATATCCATGAATGCTAACTGAACTCTGATATCTAGAAGAGTAACCACAATAACATAAGGTGTAATCAGAAGTACCCTTCAAAACCTGAAAACTCTCTTCATAACATCCCAATGCGGCCTTCTTAGATTATCCATAAACAAACTAAGCACTCCCATTGCTTGGGCAATGTTTGGCCTAGTACAGAACATTGCATACATTAAACTTTCAACTACACTTGCATAAGCTACCCTGGTTATATCCTCCATCTTAGTAGGAGATTTTGGACAATCTTCAAAAGAAAGTTTCATTCCTTGCAACACTAAAACAACTAAATGCTTGCAATCCACCATATTAAACCTCTCTAGGAAAAAATTTATATACTTTCTCTAGTTGAGCCAAAGTTTTCTATTTCCCCTATCCCTTTCAATTTCCATCCCTAGAATATACCTAGCTGAACCTAGATCTTTCATCTCAAACTGTGCTGATAATTGTGATTTTAATTCAAAAATCATACCCTTACTATTCCCAATGAACAACATGTCATCCACATATAGGGAGATAATAAGAAGATGATCATTTTTAGTCTTAAAATAAATAAAATTTGTAGACACATAAAAATGACCTAGGTCTGCAAGCTCTATTGCCCCCATTTTCTTCCTAGCATAATTAAGATATTTTAATTATGTCCTTTGTCCAATTTCAACTATTAATTAAATAATTCATAATTATTTAGTTAATTCATGTCTTTTATTCCTCTTGATTATTTAAATAAATAAATTTTATTTATTTATTTAAATATGTCACTAATTGTCTAATGTCTCTCCATAATTAAATAAATTTCTTAATTTATTTAATTATCTTTGTCCACTAATTCCCCCTGATTATTTAAATAGATAAATTTTATTTATTTATTTAAATACGTCATTAATTCTTAAACGTCTTCTTATAATCAAATAAATTCTTTAATTTATTTAATTATTATCCACCTTGGCATTTTTCCTCATTTTAAATAAAATTATTTATTTAAAATGGTCCCACTTTCTAATTTTCCCTCTTTTAATAAATAATTCAAATTAATTATTTACTGTCATGTGACCCCACCTTTTGAATTAAATCAAATTTTAATTCAAAATGGTCTCTTTCCTCCAAAAATCAAGTAATTTCTATTATTATTTGATTTTCCAGCCACCTTGTTTTATATACCAATCTTATCTCCTTGTCATATGCATTGTCAACCCTTGATTTGATTTTATCAAATTTAATCTTGTCCACTCATTTTGAAGTTGACCTAATGTTTCCCTAACCCTAACTGTGGGTTTTCTTATTGAATCTTGTCCATTGATTCTTAGGCATTTTTCAATCTTCAATCTTGGTCATTCATCGAAAATTGTATTTTCTATAAAATGGAAATTTTGTCCTCGTTTTGACATCTCATGCAATCTTGTTTTAGGAAATCTCATGACATTTTAGCTCTTGTAATTTTACTTGACTTCATGCTTTCTTGCAATCTTGTCATTTTAGCTCTTGTTTTAGGCATATTTCATCTTTCATTTGGCATTTTGGCATACATTAGTCATAGATCATAGTTGCTTGCTAGTTGCATAGTATTGCATTGTCATATCAAATCCTTCAACATTTTCTTTGGTCTTAGCATAGTCAATAGGTTGCTCACTCAAAATCTGAGGGAAAACAAAATATTACAATGAGTTGAGAAGGTGTAATGGAGATCAATCATAGAGGTTGAAGACTTAAGGAGATATCTTTCTTGTTTTCATGTTATTTCCTCCCATGTTCTTCATTATTACTTTAGGTTTTAGTTTATTTAGCTTATAATCTGCTAACCTATATTTTTCCCATAGTTACATTGGTGAACCCGATGCCAAAATTGCAACTTTTTATTTTTTCCATACAAAATTTCTCTTTTTTGTAGGTACAGGTACGACCATGACACATTCGATATTTCGTGACACATTTTCTTTCTCGAATGATGCATACTCTTTGTTGCGACACATATGACTTGCAAAATGATGCATTTGATCATCCACAACACATTTTCTTCATAGGTCGACACATTTTCATGTCAGATTCCAACTTGTAGACCTGAGCTGCATTTGTTGTGCAGAGTGACGCATTCATTCTACCATGACACATTTGTCTGGTAAAATTTTATGTTCATTTTTTTTAGATTTTTCTATATTTTTCATTTCAAGTTAATAGCTTAGGGGTTTTTCTGGTTACTAATGGGTTTTTACAACATGTGGCATTAAATTTTCGTGGGTCCAAGGCATCTTTTTGAAACTACTAACAAGTGGTTTTGTAGGTTCGATTGTCCAAGATTTTGATTTTGAAACCATTGTGTTTGTTTCTTTTTAGAGTAGAAAACACTTTAATTGGTGCTTTAAAAAGAACATTTTCTTGTCATTTGCTTGATTGTGCTTCAAGGTGGTAGGTGATTAAATTCTCTCACCTTATGCAAACTAGGTGATCAAAAACCTAGACCCATCTATTTTTGTGTTACCTTGATTTAATAATCGAAGTATCCTCTCCCCTTGCACACTTGTGTGATCTTGGGTGCAAGAGAAATAGTTATTGACTCTAGGAATTGGGCCTTCCTTGGTGGGAAAAAGTACTCACCCCAAGATGACTCAAACTTGCAATGGAGCTCTTTAGCTGAGCTACCCCTGACCGGTATATAAATGTGAATCCTAATGGAAAACTTAGGATTATGAGTGCAGATGTGTCACATGGACAAGTGAACTCCCCAAAACCCTATTGAGAATAACCTCTTTAGGCTCGAGTTCCTCCTTATCGGAGCTAATCTTGCTCCATGTGTGGCCACTTGAATGGGGGTCCCGAACTAAAAAAAAAATTGTAGTTGCCAAAATCCTTTCTATTTGCTAGCCTAGCAGCAATCGTTGTGAAGGCATCCACATTCTTGCAATTCTTAGTAGAGGTGATCAAACCTACCATGGGAGTTTTATGATGGTTGGAAGCTTTGTTGGCCTAAGAAGTAGTACACTATAAGAGGGAGCCCGTGCAGACAAGCTTTTGGATTCACACACTAAGAATAAGTACAGTTGGGGAAACCCATGTGGAATCTAGCAAATATTGTCCTTGCCTAACCTAGGATTGTGCTTGTCTTCATTGTTCTTGTTTTCAAAGACAAAATATTGTGTTTTCCAAGTGTTTTCTAAAACATTTAAACAAACAAACATTCAACTTGAGAAAACTTCAAAATTTGGTCAAAATTGCAAACAAACTAGGTATTCATTCTACCTGCAATGCATTTGTTGTCCTCTACAATACATTTGGTCTGTTGAACTGAATTTGATAATTTTTGTGCCACAATCACTTTGATAAAATGCATTTGTTGCTTTTTGAACCGCATGTGCTTTGTTGAACCGCATTTTAATCTTTCTGAGTCGCATTCACTTTGCTATAGTGCACTTTCTGCTTTCTGTAACACATTTACTTGCCTGAGTTGCATTTGACATTTTTTGTAATGAAATCACTCTACTAAGCCACATTTTTTATTTCTGGCGATGCATATGCTTGGTTTGAATCACATTCACTTTAGAGAATGCCACATTTTCTTTTATGAGTCACATTTGTTATCTAGAAAACCGCATTCACTGAAACCGTGATGCATTTGCTAAATTGAGATGCATTTGAAACCTAGAATGAAACATTTTCTTGACAAAAATTAAAACATTGTTATAGACTAAAACTCAAGAGAAAATTGGTCCAATCTGTCATCAAACATCTTTTTTCCAGCAACTTTTTTCAAAAACTAGAAATAAAATTACTCAAATCTTCCATTTCTTGCACACTTTAGTTTGCATTTTACCCATAGGTTCATTCTTTCAAATTTTAGTTTCATCCTTAGACTTCGTCATCTTCATTTTCAGTCATAAACCAATCCTTGGGTCTTCATTTCATTTGCATATTTTGGATTAAGAAAACCTTACCAGACTTTGCAAAAATCTTTTCCTTCAAAAGTAGATTATCATTGGACTTAGTCATCATAATCTCCTTTAGTCATTTTCATTTTGAGATATCTTTCCAACTCATAAGTCAAGTTAGGAAACCTCACTTAGTCATCTTGTCATTGTCATTTAGTCCTTCAAACAAGTCCTTTGATATTCCAAAATTGAGACATAGATCAAGCGTAGGGTGGTTGAGCAACCTTCTTCCAAATCATTTAGACCTTTGCAATTGCATACATTAGAACATTCAAGTCATCTTAGTCCTCATTTGACATACCTTATTCCAAAAATACAAAAAAAATAGTGTCATAACTTGTCATCTTAGTCTTCATTGTCTTTTGGCATTAGTCATTCCCTTTAGACAACATTACCATATTGCATCCCTTATTGTCAAAAATCAAAAAACATAGTTTACATTTGCATTTCTTTTTTGAAAAATCCAAAAAACATAGTGTCATTATCTAGTTTTCATTTTCATCCTTCCTAATTTGAGCAATTCCTTATATGGTTGATACTAGGCTTCAAAGGAAAAGAAGACAAATGGCTAATTTTGGACAAGACACCAACAATAATATCTTTTCCAATGACGTGAAGCAAATTATGAACCAAGACACATATTTTATCAATCCTTTCAGTGACATGAAAATTCCATATTCATCACATAACCTCTTCAAACCATTCATACAAAGAGACCAACATGGAAAAGTATATGCAGAAGACTTAGAATCCGCAAAACAAAATCCTGATGTAGCGAACTTCATGGAAGATTTAGTCTTACAATACCCTTAAAGATATCTAGCCATGCTTTTGGACCAAGGGGTTAAGTTACCACATGGCTTTGACACTAACACTTTGAGACCAACCTCACCCGATCACAATACAAACAACATTCCCAACACTAGTCAACCTCAAAACAATTCAAGCAATGCTTTCATTGGTAATACAAGCAATGCTTTCATTGGTGCCACCTCGCAAATTTCCACAAGCACTATTAATGCCACCTCCAATTACACCTCCAATCAAAAAAATTCCAATACAATCAATGCAACATCCGTTGGAGGAACACCAACTATGTCACAGACCATGTCACAATTAATGCCAATAATGTCAACAACATCCTCACAATTAGTTGGAGCTACCTTTGGATCCTCATCAATTGGGGAAAATTCTTCAAATCCTGTATTTGGGGCTTCATCTAGTGCCATGGGTTCAACATCATCAAATCCTTACATTGGTAGCTCATTCAATCATTTCAGAGGAAGTAAACAACGTATCTTTATTCGAGGATCACAAAAAAAAGTTAACATGTCATCACAATTTAATACCAATACTTTCCAAGGGAAAAACATGAACATTCCCTATGGACAATTCCAACAATTTGGATAGGGAAATCAGAATACACAACATATGACCTCATTTGGACACCAAAATATTCATGGTCAACATACCCCAAAAATATCGACTCAAATGGTTGGAGGACACATACCTACATATGCATCAAACATTCATACCCATCAACATGTCTTTAACCAAAAATTGCAATACCAATAATATTCAAATAAAAACATGTCATACATCTCACAACAACACATCCCATGACAAAATTAGAATGTCTCTTCACAAAAAATGCGGACACATGGGATACCCATGACTCCCATGTGTGATGCAACAAACAATCCTATAATTGATGCCTTGCAAGCTCAAGTGATGAACTTGGAAAAGACCATAGAGACTATGCAAATTTCTAACAAAAAGTCACACATGTCATATGACCTATGTCCATATCCTTTTGACATGAGTCTATACATGCCACCATTTCCTCCTGGGTATGTGGCACCAAACTTCACCAAGTATAAGAGCAAGAAAAATCTTATTGAACACATTTGAGAATTCACTACCAACTACATGGAAATTACCTATCAACACACTTACTTGATGAGACTCTTCTCCAAGAGTTTTATAGGACCCACACTTGAATGGTTCCCCACTTTAAAGGGAATAAAAACATGGGATGAACTTGTAGAAAAAGTTGTAAAAAATTATGCCTATAACATTGACACTGACACCTCCATCACTAGCTTATACACACTTACACAAGAAGACGCTGGTGAAACATTTATCCCATTCTTCCAAAGATGGAGAATCCTACAAGTCGTTGCCATATTGACATACCTAAGAAAGAAAAGGTTGACATGTTTCTTCAAACTCTCCTAGGACCATTGAAATACGGCTTACAAGTCCACTGCTGTAGAACCTTTATAGACTTAGTCAAAAGAGGACTCCAACTAGAAAAGGCCCCTACTGCTAAAGGAGGACTTAAATATGGCCCTAAGAACACAAACAAAAACCTGCCTTTAGACAAAAAAAATAATAGGTCAAGAATAAACACATAACAAATGATGGCATTGTTGATGCTAAGGTGGTTAACATGATGGGTCATGTGCTCACTCTCAAAGGAGCTCAACCATAAAACACACAAATAATCACACTGACACTCGCTACTTATTCCATTCAAAATAATCAAAACAATAAAAAAAAAAACCAAGGGAAGCCTCTTCAACCCAGACAATTTCCAAAAATTCGCACATACACCCCTTTGGGTGAACCAATCGAGGACATCCTTAAGAAGCTCCTTCAAAATGGTGTCATCACTTTACAAGACCCTAAGCCATACGACCTAGGATAGTTTAAGCCATCTTGGTGGGATGACAATGCATTATTTGATTACCATTGTGCTAAAGGGCATAATACCTCTTCTTGTCGGCAATTAAAGAATTTGGTTCAAGACCTCATTGAAAATAACACAATTCAACTAGGTGGACAATAATTTGCAGAAAATGTATACCATACAATTCACAAGAACCCACTCAAGACCATGGTTCTAATAAATCCTCCACATCAAGTTCCAAGACTAATAATAATCAAGTCAATTACGCTCATGCTGCCTTTGATTATTCTAGTGGACCTATTATTAATCACTTAGGAGCTACTAATGAATACGTCAATACCATCATCATCAAAAGAGCACCTGAATGCAACGTCACTACCCGTGGTGGCAAAGTCACCATAGTTGGTTCTCCTCATCCTAGGCAAATGAAAATTATAATACCCAGTCCATCCGCTAGGCAATCACAATCAGGCTCATCCGCAAAGTAGTCACAACCTAAGAGTCAATTTAACCTTATCGACCAACTAGGAAGATCCCTGCACAAATTTCCATACTCGATCTGCTTCACATTTCTCCTATGCATAAGGCTTTCCTTGAGAAAACTTTGCAAGATTCATCTGTCCCTAAGGATATTGATGTCAACCAATTTGAGGCCATGATGGGATACCTCACTACACCCCATCACATAACATTTTTAGACCAAGATTTTTCATCACCAAAATCCAATCATAATGATGCCTTACACATTGAAGTCTTTATCCATAAACATAGGGTCAGATGAGTTTTAGTAGATGGTGGAGCAAAACTGAACATTTGTTCCTTAAAACTGGTTAAGCCTCTAGGCTTTTTTGATGCTTGTGTAGACGCTACAAAGATCATTATTATAAAGGCATATGATGATGAAGAATGTTCCTCCCAAGGTGTCATCACTCTTCCTATCATAGTTGGGCCGGTCATTGTAGACACAACATGCCAAGTCCTAGATCTTAAATTACCTTATAACATCTTGCTTGGTCGACCTTGGATCCATGCTCTTAAGGCTATTTCATCCACCTATCACCAATGCCTAAAGTTTCCTTTTGACGGCACTGAAATCACCATATATGGAGACCCTGATCCCTTTCAATATTGTACCAATCTAAAGGGTACTTCAAAACATCAAGTGCCCATCAACCATAAAGCTTTGACTTCCTCTTCTTCCAAATTCATTGACCCATCCACACTCACTAAACCTTCCATGACCACGTCCACTTCTTTGACCTCCACGTCCACTTCTTCGACATCCACCACCTCATCCATGTCAACTGTCCTAAAAGGTCGATCCAAGTGTCAAGATCCAGGACTTAGGTTATGGAAAATTTAAATTGCACACAACATACTGCATCACCAAAATACCCAAGTCTCCTAAGGCTTATGGGCAAGCTTTCTTCAGAATGGAGACTAAAGAGATTTTCAAGGTTCTTCCTACAATGACACTCATAAAATGGGGTGACATGAACAAAGAATACATTGAAGACATATTATCTTGGATTTATAGAGACCCAAAGAATCTAACCCCATTACCAGTCCAAATATACGACAAAGGCTATGACATAATGAAGGCAAAGTGCTATGATGGTACTAGTGGCCTTGGAAAGAATAAAATAGGGAGGTGAGAACCTTTAATGCCTTTTGAAAGACCAAAACGTCTTGGGTTAGGTTAGGTACACTTGAAACTGGTGATCAAATTACCAATGGACTTTCGAGTGAGCGTGAATGCTTCGGAAAGTGTTGAGACTATTGAGGAATCCCTTACCGAAACTGACTCCCATGAGTGGGAATTTGGTTCCCAATGATCCCTAAGGGATTGTTGTCTTGATGAATTGTTCCTTGAACCTAGAGAACTTACCTCTGAACAAAGATTTTGGAAAATGTTTAAAATTGATCAAGCATTGAATAATGACAATCCTAAAATTCCAAGGAAATGGTAAGACTGGGATAGACTCTTTTGCCCAAGGAACAATGAAAAACCTGAATCATCTTCCAGTCTTATTGGCTATAACCCAAACATACCTGTCCATCCATCTGAACCTAATGACCATTATTCGGATTCATTTAAATCGCCAAAGGACACTACAAACCATGATTATGATCCCTTCATCCCCTACTTTGCTAATGAGTATGAAAAAAATGAAGGAGAATATTGGATAGAGTTCGATTGGGAGTTGGATGATGACAACTTAATTTTCAATGTCTTTGAATCCATTTGCATGCTTTCTGCATCCTCCCCACCATTCACCAATACTAACGATGGTATCTCCTTAGTCTACTTGCAACTAATTGATTGGGATCAACAAGGCCCGCTTACTATGGACATATTTCAGAATGATGAGGTCATCGCAAAATTCATGGGACTATGTGAGGGAATACCAAGTGGAGACCATAAGGCCGGATTTTCTATTGACCTATATTGTGCAGCTTAATTTGAGGAGACTGCTCCATCCTCTAGTCACAAAATGAAAAATAAAACAAAAACAAAAAATGACACGTCTTTAGGTGAAAATCGAAAGGCACCTTCTAACGATAAAAAAATAAAAATAAAGGATGTATCTACGGGAGAAAACCTCTCTGAGGCACCCAAAGATGGAGGACTAGACTTTCTTCCTATAACTCAAGAAAAACTGGCCATGCTCATTTTGGACACTATGGAAGTCAACATATCCATAGTAGAAGATCCTAAGATTGTGCTTTTTGTAGCATCCTTGATAGAAGAGGAGAAACCCGAATTCCAAAAATTCTTCTTAGAGCGTAAAATTAACTTTGTATGGTCTTATACCGATATGCCTAAGTTGGATCCAAAACTTTTCTTGCACCATTTACCATTATTTCTAGATTTCAAGCCAGTGAAACATAAGCTCTGAAAGATGCACCCACAGATTGCCTTGTTAGTCAAAACAAAACTTAATAATTGTTAGACGTGGGATTCATATGGTCCATAGATTATGCTGAATGGATATCTAATCTTGTACCAGTCACAAAGCCAAACTATCAAATCTACATCTGCACAGATTTTCAAGAGCTGAATAAAGCATGTCCAAAGGATTACTTTTTGCTACCAAACATAGACATCATAGTGGACCTTATGACAGGATATGAGATGATGTCCCTCATGGATGGTTTCTCAAGTTATCATCAGATTTGTATTGCCCCTGAAGATCAACATAAAACAACATTCACATGTCCTTGGGGTACATATAGTTGGAACGTCATGCCTTTTGGTCTTAAGAAAGTAGGCACCACATATCAGAGAGCTATGACAACAATATTCCATGACATGATGCACAAGATAATGGAAGATTATGTAGATGACCTTTTGGAAAAATATTTGACACAAAAATATCACTTGAATGTGTTAGAAAAAAGCTTCAAGAGACCAAAAGAATACAAGGTCAGCTTGAATTCGAAGAAATGTGTCTTTTGTGTGACATTAGGAAAATTTTTGGGGTATATTATTCCTTGCAGAGGCATTGAAGTTGATCCCACCAAGGTGAAAGCAATATTAGACATGCCTCCTCAAAAAGGGATAAGTGAACTTAGGACATTACAATGTAGGTTACAATCTATTTGACATTTCATAACACAACTGGAAGACAAGTGTCATCCATTTCAGTATCTTCTATGCAAGGATATTCCCTTTGTGTGGACTAATAAATGTCAAGAGGCCTTTCAACAAATAAAATATTATCTATTGACACCACCTATTTTAATGCCACCAATCGAAGGGAAACCTTCGATTCTATACATTTCTACAACAACTTTAGCACTGGGGGCATTACTGGCATAGAATGACCATGACGAGAAGGAGAGGGAAATATACTACATCAGTTCAACACTGGTCAAATATGAGCTAAGCTATACATTCGTTGAGCATGCTTGTCTTATAGTTGTCTTGTTTGCTTAGAAATTAAGAAACTACATGTTGAATCACCAGAAACACCTAGTAGCAAAGATTAATCCCTTGAAATATCTCCTCAGTCCTACAGCAATGATAGGTCACTTGACAAAGTGGGTCATGATCTTGAGTGAGTATGATATTCAGTATGTGGAATGAAAGGTTATAAAAGAACAAGTCATAGCAAACCAATTGGCTGACACACCTATACAAGGTGATCATCCACTAGTAGAAAAATTTCTAGATGAATCAATATTTCATACAGAACCTAAGTCACCTTGGAGACTATATTTTGATGGATCTCATACCAATCATGGCTTGGGAGTAGGAATATTGTTTATCACTCCGCAAGGAGATTCCATCCCTAAGTCATTTTGCATTTCTTTTCCATGTACAAATAATGTTACAGAATATGAGGCACTTGTCACGGGACTCAGAATGGCCATAAAATGGAAAATTAAAACACTTCATGTCTATGGAGATTCTTAGTTGGTCATTAACCAAGTCAATGATGACTATGACACCAAGGATTAGAAATTAATTCCTTACAAATGAATGGTTAACAACTTCCAAACATATTTTCACATGTTGACTTTTGAGAAAGTTCTGAGAACACAAAATAAGGCATGAAATGCAATGGCAACAATTGGCTCTCTCCTAAACATTCCAAGGTAATGTGCCTCAATTTGAATTCTTGGTAGAACAGTTGTTGTTCCCTACATATAACATACCCAAATCAGACATGGTTTGCAAGATTTTTGGTCCCAATTCACCATGGTATCAAGATATCTATGACTATCTCAAGTCCCAAACCCTTCCTCCCAACCTATCCAATAACAAATGAAAGTCCTTTATTTGAAAAGCTGCCTGATACACCATTGTCAATGACACCCTTCTTAGATATCTCGACACTGATGAAGCAAGAACGACCTTAAGAGGGGTACATGAGGGTATATGCAAATCCCATTTGAGTGGCCCTACCTTAGCCAAGAAAATAATGAGACTTGGGTATACTGGCCGACAATGGAGAAAGATGCACTTGAATTTGTCAGAATGTGTCACCAATGTCAGATATACAATGATTTGATTCATGCACCAGCACAGGAACTTCAGTCGATTACTTCTCCTTGGCCCTTCACACAATGGGGAATCGACCTAATGGGAAAAATAAATCCTACTATTGGATGTTGTGGTTGTGTTGTTGATATGTGGTTTTCATTGATTTCAACACTATTAGCATTAATGTATTGACAGTTGTATATGTCGAGGATATTGAGAAAATTGTCAAAAGAAAGAGTTGTAGGTTGCTAGTGGAATAGTGAAGGTCATGAAGGTGTCTTTCTCAATACATCAATGATCAATTGTTGTGGACTAAATGGTTTATTGTTGAGAGTATCTAGTTTATCCACCAGAAGTTTCAGAGGTTTGCTTGAAGTTTTGATCGTGTTATGAACAATTGTGTTCTGACAATGTTTCTATGGTTTAAGTTAGTATTCCTAAGTGAAGTTAATGTGATTCTAGTAATTTAAGTTGTTGTGGATGTTTCTTTGTTGGTTCTTGTTGCTTTTGGATGCTTCTAGATCATTCTCTATCTTTGTTGCATGTCTGCATTGATCAATGTGTTCATGGTCAAAGATTTTTCTCATGTGTGTTCGGGTTTTCATGTTCTTGGCCGACATGGTGGTTGTAACATGTTGTGGATCCTTGGAAATTAAAATTTGAATGTTTGGCACACTTGAGGATGTTTTTTTGGGGCACAACATAATTTTGGCCGATAGTGTTTGATTCACATTAAAAATTTATTTGTAAATTTGGGCCAACATTGAAAATATGTTTTATATTTTGGCTGACAAAGTTGTTGATGTAATTCATGTTGCAGATATATAAGAGTGATTGTTTGAGCAAAGTGAAGAGTGAAAAAGAGTGAATGTATGCAAGAGAAAGTGCAGATGTGTGAATAGTGTTCTAATCATTTGATTGCAGAGCAGAGTGAAGAAGTTTGAATGAAGTGTGAAGGAGTATTTTTGTGCTTAACCGGAATTGCAATTAGGCTTTTGGAGAAGCTATTTTCTCAATTCATACCTTGTAGATCTAATCTATATTTCTCTTCTTTGGGTAGTGAGCCCTTTTGTATTTGAGCAGTGAGCTCTAGGCAGTGTGCTTGAATGCATGTGCATTCCCATTATTCTTCTCTATACTTTTAACAGGGTATAATATTGCGGACTAACATCCACCATGGTTTTTCCCCTAACAGGGTTTCCACGTAAAAAATCTTGATGTTCTCTATGTTTCTGATGTGCTGATTGTTTATGGTTTATTGTTCATGCATCAAATCTGAGATTAAGTTGAGTTAAGTTTGAAAATTTTTAAAAAAGATTATGTGACAATTGATTCACCCCCCCTCTCAGTTGTTTGTCCTTGTTTTTGCAGCAATTGGTATCAGAGTAGGTTCCTCTTAAGAAGTTTAAAAGCTTGAGGTGATTTGAGATGACATCATACAAGAAGGTCAGTCCTAGATTGGATGAAACAAACTACTCTTTGTAGAAAGCCAAAATGGAGTGTCATTTGAGGTGTTTAGGTGACCCTTCTGGAAGACTACAAAGAATAGATATACTATTCGTTAGAATGGTCCTTCCACTCCTGATTAGATTAAAGAGGTTGAGACTAATATTAGGGCTATTGAAGCTTTGTTGAGTGCTTTGATGGATTCAAAAATGACAAATGTGATAGGTCTAAAGATAGTTCATGAAATGTGGATGAAGCTGGAGACTTTGTATGAAGGATATGTACATGTGAAGGTTGCTAAGCTACAAAGTTTGAAAGGAAAGTATGAAAATTTGAAGATGGGTGAAGATGAAAATATTTCTTCTTTTATGCAAAGAGTAAATGAAATTTTGATGGTTATTAGATGTGCTAGTGCTATTCTGGATGAACAAGAAATCATAGCTAAAGTGCTTGGATCATTGCCTCCCTCCTACAAGTCAAAGGCTCATGCTATTGAAGAGTTCAAATAAGTAACAAATGTAACAAGGGATATGCTGATTAGTAAACTTGTTGCCTTTGAGTTAAGTGAATTTGGTGATTCTACCCCTAAGATTGAATCTGCATTTAAGGCTTTTGTATCCAGAAGAAACATGCAAAGATATGATCTAGGAGAAATTTATAAAGAAATTCAAGTATGAGGAAGAGATGAAACAACTTGAAGAAGAAGAAAGAGAGGTTAAAGAGTTCCTAGGTCTAAGCCTTACAAACCTAGATTTCAAAAGAAGTGTTATTTTGCTGAAGAAGGTGTGACTGATGAAGAATTTGATAAAGAAAATGGAAATGAAGATGAATGGGTTTTCATTGCTATCAAGGAAAATGGTTTGGTGGCTATTGAATCTACTAAAGTTGAGAAATCTCTTGCAACCTGACTTGAAGCAAAGGATGAGTGGGTTATTGATAGCAGATGCTCACATCATATGACTGGTGACAAAAGAAAATTTGTAAGTCTATAGAAATATGATGGTGGGGTTGTAAGATTCAGAAATAAAAATGCTGGTGTGATTCATGGTAGAGGATCTATTTGTCTTGGTGGTAAACATAACAATGATGATGTCCTTTATATTAAAGGATTAAAGCATAACCTATTGAGTGTTGGATAGATGGTTGATAAGGGTTATGATATTTAGTTCAAAGATGGAAGATGTAGCATACTTGGAAGTTCTAGAAATATGATTTCTTCAGGTACAAAGACAAGAGGTAATATTTTTCACCTGAGTGCTAGTAATGTAAGTTGTTTAATTTCTCAAGTAGATGAAAGCTGGTTATGGCATAGGAGGCTGTGTCATGTGAATTTTGATAACATTGTCAAGGTAAGCTCCATTCAAGCAGTAAGAGATCTACCTAAGCTAGTGAAGCCTGCTAATACAATATGCAAGGAATGTCAAATGGGTAAAAATACTAGAGTTTCCTTTCAGAGTAAAAAGCATCATTCTAATGGAATACTAGAGCTGGTGCATATTGATCTATGTGGTCCCTCCAGAATCAGAAGTCTACAAGGAGAAAGGTATTTTATGCTACTTATTAATGATTACTCTAGGATGATATGGGTTGCTTAAGAGAAAAATGTGAAGCATTAGAGAAGTTCAAAAGTTTCAAAGCTATGGCAAAGAATGAGACACGTCTGAAGATAAAGTTCCTAAGGTCAGATAGAGGTGGTGAGTTCACCTCTAGGGAATTGAATTATTTTTATGAAAAGCATGGAATCAAAAGATAGTTATTTTCTCCCCGAACCCCTCAATAGAATGGAGTTGTAAAGAGAAAGAATAGAAAAATTCTAGATAAATACTTACTAAAGCTTGGATTCAATAAAGTTACTACTAACAACTTGTATTTTAAGTTGGATCATGATAAAGACTTGATTATTGAAGTCTTTGTTGATGACATTATTTTTGGAGATGATGATTTATGTATGAAGTTTGCTGATGAAATGAAAAGTGAATTTGAAATGAGTATGATTGGAGAGATGAAGTTCTTTCTAGGATTGCAAGTAACTCAGTTAGATAATGGGATTTTCATATCTGAGTCCAAATATGTGAGAGAGTTACTAAATAAGTTTGGCATGGAAGACTCAAAGCATGTTGGTACACCCATGGTAATCGGATGAAAGTTAACATAGAATGATGATTCTCCTAAGTAAAATCAAACAAGATATAGGTCAATGATTGGCAGATTACTCTACTTAACTCAGACTAGACCAGACATCATGAATATTGTATGTATGGCTTCTAGATTTTAGGCTAATCCAAAATAATCTCATGTGACTGTAGTAAAGAGAATCTTCAAATATCTGAAAGAAACAGTTGATTTTGGACTTTGGTATCCTAAATATGATGATCTTACATTGAGTGCATATACTGATGCGGATTGGGCAAGAGATGTAGATGACAGGAAGAGTACTAGTGGTGGTGCTTTCTTCCTAGGGAAGAAGTTGGTGTCTTGGTTGAGTAAAAAGAAGAATTCCATTTCCCTATCTACTGTTGAGGTAGAGTATATTGTTGTTGCAAATAATTTTACTCAAGTGATGTGGATGAAATAGATGTTGAAAGATATCATCATAGTATATGATGAACCTATTGTCATATAATGTGATAACTCGAGTGCAATAAACATATCAAACAATCTGGTGCTACACTCTAAGACCAAGCATATATCACTTTTTAAGGGAGAAAGTGAGTGAGAAAGAAATCAGATTGGAGTATGTTCCTACCAAAGAGCAGGTTGCAGACATTTTCTCCAAGCCATTGCCAAAGGATACTTTTGAGTATCTCAGAGGGATGCTAGGGGTGATTACCCCTCTTGATATGAACTAGAGATGCATTTACTTGCACAAATCCATATGCTTCAAAGCTATATTGTGATCCAAATTGATATTTTAATGGCTGCTACTTAGAGGGAGTAGTCAGATGTGTAGATATGTGGTTCAAAGCTTGTAAGTGGGAAGATAATGTTTATATTTGTTGTATCAATGGGTTAATTTTAGGATTAAGGTTAGCAATTATTAGATTAATAATATAAACCCAAAGAAGTTATGAAGCACAAAGAAAGAAAATAATAATGAAACAATTATACCAGATATTCGCGAAGCTTCCATGAATCACCTCCATAACACCTCCTAGCTTGCAATGTATGATTGATGCCCTCAGATCAAGTTTGTGAGCAATTTGACTATGACATTGTTCTATGCAAGTTTTGAAGGATTTTAAGTAAAACTATGCCTATGCCTATGATAGATGATAAATGACTATAACACCTATAATAATGAAGTCATCCTATATTATAAGAAAAATTAACATTTTATAGAAAACACAATTTTGAATGGATGGACGAGATCGACTCTTGACAGAAACCTAAAATTAGAGGACAAGATTTAATTTGATAATCCCTTATTAGGGTTAGGGAAAAATCCTTAGATGAGTGGTTGAGATGTCATATGAGAGAATCAAATCAGTAGTGGAGAAAAGATGAGATAATTAATTAGAAAAATAAAGATTTTCAAAAATCAAGAAGATAAGAGACTGATTTATGAGATTTGAAAAATTAGAAAGATAAGAGGTGGACTGAAAATTAAATTTGAAAAATCAAGAATCTGCTTGCTTTATTTGATTTTTGGAAGAAAGCTACCAATTTGAATTAAATCAACTCAAAACATGGATTTTGTGAGACAATAAATAATCTTTTTTAGATTATTTACTAAAAGGAAGTGATAGTTAATAAAACAAAATAATTTTAAATAATAAATTGATTTAAAATGATGGAAATGTTAAATTGAGCAATTAAATAATTAAAGATAATTATTTAATTTTAGAGGATTATGACTGATAATTAAATAAATTCATAAATTCATTTACTTATGGAAATTAGTGACATATTGAATAAATAAATAAAATTTATTTATTTAATAGTCAGGAAGAATAAGTGGATAAAGGTAACTAAACAAATTAACAAATTAATTTAATTAAAGGAAGACTTTAGACAATTAAACGTATTGAATAAATAAATAAAATTTATTTATTTAATAATCATGAAGAATAAAAGAGATGTGAATTAATTAAACCGTTATAAATTATTTAATTAATAATCGAATGTGGACCAAGGACATAATTAAATGTCATAATTATGCTAGGAAGAAAGTGGTAAAAATAGAGCTTGCAGGCCTAGGTCATTTTTAAGTGTCTACATTTTGCCCCTCTTTGTCATAATGTAGCATGTCACATTGTGACAAAGAAAACAAGTCAAAGCCATGCCCCAGTGAAAGTATGGAGTATCAAGGCCCCCTAGTGAAAATTTTCAAATTTTGGGTCGACAGTATGAAAATTTGGAAAGGGTCCCGATAAGTCAATTTCATAACTAGAAAAATAATGGCATAGTCGGTTTTGGATTCTGACATGTTTAAAGCAGCCAATGGGGTGGTCAAAGTTGGTCAAATGAGCCTCCAATAATAACCTAGTTGACAAATGTCATTTTGACTTTATAAATAGGTTGAAAAAGGGGTAAAAGTCAATTCATTTCTACTATTCACTTTGCAAATTTTGAGTGTTCAAAGCGAAAGGACAGCAGCAAGGATGGTGATTCTAGTGACAGAGCACCGTGGCAAGATCGTATGGATGTATAGGTGGCCAAAGGGCTCAGAGCCAATGGTATGTACCCCCAACCTCCTTTGTAATTTTTTCATTTTGCGTGTCAAAATTAGGATTCTAGGGCGAACAACGAATGCGTTGCGACACATATGCATGTGTGTAAGCTGCATTTGCCTTCGTGTTCGATGCATTTGATGCATCACGATGCAAATGCAATAGATTTTTAAGGTAGGACGGCAGTTTACAATGCATCTTCCAAAACTGTGATGCATTCTCCTAACTGTGACACATTCTCCTTTTTGAGTCACATTCGACAGTTAGAATGCCGCATTTTTTGTTTTGTGACACAATTGCATGTTTGAGCAATGCATTTGAATGCAACGCCACATGTGTCAGATATTGTGCCACAAGTGACCAGATGCAATGCATTTGATTGTCAAAACAACACCATCGACATGTCAAGATGCATTTGATGTACGAAACGACACAAATGTTGTTTCATGATGCAATTGCAGTCAACGTGACACATTTGACTTTCTCTTTGAAAAATTCATTTTGATGATATTGCCAATTGTCTAGAAGGTACTGACGCATTGTTTGAAATTATGCAGAGATAGCTAGCCCCTATTTACACATGAGAGAGTAGACCGACGACCTTCTAATTTGCTGACTAGCCTGCTCTGTGGGAGCGACGACATTTGATGTCATTGGGTTTGTACTATGTTACCTATATGCCCGCTATTCAGGTAAATAGGGGACTACTAACTACGCTATGCGAGCATTGGTATTTAGAGACCTGTTCTTTCCAACTACCGATGGTAGACGTGACTATTACGCTTGAGCATGTCTATCACATTCTATGTGGGCTGATCCATGGAGAGAGGATCGTCTATGACCCTCACCATGGCGAGCAGACCTTCAGGGCATACTATCGAGATGAGGGCACAGGACTCAAAATCTAGGGATATGAGATCTGCTGGGAGTTTATGGTGGAGCACTATGCTCATTTTGATGCTTTCTTGGCAACACTTATTGGCGGTATATTGATTCCTGACCATCGTAGACATGGGTTCCCTATTGGCTAGGGAGACGTCCTTGTTGGGATGAGATGAGATAGGAAATTTTATGCCTGGGGCCCATGTTTATTGGGAACATTCTACCACCAGTTGCACAAGGTTGTTTACCGGAGGGTAGAGAGTATCTCTTGCGAAACCACACTGATGATGATTTGGGCCTGGGAGCACATAGCTATATTTTGACCACCCATTCAGAGACCATAGCTAGCCGAGGGGATGCCTTATGCCTACTACTATGCTGGTGCCCTACAATAGACACAAATGGGTGAGATAGGTTCATGGCAGCATTGGATCGATACTATGATTTTGTTTATTTGGAGGCCATACAGAGACTGCTAACAGTGGGATGATGAGGTGGATCATCTAAGTCTTTGCTGACAGTACCACTACCTGATTCGTAGGATAGTATAGAGTCAGCTGATTATCCAGATGTATCTACCATAGCATGTCCTCAGATAGTTTGGAGAGTAGCAAGGTGTACCTGCAGGGACAACCAAGGACACTCGATCTTCTAGAGAGTATGCTTGGGGGCCAGCCATTCTAGTAGCATTCATCAAACAACAAATTGATGGGCTAGGAGCCCAACCATGGGGATGGAGAGGTGGGATTGTAGATCTCGGGACCACAACAGATTACAATCTATGGTGGTAGGCACATAGACTAGTGCCATTGACAGATCCTGATGGGCCAGCACCTACGGTCAGACAGTCAGTGATACCTCATGTGCTAAGATCCAGACGAGGAGGCCGAGGTCGGGGGAGGGATGGAGGCAGGGACAGAGGTAGGGGGAGAGATGGAGGCCAGGACAGAGGCTGGGATGGAGGCAGGAATGGAGGCCAGGGTGGGGATGATGGGGATTATGGGGATGACTATCAGAGGTGGAGGAGAGATGGTAAGAGACAGGGTAGGAGAGTGCACCCATGTGTGGTGAGGGTAGCACTAGATGCTATCCCAGAGGTGGCTGAGGAGGGAGAGAGAGAGAGGAGGAGGAGCAACCATGGCAGGTGGGCGAGGAGGAGAGATAGGAGGAGGAGAGATAGGAGGGGGAGCATCTGAGGCAGGAGGAGGAGGCCAGATAGGAGGAGGATATAGACATGGATGTGGGAGTTAGTGGAGAGGATGTGGCAGAGGATGATGATGCCATAGATGAGGCTGAGAGATTGTTGTGCTTCAGGATGGTGGAGGGAGATGAGGAGATACCATCTAGTTCGGCACTGCCCCATGATGCTATGACAGACCAGAGGGTGGTAGACCTTCAGAGGAGACTAGATGAGAGTGTTGCATAGGTCTGAGTACTACAATTAGAGCTAGAGGTGGTTCGGGTAGAGTGGGATCAGAAAGTGATCTGTTAATAGGACTCAGCTCAGTGGTGTGTAGAGTATGCAGCATTATGTATAGGGCCTTTTGGGGATATTGCTCATAAGCTAGCTAGGGTGAGCATGAGACTATAATATTACATGACACTTTATGAGTAGGCAGTTCCCCCTGAGTGATGAGATCCTACATTGTCATGGTCACAGACGAGGATAGGTAGTGGTCACCGATCAAGGAGTGGGAGCAGTAGTAGGAGTCACACGAGTGCAAGAGGGTCTACCTTGCCAAGGCACACATTGGGGCACAAGTCCCACCACTCTCATAGGCATGCCTTGAGTCATCATTTGAGCCACAGTCATGGGTCTACTAGTTTAGTGCAGAGGTCAGTACAAAGGCAGCCACCAGTGGCAGATCCTTCAGTCTCTTAGAGTCAGGCTGCAGTGACATCACAAGTGTCTATTACCGTGGAGATGATGTCATCAGTGTCAGTTCCATTGGTTGCATAGTCAGAGGCTGTTACAAGTCCACCCATTGTCTCAGTGCTAGTCATAGATCCTTAGCTACCACACTCTTCACCATGAGGGGATGATGAGAGCCTATCTTAGGGGCATGCTTGCTACATTTGGTTCTTTGTTGTGACACTTTATGTATAGATCATTGAGCCTGCGAGCTCCATTTTTGGGATATCTATTGACTCTATCCCATGACATTGTATATTTTTGAGATAATATTATATGATGATGCAGTTTTGATGCGGCCTACATGTGTGTTATGCGATGTTGTTTGATCTATGCAATATGATATACGTGATGTGATTCCTTATGTATGATATTGATTTATGATGGATGATGGTACCATTTATATGTCTTGTCATGTATGTCTTATGATGCTTACTTATGAGATGATGCCAATGCTTATTTATATGTTATATTGATTTTGTGATGATGGCTATAATGATATGCATAATGTATTTATTTAAATGGATGTAATGTTTATGATAATGTAAATGTGAATGTAATATGCAATGAAATGTTATATGATTTAATACTAGGGATGATGTATGTATGGACCTAATGCAATGCTTTATGTGATCATGTATGCACTTATGTTTTTTGTATGTCATAGGATATCGCCATGAGATGGACAAGAGAAAATGACCAGACTGATGAGAGAAGATGACTAGACCAAAGGAGATGCATGTTAGTTCCTAGACCAAATCCTTCAAAACTTTACCATAGGACTTTTAATATTTATTGCTCTTAATCATCATTGGGAAGACTGTTGTAATGGCCCACAAACACCATGATATGACATAGATCAAGTTGTGCAAGGTTGTACCATCACATAAGACAAGCAATCATAGAGAAGGATGATCAGGACTCATACTAAGAGCGCAATTGCCCCAGTCTTTTTGTCATAAACAACCACAAGTAGAAAAAGACAAGGACAATTCATGAAACATCGTTGCTTCTCTAAATCTTGTTTCTAGGGCATCCTTGAGAAATTAGCAGCATGATTGTCAAAATAAAAAATAAAGCCCTTATCATGATACGTCATTTTTTTCTAAATCCTGAAATCAGGACCTTGCTGAGAAACTAGTAATCATGTGTGTCAAAATTCAAGACAAACATTATGGTATGTCACTGCTTCTCTAAATCCTATTGTTGGGATCTCGCTGAAAAACTAGTAACATGATAAAAATCCAAAAGACAAGTGCCAAGTGTTTTCCAAGTGCATCTGGATACCCATTGTTATGATGTCAAGATGTCAGGTTTGATGACGATGAGATGTTGGGATACCAAAGTTTTGACAATGTCAAGATGATGAAATGTCAAAGATTGCCAAATTCAGGAAGGACACATTCTGAATAGTGTTGATGTCGAGAGGATTTTTATCCTTTTAAATGTTGAAAGGAATCCTCAAAATGTTGAATGACGGTGACGATGCTTAGGAAGGACACATACTAAAGCATAAATGATAGAGTTTTTTCTTCATAAGGACACTTCTGAAGAATACCGATGTCAAGAAGAGTGATCCTTAGATTTCAAGAGGATCACTCAAAATGTCGAATGACAATGATGATACCTAGGCAGTACACATCCTAAGGCATAAATGACAGAGCTTGTTCTTCAGAAGGACACATTTGAAGAATATTGATGTCGAGAGGAGTGATCCTTAGATATCAAGAGGATCGTTCAAAATGTCGAATGACAGTGACAATGCCTAGGAAGGACACATCCCGAGGCATGAATGACAGACATTATCTTTTAGGACACATCTGAAGGCTAACCAAGAGTTGACTCATTTTGACTAAGTTTGACTTGTGTTGACCATATGTTGATATTGACATGATGATATGATTGACATGTTGACGAGATTGTCATATTGAAATAAATGATCGCCATAATTTGTTTTTAGGAGTTTATCCATTTGGGGATGATTCACTTTGTCTTGAAAACCTTTTGACGTGTGTGCCAGTGTGATGCCATGAACTCTAATGGACTAAACTAGTGTGGCCTCAGGGGCTCATCAATAGATGGCCTTGCCTACGTCATGCACACAGAGATCTTGTAGTTTGACACAACCAATGACTTTGTCTTGATGACCAAAGATTGTGCCATGATTTTATTTTGACAAACCTAGAAGGACTAACCTAATGTCTCGAGGATTCGAATATGAGTCTTTCCTATATAGAAAATGTGCAAAGACAACGTAGTTCAGATGAATGCCAAAGACTGATTGATTGACATTACAGACTTGACAAGAGATGACTCTGTGTTTGTGTTCTTTGAGCAGTTTGACATTTGTTGTGATTTTCTTCAAGATGTTTTTCTAGTTTTTTAGGTCTTTCTTCAGGATATTTTATGATGTTTTTGGTCTTTTTTCATGACATTTTGCGATGTTTTTGGTCCTTTTTCATGACTTTATGTGATGTTTTTGGTCTTTTTTCAAGACTTTTTGTAATGTTTTTGGTCTTTTTTAAGGACTTTTTGTGATGTTTTTGGTCTTTTTTCAAAAAATTTTGTGATGTTTTTGGTCTTTTTTTAGGAGTTTAAGCAATTGCCGAAACCATGTGGGACATCCACTATAGTGACATGATAAAATTTTTGTCCCCAGTCAGGTCCAAGACTTAGCCAAATTTAGAGGATGTGAAAGGGGTGTGCCTACGGTACCAGATGGACATTAAAGAGGACTTGATGTCAACTATTTATCAACCATGAGAGGAAGGGTATGATGTCATGGTGATTAGTGTGATAATGGCGGGAGATGTATTTCATCCTAGGCCAAGGTAGACAAAGTAACAATAGATGATAGAGCGATGATTGATTATGCATGGCACCTGTTTTCCAGGTTTTCACTAAGGTACTTATCCAAAGTTCCTGTTTTCCAAGTTTTCACTGTTGGACAAATCATTTTTCTTTACTATTTTTGTCATTTTTCCTATGTTTTTTGGTGCTACCAAGATGCCTGTTTGCCAGGTTTTCATCAAGGCAACGATTTTTACCATTTTTTCATTTTTTTTGTATTTTACAGTTTTCAGCTCAATCTCCTGATGCTATGCGTAGAACTTTCAGAGATGTAAACTATTTCTAGGCTTTGTCAGTTTCCAACTAATAGGCTCCAAAACCAAAAGAAGATATGATGACATAAGGACCCAACTAGTTTGGTTCAAACTTTCACGGCTTTCTCTGTCAGCCTAGTTCTTAGGGTTCTGCATGAGGACTAAGTCACCAATGTTAAACTTCTTGACCATAACCTTCTTGTTGTAACTACGAAAAATATGGTTTTGATACACTTGTCGATGGTTCAAGGAATTTTTCCTTCTTTCTTCTAGCATCTTCAGCTCGTGCAGGTGCGATTGTCTATACTCCTCATTAGTTAAACCCTTCAGGGAGACTCTTAACGAAGGAATTTCAACCTCAATGGGCAAGATGGCCTCAACTCCAAAGACTAGGGAAAAAGGAGTGGCTCGTATAGACATACGAATGCTATTGCAGTAAGCCTATAGAGTAGGGTTGAGTTGTATATGCCAGTCATAGCCAGCTTCATTGATAGTCTTTTTGAGGATTTTAACAATGGTTTTATTTGACACCTCAACTTGACCGTTTCCTTGTAGGTAATATGGAGATGAAAAATGATGTTGGATGTGAAATCGCTCACATAACTCACAAACATCTTGGTTTTTAAATGGGAGTCCTTTGTCAGTGATGATGGATTGTGGAAGGCCATACCGACAAATGATATAGTTAAGAATGAACTTGGATATTTGTTTGCCAGTTATATATGTCAGTGGGATGGCTTCAATCCACTTCGTAAAATACTCAGTGGTGGTGATGATGAATTTGTGGCCATTGGATGAGGTAGGATGGATCTTACCCATGAGGTCGAATCCCCATTGAGCGAAGGGCCAAAGAGAAGTGATTAGCTGAAGTTCTTGCGCTGGAGCGTGGATCAAATCACTGTGAATCTAACATTTGTGACAAGTTTTGACATATTCTAGTGCATCCTTTTCAATGGTCGGCCAATAGTACCCAAGTCTCGTTACTTTCTTGGCTAGAGTAGGACCACTCAAATGAGACCTACATATACCATCATGTACTTCACATAAGGTTGTACGTTCTTCATTGGTGTTGAGACATCTAAGGAGGGTGTTGTCAAAGCTACGACGATAAAGGGTGTCACTAACGATAGGCATACCTTGTGGCTTTTTAGATAAAGGACTTCCTTTGGTTATTAGATAGGTTAGGTGGAAGGGTTTGAAACTTAAGGTAGTCATAAATATCTTGGTACCAGGGAGAGTCAAGACCAACAAGTTCACAGACCATTTCTGACTCTGGAATGTCATAGGTGGGGACTAGCAATTTCTCTATTTAGAATTCCAACTGAGGCATATTACTTGGGATATCGAGGAGAGAGCCTATTGTAGCCATTGCATCTACCACTTTGTTTTGTGCTCTCAGAACTTGTTCAAAAGTTACCATGTGGAAGTACATCTGGAAACTATTAACCATTCATTTGTAGGGCATCAGCTTCTCATCTTTTGTGTCATAGTCATCATTAACTTGGTTGATGACAAGCTGAGAATCCCCATAGACATGCAGTGTTCTGATTTTCCATTTGATTGCCATTCTAAGTCCTATAATCAGTGACTCATATTTCGCCACATTATTTGTGCATGGGAAAGCTATGCAGAAAGACTTAGGAATGGAGTCTCCTTGAGGGGTGATGAACAGGATTCCTACCCCTGAGCCATGATTTGTGTGTGATCCATCGAAGTAGAGTCGCCAAGGTGACTTAGGTTCCATATGGAATATTGAATCATCTAGAAAATCTGTCACTAATGGATGATCACTTTGTAAAGGTGCGTCCACCAGCTGGTCTGCAATGACTTGTCCTTTTATTACCTTTCTTTCTACATATTGAATATAATATTCGCTCAGAATCATGACCCATTTTGCTAGACGTCCTGTTAATGCTGCCCGACTTAACAAATATTTAAGGGGGTCGATCTTTGCTACTAGCTGTGTCTGATGACTTAACATATAATGTCTTAGTTTTTGTGTTGCAAAGAATACGGCTAGACAAGGCCATTCAATTGATGTGTAGTTCAGTTCATACCTGACCAATGTCCGATTGATGTAATATATAGCTCTTTCTTTTTCTTCATGGTCATTTTATGCTAACAATGCCCCCAGTGCTGAAGTAGTGCCAGAAATGTATAAGATCAATGGTTTTCCATGAATGGGAGGCATGAGGACTGGCGGTGACAGTAGGTAGTCTTTTATGTGCTGAAAGGATTCTTGGCATTTATCTGTCCACATAAAGGGGATACCTTTGTGCATAAGATATTGGAATGGATGATATTTATTGGCCAATTGGGCTATGAAGTGCCGAATAGATTGTACCTTTCCCTATAATGTCATGAATTCACCTATTCCTCTAGGAGGAGGCATGTCCATGATGGCTTTGACTTTCGCTGGATCAACTTCAATGCCTCTTTGAGAAACTATGTATCCCAAGAGTTTACCTGATGTCACACCGAAGACACATTTCTTAGGATTCAGTCAGACTTTGTATTCTTCCAATCTCTTGAAAATTGTGTCTAGTACTTTTAAATGATCCTTTCTTGTAATTGATTTGGCCAAAAGGTTTTCCATGTAATCTTCCATTATTTTATGCATCATGTCATGAAAGATTGTAGTCATATCCCTTTGATACGTGGCACCTGTGTTTTTAAGACTGAATGGCATGACATTCCAATAGTATGTACCCCAAGGGTAAGTTAATGTTGTTTTATGTTGGTCTTCTGGGGCAATACAGATCTGATTATAGCTAGAGAAACTATCCATGAGGTACAACATCTCATATCCCACTGTTAGGTTGACTATGATATCAATATTTAGCAGAGGAAAGTCATCTTTTGGGAAAGCTTTGCTGAGGTCTCTAAAATATGTATAGACTCTGATCATTCCATTTGGCTTCATTATTGGCACAAGATTAGATATCCATTCAGCATAATCAATAGACCTTATGAATCTAGCATCTAGAAGTTTCTTCAATTCGACCTTGACCAATAGAGCAACCTAAGGATGCATTTTGCGTAACTTTTGCTTTACTAGTTTGGCATTGGGAAATAGTGGTAGATGATGTAGAACCAGTTCTGGATCTAATCCTGGCATGTCGACATAGGACCATGCAAAGTTGATTTTATGTTCTGCAAAGAACTTGTGAAATTTTGGTCTCTCTTCTTCAGTCAGTGATGTAGCGAAGAGGACCATTTTGGGATCCTCTGCTGTTGATATGTTGTCTTCGATGGTTTCATCTATAAGCATAGCCGATTTCTCTTGTGTTACAGGAAGAAAGTCTAGTCCTCCATCTTTGGGCACCTCAAAGAGGTTTTCACCCAAAGATATGTCCTTTATTTTAACTTTTTTGTCATCAGAAGGTGCCTTTCGGTTTTCACCTAAAGACATTTCATTTTTTGTTTTATTCTTATTTTTACTTTTGCAACTGGAGGACAGAGCAGTCTCACCGAATTAGGCCGCACAATCTAGGTCAATAGAGAATCTTACCTTGTGATCACCACTGGGTATGCCCTCACATAATCCCATAAATTTCGCAATAGCCTTATCATTTTGAAAGGTGTCCAGGATTAGCAGGCCTTGTTGGTCCCAATCAATTAGTTGAGGTTAAACTAGGGAAATTCCATCGTAAGTGTTGGTGAATTGACAGAAGGATGCAAAAAGCATGCAAATGGATTCAAAGATATTGTAGATGAAATTATCATCATCCAATTCTACATTTGACTCTATCGAATATTCCCCTTCACTTGTTTCATATTCGTTGTCAAAATAAGGGGTGAAGGACTCAAAATTGGGATTTTTAGTGTCATTTGGTAATTCAGATGGGTTGGAATGATGGGATTCAGATGGTGGGTCTTGTATATCATGGGGAAATGTAATAGGATTTTGACTATTGGGTGCCTGATCAATTTTAAATGTTTTCCAAAAATTTTGTTCAAAGGTGATTTCCCCCATTTTGACAAACAAATCATCGAGGCAATAGTCACTTAAGGATCTTTCAGAGCCAAATTCCCACTCTTGGGAGTCAGTTTCGGTGAAGGTTTCCTTAGCAGTCTCAACACTTTCTGAAGCATGCACTCACTCATTTGAAAGTCAACTGGTACATCGATCATCATTGTCGGGAAATCCATATCCTAGTCCAAGATACTTTGGTATTTTAAAAGATTCTATGGGCTCCCTTCGTCTAGTTTTATCTCTGCCTAGGCCACTAGTTCCATCATATCCCTTAGCTTTCATCATGTCATATCTCTTTCCATATTTCTTAACTAGTAATGGGGGTAGGTCGGCCATTTCCTTATAAATCCATTCTGTAGTATCGGCAAGGTCCTTGTTACTCATGTCTCCCCATTTTATGAGAACTATTTATGGTGGAACTTTGAAGATTTCATTGGGTTCCATTTTAAAACATGGTCGACCATAGAGTTTTGGAGACTTGGGTATTGTTGTGATGCTATATGTCGTATGTAGTTTAAATTCTCCACAGCCTAGGTCCTGGATTGTGACATTGGATTCATCCTTAGGAAGTGTGGAAGATGGTGGCATGGTGGAGGACGTGGATGGAGTGGATGTGGAAGATGGTGTGAGTGTGGATGGGTCAACGTACCTAGAAGAAGAGGAGGCAGGAGTCTCTCAGTTGATGGGCACTCAATTTTCAGAAATACCCATTAGGTTGGTGCAATATTGAAAAGTGTTGGGGTCTCCATATATACTTATTTTTGTGCCGTCAAAAGGGAACTTTAAGCATTGGTGATATGTGGAGGGAACGACTTTTAGGGCATGAATCCATGGGCAGTCGAGCAAGATGTTGTAATGTAGTTCCAGATCTAGGACCTGGCAAGTTGTATCCACCAGAATAGTCATACTTGGCGCGGGAAAAGTTAGCTTGATTTTTGTTTATCTGTGGACCTGATGTGGAAGCATTATTAGAACCATGGTCTTGCAGTGGGTTCTTATGAATAGTATGATCTGAATTGGAGGAAAATTGTGATCCACCTACCTCAATGATATGGCTCTCGATAAGGTCTTGTATCAGGTTTCTCAGTTGTCAATAGGTAGAAGTTTTGTGTCCTTTTTCCTGATGATAATCACAAAATGCATTATCATCCCACCATGCTAGTTTGAATTGTCTTGGGTGATATGGTTTTGGTTCTTGAAGCATGATGAAACCATTCTAAAGGCATTTCTTGAGGACTTCTTCAATGGGCTCACCCAAGGGAATGTATGTGCGACCCCTAGGGAATTGTCTCATCTGGCGATATTGTCCTTGATTATTTTGGCCACTTTAGTCATTTGAAGGGACATTGGTAGGGGGTGTCAATATCGTTTTTGGTTTTTATTGCAGTTGAACCCCTTTTAGGGCCAATACAGGACCCATAGTGTTTGCAGCCTTGGAGTCAACAACACCATCATTTGTAACATGTTTATTTTTGACCCAATATTTATTTTTGTCAGCAGAGGGATTTGCATTTGTGTTTTTGGGACCGTATCTTAGCTCTCCCTTTGCGATAAGGGCTTTCTCAATCTGGACACCTTTTTTTACTAGGTCTATGAAGGTTGTGCAACAATGCACTTGCAATGCATATTTTAGGGGCACTAGAAGTGTTTGAACAAACATGTCCTCCTTTTCCCTTTTGGGTATGTCAATGTGACACCGACTAGCTAGACTCCTCCATTTTTGAAAGAATGGGAAGAATGTCTCACCGACATCCTCTTGTGTGAGATTGCACAAGCTAGTAATCGAGGTGTCCATGTCAATGTTGTATGCATAATTTTTTATGAATTTTTGTTTAAGCTCATCCCATGTTTGGATATCCTTTTGGGTGGAAAACCATTCAAGGGCAGGACTTGCGAGACTTTTAGAAAAGAGTCTCATCAAGTACGTTTGTTCATAGGCAACATCCATACAATTATTGGTTGCAAACTCGTGTATATGTTCGATGGGGTTTGTCTTTCCTCTGTATTTTGTAAAATTGGGTGACACATATCCCGGAGGAAATGGTGGCATGTATAAGTTCATGTCGAAAGGATATATGTTTAGATCATATGACACTTCTATTTTTTTGCCGGATATATGTATGTTTTCTATGGTCTTCTCTAGACCCATTATTCTTGCTTGTAAGGCATCCATTATAGGGTCATTGGTGGTCCCACACATAGGATTGATTGGTATGCCATAAGTCCCCATTTGTTGTGAGTGAATGTTGGCATGTTGTTGAGGGATGGGTTGTTGTGATATGTATGATGTGTTCGGATTGGCATGTTGTTGGTATTGAAAATTTGGATTGGGGGTATGTTGGTGAGTATGAATATGAGATGAGTATGATGGGATGTGTCCCACAGCCATTTGTGTCGATATTTGGGGAATATGGTGACCATGAACATTGTGATGTGCTAATGATGCCATGGGCTATGTGTTTTGACTACCTTATCCAAATTGTTGGGTTTGGACAAGAGGAATGGTCATATTTGGTCCTTGGGATTTGACGGTATTAGACAGTGTTGATATGTTCACATTTTGTTGTTGTACTTGAATAAATATATGTCATTTACCCCCACCTGAAGGATTTTGGGAGATACCAATGAGAGGATATGTCAAAGGTGTACTCATGGTACTCGATGTAGCTGTTAAAGGGGGATTGGTATGGCTTGATGATGCCCTTGTGGCATTTACTGTAGCGGTAAAAAAGAGGATTAGAGTAACTTGCCCACATTACTGAGGAGCCGAAGGTGGTTCTCGCCAATTGTGACGATGTTGTGGATATTGTGGGCATTGCGATAGATTGTGATCCTCCAATGGATGTAGCATTTATTGAGTTGGAGGTAGCATGCACTATCATTGTAGTGTCAAAGAAAGTATTGCTAATAGTATTTGGAGGTTGACCATTATTTGACATGTTAAGCGCGTTGTTGACATTATTGTTTGGAGATGTTGGTCTCAACATGTTAATGTTGAATCCTTGAGGTGATTTGGCTCCTTGACTTAAGAGTATGGCCAAATATCTATCTCTGTCATATAGTACCATTTGTTCCATGAATTGAGAGGCCTTTGGGTCTTGTACTGCTACTTCTAGGTTTTCCTCAAGTATTTGTCTATATTCATCCTTACGTAAGAATGGTTCAAAGGGACTGTTTGACGAGGATGGTATGGTCGTGAGAGGTTTATTATTTGTATTGCCAAATGGATCGTCAAATATCCAATTTGGGTCATACGAGGGATTGTTGACAGTGGAAGTGGGGTCTTGTTGAAATTTTGCCATTTTTCGTTTCTATTTTTGGAGTCTAGTTTCCACCATAAAATGAGATTGTTCAAAATGAAGATGACGAGAATGACAACTAAATACGAGGATGATGCTAGCCTATGTTTTTTTTTTGGGATTTTCGATAAAGGATGAGAATGCAAGATTATGTTTTCTAAAGAAAATACCAACTAGGATGACTAGGTGATGATGACTAAAATGACAATGTTGACTAAGGACTTAATATGATAAATGCAAGGTCTAGGTTCAAAATGATGACTAGGATAAATAATATTTTTGAATTTTTGGGAATAAAGTATGCAAGGTATAACCTAGAATGCTCTTTGGAAAAAAAAAGGATACCTAAACACTTCTTAGCTCAATCTTTGTTTTTGATTTTGGTTACTAAAGGACTTGTTGATAATGAAAAAATGACAAGGTTGAGATGACAAGTGAGGTTTCCTAACAAGAATTTTGAGTTGGAAAAATCTCACAAAAGGGACAATGATTGAAAAAGGGAGTGATGATTAAGTCCAAGATAACCTAGTTTTGAAAGAAATGACGTTGCAAATCGCGCTGAGATTAACCTAATCCAAACTATGCAAGGATGAAAACCTAGGGTCAAGCTAATGCCTAATGTATGCAACTAAAATTTGAAAGATGAAGCCTATGGTAAAACTAATGATTGAAAAAATTGAGCAATTTCAAAGTTGGTTTCTAACAGAATCCCCTTGGAAACAATGTTTGACAAAATATTGACAGAGTTTAAACTCAAATTTGACATTGTATCAGGGTTTTACTTCTGACAGGAAAATGCATCGTTTTAAGCTTCAAATGTGTCACAGTATTGTGAATGCAGTTTAGTTTTAGTGAATACAGCTTTGGGACTGACAAAGGTGACTCAGTTTTGCATATGTGGCTCTGTGAAGTTCAAATGCATCACGACACATATAGATACAGTGTTTCAAAGGTCAAATGCAGTTTAATAGAGTGATTGCATCTCAAAAACTTGAATGCGGTTCAACAGATGCGACACAGTTTGTTTTCTTGACGTATTGTGAGAAAATTTGATCTGTCTAATGTTGAATGTTTCATCCAGAAATGTAAATGTAGTGAATAATGTTTGAGAAATCCAGCGAACACTTGACAAACACAATGTTTTGAGAAATAAGCAAACGCACATAAGAAAAGTACAGTCCTAAAAGGCCAACAAGACAAGGGTTTGTATACTTGATATAGCCCACTAATATAACTTGGATTAGTGATAAACGCCTTTCCTTCTCGAGAGCGAATAGCTTAGAATTTTGGTGGCATTGGCTCCCCTCCATGGCTCATTAATGTCATTCAAGCACACCAAATTCAGATTCTTTGGGTAATGACTTCCCAAGAATTTCTATCTCTACTCAAGGGGATTAGTAGTGAGTGTCTTCGGGCAATATATTGTACCTTGCACTATACCAAGCAATGGCCAAAGAACGGTTGGATTCTAAAACAAGAGGTGTTTAATATGAGAATTCTGTTCATAGGGAATGATCCATGTGGTGAGAGTCCCCTTTCAGATCCATCTTGTCAGAACCACATGCGTGATTCTTGGGCTTTCCCCAAGAATCCACTTTTATATACTGGCTAGAAGTCCCTCGGTGTCAGGGTGCTACTAGTCTGAGTTGTCCTGGGGTGAGTACTTTTTCCCACCAAAACAAGCCCAATTTTTAGAGTTAGTAACTATTTCTCTTACACCCAAGATAACCCAAAAGTGCAAGGGGAGAGGATACTTTGATTACTAAGTCATGAGGGTGACAAAAAAATAAGGTGGGTCTGGTTTTCTGATCACCTAGTTTTCACAAGGTGAGAGCATAATCACCTACCACCTTCAAGCACACGTTCATTTTAATACACCAAAGGAAGTGTTTTCTACACTAAAAATTGCAAACACGTTGTATGAGAAATGAGTCTTTGAGTAATGGAGTCGCAAAACCACAAGTTAGTAGTTTCATCCACCAATCTTGGACCCATGAAACGTAACCACCACATGCTGCAAACTATGATTAGTAGCACGAAAACCTATACTAGGAAAAATGCAGAAAATAAAACTAGAATGCTAAAGAAAATAGAAAGAACAGAAAAAAATCAAAAACCCAAATGTAAATGAGAAGAAAACATTACCAGGTGAATGCATCATAGTAGAGTGAATGCTTCACTCTGTGTTACGAATGTGGCTCGGGAATTCGGATGCAACTCTCCAGGCTTCGATTGTGGCACGTCAGATCGATTGTGGTGTTTGACTCTACGAGTGCATCATGACACATCAAATGCGTCATGATTTAAAAAAAAAAACAAATGCATCGCTTCATACCTGTACCTACAAAAATGATAGAAAACATATGAAAATCGTACGAAAATAATAACAAAAAATAGAGTCGTGTTCACGTCGGGTTCACCAATGTATCAATGGGTTAATTTTAGGATTAAGGTTAGCAATGATTAGATTAATAATATAAACCCAAAGAAGTTATGAAGCACAAAGAAAGAAAATAATAATGAAATGATTATACTAGATATTCGTGAAGCTTCCATGAATCACCTCCATACACCTCCTAGCTTGCAGCGTATGATTGATGCCCTCAGATCGAGTGTGTGAGAAATTTGACTATGACATTGTTCTATGCAAGTTTTGAAGGATTTTAAGTAAAAATATGCCTATGCCTATGATAGATGATAAATGACTATAATGCCTATAATAATGAAGTGGTCCCTATATTATGAGAAAAATTGACATTTTATAGAAAATGTAATTTTGAATGGATGGACGAAAATTGACTCTTGACATAAACCTAAAATCAGAGGACAAGATTTAATTTGATAATCCCTAATAAGGGTTAGGGAAGAATCCTTAGATGAGTGGTTGAGATGTCATATGAGAGAATCAAATCGGCAGTGGAGAAAAGATGAGATAATTAATTAGAAAAATAAAGATTTTCAAAATTCAAGAAGATAAGAGACTGCCTGATTTATGAGATTTGAAAAATCAGAAAGATAAGAGGTGGACTGAAAAGCAAATTTGAAAAATCAATAATCCACTTTCTTTATTTGATTTTTGGAAGAAAAGCTACCAATTTGAATTAAATCAACTCAAAACATGGATTTTGTGAGACAATAAATAATCTTTTTCAAATTATTTACTAAAATGAAGTGACAGTTAATAAAATGAAATAATTTTAAATAATAAATTGTTTTAAAATGATGGAAATGTTAAATTGAGCAATTAAATAATTAAAGATAATTATTTAATTTTAGAGGATTATGATTGATAATTAAATAAATTCATAAATTCATTTAATTATGGAAATTAGTGACATATTGAATAAATAAATAAAATTTATTTATTTAATAATCAGGAAGAATAAATGGATAAGGGTAACTAAACAAATTAACAAATTTATTTAATTAAAGGAAGACTTTAGACAATTAAAGATGTATTGAATAAATAAATAAAATTTATTTATTTAATAATCATGAAGAATAAAAGAGATGTGAATTAATTAAACCATTATAAATTATTTAATTAATAGTCGAATGTGGACCAAGGACATAATTAAATGTCATAATTATGCTAGGATGAAAGTGGTAAAAATAGAGCTTGTGGGCCTAGGTCATTTTTAAGTGTCTGCATTTTCCATTGATGTCAAAGGGGGAGAAGAGTCATGTGAAAAACTGTGAATTATTTGGGGAGAAAAGCCTTGTGGGGTGAAGATCATGTAGAAGAAGTTGAGGAAGAAGAGTCAGAATCTAAGGGGGAGTAAGTGCTAATTGAAAGTTGCATTGATGGTTTTTTTCACATCATGTGTTGCCATCAATGCCAAAGGGGGATATTGTTGGATGATGTGGTTGTGTTGCTGATATGTGGTTGTCATTGATGTCAACACTATTAGGATTAATGTATTGAAGGTTGTATATGTCGAGGATATTGAGAAAATTGTCAAAAGAAAGAGTTGCTAGTTGCCAGTGGAAAAGTGAAGGTCATGAAGGTGTCTTTCTCAATATGTCGATGATCAATTGTTGTGGACTAAAAGGGTTTATTTTTTAGAGTATCTATTTTATCCATCAGAATTTTCAAAGGTCTGCATGAAGTTTTGATTATGTTATGAATAATTGTATTCTGATAGTGTTTCTATGGTTTCAGTTAGTATTCATGAGTGAAGTTGATGTGATTCTAGTAATTTCAATTGCTATGGATGTTTCTCTAGTGGTTCTTGTTGCTTGTGGATGCTTCTAGATCATTCTCTATCTTTTTTGCATGTTTGTGTTGATTAGTGTGTTCATGGTCGAAGATTTTTCTCATGTGTGTTCAAGTTTTCATGTTCTTGGCTAACATGGTGGTTGCAACGTGTTGTGGATCCTTGGAAATTAAAATTTGAATTTTTGGCACACTCGAGGATGTTGTTTTGGGGAATAACATAATTTTGGCCAATGGTGTTTGATTCGCATTAAAAATTTATTTATAAATTTGGGCCGACATTGAAAATATGTTTAATATTCTGGCTAATGAAGTTGATGTAATTCATGTTGTAGATATATAAGAGTGATTGTTTGAGAAAGTGAAGAGTGCAAAAGAGTGAATGTATGCTAGAGAAAGTGCAAATGTGTGAATAGTGTTCTAATCATTTGATTGAAGAGCTGAGTGTGAAGAAGTTTGAGCGAAGTGTGAAGGAGTATTTTTGTGCTTAACCAAAACTATAATTAGGTTGTTGGAGAAGCTATTTTCTCAGTTCATACCCTATGGATCTAATCTGTATTTCTCTTCTTTGGGCAGTGATCCCTTTTGTATTTGAGTAGTGAGCTCTAGGCAGTGTGTCTGAATGAATGTGCATTCCCATTATTCTTCTCTATACTTTTAACAAGGTATAATATTGTGGACTAACATCCATCGTGGTTTTTCCCCTAACAAGGTTTCCATGTAAAAAATATTGGTATTTTCTATGTTTTTGATGTGTTGATTGTTTATGGTTTATTGTTCATGCATCAGATCTGAGACTAAGTTGAGTTATGTTTGAAAAGTTTAAATAATTTGTGACAACTAATTCACCCCCCCTCTCAGTTGTTTGTCCTTATTTTTCCAACACCTACCTTGTCCAATGGCCACAAATTCATTATCACTGCCACTAAGTATTTCACTAAGTGGATTGAAGCCATCCCCCTTACATACATAATCGACAAACAAATTTCCAAATTTATTTTCAACTACATCATTTTTCGGTATGGTATTCCGAATTCCATCATCACAAAGAATGGGTGTCCTTTTAAAAACCAAGACGTTCGTGAGCTATGTGAATGATTCCATATCCAACACCATTTCTCCACACCATACTACCTACAAGGAAATGGTCAAGTTGAGGCATCCAACAAGACAATAATCAAAATTCTTAAGAAGATATTCAATGACACTGGCCATGACTGACACATCTAATTGAAACCTGCTATGTGGGCCTACCACACCAACATCCGCACACCTACAGGAGCCACTCCATTTTCCCTAGTCTTTGGAGTTGAAGCCATCTTGCCTATTGAGGTTGAAATATCATATTTGCAAGCCTCCATGAAGGGTATGATCGATGATGAGGAGTATAGATAGCCATGACTGCATGAGCTAGAGATGTTAGATGAAAGATGCCATAATTCCTTGAATCATTTACAAGCATATTAGAATCGTCTCTATCGTAGTTATAAAAAGAAAGTAATGGTTAGAAAGTTTGACATTGGTGACCTAGTCCTCATGCAAAAATCCTAAGAATCAAGCTAATAGAGAAAAACCTAGAAAGTTTGAACCAAATTGGCTAGGTCCCTACATCATCATGTCCTCTTTTGGTTCTAGAGCATATTAGCTAGCTACTCCAAATAGTGAACAACTGACAGAGCCCATCAATAGTTTACATCTTTGGAAGTTATATGCATAGCATCAAAAAGACTAGGGAAATCACACTCTTAGTATGAGTCATGGTCATCCTTGTCTGCGACTGCTTGTCTCATGTGATGGTACGACCTTGCACACTTTGATCTATGTCATATCATGGTGTTTGTTGGCCATTACAATAATCTATCCAGTGATGATTAAGAGCAATAATTTTTAAGGCCTATGGTATCATGTTGAAGGATTTTATCTTCGCACTAACATTCATCTCATTTTATCTCATCATTTGATCTTGTCCATCTCACGATGATATTCTATGACATACAAAAAAAGACACATGTGCATACATGATCATATAGGAATTGCAATAGGTTTTAACAAATTCGCATAACTTGTAAGTGCATACATCATCCATATCTTTAAAACGCATATATATCGCATCATAAGATTGCATTGTCCATACATATAGTCATGCATCAACATATATAAACATGGAATCAATTACAACCATACATTATGTATCCATATCATCATCATGGCATATAAGCATCAACGACCATTACATCATCATGGCATCTCATCATAAGTAGATAACATAAAATGCATACATGGCATAGCATATAAAAGACATCATCATAGGACTCATAAATGCATAAATCACATCACATAGTCATCATAACTGCATCATCATAATCATCATCAGATAAGCATATATCATACACATCATCAATACACAATGCATCATCACATAACATAAAGCATATAGGCCACATCAAAACTGCATCGCATATATATAATCTCAAAAATCATGTCACAGGATAAAGTCATGAGATATCCCAAAAATGGAGCTCCCAGGCTTGATAATCAAAATATAAAGTGTCATAACAATGAATGTCTAAAACATGGTAATAAGAGAACAATGTGAATTCACTTTGTCATGCTCTCTTCATCCCCTCAAGGAGAATACCTGGGTGATCGATGCTATGGTAATAAGAGAACAATGTGAAATTCCATATGTCGTGCTCTCCTCATCCCCTTGAGGAGAAGACCTGGGTGATCGATGCTCTGTGAGTCCAACTGATGCCATCATCGTCACTATTGCCTATGTCTGAGAGGCTAATGTATCTGTAACCAGAGACTAGCTGTGCACTAACCTATGACTTGACCCAATGGAACCATGGTTGTGGTTGGACCTATTCCCTAAGGAGTGCCTATGGGAATGGTGAGACATGTTCCCTAATGTGTGCCTTGACAAGATGGAACCACCCAAACTACTATGGTTGTGACTATTGTGGGACCTATTACTGCTACCTGATCTTGAACCTGTCTGGTTGTATGACCAAGATAACCTAGGCTTCCTCTGATCGACTGACACTGCCCACTCATATAGCATCTAGTATTAACCCCTGCTCTTGCTAACTCTATCCAACTCCCTCGCCACATCCCTGACTAGCCCGACACATAAATTTTCAAATCCCAAACACCAACTCTTTGTCTCCTTTTGCCTAATCTCTATCTGATCCCTCTCAATCTGTGTAACCTCTAACTCTTCTCATAGGGATCTAATTTGAGTAGTAGTCTCATCGAGCTTCCTCTGTATATTGGTTACTCTATGATCTATGGTCGTATCATGTGGTAGTGGTGGTCCTGTCAGCATGTCATCCTCCCCCTCTACCATCCACCACCTCAGCAGCCACTTTGCCTCATCTATGGCATCCTCATCATCACCTATATCCTCCTCATCCCCCACATCCTCCTCACCTTCCACTGACCCCCTCCTCCCTTGACTTCTCTACCTCTATCTCCCCCTCTTTCCTGACCTCCATCTCTAGCAGTCCCTCCTCTGGCCTCTCCATCTCCTGTCTCCCCTCTTCTCGACCAACTCCAACATCAGGTGTAACATCTAGCTATCTCTCTCCCTCCTGCCCCATTGCCTCAATACCTTAGGGATCAATACTAAGGCCACTCTCTCCATGCACTGCCTCACTCTCCTCCCCTGTCTCCCACCATTGCCTCCTCATCTCTGCCTCCCACCATCTCCACCATTGTCTTCATCTCCTCTTTGTCATCTCCTCCACCTCTCCCTCTCCCTTAGCCTCCATCCCTCCCCCAACCTCTACCTCTGTCCCTGCCTCCATCCCTGCCTGCCCTGCCACCTCGTTGTACCTGTCATATCACTAATCTACGATCCACTGGTGCTAGCCTATCAAGATCTGTCAATGGCACTAGGCGATGTGTCAGCCACCACAAGTCAAAATCTATTGTCGTCCTTAGATCAGTAGGCCCTCCACTCCATCCCCACTATTGTGCTACTAATATCTGCTGCTTAGAAAATGGCATTGAAATGGTAGGCCCCCACATCGGCTCCTGCTATGATCTAGTAAACTTTGTGGTACCCATAGGTACACCCTACTACTCACCAAACTGTTGAAGCACCTATTGTAGTAGGTACATCTCAATGATGATTTGGCTCTGTACAGTGTGCTCAATCAAATATCTAAACTGTCTACAAAAATTCAAATGATTAACCTCATCATCCCACTTACCACAATCCTTGTATGGCCAGTAGATGAATGACACCATCGTGTCTATCCTATGTCACCACTAGCCTGTCTCTCCCACCCAGGTCTATTGTAGGGCACCTGCATAATAATACACATATGACATACCATCTACCAACTATGACCTTTGAATTAGCGAATGGAAGACAACAACATGCTCCCAAGCCCAAATCATAAGAAGTGTTGTGCCAAAGCTGATGCTCTGTGCTCCTCTGTATGCCACCTCATGGAGCTAATGGTACAAAATCCCTAGAAGGCAAGGTCCCCATGCATATACAGTCCTATCTCGCTGCATCCTCACTAGTACATTGCCCCATCCAATAGGGAGTCTGTGTCCTCACCGATCTAGTATCAATACTCCTGCAATTAGTGTCACTAACATGGCATCAAACCGAGGATAGTGCTTTGCCATGAACTCCCAGGGAATCTCGTATCCCTTGATCCCATGCCTAGCACCAGTCTCATCCTCATAGAAACCTATAAATGTTTGTAGTCCCTGGTGTGGATCATACACGACCCACTCCCCTTGGATCGACAGGCTTAGGATTCAGTACACATCCTCAAGAGTCATTGTAGCCTCTCCTATCGGCAAATGAAAGGAACATGTCTCTGAATGCCACCTCTCACAAAATGTAGTCAATAGTCCCCTATTTTCCTAGACAATGGGCATCTAAGCAATGTAGTATATACCAAGTCACATTAGTCGTCATCGCTCCCTATCTTGAAGTTGGTCTTGAAACCCATATGTCGATGGTTTGCTCTCCCATGTATAGATCAACGCTAACTATCTCTACATAGACATAGGCAAGCATTAGCACATTATTGCAAATCATTCATATTGTCTATCTACTCAGAGCTATTTATAAATTTGAGCCTTGGTCAAAGTCAAATGTGTCGCATTGACTTCATTTGCATCACACTTAGGCAGTTGCATCATTTCGTACTTCAATTGCATCTCAATCTGGCGTTTGCATCATTTTCTCTTGTGTCTGTATCTCGGCATAGCACTTGCAACACAATTCTTATCAACTATGTCACTTCATTCAAATGTGTCGCCTGAGTTTGTGAATGCATCGCAATCTATCAAATGCGGCATTACACCTTTCATTTGCGGTGCGACTTGGCAAATGTGTCTCAGTTTTCTGTAAATGTGTTGCACCTAAATAGCCTACCTTATGGACTCACTTTGTTTGCATCATGACACATCAAATGTGTCGAACATGAACATGAATGCGACTTACGTGCATGCATCTACGTTGTAGCGCATTTTCTTAATTACCCTAAAACCCTCAAAATGCATGAAAAATGACAAAATGACAAAGTGAGTTTGAGCTACTCACCGGCAGGTCAGCACCATCTAGCCATCTGTATGTCCCAATGATCACACTATAGTGCTCTAAGACAGAAATCACCATCCTCACGTCTACTCTCCCCGCTCCGCGCTCTCCAAATTTGCAAGTGTGAAAATGAATTGACTTTTACCCCATTTTCAACCTATTTGTAGGGTCAAAGTGGGATTTTTCAACCTTGGTATTACTGGAGGCTCTTTTGGCCATCTTTGACTGATCTTTTGGACACCTTAAACATGTCAAAATCTGAAACTACTTGTGCCATTGCTTTTCTAGTCACTAAATTAACTTGTCGGGACACTTTCCAAATTTTTCTATCACCAGGGAAAAATTTGAAAATTTTCTCGAGGGGGCATAGATACTTCGTACCTACGCTGGGGCATTTTTTTGACTAAATTTTATTTGTCACAATGTGATGGGCTACATTATGACAAAGAGGGGAAAAATGTAAACACATAAAAATGACCTAGGCTTGCAAGCTCTATTGTCACCATTTTCTTCCTAGCATAATTAAGATATTTTAATTATGTCCTTTGTCCAATTTCAACTATTAATTAAATAATTCATAATTATTTAGTTAATTCATGTCTTTTATTTCTTTTGATTATTTAAATAAATAAATTTCATTTATTTATTTAAATATGTCACTAATTGTCTAATGTATCTCCATAATTAAATAAATTTCTTAATTTAATTATCTTTGTCCACTAATTCCTGCTGATTATTTAAATATATAAATTTTATTTATTTATTTAAATACGTCATTAATTCTTAAACATATTCTTATAATTAAATAAATTCTTTAATTTATTTAATTATAATCCACCTTGGCATTTTCCCTCATTTTAAATAAAATTATTTATTCAAAATGGTCCCACTTTCTAATTTTCCCTCTTTTAGTAAATAATTCAAATTAGTTATTTACTATCATGTGACCCCACCTTTTGAATTAAATCAATTTTTAATTCAAAATAGCCTCTTTCCTCCAAAAATCAAGTAATTTCTATTATTATTTAATTTTTCAGCCACCTCTTTTTATGTGCCAATCTTATCTCCTTGTCATATGCATTGTCAACCCTTGATTTGATTTTCTCAAATTGAATCCTGTCCACTCATTTTGAATTTGACCTAATGTTTCCCTAACCCTAATTGTGGGTTGCCTTATTCAATCTTGTCCATTGATTGTAGGGAATTTTTCAATCTTCAATCTTATCCATTCATCCAAAATTGTATTTTCTATAAAATGACAATTTTTTTCTCATTTTGACATCTCATGCAATCTTGTTTTAGGCAATTTCATGACATTTTAGCTCTTGGAATTTTACTTGACTTCATGCTTTCTTGCAATCTTGTCATTTTACCTCTTGTTTTAGGCATATTTCATCTTTCATTTGCATTTTGGCATACATTAGTCATAGATCATAGTTGCTTGCTAGTTGCATAGTTGCATAGTATTGCATTGTCATATCAAATCCTTAAACATTTTCTTTGGTCTTAGCATAGTCAATAGGTTGATCATTCAAAATCTGAGGGAAAACAACATATTTTAGCAAGTTGAGAAGGTGTAATGGAGGTCAATCATGGAGGTTGAAGACTTAAGGTGATATATTTCTTGTTTTCATGTTATTTCCTCCCATGTTCTTCATTATTACTTTGGGTTTTAGTTTATTTAGCTTATAATTTGCTAACTTATATTTTTCCCATAGTTACAAAATGGTTAGACTTTGATCTCACAAATCCAAAAGAAAACACATAAATATCAAAATTTGGTACCACACTCTAGGAGATTTCTTCAGATCATACAAAGATTTCTTTAACTTACATACTAGGTTCTCTTTACCTTTTTCAATGAAGTTCTCTATTTGGGACGTGTAAATATCTTCCTTCAAATCACCATGAAGAAACACCACCTTCACATCCATCTGCTCAATCTCTAAGTCATATGCAACTACAAGTGACAATAGAAATCTGATAGACGTCAACTTAGCTATAGGAGAAAATATTTCCCCATAATCAATTCCCTCCACCTGGAATATCCTTTCACAACCAACCTTGCTTTATGCTTCTCAACACTACCATCAAGACCTATCTTTTTTGTGAACACCCATTTACATCCAACAGGATTTTGTCCTTTCGAAAAAGGTACCAGATCCCATGTATCATTCTTCTTCAATGATGTCATTTCTTCGTTCATGGCTCCCAACTAGGAATGTGCATCAGACATACCCATAGCCTCTCTAACAATCCTAGGATCATCAATGTTAGCAATCAAAGCATAGGCACAACTAGAATCTAACATAGAATATCCAAACCTTTCAGGTCATCGCTTAGCACACATTGACCTTTTCACAAGCTAAGGCTGAGGTTCTTCATTTTGTTCAAAAGTTTCAAAGCTACTTGAGCTCCCCTCATTAATAGGTCCACCAGGAGTACGTAGTTCATCTTTATTAGGTGTAAGAGGAACTTCAACTATCTCCTTTCTTTCTTCTTTCATCGCTGGTTGTAGATCAATTGTGGAAGGTTTCAACTCACAAAAGATCACAATTCTACTATACAACACCTTATTTTTAACTAGGTTCCAAAGCTTGTACCCTTTCACACCAATTCCATGACCGATGAAGATACACTTCACTACCTTGTTCTCCAATTTAGATCTCTTTTCACTAGGCACATAGGAACATGCCTCACAACCAAAGACTCTAATATGTCTCAACAAGGGCTTCTTACTAGACCATGCTTCCATAGGTGTCTTGTCCATGAGCGTTTAGGTGGGAGATATATTAATCAAATAGCATGTAGCTACAGCCTCAGCCTAGAACTTTTGTTCTAGATTGACACTACTCAACATACTTCTCACCCTTTCCATCAACATTATATTCATCCTTTCTGCAACTCTATTTTTTAGTGGAGTGTAAGGAGTTGTTTTATTCCTTTTAATTTCATGGTCCTTACAAAACTTACTGAAATCTACTGAACAAAACTCACCACCATTATCTATCCTCAAACACTTAATCTTTCTACTAGTTTAATTTTCAACCAAGGTTTTAAATTCCTTAAACCAAATGAAAAATTCAGTTTTACTTCTAAGAAAATAAACAAATGTCCTCGAATAATCATCTATGAACAAAATAATACATAGATTTTGAAAGCAAAGGAATATTAATTAGACCAAACACACCAACATGAATATAATCCAAAATATTAGAAGATTTATCAAGACCATAATAAAATGAAACATGGTGTTGCTTTCCATATGTGCAATGTTTATAAAAATTAAACTCAAGATTACAATAATCAAGCCCTTCAACCATGGTTTTAAACCTTTTCACCAATGTGGCCAAGTCTATGGTTCTACAACATTGTCTTCTCTACTAGGAGCTTCATCTCTAAAGAGTTTTCACCTGCAGGAACAACTTGTTCTTTCTCTACATGATCAAATTTACTTGACTTTGTAGAGTACTATTACACTATATTGCACATGCATCCATCTTATATAGAGTTCCAATTTTTTCACCCTTAGCCAACACCATAGAGCCTCTAGTCATTCTTCAAACACAATTTGAGAAAGAGAATTGCACACCAACATCATTAATCTTACTTATAGAAAGTAAATATTGAGCCAGACCTGGTATATGCATCACATCATTGATTACCTACACTCTTCCATTAGGAAACTTCAAATTATGACTCTTCCACAACCAACAAGCTCGAGGTGAGAATCGTCACCCAAATACAACCTTCCACCAACATACTTTTTGTACTTTGAGAACCAACCTCTATGAGAGGTCATGTTAAAGGATGCACCTAATTCAATCAGCCAAACATCTTATGATGCCATAATTACCAAGGCTGCTATGAAGGAATCTACATCACTCTAAGAAGATTCATTTTTAGAAGAACTATTTTTATTTTTCTTCTTCCTCTCCACTTTACAATTTTTCTAGATGTGTCTAGTCTTCCCATAGTTCTAGCATTTCACCTTGGACTTCTTACCAAGAGACTTTGATCTCCCCTCTGACTTGGATTAGACTTCTTATCCTTCTTCTTTCCTTTCTCCTTTGATTTGCCTCGAACAACAAGAGTTTCCTTAGCCATCTCAGAATATTTCCTCCACATTTCTTCTGACAATAGTGAAGCAACCACATCTTCCATCTTGAATGTGGTTGTTGTACTCCCAATAGCCTTTACTAGGTGATCTCATTTGTTAGGAAAAGAACATAATATGAGCATGCAATGATCCTCATCATTTATCTTAACACCAATAGACCTCAACTAAGAAAAGATCATGTTAAACACATTTAGATGATCTGGAATGGATAATCCTTCCTCCATCTTCAAAGAGTATAACTTATTTCTAAGGAATAACTTATTTACCAAGGATTTCCCTTGATAAATATCACCAAGCTTCTTCCATAAGAGTTTCACTATATTCTCTTCATGGACATTAAAGAGAACTGAATTGACCAAGCACAATTTGATTAGACCCTTGGATTTCCAATCCATTGCATCTCAGTCATTCTACAAGATTGATGATTGTTTGTTAGAGGACACTACATCCCATAACTTTCAATCTACAAGAAAGTCTTCCATTTTGAGTTTCCACAACTCAAAATTGCCACCATTGAACTTCTCAATCTCTATTCTTCTGGATGTGTTAGCCATATTAAATTTGTAATAAGTTATAAACTATATTTCTCTACAAAACTCCCACTAAACAAGATCAACACAAAAAACCCATCTTATCCATGAGGATAAAACATATGGAAAAACTCTGACACCATCTAAAAGGAAAGAAGAGTGTGAAATATGCCTTCCTAAAGCTAATATTTGGGAGAGAGAAGAAAATAAACCATTTAAATCTTTACAATTACAATTCATTTAAGATGCACATATTAAAACATGAATAGAAAATAAAACATCAACATAGGATTTACATGGGAAAACCCTTACGGGAAAAAATCCACACACCAAAGCATAGATCTCTTATATTACCATAAAACATAAATTACATACAAGTATAGAGATATGCTCTTTAGGGTGCCTTTCTAGAATGAAATTAGTAGCATTATGTTACATTGACTTTGATCTTCACTCACTCAAATCTGATTACCCATTCAATACACTATGAAATCAATACAAACTTCTCAAGCATTAACATAGAATGCAAGTTCCAACTTCTATACCAGAAAAAGGTCACAAATAAACTTAACCATCATCTCAATGAAGTCCTATGTCAGGAAACCATGTCTCTTGAATTCTCACTGTCACCCAGATACACCTATCATTCCATCAGAGTGTTGAAGAGAAACTGTAGCAACTCTTTCCGATATGGTAAAGTCTCAACAACATCCACCTATCTCTTTGATGAAGCAATCTTTCCTTCCATTAGGATATCGAAGGGACAAGCCTCAAGGTCCCATTGATATCGTATTTTCTCCTTCATACAACTCCATTGGAATATCGAAGGGACCACATTTTAGGTCCCACTAATCTCCACTTGTCTCCTTGAAAATTCCCTTCCCATCATCCATCAGAATATCGAAGGGACTACAAAAATATCCCTTCGACATTGTAATGTCTCATTGATGAAGCTATCAAGATGTCGAGGAGACTATCCGCTAAGTCCTACTGACATGTGCCTCTCAACCTAATGAAGCACTCATCAGGATGTTGAGGAGACTTGCCACAAAGTCCCATCGACATTCACCTGTCAACCTAATGAACTCAAACCCTGAACTGTGTAACCTTTTCAACATGTCGAAGAGACTAAGCATTAAGTCCCAATGACATGTTCTTGTCAACCTGATAAACCTTCAGCCAATTCCTTTTACACTAGTAAGTTTACGACATCTTTTTCTCAATAGCTAGAAGGTGGGTTAATGACTCCAATTAAGTCAAGTCCTCATTTCATGAAGGACTACTCAACTTGTATAGAATGCAAGGGTAGATGCAAATGCATCCTTATATAAATCAAGCCAAAAATAACTAGCTCTCATAATATTAAGGGTTGTTGTATTAGGTGCAAAATGACCACTAGATTGTCCATCATGAAACTCCTCAATAATCCTATCAATCTGATATGATTAGAAACACCTTAAAAAAACTCCAGGAAAATATTTTCTAAACAAAATATCATTTATGATAACATAAGGAATGGGTTGAAGCCTGAAATACCTTCATTTTTCATTGTTTAGACCTCTAGGACACTAACCTGTCTAAAGGTAATGCATCATATCTTGTATCCAACTTGAAAGAGGGGTTGCTAAATAAATTTTCTCTTCATCATTAAGCACTATGACAACTTGATTTTCAACTGTTACATTATTTTCTAAGTCACTAGCTAGTTTCTCACATAATCCCTTACCTCTAATAAAATTTGTGACCCTTATTTCTACATCATATTCCATAACTTTTATTATCCAACCAACCCTCTTATCATTTAGATCCTTTTTCAACAAAAAACTCCTTAACACTTGGGTGAGCAACCAACAAATGTATCTTGGTATTTGAAAGAATATATCTAAATTTCTTGATACTTCTAACTATAGCTAAAACACTCTTTTCAAAAAATGAATAACTTTTCTCATAATCTTCCAAACCTTGATTGAAGAATGCTATGGGATGCTCTAAAGCTTCATTTTGTTGGACCAACATGGTTGAGATTGTGTCGATGCTCCAAAAATCATACAACTTAAAGTCCTTGGCATAATTTGAATTTATGAGTGTTGGAGCTGCCACTACGACCTCTTTGATCTCCTAAAAATTTTTTTTACCTTCTTTAGTTTGATTGAAACTCACATTTTTATTAAGAATAGGAGTTAGAGGCTTCAAAAGAAATGCAATATTAGGAATAAATCTCCTTTAAAATTTGATTCTTCATAGAAAAATTTGAAGAGCTTTCTTATGAGCTAGTAATGGCAAAGCCAAAATTGCACTTACTTTTTGAGGATCTATAGTAATTCCTTGTTTTAAAATAATATGACCAAGAAGTTACCTTCATGAACAACAAAGATGCACTTCTTTGGATTTAATGAAACACCATACTCCCTGCACCTTTCAAAAATATGCCTCAAATGCATGAAATGATCTTTAGCATCTTTACAAAAAATAGTAATATCATCAAGATAGATGAATACAAACTTTCTCATGAGGCCTTTGAAGGCCATATCCATGACTCTTTGGAAAATTTCCCTTGCATTGGAAAATCTAAAAATAATTTTCTTCTATGACATGGTTCCCCACTTTGTTGTGAATACTATTTTGAATTGATCTTCCTCCTTGAACAAAATCTAATTATAACCTAAAAAACACCTAACAATGATAATCTTTTAGAACCTAATACAAGCTGCAATATTTGTTCCATTAAGGGAAAACAAATAATGATCTTTAAGAGAAACTTTGTTTGGGTCCCTAAATTCAACATGTAATCTGATTTCACCACTTTTATTTCTCATAGGGACCAAATTAGACAACCAAGATGTGTGTTTGATTGGAAAAATGATACTACTTTAAATCATGTTATTTAGCTCATCCTTCAATAGGTGTTCTAGTTTAGGATTCAAAGGTCTTTACCTTTGTCTTAATAGTTTTGCATCAGGTTGCAAATCTATGGTATGTTGAGATAACTTAAGATTAAAACCTTAAAATCACTATATTCCCAAGAAAACACATCCTCAAATTCTTTACAAAGAAAAAAAAAAGCATTTTTTTCCTCTTTAGTGCATATATTTCCAAGTTTCAAAAGTTTACCTTTGAATATCTCAATAGGTTCATAATGTTCTTCTTTGTCTAACATGGTGATTTTATCCTTTCTTACCTAATAATTTGGGTTGAATATAGACTCAAGAGTCACCAAACCCTTTGGAAACTTGTTTGACTTTAACTAAAGAATCTGATCTCCATATTGTTGTTTCAACTTTTGTTGATTTGAAGCTGAAAACTCAACCTCCTCAATCAAAAAACTTGCAATCTGCTCATCACTAGCAAACACTTGCTAATGTATGTTATTATTTGTAATCAAGGATCTTACAACTACATTAACATAGTGTTGTACCTTAACATATTTATCTCTACCAGAATGTCAAACTTATCTCCCAATGCAACCAACTTATTAGCCTATTTATTTTGATTTCTTGGAATAAGCAATTGATTAAAGGCATCAAACTCTTCAATAATGTCCCAATCCCTATGTTTATACAACTCCAAAAATTCATTTTTGGTGGCATTAAGGTTTCTCGCCTAATTCACCACAACCTCAATGTTTCCAAACACCTACAAGAGTTTGATGTTATTCTTTCTTACCCACTCTAAACCATGAAAAAGTTCTTCATACATTGTTATATTGTTAGAACAACTAAAAGAAAAATGAAAATTAGAGTAATACTTCTCACCTTCAGGAGAAAATAACATATCACCTCCACCAAAACCAACTTTACACTTTGAAACATCAAATTAATGTTACCAAAGCTTACTTGAATATTGTTCCAAGTGTCGTTTATCATCTTTTATCAGATTTGGGAAAACCAAACTTGGTTCATGAAACATGTAGATACCCAATCCAACTTGTTCTATCTACTTGTAAGGATCCTCCTCATGATTTTTAGCTTCCCATTCATCTAAAACCAAATTAAGAATTCCATCAATAGGATTTTTAGGCTCTACAACAAGTTGCTCTTATTGCTCATGAAAGGATAAATTTGTATTTACAACACTATGGGCATATGGTTCAATATGGTCCTTGGATAATGTTTTATCTTTTATGGTAACTTTAGTGCCATATCTTGTTCTAAATAACAAGTGTGACCAATCAGATGGCAAGTATCCCCCTAAATTTGTATTGAAATCTCTTGAAAGGTATAAGGAAAAGTGAGCTGGAAGGTCTATGATGTAGATATCTTGATTAATGGAGAAATTTGGGTAGGAATGCAATGTTAGAACCAAACCCTTGATTAGCTTAACTGTATTGATTGATGACCCATCTAGATGGATAATTCCTTTGGAAAGAGGCTCATAGGTTAAGCCTAACTTGTCTAATATTGACTTCGGCATGAAAAAGTTGCTAGCTCCTAAATATATCATGCAATTATGGATTGAACAATTACCAATGATCAAAGTGACATAAAATGGTGAAGGCTTGGTCTCTTTATTTGTGGACTCATTACTATCTCGGGGGTTATCTAGAAAAGAAAATTTGGACAACTCTCTAGGAGGCTCATTGGTTAATGAAAGGTTAGACAGAGCATTTTGTAACAAATCCTTTTTCCAAGGAAGAGATAAGGAATCCCAAATTGAAACACTAATGTTAGATATATTCATATGATATAATATATTGAAAGAAGTTAAGCGCACCTTTTGCTTCCCTTTTGGAATAGTTGGATCTCCTTATTCTTGTAGTGTTTGTAATTGAGTCTTAGGATGATCCTTGCTTGTCATAGCCTAATTTCATGGAATAATTTGAATGTTTTGTGTAGGTAGAGGTCTAGCATTACCTTGTTGGCTTTTAGAAGCTTGATTTTAGATTATTAGGTTGTTTTCCAACATCTAAAACCCTCTTTATGGACCTTGTGTCAGCTGCTATAGGAGTATAGAACTAATTTGGACCTTGTGGATGATTAACTACATACAATCATTCTCCTTTCTAATTCATCAAAGCAACACCCTGATAGCTCTACTCAGGATGAGGACCTTGTTGATTATTGGTTTCTTGTACTAGACTCTGTGAGGCAACAACATTATTCTAAACAATAAGTTCCTCATTTAGCATACCATTTGAGCATTTTGATGGATTATGAGGTTGGTTACAAGGAGAGAAACTCCCTATAAGAGCTAGCTACATTCAAATTGTAAGGTTGAAAAGGACTTGTATTGAAATTCCTTTTTTGAGCATGAGGATTAGCTTGATTAGGAGGCCTATTTGGCTAATAAGAAGCTTGATATGACCTAAAATTCTTGTCTTGTTGCCTCTTTATATTAACTATTTCATTAGTATGAGTCTTCAATACACCCATAATCTCTTACAACTCTTTGGATTGGATTGGCACAACAGTTTCTTGAGGAAAATCTTGTTGGTCTAATGTTGGAAAAGGTGGGACATCAACTATAGCTGAGGTTTGTATGGGAGTAGGTGGTTGTATTTTAGGAAAGATGAGCATTGGATTCCTAGGAGTTATCTTACCAACTCAAATAAGGAAATTTTGTGCCCTTATAGCAATATCAAAGGCTGCTAGTAATGTGTATCCATCTATAGATTGTAGCATCACTGAAATATCACTATTAAGAGCCTTAAGATAATATAAAAAAACATAATCATTTGAAGGCTTTACCATGGCTAGAATCTTATTCCAAGTACTCTAGAAATTAAAATTTAAATCCGCCATGTGTTCACCTGGAGCTCTTTTTTGGTAGTTAATTGCTCAACCAAAGAGAGATGATCTAATTTATCTTCAAACTACCTATTCAAGGCATCACCCAATTGATCCCATGATGTACAAATGGAATTAACAAAAAATCCTCTAAACCATTGAATATATTTTCCTTTGATACATGTCACCAACAACCTCACGACAACATTTTTAGCTATGATATTATGAACTACACATAATGTTGCAACATCTCTGATGTGTTCTACAACTGTAGTTTGATATTCTCTAGTAAAATAAGGAAAAATCTTAAGATACGATACTAGAATATCATCATGTTGTGCAAGATTTAGTTCACTTCCACCATTAAAAGGAACAAAAGAAAAATACCTATTTTTTCTAGCCATATTACTATTGGGAACACTATTGGATCTTGATGGACTTGGGCTACTTAAGAATGCCATCAATAGGATTTTTAGGCTCTACAACAAGTTGCTCTTATTGCTCATGAAAGGATAAATTTGTATTTACAACACTATGGGCATATGGTTCAATATGGTCCTTGGATAATGTTTTATCTTTTATGGTAACTTTAGTGCCATATCTTGTTCTAAATAACAAGTGTGACCAATCAGATGGCAAGTATCCCCCTAAATTTGTAGTGAAATCTCTTGAAAGGTATAAGGAAAAGTGAGCTGGAAGGTCTATGATGTAGATATCTTGATTAATGGAGAAATTTGGGTAGGAATGCAATGTTAGAACCAAACCCTTGATTAGCTTAACTGTATTGATTGATGACCCATCTAGATGGATAATTCCTTTGGAAAGAGGCTCATAGGTTAAGCCTAACTTGTCTAATATTGACTTCGGCATGAAAAAGTAGCTAGCTCCTAAATATATCATGCAATTATGGATTGAACAATTACCAATGATCAAAGTGACATAAAATGGGGAAGGCTTGGTCTCTTTATTTGTGGACTCATTACTATCTCGAGGGTTATCTAGAAAAGAAAATTTGGACTACTCTCTAGGAGGCTCATTGGTTAATGAAAGGTTAGACAGAGCATTTTGTAACAAATCCTTTTTCCAAGGAAGAGATAAGGAATCCCAAATTGAAACACTAATGTTAGATATATTCATATGATATAATATATTGAAAGAAGTTAAGCGCACCTTTTGCTTCCCTTTTGGAATAGTTGGATCTCCTTATTCTTGTAGTGTTTGTAATTGAGTCTTAGGATGATCCTTGCTTGTCATAGCCTAATTTCATGGAATAATTTGAATGTTTTGTGTAGGTAGAGGTCTAGCATTACCTTGTTGGCTTTTAGAAGCTTGATTTTAGATTATTAGGTTGTTTTCCAACATCTAAAACCCTCTTTATGGACCTTGTGTCAGCTGCTATAGGAGTATAGAACTAATTTGGACCTTGTGGATGATTAACTACATACAATCATTCTCCTTTCTAATTCATCAAAGCAACACCCTGATAGCTCTACTCAGGATGAGGACCTTGTTGATTATTGGTTTCTTGTACTAGACTCTGTGAGGCAACAACATTATTCTAAACAATAAGTTCCTCATTTAGCATACCATTTGAGCATTTTGATGGATTATGAGGTTGGTTACAAGGAGAGAAACTCCCTATAAGAGCTAGCTACATTCAAATTGTAAGGTTGAAAAGGACTTGTATTGAAATTCCTTTTTTGAGCATGAGGATTAGCTTGATTAGGAGGCCTATTTGGCTAATAAGAAGCTTGATATGACCTAAAATTCTTGTCTTGTTGCCTCTTTATATTAACTATTTCATTAGTATGAGTCTTCAATACACCCATAATCTCTTACAACTCTTTGGATTGGATTGGCACAATAGTTTCTTGAGGAAAATCTTGTTGGTCTAATGTTGGAAAAGGTGGGACATCAACTATAGCTGAGGTTTGTATGGGAGTAGGTGGTTGTATTTTAGGAAAGATGAGCATTGGATTCCTAGGAGTTATCTTACCAACTCAAATAAGGAATTTTTGTGCCCTTATAGCAATATCAAAGGCTGCTAGTAATGTGTATCCATTTATAGATTGTAGCATCACTGAAATATCACTATTAAGAGCCTTAAGATAATCTAAAAAAACATAATCATTTGAAGGCTTTACCATGGCTAGAATCTTATTCCAAGTACTCTAGAAATTAAAATTTAAATCCGCCATGTGTTCACCTGGAGCTCTTTTTTGGTAGTTAATTGCTCAACCAAAGAGAGATGATCTAATTTATCTTCAAACTACCTATTCAAGGCATCACCCAATTGATCCCATGATGTACAAATGGAATTAACAAAAAATCCTCTAAACCATTGAATATATTTTCCTTTGATACATGTCACCAACAACCTCACGACAACATTTTTAGCTATGATATTATGAACTACACATAATGTTGCAACATCTCTAATGTGTTCTACAACTGTAGTTTGATATTCTCTAGTAAAATAAGGAAAAATCTTAAGATACGATACTAGAATATCATCATGTTGTGCAAGATTTAGTTCACTTCCACCATTAAAAGGAACAAAAGAAAAATACCTATTTTTTCTAGCCATATTACTATTGGGAACACTATTGGATCTTGATGGAATTGGGCTACTTAAGAATGCCATCAATAGGATTTTTAGGCTCTACAACAAGTTGCTCTTATTGCTCATGAAAGGATAAATTTGTATTCACAACACTATGGGCATATGGTTCAATATGGTCCTTGGATAATGTTTTATCTTTTATGGTAACTTTAGTGCCATATCTTGTTCTAAATAACAAGTGTGACCAATCAGATGGCAAGTATCCCCCTAAATTTGTAGTGAAATCTCTTGAAAGGTATAAGGAAAAGTGAGCTGGAAGGTCTATGATGTAGATATCTTGATTAATGGAGAAATTTGGGTAGGAATGCAATGTTAGAACCAAACCCTTGATTAGCTTAACTGTATTGATTGATGACCCATCTAGATGGATAATTCCTTTGGAAAGAGGCTCATAGGTTAAGCTTAACTTGTCTAATATTGACTTCGGCATGAAAAAGTTGCTAGCTCCTAAATATATCATGCAATTATGGATTGAACAATTACCAATGATCAAAGTGACATAAAATGGGGAAGGCTTGGTCTCTTTATTTGTGGACTCATTACTATCTCGAGGGTTATCTAGAAAAGAAAATTTGGACTACTCTCTAGGAGGCTCATTGGTTAATGAAAGGTTAGACAGAGCATTTTGTAACAAATCCTTTTTCCAAGGAAGAGATAAGGAATCCCAAATTGAAACACTAATGTTAGATATATTCATATGATATAATATATTGAAAGAAGTTAAGCGCACCTTTTGCTTCCCTTTTGGAATAGTTGGATCTCCTTATTCTTGTAGTGTTTGTAATTGAGTCTTAGGATGATCCTTGCTTGTCATAGCCTAATTTCATGGAATAATTTGAATGTTTTGTGTAGGTAGAGGTCTAGCATTACCTTGTTGGCTTTTAGAAGCTTGATTTTAGATTATTAGGTTGTTTTCCAACATCTAAAACCCTCTTTATGGACCTTGTGTCAGCTGCTATAGGAGTATAGAAATAATTTGGACCTTGCGGATGATTAACTCCATACAATCATTCTCCTTTCTAATTCATCAAAGCAACACCTTGATAGCTCTACTCAGGATGAGGACCTTGTTGATTATTGGTTTCTTGTACTAGACTCTGTGAGGCAACAACATTATTCTAAACAATAAGTTCCTCATTTAGCATACCATTTGAGCATTTTGATGGATTATGAGGTTGGTTACAAGGAGAGAAACTCCCTATAAGAGCTAGCTACATTCAAATTGTAAGGTTGAAAAGGACTTGTATTGAAATTCCTTTTTTGAGCATGAGGATTAGCTTGATTAGGAGGCCTATTTGGCTAATAAGAAGCTTGATATGACCTAAAATTCTTGTCTTGTTGCCTCTTTATATTAACTATTTCATTAGTATGAGTCTTCAATACACCCATAATCTCTTACAACTCTTTGGATTGGATTGGCACAACAGTTTCTTGAGGAAAATCTTGTTGGTCTAATGTTGGAAAAGGTGGTACATCAACTATAGCTGAGGTTTGTATGGGAGTAGGTGGTTGTATTTTAGGAAAGATGAGCATTGGATTCCTAGGAGTTATCTTACCAACTCAAATAAGGAATTTTTGTGCCCTTATAGCAATATCAAAGGCTGCTAGTAATGTGTATCCATCTATAGATTGTAGCATCACTGAAATATCACTATTAAGAGCCTTAAGATAATATAAAAAAACATAATCATTTGAAGGCTTTACCATGGCTAGAATCTTATTCCAAGTACTCTAGAAATTAAAATTTAAATCCGCCATGTGTTCACCTGGAGCTCTTTTTTGGTAGTTAATTGCTCAACCAAAGAGAGATGATCTAATTTATCTTCAAACTACCTATTCAAGGCATCACCCAATTGATCCCATGATGTACAAATGGAATTAACAAAAAATCCTCTAAACCATTGAATATATTTTCCTTTGATACATGTCACCAACAACCTCACGACAACATTTTTAGCTATGATATTATGAACTACACATAATGTTGCAACATCTCTGATGTGTTCTACAACTGTAGTTTGATATTCTCTAGTAAAATAAGGAAAAATCTTAAGATACGATACTAGAATATCATCATGTTGTGCAAGATTTAGTTCACTTCCACCATTAAAAGGAACAAAAGAAAAATACCTATTTTTTCTAGCCATATTACTATTGGGAACACTATTGGATCTTGATGGAATTGGGCTACTTAAAGTTTATTTTATAACTCTAAGGCTAGGAGGAGTAGATTGTGTCCCTTTAGATGAGACATGACTCATTCCTCTTGCTCTACCCATTCTTTTAGGTGGAGAAAACTATTAATATTCAAATGGGGTCGAACTTCTCCTAGTTTGAGCCCTTCTCATATCTTGCATGCACTAGATCAATTGAAACCAAGAGCAAAGAGTCGTAAAGTATGATTTTTTTAAAAAATTTAAAGGTTGCAATCATTGTTGATCATACCAAAAAACAATGAAAATATGACTTTTAAAGGACTAAAAACTTGTTCACAATCCCAAAAAATATTACCACTTTGGATTGCATTCTAGTTGAGTATGCACTCAACTATCCTATGAAAATGGAAACATCCTCAAGTTGTGGATGGCTTAAAGTGAGGGTCAATCCACAGAGTGGGTTGGTTCTAGTCATGGATCACCTAAAACTACTAAAAACCTCAAGGAAAATGGATAGAAGGGTACTTGAAATGAAAATTATAAAAATATGAAGTTGATGCACGAGAAATGGAGGTTTACTTGCTACTCCAACTCACAATCAACATCAATACAAGACCTTTTTGTTTTCACAACTTAGTTTTAATTATGCAAAACATAAGTAATTTATATGAAGGTTTGGATTCAAATTTTTCTTGAAGGAAAAATAGGGATTTTCACAACTACAACCTACTAAAACCATTCAACACAACATATAACCTGCATTAAACATAAACCTCTTGCTCTAAATTAAATGAATGAGACATAAAAATGATTCAAAACATGAAATCACAATCACAACAACAAATAATTAATTTCAAGGGGAAACTAAAGAACTAAAGAAGAAAATCTACTACCTTTTTATTAATCTAAAAGGAGTTTGTTGTTACAAAGAATTTTCTTACAAAATGAGTTACAAGACAAGATTTTTCTATGCAAAAGAAGCAAGAACTAAAGAATGAAAGGCCTAAAAGATGTATAAATTATAAATAAAACATTCAAATCAAAACTTTCTATGACAAGGCATTGCTAAATGCTGACAAAATGTTGCAAAATCCTCAGAATTAGCTCCTAAACAAAAGGAAACATCTGATTTTCCATTCTAGGTTCCCTTTTTTATTGATGAAGACAACTAATTTGTTTCTAATTTATATTCTAAAGTCTTTCCCTGTTATAAATCACTACGAAAATCCTTAAAGATCGGGTCATTTTTTCAGTGCTTCTGATTTAGAAAGACTAACTTGGTAATGACATAAAACCTGTGGAAAAATCCCTTCAAATTAGGAAATCACATCCTTGAATTGCTCCTCAATAATCTCAAAATATGGAACTTTACATCTCATAATTATTTTCCCTTTTGAAAAGTGAAAAGATTGTCATCTTAGTTTCAACAGGCATTTGACTAAAAAAAATTGTTTCCAATCATCTTATTTTGGTCAAAGACATGTAGAAAATTAATATTCCTACCTTTACTTTCCTCTTATCTGCTATGTTGCTTTTTCATTGCACCACTTTTCAAATATAGGCATATTGAACCTTGTCTTTGTAGAAAATAATGAAGAGAGTGCATTCATTTTGAAATGGTTGCATTTTCCTTGGTAAGATTGTAGTAGGCCACTATTTCATCCATTAAAATATCTTCCCTTTGTTCATTACTTGGAAGTTCTACTCCATGTTTTCCCTTAAACCTCTATAATATGATCACATTTTCCATACATTGCAATTTTAACACCAACATTCATAGTCTTTATCATTATGGTTATACACTATTAGTTTGACGAGCCTAAAGACAACAATTTTTTAGGTTTGGTGACGAATGTTTTCATGATTTTTCTTCCTCAAAACCCTACCATTTTGAATTATTTCCATGGTTATGAAGGATGGAATGACTAAAAAAATATACATTGCCACAGTGTAAAACATTGTCACGGAGGTCCTTGGGCCCTAAAATCACCACTTTAAAGAATTTCATGTGCATTTGACAAAAAAGTACAACTTTGAAACCATATGGTATTCATAGATTTATGGATGGATGCTTAATCCTTTGTTTGACTATTATTCTTGCACATTATTCCTTGTTCCAAAAATTATGACACCTTGATCTTGATATAATGGTCTAGGAGCACCTAATATGCAATTTTTGCTCAAATAATGAATTTTTGAAATTTTGGAGTCCTTGTGGTCTTAGGGGTTTAATAAGGGCTTTAATAACCATGATTAATTTTTTTATACCATTTTCAATCCATTTTGGGCATGGTTTTTTAGTTTGTTGCATTTTTCAAAAAATTGTCAAAGTTGTTTTGGGTGTCATGTATTTTGGCAACTTGGCAAAAAATGATGAAAAATAATTAATGGAAATAAGAAACATCTTGTAACTACAAAAAAATGATTTTAAAAGGAATTATAGAGCATACAATGGTCGATTTTTGAAGATGGGAAGTGATTTTTTGTTTTTATGCAAGAATTTGAATAAGATTTTCCAATTTTTTTTGTAGTTGTAGCAAGTTTTTAGATTTGGTACAGCCCATACGACCTTTTTTGTGCAATGAAACCATTTTCATGCTAAATTAATTTATTTCTACTTTATTTTGAATTTTATTTGAGGAATTTTCATGGTGAAATGAGAAAGTTACAGTGATTTTGGTGAAAACTATCCAAACTGTTGCTAGGGCTGGTAGCAAGCACTAAAAATGTAATAACTTTTTTTTCTACCAATCCAAAATTCCTGAAATTTTGTCCAAAATTCTGTATTGATCTTTTTTTTGTTTTTATTTGGTTTTATGTCTTCAAGTTCTCATGTTTGGGAGTAATCTTCACTAGTCTACTTCAAGAAAGCACAAAAAAAGGTTTCTAACTCTGTAACAGTCCATTTCTGACCTATTTCATACAAAGTAACCATAGTCCATTTTCATATATGTGTAGTAAGAGAAAAAAGGGTATTCTAAATAGGTATTACATTTTTAATATTAGGTATACAATGAAAATTATGAGTAAGTTGTCAAGAATGAACAAGAATGCACATTTTTGCCATTTGGATTGAACCCCTATTTGTGATGTGTTTAGCTTGTCTTTTCTCTACATTAAATTTTGGTATCAGAGCCCAAAGATCTAGGCAAGAAATTTTTTGGAGTTGTATTGTATTTTTATAGGTTGAAGGAAGAGCCTAGATACCAAAAGACTAGGCCAAGGGAAAATAAAGGGGCCTAAGGTGATGTATCACGGAGACAAGACAACATTGAGAAGAAGCAAGGTGAAAGATACTTTCTTGCAAAAGGAGAATGGAAATTTTGAAGAGAATAGTCCATAGAGACTTGCAGAGTATATAATTACCAAGCAAGAAACAAAAGAAAAGAAGAGAGAAAAGTGAGATGAAGAAGAAAGAAGAGGAGGTAAAACAAATAAACATGCAACAAGAGATAATAGAGTTGAGGCACGCCTTGGAAGAAATGGAAAAAAGAATGAAACTTGAGATGTAATAGTGTCTTGAGAAAGGAAACTAGGAAAGTGGTTGACATTTACCAATCAAAAAAGGATAAAGTGGCCTATCAATAAGATCATTCAGAGGAGAAGGTAAGAGAGGATAGTAGAACCAAACATTGGGGAGTCTTTATTGATGATCGAAGAGCAAAAACCATCTGATGAAGAGGAAAAATATGAAGAAAATGGGTCCCTTAAGACTCAATATTTTATTTCTAACAATGTGTGTGAGTATGTGTTCTAGGTTGAGCAAATGAAAATGAAGATGTAAAAGAGTCTAAAGAGGGAGGAGAACTACATATAGTGTATGAAGATTGTTATACAAATGTAACACACTATGGTGATGAAAATGTTGCAAAACCAACCGAGGTAATGGTTGCATTTTCTTATTTCATGAATGATGAATATGATGAAATATTGTATTTGAATGATGAAGATCAAGACATAGACAGTGGTACTGAGGCATATGAATGAGAACTCAAATTTTGGTACCTTGAAGTTGAGAAGATGCTCAGTAAGAGATGGTACAAGAAGAATAAAAAGGATCTAGGGAAAGTTGCAGAGATGAAGGACAAGTTCTTGAAGAATTGAAAGACTAGGAAGAGAGAGAAAACCTATAGTCAAGTGGAGTTAAGTTTTTCTTCCCCTTGGGAGTATGGTGTAGGAGCACCTAATATGCATTTTTTGCTCAAATAATGCATTTTTGCAAATTTGGAGTCCTTTTGGTCTTAGGGGGTTAATAAGTTCTTTAATGACCATGATTAATGTGGTTATACCATTTTCAATCCATTTTGGGCATGGGTTTTTAGTTTGTTGCAGTTTTCAAAAAAAATGTCAAAGTTGTTATTTTGGGTGTCATGCATTTTGAAAACTTGGCAAAAAATGATGAAAAATCATTAATGGAAATGGGAAAAATCTTGTAATTTCAAAAAATGGATTTTAAAAGGCATGTTGGATCCTGGAATGGTTGAGTTTTGAATATGGGAAGTGGTTTTTGGTGTTTATGCAAGAATTTGAATAAGATTTTGCAATGTTTTATGTAGTTGCAGAAAGTTTTTAGATTTGGTACAGCCTATATGGACTTGTTTGTGCAATGAAACCTTTTGCATGCTAAATTAAATTTTTTCTAATTTTTTTTGGCTTTTATTTTGGGAATTTTCATGGTGAAATGAGAAAGTTATAGTGATTTTGATGAAAACTGTCCAAACCCTAGCTAGGGTTGGCAACAAGCACTAAAAATGTAATAACTTTTGTTCTATCCATTCAAAATTCCTGAAATTTTATCCAAAATTTTGTATTGATCTATATTTTGATTTGGATTTTGTTTTATGTCTTCAAATACTCATGTTTGGGAGTAATCTTCACCATTCCACTTCAAGAAAGCACAAAAAAAGGGTTTCTAACTTTGTAACAGTCCTTTTTTAACCTATTCTATACAAAGTAACCCTATTCCATTTTCAGATATGTGTAGTAAGAGCCAAATAGTATTCCAAATAGGTGTTACATTTTTAATATCAGGTATACAATGAAATTTATGACCAAAAAACCAAAATTGTTTCCCCCATGTTTTAGGTTTTATGAGCAAATTGTCAAGAATGAACAAGAATGCACATTTTCACTATTTGGATTGAAACCCTGTTTGTGATGTGTTTAGCTTGTCTTTCCATAAATCATACAACCTTTGCATGATTTTATAATAATTTCACTTGATACTTTACTATCCTTGTATTTTGGACTTTACACAGTCACAATGTCTTTGGATTTGAGCCATTAAACCCTATCTCATGAATCTTCAAGGCACTACCACTATAAGTAAAATTCCTACCCTAGCATAAAGAAAATGATGATGGGATTGCCACTTCTATATGTTTCATTTAATCATCATGAAGAATGCACTACCTTGTTGCACATATTTCATTCTACAACTCAGAGGTCTGCAAGTTGATGAAATTTTAGGTTCTAATGCATCATTTTAAAACCAAACATATGACCTCTTTTTTACCTTGGAGGCTATACTATCACAACTATCTGATCAAGGATTGAAAGGTCAATGATACAAAACTACATAGACCCCTTTACTAGCTGCATTTTTCATAAGATGCCACTACTTTAATGATTTGACACCTCTTTGGAAAATCATAGACATGTATCTGTCATAATATATTTATAATTCTCAATGATATTTTATGATGTCAATCCTAATAATGTGACTAGTCTCTATTCACTAAACATTTTTACTACATTTACAATCATTAGAAAAAGAGAGACAATCATGTCTCTTAAATCACACTAGAGTGCCTTCACCCTTAAGCACAGTGGGAATCCATTAATTAATACCCTCAAACATTGTATGAGGTTGTCCTTTTGTATGAGGTTTTCCATTTGCAAAACTAGTCATGTCTACATTTTATTGACTGACATAGACTTGAAGTTTGATCTTGATAGCCATGACTACATCCCTATTGAATTACAAAAACATGAAACCCCTAAGACTGTCTTTGACTATCCTATGATAGTGAAAATTCTAAATAATAGCCTTTGAACTATTGACTATCCTATGACAATCATTTCTAGACCATTTCATGTCTCAACACCTTTCATAGATAATCATATGGCTCTATTCTTTTGAAAACCATATCTAAGATATATGTCTTTGGATCCCCCTTTGTGATTTCTTACTATCAAACTCCTTGGAGGCTATATTGTCATGATACTTATGCCATAGAATGTTGTATTAGTCATGAAACCTATACCATGAAAAAGAACAAAAATATTCTCCTATTTCCTTCAATAGTTGAGAGATCTTATCATGATAGCTCATATTTCCAATGTACAATGATTGCCTTTACTTCTTACACCATAGGAATACATTATGCATGCTTAACATTTTGACCATTTTTTCAATAGTTAGCTTGTCATTGCTCACTATCATGCATTTGACACCGCTAACTCTTACTTTCCACTGCTTGACTGGTTAATCACTACCTTAGGTTTCCTTTGGTCGATTTCATGATAGTGCTCTCCAATTTTTCCTTGGAAACCATTGTTAGAAGCTTTCCACTATGTTTTAGTCATGCATATGACACCTCATGAATACCCTACCTCCTTGAGCATATGATCATTCTTGAGACTTTACTTGCATATAATAAACTATCAACGATTACATACCCTACACTATCCAAGGTCTGAATGCATAAGATATCCTAAGGGTTGAATCTTCACTGGCTTCCAATTTCCATGCTTGATATGATGAATATATTGAATCTTCTTTGATAGGAAGCATAATATTGTATTCCTCCTTTCATGAAATTGATGGTTCATCCAAGGCTTCTGACTGTCATCAACACTTGGACATCATTATTAATAGTCACTTGGACATCATTGACATTCACAATGACATTAACATCATTCATATTCATTATCACCTAGAATGATATCATATCTTAATAAACTTGCACAATAACATTAACATTCATCTCCACACTACTGCCTTTATAACCTTGTGACAATGGGTTCTACATCAATGAAAGCTTGATTGCAATGAGATTAATGTTCTTCTTAAGTTGTTCATTGTGCCTAAATGATTGCTTATGGATCCTCCTTAACATAGTCATGCAATAGACCATCTCATGCAAAGGAATAAAAAGGCTTCACTATCACCCTTAATCACATAAAAAAATAATTTTCTTGCTCTATTCATGTATCCAACCTTAAGAAACCATCAAACCTATGTAATATATTATTTTCTCTTTTACCATGAATAGGATTTCAATGCTAATGAAACTTGAAAGTAATCCTAATTTATCTGCTTAGGTCATTGAAGGTTATCCTTGAAGGCTTTGATTTCTATAATGAAAATTTTTCCATTAAAAATAAGCAAGATCTTTCATGAATGGACTATGAATACCCATGTTTGATCTACCTCTTTCAAGCAACACAAAAATTGCTCCTTATTACAATAATACTCTTTGGCTTCCTCTTTGAAACCCTATGATTTCAATGTTTACTGATATATAATCACTACTCAATGGTTACATTAGCAAGGGTTTAAATCTTGAAAAATTTCTTAACACACACTACTACATTATCCCATTCAACATAGGTCTAAAAGTAGTCTTAAACATTCATCAAACATTCACAAATACATGTATCAAACCCTAGCCCATGTTTAGAATAAAAGAATCCTCCAAACTAATGAAAACACCTTCACCATGCAATGAAAGGATGAAAGAACATTATTTTTCCCTTGCAAGCACTGACATGAAGCAAGTAAAACTCTAAGATGGTAGATACATGCAGAAAAAAAACCAAAGATTGAATCCAACCTTGGAAATAAGGAAGACATTGATTGAAAATGTTGTAAGAACCTACTCCTAAATAATGGTTGAGTGATATTAAGGTAACTTAATAGGAAAACTAAAACATGCCTCTACAATGAATGTAAGCAAAGATCATCATGACCATCAAGGGATTATGGAAGCAAAAAAAATGTTAAATGAACAAGATAACTAAGAGAGGGTGAATTGGTTGTACCAAGTTAAAACATCAAAACCTTCATTAGTAATTAGATCCACATGCATTCATTAAACCCTTAATCTATTATAATATTTAACCATGAAAAGCAAATAACATAAACTAAAATAACCAACACCATACATAAGAGAACATTAGATTTACATGGAAAACCTAATGATGAAAAATCCATGGTGAGGATTAGCTCATAATATAAGTAATTGGTACAAGTTCTCACTACCAAAAAAGGATGCACTATCCAAAGAGGCTCATAGCCAGGGCTCACAACCATAGAAAGAAAAGAAGATATAAGAGAAATTTTACATAGAGAACACTATCTCAATGCAATAGAGGATCTACCACAATAGCTCCAACACTTTTGCAATCTTTCTTGAATGATTGTAGACACCTTTAGCTCACTACATTGAGTAGTCCAACACTTTGAAGTTTGCACTGCTCTACTCAAACTCACACTGTACTCTTTGGAAATTCACATAACTTGCATCATCCACATATATACTTTCTATCTTGACAAACTTCAACATCTCAAATAATACTTATACCATCCTCAACCTAAAACAACTTTCTCCAAGGTTGGCAACACATGCTTCATACCTAGAAATTTCAAATTAGGTCAGCACTAAACATTCTCATGGTGGATGGGAATGAAAGTGGACCAAAAAAACACTTAACTAGGACCCAGATTAAATCTCACATGACATGCCATGCCTTTATTAATTCTTGAATATTTGAATGCAATGTAAATACCAGGTCGGTCATTACTTGTGAAAATACACTAAAATTTGAATTACACACTTCCTTTGATCAATCCAGAACTTCTAAACAACAAACTTCAACAAAACATAATCTAGGAATATCCTCAACCAATAAATTCCTTCACAACAAATCTCACCTAAAGATTATAAACATTTTGTTTATCCAGACAACACTTCCAGACTTACAACACCCTACAACTTACAGGACCTTCTATTGATACACCTAACCATGAATCCTCTTGACAAAATAATGAAAAGAACACCATCAACTCTCATACAAAACCACAAGTCTTGAGAAACAATTGTGAAGAAATATGGAGCAAATAAATTTCTCCCACCTTTGTACACAACACTACAAAACCAGTTCACACAATGGTGCACACAAATTCCTTTAAATAACTATCTAGAAGCAAAAATTCTAGATGTCGAAACTCTAAACATCTCTAAGCAACATATCCAAACCACAAAAGAATATACTCAACCTAGAAGAAATGCAAAGAAAAACTAGAATAAACCACAAAACCTCTACAAAACCTTATTTTCCTTATTTTATCAATTTTTTTAGTATCCTTGATATCTGAATCATAAAAAAAATATTATCAAAGAAAAAATATATTTTCAACAACTATACTACTAACATCAATGACAATAGAGGCTTGTTGACATCAATGAAAATAACTTCATACTTGCAACAATCTCCCTCTTTTTCATTGATGGCAACACAAGATGTGAAAAAACATCAAAGACACAATAGCTCTAAACATACTTATTTCCTTTTCTCTTTTCTCTTCCTTTCAAACCTATCTCATTATAATTTCTCTCTTTCATGATTTTCTTTCGCTTTCTCGCCCCCTATGTAGATAAGCTTTTTTCAAATGTTTCTTTCTCTCCCCCTTTGACATCAATGTAAAAGGATAAGGTATTGTGCATTGTTCTTCCCCTTTGACATTGAAGTAACATACTTACAACTATTCTAAATACTCCCCCCTTAGGAGTACACACCAACCAAATCAGCAACCTATGCATAATGACAACATAAACTTCATATTGCAACAATGTTACTACCTACTCCCCCTAAGAGGTAGCTACAACCATTAGTATAAAAATAAAATGAATCCATAGATCCACTAGATTGATGCATCTCCATATGCATCTAGTTATATAAAGGAGGGGAAACTCCCCTAACTTCTCTCAAAGATACTCAAAAGTATCCTTAGGAAGAGCCTTAGTGAATATGTCAACAATTTGATCATTTGTAGGTACATATTCAAGCTTCACCTCATTCTCCACAACCTTCTCTCTCAAAAAGTGATACCAAATTGATATATGCTTTTTCCTTGAATGCATCACTAGATTCTTTGAAATATTAATTGCACTTGTATTATCACTAAAAATAGATATAGGCTCATCATACACTACTCTGATATCCTTCAATTTCTATCTCATCCACGATGCTTGTGTGCAACAAGATGCTACTGCAATATACTCAGCCTTTGCAGTAGAAAAAGAAACTAAATCATGTTTCTTACTTAGCCATGCCACCAATCTGCATCCAAGAAAGAATGCAACGCCACTTTTACTTTTCCTATCATCAACACATCCATCCCAATCAGCATATGTGTATGCACTTAAATGTGAAATTAGTATCCTTAGTATACCATAATACATAATCTTAAGTGCCTTTTAAATATCTGAATATCCTCTTCACTGTGCAAACATGTGACTCTTTAGGATCTTCTTGAAATCTAGCCACAAGACAAACTGCATGCATGATATCCAATCTAGTATCAATTAGATATAGGAGTCCACCAACCATAGATCTGTACTTTCTCTAATTATCCTTAGGTGATGCATCATCCTTTCTCAATTTGCAACCAGTAACCATAGGAGTACATACCAGTTTGGAGTCTTCTATTCCAAACTTCTTCAACATCTCTTTGAAATACTTTGACTGTGAAATGAAAATGCATTTATCTATCTGATTGACTTGTACACCAAGGAATAAATTCATCTCCCCAAACATAGACATCTCAAACTCTTTCTACATCTCTTCTATAAATTTCTTACACATATCTTCATTTCCTCTAAAGATAATGCCATCCACAAACACAACCATTATAAAAAAAAAATCCTCCTCAATTTTGAAGTAAATATTTCTATCTACAGTGCCTTACTGAATCCTTTCTATATAAAATGTTTGTCCAATCTTGCATATGAAGCTCTAGGAGCTTGCTTCAATTCATACAATGCCTTTTTTAATATACACACCATAACTAGTTGATATGATAGCTGAAATCCTTTTGATTGTTCTATGCAAACCTCTTCTTCCAATTCACCATTCAGAAAAGAAAACTTCACATCCATCTAATAAACTTTAAAGTCTTTATGCACTACAAATTTCAAAAAAATCCTGATAGATTCCATCCTAGCCATCAGAGAAAATGTTTCCTTAAATTCTATTGCTTCCACTTGTGAGTAACCCTTACACACAAGCCTTGATCTATTTCCTACCAATTCTCCATTCTCATTCAACTTGTTTCTAAATACCCATTTAGTTCCAATTACGTTCTTGTTTTCTGATCTAGGAACATGTTCTCAAGTCTAATTTTTCTCAATTTTCATAAGTTTTTTTATTTTCTTCATCCAATTTTTATATTTACATGCTAGAATCACTATTTATGTTCAACTTTAGAGAGTAAACACATATCTACCTCAGCTTTAGTAGCTCTAGTTTTTGTTAATCCTCCTTTCCTATTGTATTGAATGATCTATTCTTTAGAATGATTCTTTTGCACATACTTAGGGGTCTTAGGGGTCTTTTCCAGAGCTTCTTCCTCTTCATTTTGTACTTCTTTTTCTTTAGCCTTTTCTTATTCTTCTTCTTCATCACAAGCAGATTCATTTGATACATATCCATCTATAGCAAATAAATTTTGCAAATCTTCATCAACCTTAACATTTGCACTCTCAACAATATTTCTTAGCATTTTTTTGTAACATTTGTAAGATTTTATTTTAGTAAAATATCCAATGAAGATACCTTCGTTAGACCTCACATCAAATTTTTGAAGTTTTCTTCATCTCTTTTGATATAGAATTTTCTTCCAAATACTCTAAAGTACTTGACAGTAGGATTTGTTCCATATCATAACTCATAGGGATTCTTTGTGTTGTTAGATTTGGCTTGAAATCTATTAAGTATGTAGACAATAGTATGAATTTATTCTCTCCAATAGACTTCCAATAGGTTAGCTTCTTTCATCATAGTCCTAGTAGCTTCTTGAATAGTTCTATTTTTCCTTTCAACAACTCCATTACACTGAGGAGCTCTAGGGCAGACAAGTGCCTCTTTATTCTATAATCTTCACAAAACATGTTAAACTCATTGGAGATTAATTATCCACCTATGTCAAACCTCAAACATTTTATCTTCAAATTCATTTCATTCTCAACCATAGCTTTAAATTCTTTAAATTTATCTAGAGCTTCAAATTTTTCTCTAAGAAAAGTAACCCATGTCATTGTAGATTAATCATCAATCAAAAGCATGAAATACCTATCTCCTTGAATACTTATCACTGTTGTAGGACCAAAAAGATCTTTATGTATTAATTATAGTAGTCTGGTAGCAATTTTTTCTTTTCCTTTGAAATAACTCCTTGTTTGTTTTCCTCATTAACAATCTTTGCAAATGGTATTAATAGGCTTTGTGATTCTTTCTAGGCCTCTTACTGCATGAACTGAACTAATTCTAACCATATTGTCAAAATTCATGTGACACATCCTCTTGTGCCATAACCAACTATCATTAATCTCAATCATAAAAAAATTACCACCAACACCCTTAAGCTGATAGATATTTCCATCTGTCCTCTTACCATCAAAAATCATAGTTCTAGATCCTTTTCTAATATCATAACTTTAATCCTTAAACACAAGATTATATACTTTGCTACACATTTTTCTAGAACTCAAAAGATTATTCCTTAAGCCTTTAACATAGTAAACATCTTTAATATTATGCTTGCCATCAAAACTGATTGAACCTATTCCACAAATCTTCTCTCATGAATCATCTCTAAATTTAGCTAATAATCCATCATACTTTTCAAGTTTTAAAAAATTACTTTTTTCTTTGATCATGTGATTAGAGCAGCCACGGTCAACCACCCAATAGTTCTTATCATGTAAAGCATGAAAAGTAGATACCAAAATACCTTCAATCTTATCCTTCTTTTTCAAAACACTTTCCTTCACACAACTTAGATTCATATTTTATATCCAATAAAAAACATTCATCATCATCTCCATAATTAGATTAATCACCATAAATACCAACATCTTCTTTAACATAGTAACTTCTCTTAATTTGGGTGGGGTCACTTTGTACAGAAGACTCCAAATTTTGACTATCCTCGCTCAAATTAGGCCTAATGTTGCAATTAGGCTTGGTAGTAGTAGGGTTTTTAATATTCTAGAATCTATCCTTCTATTCCACTACTCCAAACACATCACTCAGGGTCCTAAACAAATGATTCAATCATCTAGGTCATTTCCCATTTGCATACAACACATTTCACCAATCTACTAGGGTTACTTGGTCTGATACATGAAGATATCATAACCTCATGCTTCTTCCACATGTGCACACCAACTCTTCTATTCTTACAAATTTGGGAAATCAAAGAACAAGGCTCCACAAACCATTCCACCTAGTTTTAGGAGTTTCTATTGGTGGAATGGAAAGGTTTACTTTTTTCTTTCTTCCTGGTTACCCTATCTAGGGTTTAGACTAGTCTAGAGTAAAAACAACACAACTCACTCAAAACGCAATGAAATCAAATGAAATAAATTCCAAGTGAGAATAGACTCAATGATATATCATCCAAAATTGATGTTGAGTCAGTATGGGATTGTACGGTTCCATACTACATCAAAGAACAACAATGAAATGTTAATATTTGTAGAAAACAAAGATATTTTATTGCTCCAACTTCAAGAATTCATCAACCAACCCTCCTTCTGATGGTACAAGGCCTTTTCAAACAATTACAATAATTTCTCAATGGTTCATAACCAATTTTCAAATTACAAACTTAACAAAACATCATTATGCCTGCCTATGACAAAAAAAGTGCAAAAGTTGCTTTGACAACATTGTGCAACATTGATAATTTTTGCATCTAGACACTTACATTCACCTAATGACTTAACTTAGACTCCAATACACATGAAATGGACTTCTTAGACATTATTACATGAAAAAACACCCAAAAAAACACAAAACATCAACTTTTGTGACCCCTTGGAGGCATGAAAGCACTGTGGGTGCCCCTACACCATACTCCCAAGGAAAGAAAAGATTCAAGTTCCACTTGAATGGAGTGTAGCAACATGAGAACCATACTTGAAATCCCTTTTTTGGTATCTTTAAATCCCTACACATTATATTATTTGAAATAGTCCCAAGGTTGTTTCATCTTGACTTTAGGTCTCCTAAACATTTGGAAAAGGTATTTGAACTTTTCAAAATTGATGGGGTCATTGTAATCCTCATCATTTAACTTATCAATCCAAGGTGGTGTCAATGGCTATCTGCAAAGAGAGAAAGTAAAAAACTTGCTTGACAGTCTATTCTACTTGTAGAAATAAATCCTATTTGCATGAAAGGAAAGTTGCATGAAAGGGAACTAATCTAAGGAACACTTGCAAGAATTGAAAAGGCTAAACTACTTCACACTTTCTAGAAATAAAAATATTGCTTGAATTCAAATTTACTCTAGAAAGTTGGAAATACATTGTTGGAAATGAAAATAAAACTATCATATTTCCTTAGGCCAAAACAAGCCTTTCTAATCCCCCCTTTCTCAAATGATTATATTGTATTTATAGAATTCACATTCTATATCTATCCAACCAATCCACTAAGAATGTAGATACAAGATCCTATTTTTGAGGGGTCATTTACAAAACTCTAAAAAAAATGAAGTTGTCCTCCATCACGCCACCTTTGTCTCAGTCATTTTCTGTCACATATTGCTCCTTCCCTAATGAAAATCATGCCAAATTATCAAAAAAAAAATTAGCCCTTCCAATCTACTTTCCTGATCATTTTGAATTTTTGAATTTTGTTGAGAAACGAGGGGGATATCATTGTTTTATTGAGACTGCATTTTTGTCAATTTATGGGTGCCTAGTTTTTAGGAAGTCTTCAAGTGTTGAACATGAATGAAGGAAGTATTCTTCAGTTCAGTCGACTAAATCATTGATCCTTAGCATGAATAACATGGTATAATCATGCAACAACATTTGAGTGATGTGGTAACTTTAGTTATTTTTGGTGGAAGAAGGAAGCATGAAATTTAATAACTATGAGAGATCTTAAAACTTAATGTGAAACAAATACTCATCCCATTAATTTAGGAATGACTGATGCTCCATGATTTTTCATGAATCTAGGAGTGTGATATGAGTCTTCTCTATCTTCTCATTATTTCTTCAAAGCCTTCTAAAGCTATCAGGAGTTAACTGCTTCAAGTGTCTAGAGCTCTCTGCTACAAGTGTCTATGAAGCTCTTTATTGTCATGAATTATTCAATAATATATTCACCATCATTATAGCATCTTACAAACACTTATGAAGTAATATTAGAAACAATTTGGATCACATAGATTACCAAAAATAAACCAAAAATTTACTTTATATTCTACTTTAAATAGGCTAAAGAAATTTCAATCATTACTCAAATCCACTTTAACACTAATGCATTAGGAAGAAATAGATGATTTTATTTGATAAAAAATGAGACAATTTATGGTCTCATAAAAAATAAGCTTGTCCCCCATCTATAGCTCTAAATTATTCTTTCAACAGTTCCTTAACAACTAAAACAACAACTCTATGTTGTGCATGTGAATCACCAAACTCAAGTTGCTTGTTTTCCTTGACTTGAAGGGATTGAAATCTACTTGCAACTATTGATAACCCTTGAAAAAACATATAAAAATTATATAAACTATGTTGCAATTCACCTTCTAGAAATACCTCAAGCAATGATAGTTGAAATTGATCAGTCTTTCTAGCAGATTGTTCATACTCTTCTTCCTACACTTGGATGATAACAATACTAGCATTGTCCTCTGTAACTATTTTTTGAGCATCATCATTGGCTATGTCTTATTTTCTCTCCTTCTCACACTCTCTTCATGACCCTTTTGACATGGCAACATCTAACTAAAGTATCTTGGTATGCAAATCCACAATGGCAACTTTATCTTCCCTATCTACAACCCTATCTACTAACCTAGTAGCAGACATAAAGCTCTTTGCACCCTCAAACTCAAATGGCATATGTCTAATATGTTGAACTAAATGGAAATCTCTATCCTTACATTCCAACAACTAAAAATTTGAACCCTGCATTGTGTTTTCCAGAAACTCACCTTGCTCAACTTACACATTAGACTCAAATTCACTCTCTTCAAACAACTATAAATGATTGATCCTTTGCATTGGTAATAAGGAATGTGAAAACTCATCCTTAACTATTTCTACATTGTCCTTCAACATGCTTTGGATCTCCCATGGAAAATCATAAATGTCAACTAATGTCATGACAGTCTGGGGTTTGATCATGATTTCAAAATCCACCTTGTCCTCCTTCATGGACTTCAAGAAATCTTTTTGACTCATTAACATCACACTTTCCCCCACCTTTGTATCTTTATCTCCCTTCTCTATGATTTTTACTAACTCCTTTTAACTCACCAAAATAGCACTAGAACCCATTTTTGATTCATGACCTTCCTCTTTTCTACCATCATGCTTGGCATTCCTATCATATTTCCAAGGCCTCCCAAAAATCAAATGGAAAACATCCATTGGAATTATATCACATAAGACCCTATCCTTATAACCCCCTATGTGAAAATAAATCCAAATTTTTTCATTCACCACTACTTGTTTCCCCTTGTTTAACCGATAGACCTTGTAGTGAGTAGCATGAGTAATCCTTTGTAATTTCAACTTTTGAAACATTTCAAGAGAAACCAAATTTTTTGTACTACCATAATCAATAACAACCTTGCAACACTTACCTTGTCTTTTACATTTAGTCCTAAAGAGTGACTTTCACTATGGTGGTTCCTTCTCCATTGGCCTTTTGATTAGTGTTCTCATCATTAGCAAAAACTCTCCAATCTTTGGTTCTTCAACATGTGGCGAGGAATGTACACTTGAAGCATCATCTCCACCTTGTGTAATTTGATTTCTTCTTTCACTTCCAAAAGAAGTAAATGGTTGCTCCTCTATACATTTCTATGCTTGGTGGCCTACAAATTTATTACATCTATAACACTTCCTAGTAAAACCACTTGAACCTCCTCTTTAGCCTCCAAATCTTCCCCTAGAATTTGATCTTCTTCCCCTAAAACTACCTCTTGAATCTACAGCTTGTTCTTGAACACTACTTGTCTCTTGTTAACTCTCATGTGAATGTCATGAATCAAAATATGGCCCTCTTCCTCTAAAATTCCTTCCTCTACCCATACTTTTCCTTTCTTGCCTTCTCCTTAACTTATCTTTAGCCTTTATGGCCAATTATTAACACTCTTCCACCGTTCTTGGATTGGTGAGGCTTAATTCATCTTGAAGGTTGTATCTCGACCCATTGATGTTTCTTGCCACTTTTTTCACATCATCTTCTGTATGGCTTTCCCTTATACTCAATTTATAGAATTCCCTGGAATAGGCTTGCACATCAATATCCTTTTGTTTAAGGTTTTGAAGCTTGTTGAATAACTGAATGTTATAGTCACTAGGTAGGAATTTCACCTTCTACTCTTTTGGCACATTTTCATATTCAAAGTAGTTATCCAATACTCATATTCAATCTAGGAGTTCTTCACTGTCCAATTTTCCTCCATACATGGGTAAATCCATCTTGATCTTAGGACCTTCTCCCTTGACTGCCTTCAACAACTTTTCCATCCTCAAGTCATTAGGATCCATCTCTTCCTCAAACCCTCCTTGGGAACTTTCCTCTTCCCCTTCTTCTTTGTCACTCAAGTATCCTATGACCATTCATCTTTTATGACTTGTTTCCAGGACAACAAGCCTCTCCTTCACTTCTTTAATCTCTCTTTCATGTCTCTCCTTCAATTCATTCATCTGTCTGGCAATTAGATTCCCTTTTGGAGGCATCTTTGTTTCTTCTTCCCTTCAAATTTTCCTCTTCAGATAAAACCTACACTCTAATACCAATTTGATGCAAAGAAGGAATAAAAATCTCAAAAGACATATAAACAATCACCCATCCAAACCCTCTAACATCAATTGATGGGCTTTGCTTCACAAGCATTCATTCCCCCTAATAACCTTCCAAACATGGATTTTTGGACATAAATTGTAGAAAAAACATGGAATTCAAAATGTAAACACATTTCTAGATACCCTTTTGGCTATTTACAAACATATTCAAAATTCATGTGGGGTCACTTTGTATGGAAGACTCCAATTTTGACTATCCTCTCTCAAATTAGGCCTAATGTTGCAATTAAGATTGGTAGTAGTAGGGAATTTTTTGATTCTATATTCTATCCTTCTATTCCAATGCTCCCAAAACATCACTTAGGGTCCCAAATTAAGGCTCCAATTATCTAGGTCATTCCCCAATTGCACACACCACATTTCACCAATCTCCTAGGGTTACTCGGTCTGATACATGAAGATATCAGACCCTCATGCTTCTTCTACACGTGCACACCAACTCTCATATTCCTGAGAATTTTTGAAATAAAATAAAAATCCTACACAATCCATTCCATTGAGTTTTATGAGTTTCTATCAATGGAATGGAAAGATTTACATTTTTCTTTCTTCCTGGTTACCCTATCTAGGGTTTATATTGGTTTGGAGTAAAAACAACACAAATCACTCAAAACATAATGAAATCACATGAAATAAATTTCAAATGAGAGTAGACTCAATTCTCTATAATCCAAAATTTATTTTGAGTTAGTATGGGATTGTACAGATCCATACTACATCAAAAAATAACAATGAAACGTCCAAATTTGTAGAATACAAAGATATTTTATTGCTCCAAATTTAAGATTTCATCAATCAACCCTCCTTTCGATGGTGCAAGGCCTTTTAAAACACTTATAATCATTTCCCAATGGTCATAAACAATTTTCAAATTACAAACTTAACAAAACATCATTATTCCTGCTATGACAAAAAACGTGTAAAAGTTGCTTTGACAGCATTATGCAACATTGACAATTTTTGCATCTAGACAGTTCCATTCACCTAATGACCTAAATTACACTCTAACACACATGAAATGGTATTCCTATACCTTATTACATGAAAAAAATTAAAAAAAAAAACAAAAAAAACATCAACTTTTGTGACCCCTTTGAGGCATGAAAGCACTGTTGGTGCCCCTGCACCACACATCATCAATATATTCTCCATCTAAATCTTTAAAATTTTCTAATTTTCTAGATTTTCAAGAAGTCTCCACTTTTGTACCATTTTTCAAACCAATTTTTCTCATTTCAAATGAAGTTATTATACCAATCAATTGATTTCTAGAATAAGTATTAAAATTTGCAACTTCCTCAATAGCAGATATTTTTTCACTATAAGAATTAGGAAGATCTAATAACTTTATTTACCACTCTAGGTTATTTAACTTATGCACGAAGAACTCTCATTGCACTTACCAAATCTTCAACTCTTTGCATGTAGGTTGTAATTTTTTCATCTTCAAACATTTACAAGGTCTCAAATTGTGCCTTTAGATTCTGCAACTTTTCTTGTTTAACCTCATCATCACCTTCATAAATGATTTCAAGCTCATCCAAAACTTCTTTAGCAGTCTTAAGATTCATAACTTTTACCAATTTAGAATTTGATAGATTATTCATAAGAATAAATCTTTGCTTGGCATTTACCTCATGTGCCTTGATCTCATCACTTGTGCTTGGACCATTCGCAAGTGCAATATATTGATTCTTAAATGCTTTTTCAATCTCATAACCATGAGATGCCAGATATCATTCCATCTTTGTATTTCAGAATACATGTTCTATGTCATCAAGTCTAGGGAAATCCAACTTTTTTTCCATCCCAGATCTACCTTATGCGATTAAGCTCTTCTCTAAGAAACCTTGCTCTAATATCAACTATTAAATGAAAAAGACAATTGAGAGGGGGGTGAATCAATTTTACTAGGTTAAAACATCAAAACCATCAACAATAATCAAATCCACATGCATTCATTAAACCCTTAATCTATTATAATGTGTAACCATGAAAAGTAGATAATAAAAACTAAAATAGCCAACATCATACACAAGAGAACACTATATTTACATGGAAAAACTACTGAGGGAAAACCATGGTGAGGATTAGCTCATAATATAAGTAATTGCAAAAAAGGTACAAGGGCTCACTGCCAAAATAGGGCACACTGTCAAGAAAGGATCATAGCCAGGGATCACTACCACATAAAGAAAAGAAGATATAAGATAAATGTTACATAGACAACACTACCTCAAGGCAAGAAAGAATCCACCACAATAGCTCCAACACTTTTGTAATCTTTATTGAATGATTGTAGACACCTTTAGCTCACTGCATTAAGTAGTCCAACACTTTGAAGCTTGCACTGCTCTACTCAAACTTGCACTCTACTCTTCAAAAAAATTCATCACTTGCATCATCCACATCTATGATTTCTATCTCAAAAAAACTTCAAAATATCAAATCATACTTATACCTTCCTCAACCTCAAAAAATTTCTCCAAGGTTAGAAACACATATTTCATACCTAGCAATTTCAAATTAGGTTTGCACTAAACATTCCCATAGTGGATAGGAATGAAAGTGGACAAAAATAACACTTAACTAGGACCCAAGTGAAATCTCAAATGCCACACCACACCTTTATTAACACTTGAATATCTTCAAATGTAGTGTAAACACCAAGTTGATTGTTACCCATAAAAACAAATTAAAATTTGAATTACATTCTTCCTTTGATCAATCCAAAAATTTTAGACAAAAAACTTCACTAGAACTTGATCCAAGAATATCCTTGAAACCAACAAACTCATTCACATAAAATCTCACCTAAAGATTATAAACATTCTATTTATCTAGACTAGACTACTAGACTTGCAAAACCCTATAACTCAAAAGAATTTTTGATTCACCAAACCACAAATCCTTTTGACACAAGCAAGAAAACAACACCATCAACTCCCTCTAGACCCACAAGTTATGAGAAACAACTGTAGAGAAATGTGGAGTGAATACATTTATCCCAGACACCTCTATACATAACACTACAAGACTAGTTCACACACAGGAAAACACAACTTCCTCTAACCAACTATGAAGAAGCCAAAATTCTAGATATAGGAACTTTGAACATCTCTAACCAACATATCCGAACCAAAAAAGTATATCTTCATCCTAGAAGAAATGTGAAGAAAAACTAGAACACCTCTACAAACCACAACACCTTTGTAACACTTTATTTTCCTTATTTTATCAATTTTCTCATTATCCTCAATAGCTAAACCATAAATAGAATCTTATCAAAGAAAAAATCTCTTTTCAACCACTATACTACTAACATGAATGATAACATAGGCTTGTTGACATCAATAGTAACGCCTTCATACTTACAACACAAAATAAGGTTTCCTTTTTGAAAATTGTAGTTTCCTTTAAGAACTCATCCAATTTCTAGTCCTTTTTCCCAATAAACAAGTGAAAAAAATTGCACGCAAGGAAAATCACGTAAGTTTCCAACTTAAACATCAAAAAAAATAATTAGAAACTTTGTATTTCCCATATTTCCCATGAATTTCATGAAAAAGAGGCTTTTAAAAGGATTAGAATACCTTTTATAATATTGTGACATAAAATAAAACCCCTATATACTTTGACATTGTATAATATAAGATGTAAACCTCTCATTTATGACTTGTAAAATATTAATGCAATAGAACTTAATGTAAAAAATATCCCCTATCCAAAACTAGAGGTTTATGAAAAATGATTAAACCTTAGAGACCACTGAAAACACTGCGAGAGGTAGAATTTATGACACTTTGGGATAATGAATAGGAATTTTAAAATGAAAATAGGGTTAAAACACAATTTTGATTACATGCAGTGTTGGCATTGATTGGTATGACAAACTTGTTCCCTTCATCTATGGTTGATCCTAATTAATTCATTTTTCTTTGGAGGATGTGTTGTGATGTATATCGAGCCCATTATGTCAAGTTTTGATCCATAACTCATTTTATCTTCATAATGCATTTATGTGAAGCCAACCTATGTTGTATCACTCATTTCATTTTATAGGTCATCTTGGAGCTAACCTAATTTTTTTTTCATTTGTTATGGAGGGTATTTATAGAAGAAAAAAATCATTTATAAATTGAGAAGATTGTGATTATGTAGTATGTTGAATATGAAGTGTGTGAAGTCAGTATGATGAAGTAATTATGCAAAGGAAAAAGGGACTATAATATCAACATATGATAGATGCTTATTTTATTGTTGTCCATGCTCATGTTCTCATTATAATTTTCATGTATCTTGCTATTAGGTAGTGAGACTCTTTAGTAGGTCCTTATATCTTTCCCTAAGGTTGTGTGCCTTAGTCCTTTAAGTCCTTAGGTAGTGATCCTTAATAATGTTATAATTTTTGTAAGCAATGACCTTCATATATTATGAGCTAAATCTCATTGTAGTTTTTGTTTCATTGGTTTTTCCATGTGAAAATATTGGTGTCTTTGTGTGGTGCATGATGTTATTTTTGTTCTTCCTATAGCTAATGTGATGTGATGTTTAATTTACAAATGAAGTTCTTTAAGTTTTAGTGCATCTTGATTCACCCCCTCTCAACATTTCAATGTTTTCAACAATTGGTATTAGATCCAAGTACCTTTGAGAAGCCTAATATTTGTGGTAGATCATAAAATTGAGCACATGTGATCTAAATCAATGATCAATGATATGTTGTCTCAAGAACCAAATCTAGAATCAATGGAACCTAAAGGATGGGACATAAATCTAGAATATTATGAAGTAGATTTTGAAGGAAAGCTTTGGTATTATCTTGAATATCTAGATGAAGAAAGAACACTAAATATGAAATATGTGTGCATGCTTGAAAAATAAAAGTTGACAATTGCCAAATTGAAGGCACAGGCTAAAGAATCAAGAAAAAAATTAGAAAAATGAAAGATCAAATGGAAGGAGGTAAAGGATATGAGATTAAACTCAAGGAGATAGAAGATGTGATCTCTAATTTGAAAATTAAGGTTGAAGAAGGGAAGAGGATTGAATATTTCTTGAATAGCAAGCTCAATGATAAAGTAGTTGAATATTCAAAGCTTGAGGAAGAGATTGTCACTCTAACAAAAGAGCTAGAAAAATCAAAAGAGAAAATTCTTAAGGGATTAAAATGGAAAGAAGGATTTGTAATTCTTGATGAGTTGATCAACTTTCAAAATCCATGAAAAGAAAATTCTGGTCTTGGTTTTAGAAAATGGAAATGTCCTATAACCAGTGCATCTAAAAACATGTACAATAATTTCAAAGCAAAAGGAAATTTTGAACCAAAGGAGGAGAAATATTGCATTCAAGATTCTAAGAAGAATGCATATGGATGTGCAAAGATAGAATCAAGATAACAAGAAAGGTAGATTCATTCTTTTTTGAAACAAGAACTTAAGAAAGCTTACTCTTAAACAAACTACTCCTACTAGGTTCAATGGTAATTTCTATGCTTGTATTAAGATTGGTCATAAGGTTGTTGAATGTAGAACCAAGATAAGTTAGAATTCATTTATGTCTCTAAGGTACAATGCTATAAACTCTCAATAATTTCATGGCTGATGCTATGCTTGCAACAAATTTGGTCATAAGGCTAATGAATGCAGAAGTAAAGTGATAATGAAATGTTATGAATTCTAAATCCTTCTATGGTTACTACTACACATGAAAAAAGTTTGTTCATAGGGCTATTGATTGTAGATCTAATGTGAGAAGAAGTAATTATGCTATGTAAACTACTATCACTTGCTACAATTGTAAGAAACCAAGACATATTGTAAGGCTCTTCAAGTGGAAGAATGTAAGATATTCTACTCCTTAAAAGAATATTGAAACTAATCAACAAAAGAATGAAATAAAAAGAATATGGTAGAAGGAATAAATTAAATTAAAGAATGAATTTGTACCTCTTCTTGGTGTGGATGGACCCTCTAGTAACTAAAAGTATTATCATAGGGGATTTGTAATTGTAAATCATTTCAAACCCCTATAAAGAAATTGATGTTAAAGTCTTCAACATAATAGTTAATGGTGAATTGAATATACTTGGATAATGATATTATGACATTTTTGGAAGGTTTCAGAGAAAATACACTCTCTACAGAAGATTGTTGAATGATCATAGATCTATGTGATACCATAGAACAATGAAATTTTTTCTTGTGTCAAGTAAAAAATGCATTTAATGAGGAGTTTCTTAGGTTAAAATATAACAAAACCTCAATAATAATCAGATCCACAAGAATCCATTAAACCCTTAATCTGTTATGATGTTTAAACATGAAAAGCAGATAACAAAAACTAAAACAACCAAAACCATACATAAGAGAGCACCAGATTTACATGGAAAATCATAAAAGGGAACAACTAAGTATTTTTTTAAAGTCTGGTGTGGAATTTTATTGTACAAATTCATGAGAGGATTTTTTCCAACCCTTACTATTAACTTTGCACAATCTTGGGATAATGGAAAGGGGAGCATTGGTAGAATTTAGTTTGAAGTTACAAAGGAAATTATATGTAAACATAATATCTTTTCTATGGAAGGGGAAAAATCTAAACACTTAAAGAGTATTTGGTACAAGGAGTGTATAAATGAATTTATATGTCAACAAGTGAGAAAAACTAGTGATACATCAAAATGAATAGAAATGTAACTTTATTTTTTATCAATATTTTATCCTAGAAGATATATTTAAGTTCAATCTTAAATATTAGTTATTTCTCCTTGATAATTTACATGATAATAAAAAATAATTTCAACATATTTTTCATGATAACTGTGAAGCTATGAACTCTAACCTAAAAATATGCAAAACAGGTTCAATGAAATGTGAGAAATAGAATCACAAACCTAGACTCAAGATTGGCCTAGTTGAACTTGAACAAAATAAAAGATAGAACAAAATATTATGCCTTTCCCAAGTTTATATTTTGGTCGGCCCTTGATCTTGTTGATGTGTGCTTCTTCCTTGATTGAATAGCTAAAGACCTATATGAAATGGATGCAAAATTCCATGGAGAATGTAATGGTGATGTTGGATTATGGATTGGATGCAATATTGAAGCTTGGAAATCTGCAACAATGGAGGTCAAATGGCTTGAGTGCAAGAAGGTAAGTTGAATGCATGTGTTGTGTTATGAAAATGAGAGAATTTTCAAAGTATTTAGCAAACATGTCTCTAGAGGAAGGGAGGGATGAGATTAACTCTAGGGTAAATGATCAAGGGTTGAGATGTCTTGAGACATCTCAACTCATCTCATGAGGACATGTGGAGGGTGATGTGGAAAGGGGAAGATGATGTGGTGATGAGGTGTAGGCCACATAGGGGTACTTGCAAGTACCTTGGAGAAGGGTGAAAAAGACTAGTCTTGTCTTATCTTCCCCAAATCGTGGAGAGATGCGACAATAGAAGGATTTTAAAATTATTGTAAAATATCACTTGGTTTTGGAGATTGACCTTGGGAAGAACAAGGGGAAATAAAAATTCCTCTTGTAAGGACATGGGGATTGGGAATGTGTATTAATAATTGAAGTTTTATTCCCCCAAGGGTGTTGGAGAAATAAAGTGAAATTAAGCATTCCACATAAGATGCATTGGAGGGATAAGTGGAATTAAAAATTCCACTTGTGCATGTTGGGGAAATAAAAATGAACTATAAATTTCTTGGGAATGGAGATAGCTTCTCCCAATGGAGAATGCATTAATTAGGGTTGGCCATGGTACCCTTGCCATAAATGGAAAGATGACAATATTAAGGGCTAATTGACCTTGATTAGGGATTGTGCAAATGATTAGGAGGGATAATTATGGATTAAGGGAAAGTTGCAAAATATGGAGGATGTGACACTAATCACAATTAGTGATGTGCACATCCTAATCATGTATTAATTAAATTAATATAGATTAGGGGAGGATTATGGAGGATGTTGACATTGGGAGAGAGAAGAAACGAATTAAAAATTAATTTAATTCACTTCTCTAAAGTGACTAAATTAAATAAATTGGATAAAAAGTTAATTTAGAGAAGAATGGGTAAGGTATTTAATCAATTAATTAAACACCTTAGGGGACTTTAGGAGCAAGATTAATATTAAAAAAATAATGAATTATTTAATTAATATGGCTTATGGATATGGGATGGAAGAATACAAGAGTGAATTTGACCATATGGGGGTGGTCAAATTTAGGTGTCTACATTTTTCCCCTCTTCAAAATATAGTTAGAATAATGGTGTTTCAAAGAAAAATAAAGTGCAAATGACTCAAAAAAAGAAGAGGACTTTGATAGATGCCCCAGTATTGTAGGTAGGGTGATAGGCAGGAAAAGTGAGGAAATATGATGAGGTATGCCCCCTTGAGATAGTGGATAGGGAAGAAAACCATGAAGAATGGATTTTGAACAAAACAAAATGGATAAACAGGTATAAATGGTAGTCTACAAAAAAATTTAGGTCAAATGATTAAAAAAGGTTAAGAAAAAGGTTAAAAATGGTAAAAAGGTTGAAGGATAACTATGGAAAAAGTTAAATATAAATAGTAAATTAGAAAAGTTACTATTCACTTTTCTTTCATTGTGCACACATGACAAAAGGTGATTGAGTGATCAAGAGTGAGACAGAAGATGAGGAGATTATCCACCGTGAAGACATTGTTCATGATTACTACCACCTATTAGTCATTCCTAGATAGGTAGGACTCAAAAATTGATCTTTATCATTTGATTTAATTTCACACGTGTTTTCAAATTTCTGGGTAGCCTAGGTAAACATGCAGGTAGACTAGGGGGAAAAATGGCTAAGCATAGGTGGACAAATTCACCCATTGAAAAAAGTGCATTCACCCCTATAGCCAGATAGGTGAACATGAAGGGATAAATAGGTGTATGGACATCCAACATGCGGATGCGTAGGGATATAGGGGTGATTGCGAAATCACCCCTTAAAGGAAAATGGTGAAAATGAAATAGAGGGGTGATTGTGAAAGCACCCCTGAAGGGAAAGGGAAAAATTAATAGAGAAGGATGAATGTGGAATCACCCCCAAAGGGAAGGGTGAATTCAAAATCACCCAAGGGAATATAGGGTTGATATCGGTATTGCCTCTGTGGAGAAGGGGTGATTCTACACCCAGAAGAGGGAATAGGTGAATTGTACAAGGAAAAGGTGAATGTACCAGAGAGAGACTGAGGGGAAAATGCACATGCCACATGGATTAATGCACAAAAAAAGAAGAAAGGGTGAATGCGTAGGCCACAGGAGTGAATGCACACAAATGAGATTGGAAAGAAAAAACATAAAGGAAAATGGTAGAAGTGCTGACAAAATGATTGTGTGGATGTAGAGCATAGATACTCTAAGGACGCGAGAGTGATACTCAACTACACTGACAATCAATGACCTCATAGATGTAGATTTTGAGACATTAGAGCTAGTGAGTCTACTACACATGTTAGTATTTCCATCCATTTAGGCACACTAGCCTCTAATGATCATGTTGATGGATAGATGGATCTCTAAGAAATGTACCTTCCTCTTCCCCAAATGGGAGATGATAGTCATACTAGAGGACATGTGGTAGAACTTGTGACTTCCCATAAGGGGAAATTTGGTGTGCGGTGGTGGGGCTAGGTGGTCAATATAAGAGAATTTGTGTGTGGTGTTCAGGATAGCTGATTTCCCCTATGTGGGGAATGAGCTAGACATTGAAGTATGCATTAGGACAATATTTCCATTCCAAATATTCTTTTGTGGACTGATTAGCAAGATCCTCCTCCCAAACAAGAGTGGTAGATTATTTAGCCTAAAGATGATTGAGGTTGCACAACATATTATGGAGTGGAGATAGGATGTATTCACATGGATTCCTTGCATACTAGTGTAGCTATATAGAGATATGCATGTAGTGTGCTACATAGGTGCATTGAGTGTGACATGCATGACCCTACTTTAGGTGTTGGTCAGGAAGAATATCCAAGTCATAGGCTGGATATTGCAGCGGTAGTGGGGAGCAAGGAGGAGAGAGTAGGGATCCCTATAGCATATGAGTATGGGGGTATCATCCATTTTAGAGGGGTACAGAGCTTAGCCTATTGGTGAAGAGTTTTTGATGACCTCATAAATGATCAAATTGTATGGATATTGTATATCCATTGTAGGTTTCCATGATGGAGTGTAGAGACTTGATTATATAGAGGGTTTATGTTTAGCCGATGATATTTGATAGGGAGGGATTCCTATATCATTGAGCTATATGGACTAGATAGGGTCACTCGCCAGTTCAGATTGTAGCAGGATATTCCAGAGCAAGTGGAGAGATAAAAGAGGATTACCTGGGAGAGAGGTTGGGCGAATGAAGTGTCGTTTACACATGCACAATAGATATGGGAGGGTTTGGAAGATAAAATATGGCCATGGAGAGATGGCCTAAATGATGTTGTGGTCACAACTAGATATGCAGGTTGGTGGTAGGGGAGGATTCTTGCAAGGATTACACTAGTAGTCCGATGGGATTTTTCAATAGTGCATGAGGTGAGGGAAGAGGGAGAGGTAGCAGGAGGTGGGGGTGAGGAGGATCATCCCAAAGAGAGCCTTAGTGCTTTATTAACCACAACGAGGATACAACACAACAAAGAGGTTGGTAGGGTCATATGCATGAATAAGAGTCCTACAATAGAGACTAGGGACAAAATAGGAAGAGATTGAGAGGCTATAGGATGAGGTGGAGAAAATGTAGGGAGCACAACCTATGATAGATTATGGGGTAGCTATGGAGGAAAAGGGGTTGAGAGGGGAGGTGGAGAGGTTGTAGGGTGAGAGGGATGAGGTAGTGGGGTTGGCGGAGAGGGTGGATGGATAGGTGGAGAGAGTATAGAGTTTGTTGGAAGTGATGCAGGAGGAGAGGGATGAGGTTCAGAGAGAGCGAGATGATTCCTACACTTAGGCAGAGCTGGCAGAGGGATAGGTAGTGAGCATGCAACTCACACAAGATGCATGGGAGATAGAGAGGAGGAGGACATAATAGCATCAAGATAGATACAAGTTAGAGAGACCAAGCAAAGAAAATATTAGCTAGGGTATATGATGCTAGGATAAAGGCAAGATACTATATAAGAACCTATTCTATATTCATGTCTAATCCTGCGTAGATGGTGGCTCCATATGTGTGGGCAGTTGGGGTGAGGGAAGGGTCATCACAATTGGCTCCCATGCAGTCTAGGGTATCAGGTGAGACTAGTGCCTACAAGGAGATGCCATCAAGAGATAGGGGAGAGTGTTGAATTCCCCACAAAAGTCAAATGCAGTTAGTATTGGCTAGGAGGACAGAGGTGGTAGATAGGAGGATAGGCACAGGGTCACAGTTTTGACAGGTGCACAATGGATGTATATATATATACATGCACAAAGCTCATGTATATATTATGTTGTAGTTTGAGTAAGAGATTCTTTTATTCTTGTTGATTTAGGACACATGATGTGTCATTTGTACAAATATCCCTTTGTACATTTTTATGCTTCTAAACATGTACTTATTATGTGATGGACACTATATGTATGGACCTTATTATGGACATCATGGAATTTATTATAGACTATATGGACTTTATATGGACATTATGGACTTCTATATTTTGATATATATGACATGCCAGATTATGACGATGCTTTATTTATGATGTCTATGTGATGTTTATTGGATGTCATTGTTATATTCTTACACATGTATGTATGGTGAACATGTGATTATGATTATGATGGATGTGTATATGATGGTATGCATGAATGACACTTTGTGATGTAGGATGTGATGATTGTGGTTTATGAGTATGATATGGATATGATTCTGAAAATGTATTGTTGGCCCATAGTTGTCATTGCACAAAAATATTGACCTGTTAATGCCTAATACAACTACCAAAGTTAACGGATTCAAGGGAGGTAGTTAGTCCATGTCACAAATCCCAAGGGGAGCATTGAACATATTCCAACAAATAGCCCCTTAGTGTTACCTGAGGGGATTCAAACCTGACACCTTGGTTTTGATACTAATTGTTGTCCCACAGTTGTCATTGCACAAAAAGATCGACCTGTTAATGCCTGATACAACTGCCAGAGTTAATAGATCCAAGGGAGGCGGTTAGCCCATGTCACAAACCCTAACAGGAGCATTGACTGTTGGCCTCCTACAATGATTCAATAACTAAACCTTTACAACCATGATTCAGAGATTGGACATCTAACCTGAATAATTATTCAATCATCACAAAAGTACATTTAACTTGTCAACCTAGGGGCGTGAACTTGAAATGGGTTAGCATAGTATGTGCACTAGGGACTCAAGTATTCATTGCACTCTACAACTAAGAAACACCATACTGAAAGTAAATTGCTTAAAAGGAAATAAAGCAAATGTTGAATATCAACCAACAACTATGCTAAGCTGAAATGCAGAACAAAAATGAAAATATGAGTGATAAATAGGAGACTACATTGTCTTCCTTAGCTATAGGAACAATCACATAATGGAATTCTAGTGGCTACAGGAATAGTCGATGCTAGATTTCTAAGTACTAAATAGCAAGTAATACTAAACTAATGCTAAAATAAGAAGATGAAATACTCACCAAGTGAGCCCCCTTGGATAAGTATCCTTTAAACTAACAAGAACTCAGATGCTCGAACTCAAAACTTTATTTTATTCACTATAAATCATGCATACAAAGATTAATGTATCTTTATTATTGAAACTAGAGAATGAGAGTATAATGCAAAATCATGCAACCTCTAAAGAAGGAGCATCAAATCATTATTTATACTACAGCTAAACAAGGTAGTCAACTCCACGACTGGGAGGATGCCATTTAGGGAAAATAGGGGAAAGTGGAGTGATGGTGGTTATGCATGCATGAAATCTAGTCAGACATGAAAGTCAAGCGTAGATCAAGCACAATAGTAACACCCATGCATGCTCAATCATTAAGGTCCACTGCAAGGCAGTTATGTTTAGTTGCATGAAGAATCTTTGCTGCTAGTTGCCTTTGACTTGGAGTGATTTCTCAGCTGGACGTTATGGTGCATGCCCAGTTGGTAGTGTCTTCCTCAACTTGGCATATTAAATGTGCATGCCAAGGTTAGTATGCATAATAGCTACACATCTATAACCACTCTAAGAAACATTCATTAATCACATGCAAAATCAATATAGATGACCCACATATTATGCCAAATATCATTAAAGCTTGTAGAGATAGGATAATGTCAAATTTCAATGGTTTGAGGGAAACATTATTCCAATACCAACACTTAAGCATTAAATTCCATGACATCAATGAGAAAATAGACTATAGATTCTACCCAAAATTAGACCAAAAACTAGGCTCATCACTGCCCCCAACCTAACATTTTGTTGGTCCTCTAGCAAGGGAAGAGTTGTTCTTCTACTTGGTCAAAGTTCTGAAATTTGCAACTGAGAGTTGTCAAACATTAGTGGCTGTAATATGTGAGTCAGGGTCCCAATAGAATCCTCCCAATCTGTCAAACATGTTCCATCTCTGCCTCTCTATAGCAATGTCATACTAGTAGAATCTAAAATTTGGCATGGGCCACATGAGCATGGGTGGCTGAAAAGTCAAGGGAAGCCAATGTCATCCCTAAGTTCTCCCAATCTAAATATGTCTCTCAATTATTTTTAATGTTGTAGCATAATTGAGGATGGAATGAGGCTCAACTTGTTTCAGCTAATCAGTCAAATGATTCCATCTTTGGGATAAACATCTCCTCACAATTTTTTCCTTTTTTGTTGTTTTCTCTCCATAAATTCAAAATAGATGCATGTACTATAAAACTAGGAGGATTATGAATTCCTACTAGTCTTTTTGTTGATGGCAGCTCCTAATATGGCACTATTTGCATGGAATTAGGTTGTCCCGTTATCTCTGGTTGTAAGGGCATTGTTTCTTCTTCCTTTTGTTGCAGGGGCTCTTGTTCTTGTTGTGGCTACAGGAACTCCTACTCTGGTTCTGGTTGTTGTTGCAGGACCTCTTACTCATGCTGCAGGACCTAGCTATCCTTCCACTCAAATTTCAAATCAGCTCATTTAAAAATTTCTGATGCAACCTAATATGATTTGAAACATGGACAATAAGTTCACAAAATATTTGCATCTTTTTCGTTCCCCTCCCCCCAAACTAAATTTGGACATGTGTCCACACAAGTGAGATGGAAGTGATGATTGATAGGAAATGGTGGAATTTATGTGAATACCTATACTAACATACAATGATTAAATGAGCACACCTAAAAGATTATTAAAGATAGAAATTAATATGCACATACTTGAATGTGTGGAAGATTTGTTGCAAAGATTGTGGATAAAGTAATGCTTGCCTTACTGAAAAATGAATTGAGCAATAAATGAAGATAAGGTGGAATGAGGTGAGGTTGAATGAAGTGATGGAAGAGTAATAAAGGTGGTGATGGATGGGTGGATGGGCAGATGACAAATAAATGGACTTCCACATAAGTGAAAGTCTTTATTATAAGAAGTGCATACCTCAATTAAGCTAAAGGAGGGACACTAGGTCCATTTCCTTCGACTACAGGAAGCTCTGAGTGTTGGGTGAATTGTTGTAGGAACTCTTCTTTAGAAGATGGTTTATGGTATAATCTGAGGCGATGACCATTGACAAGTAATTTGAACTTGGCAGGGTCAATGGTGGTAAGCTAAACAACTCCATTAGGAAAGACCTCAGCAACTTTGTATGGTCCTAGCCACCTTGTCTACAATTTTCCTGCATTGTCCTGGTATCTTGAATCATAGAGCAAAGCCCAATCTCTAGGTTTGAACTTCTTGTCCTTGATAAATTTGTCATACCACCTAATTCGTTGATTCTGCACTACTTTTGTATGTTGCATATTTTCTCTTCTTATCTCATCCAAAGCATTTAGTTGTATGATTCTTTCTCTCTATACTTCAAAAATATCCATCCCTAAATCCACTGTAGTTCACAAAGTTTTATGTTCAAATTCAATTCGCATCATAGTTGTCATTCCATACAACAACTCAAATGGGATGAAGCCTATAGTTGTTTTCCATGTCCTATAGACCCAAACAACTTCTAGTAATCTATTTTCCCACTCTTTCTTATGGATAGCTATTGTTTTACTCAGAATGGCTCCAATCTCCCTATTTTTCACTTCAACTTGGCCATTAACCTGGGGGTGATAAGGAGTAGACTTTTTGTGCCTTATATTGTACTCATTCACTAGTGCTACAACACGAGTTGATGTGAATTGTGGCCCTTGATCAGTCACTATTTCTCTTGGAACTCAATATCTTGTGAAAATATCCTCATAAAGAAATTTTGCAACCTTGTTATCTCTTACATGCTTCATGGCCTTAACCTCTACCCATTATGTTACACAATCAATGCATACCAATATATAATACTTACCATTTGATGGAGGGTCAATTGGTCCCACAAAATACAATCCCTTGTCAAAGGGAGTGATTACTATCTGGGGGAAAAGTGGCATCTCATCAAATCTAGTTGGTCTTCCCATTCTTTGACATTTGTCACATTTCTTGGTATACCTTCCTGCATCCTTTTGGAGTGTTGGCCAGTACTACCCTGTGTTCAAAACTTTCATTGCTATCCTCTTGGCTGTAAAGTTTCCTCCACATGGTTCATTGTGACATGCATGTAGAATGTCATATGTCTCATCTTCCCTCACACATCTTCTCATGACATGGTCAAGTCCAATATAAAAAAAACATCCAACAATCCAAGAGAAAGGAAAATATTTTTCAATGAGTGCCCTTTTCTCTTTTGGGGAGAAGTGAGAAGGAACTCTACCTATAACTAAGTAATTAGCTATGTCAGCATACTAGGGTATTTGTACACTGAGAAAGAGTAGATGCTCATTAGAAAAAGAGTCATCTATGGGCTGATTGTCTTCTGATGTAGTTAGCCTTGAAAGAAAATCTGCAACAACATTAGCCTTCCCCGACTTATCCACAATGGCTATATCAAACTCCTACATCAACAATAACCATCTTGCCAATCTACCTATGATCAAAGGTTTATTCATGAGATACCTATTGGTTCTTTTTCTTGTAAACCAGGTTGGTCTCCTATTCTACCTATGGAGTAGCCAACTCCAATCAAGGGCATCTTGGAGGAACCATAAGTGAAGAGCAAACCAGGTAGACAGGTCACCAAAGAGAAAGAACAAGCGGCCAAAAAAGAAAAGAACACAATAGACCCAAAAGGAGAAAACAAAAACCCCAGCTAGGGTTTCAACCCAAGAAGGAAACAAGAAGGAAAGACAAAAGAACCAGAGGGAGAAACACCCACCAGAAGTGAATTCAAACATGCTAAGCTCAACCCTTGTGGGAGCCCACTTAACCCATGTGCCAAAATGAAAAACACCCCATAGCTAAATTTTTGTCATGAAAAACCAGAGTACACAACTAGACAATGAGAGAACTAGAAATGGCACTAACATAGGCTCCAGTTGGGGGATGTATGCCCCTAGTGGGCATAGCAAGAATTCAGATAACTGGGAGAGTAGACTGGAGAGACAAAAGGCCAAAAAAAGACCAGGAGCTAACTAGATAGGGTTAGCAAACGCAGAAAAAAGGAAGAGACTAGGAAACCAAACCCTAAAACTATTGTTCATGGAAAAAAGATATACTTTAGGCGAAGTACCCTCATGAATTGTCCATGAATAGGAAATTCAAGAGTCACTTGATTCATTCCTTTGTTTCACCAAATGAAAAATGAGAGCCAGCTTTTACCTCTGTCAAAAACTTGATTCTATGTTGCCTTCCATAGACAAAATTTGATAACACTTCCATGAACTATCCACAAACTAGCTTGGTCACTAGCCAGTCCCATTGAATTACTGTGCTTTCCAATGCCACTAGCAACATTTTCAAACTACAACATGTAATCAGACATTGACCAGAGATTATCATCATTGTGGCATTCTTCCTTGGATAATTCATGGTTATGTTTTACTGGATGCTCATTTGCTTGGACTGGGAAATAAAAACATTCATAGTCCACTTGATCCTTGACATCACAAAATTTTTCATCAAAATCAGTCTGTAGATCAAACTGAAAGCTCTGATAAACAACTTCTTCCATGACATGCAAATCATCTCTGCACATGCCAAAGGAAAAAGGTTCATATTCAGGAGTATCTGTGTACTGGTTACTGCAACATGGGCACATCTTCTTCATCCCAAGTTCAATGGTGTGCACTGATTCATCTTTCACATTTGCACTCAACTCAAAGTCAAACACCCCAAGTGAGGGCTCTAGTAAATCAACATCAACAGGGACAGCAGGGAGACCACCAAGTGCATTGGTACTCAGAAGATTAGGAGCATCAAATAGGAAGAAATTGTATCCAACTTCACCCTCCACCACATGACATTCATCAGTGTATGAACTATACTCAAACTCCTCAGAATGAGTACTTGAGACTTCACTTTCATCATCATGATCATTGATCACACCATGGCATGGGATAATACCATGTTCCTCATCTGCTTCTCCATCCTCCGAGATACTACAAGAAAAAGATTCTTGCATGTCTACTCTGTCATCATCCCATGTGTCATCAGCTTCATCACTGCTGCAAGGACTTGCACATGTATCAACTGTGGGCTGAATGTAATACTCATCTTCTAGCATATTCCTTTCACTTATTTGCATTGTTGTCTAACTTTCCTCAAGAGGAGAATTGTTGTCTTCACTCTGAGAGTCTGCATTTTGTGCATAACCACGTTTTGTTGATTCAATCATCCTTATCCAGTTAGGTACTTGGTCAAAGCTATGGGGCTTTAGATCTTCCAAGAACATATTCAACTCAAGTTCATAAATCTCACAGAAAAAATCAATGCACTTAGAGTTATCAGGTCTAAAATCTTATGAAATTTCTACCAAGTAGTCCAAAAGTCTTGAGAACAACCTATATGGTGATTCTCATTCCTTCCTCTTGAGATCATACAATTTTTAAACCAAAGACTGTTGACCCATTCTGCAATCCCTTTGAGGGCATGGTACAACTTGTCTTCCTTGCATATTTTTACTTTCCATCTCACATGGAAACCCTCATGAACTGATACTCAATCACTACTAACCTCATACAAGGTTCTCAGCTACAACATTCATGAATCCAAAATATTGATTGAATAAAAATGCCCTAAGATTATTTGAGGCACAAAACATACTTCACTAAATGTAATAGACATTACATATTATGCACTTTGAAGTATGTATAAAATTTCTATTATCCTTTCCCTTTGGTAGTGCTAAATCACTAGATAGGGAATCACCATTTCTTTCTAAGGTGTTCAAATATATGAAGAATACCTGGCAACGTTGCAGCTCTGGAACATTCTTCAAATCTTCAATGGGTTTACCTTGACAGAGTCGCCACCTCTTTGTAGAGGACAAAACTTCAAATGATATGAAGTTCACTTACATATAAGTCCTCCTCTGAGCTCATTCCACTAGCAGAGCACCATAAATATTTCAGGCTGACTGCAACAAAACTTTCTCTAGGCCTGAGATTCTTCAAACTTTGAACATAACCAACATGGCTTACAAAGATATGACTATTGCACATTGATATGACCCGTTTCTAGATTCTTCAAGATATTTGACAAGAGAAGGAGGCACACCGTAAAGCTATGATGGCTTCAACTTCTACTCTTGTTTTCTCTTCTTTTTTAAGTCCCCAGCAGAGTCACCATCTTGTTGGTGACTCAAATGGGCAAATGAGAAATTCCACTCTGAATATCTGATTAAGAATTTTCTTTGTTATATCCCCAGTGGAGTTGCCAATCTATTGGTTCTTTTTCTTGTAAACTAGGTTGGTCTCCTATTCTACCTATGGAGTAGCCAACTCTAATCAAGGGTAGCTCGAAGGAACCATAAGTGAAGAGCGAACCGAGCAGACAGGTCACTGAAGAGAAAGAACAAGTGGCCAAAAAAAAAAAGAACATAGCAAACCCAAAAGGAGAAAACAAAAACCCCAGTCAGGGTTTCAACCCAAGAAGGAAACAAGAAGGCAAGACAAAAGAACCAGAGGGAGAAACACCCACCAGAAGTGAATTCAAACATGCTAAGCTCAACCCTTGTGGGAGCCCACTTAACGCACATGCCAAAATGAAAAACACCCCATAGCTAAAGTTTATCATGAAAAACTAGAGTAGACAACTAGACAATGAGAGAACCAGAAATGGCACTAACAATACCTAATGGATGCTGATCAGTGTGCACAAATATTTGGTATCCCATTATGTAATGTTTGAATTTGTTCAGTGCATAGATTATTGCCAACATCTCTTTCTCTATCATTGTATAATTGAATTCAACTCCTTACAATTTTTTGTTGACAAAGTAGTATTTTCAACAGCTCCCTCTTTCTATCCTAAGACCACTCCTATGGTATAATTTGATGCATCAGTGTGGATGTGGAAAGGAAGCTCCCAATTGGGTCCCTTGAGTATAGGAGCATGAGTCAAAGTTGCCTTCAAGTCAAAAAATTCCTTTTCACAAGCTTCATTCCACTGAAATTCAGCATCTTTAGTGAGAAGGGTATACAATGGTGTTGCTACCTTGCTGAAATCCTTGATGAATCACCTATAATATCTTGCATCACCCAATAAACTCCTAACATCCTTCTATTTTGCAAGTGTAGGTAGATTTGTGATTACCTCAATTTTTGCAGGATCTACTTGAATTCCCTTATGGGAGATGTAGTGGCCAAGAACTACACCCTCTTGCATCATCATGAAGCACTTTTCACTATTTAAGGACAAGTTTAGATCCTGAAATCTCTGTAGGACTCTCTTGAGATTCTCCAATGCTTGATTAAAATCAACACCATAAGTTGTGAATTTGTCCATATAAATCTCCATGCAATCACGAGAAATGTCTGAGAATATGCTAATGACTGCCCTCTGGAAAGTTGCAGATGCATTGCACAAGCCAAATGGGAGTACTGAATAGGCATAGGTCCCCCATGGATAGGTAAATTTAGTCTGCTCCTAGTCTTTTGGTGCAATTTGGATTTGGTTGCAGCCATTGAATCCATCTAGAAAAGAGATGTATTGCTTTCCTACAAATGTGTCCAAAACTTGATCAATGAAGGGTAAAGGAAAATTATCCTTCTTTGTGGTAGCATTAAGTTCTCTATAATAAACACAAACTCACCATTTCCCTCCTTTCTTGGGAACAATCACTAATAGAGATACCCATTGACTATCTGAAATGGGGTAGATAAATCCTGCATCTAGCAATTTCTGCAGTTCTCCTTTCACAATTTCTCTGAGTGCAGGGTTAATCCTTCTTTGTGGCTGTCTTACTAGAGTGCAATCATCTCTGATATAAATTCTATGGGTACATAGTTTAGGATCTAGTCCCTTTATATCATGATAATCCCATGCAAATGCATGCTGATGGACCCTTAATAGGTTCGCCAATAACAGTTGTTGCTCTTCATTCAATTTACTATTAACATTCAAATATTTTCCTTTTGCCACCTAGACTTGTGTAGTTAACTCTATCATGGCTACTTCATTACTACATGGTAGCTTTAGTTCATATAGAAGCAATGTATGAAACATAGCTATTGCTACATGAAGTCTATCTGTAGGAAGAGTGGTTGTAGGAAGATCATCTACAGGAAGAATATTTGTCAGAACAGTGGCTGCAAGAAGAGCAGGCAGAAGTGTTCTCACCGAAGTAGAAGATGATGCTTCCTCCACTTCATAATGGTTCTAAATGAGATTATCCAACACTTCATCCTCATCTTGGAGCTGCATGAAATATCTTTTGTCTAGCATCATAAGCTGTGCCACAAAATTAACTTCCTCGGCCTCTTCACCAACTAGTGGCCATACAAAAATTTTCTCATCATGAGATGGCTGAGCAGGTGGATAAAGAACAAAAATTTTAGTACTCCTTCCATCTAAAATGGTCAAGTCACCTGACTGAAATCCAATGTATGCATCATTATTTTCCAACCAAGGCCTTCCAAGAATGATGGGATACCCGCCTAATGTAGCCTTAGGAGAAAGAATCATAAAATTTGTTGGGTATTACCAGGAGTCTAGAACTACCACAAGATCCTCCACTACACCATCAAGCTTAACAATAGAGCTATCAACAAGCTATAGGATAGTAGGAGTAGATCTCATACTTGCAATATTTAGTTGCTATAGGATTTCCTTGGTCATCACATTGATTTTTTCCCCTAAATCAATTAGAGCATTCTTCACTTGGATCCCATTTATGACAACTACTACTACAGGACTGCCTAGGTCATTATACTTGGGAATAGTCACTTTTACCAGCATGATATCAGCTAGCTATTCCACCACATGAACTATAGTTGGGTCTCTCTTCTTCCTTCTTGGCTTCTTAAGACAAGATTTCTTGATAGCTTTGTCATAGATTGGAACATCCTTTATGGCTTGAAATAGGGGTATCTGAACACATATGCTTTATCTGACCCAGAATGTCAAAAGTGGTATTATCCTTTTCTTCTTTCTTCTTGGCAACTTCCAATCTCTAAGGAAATGGTGGTTCTTGCTTGGTCTGTCTGGTTTGAACTAGTTCATGATTGTTAGGTGCACTTGGCTTAATAGGATCATTTAGAGGCTTCTCCCCCTCTTCCACAGGAAGTTCAGTGATAATTGGCTTGGGAGGGCCTGATAGAGTAGTCCCTGAATGCAAATGGATGTCACCTACATTCGCAACATATGCAGGGAATTGAATCAGCAGAGTATGCAAGCTATTATTGTGGTTTGTTATTAGGATTGGGTGTGGGATAAGCTAGTAGCTAAGTTGTTTTAGGTGTATTTGAGCTTGAATTAGTAGGTGAAGGCATTGGAGTAGGCTGTTGGGGCTAAGAAGGTGGCTACATATAACTGGTTGTCTAAGTAGGCCATTGTTGTCCTCTCCATTGATTTGTTTCCTACCATTTTCCTGAAGGTGGTTGTCAGTGCCCTTGAAATTTCTGCCAATTCCCCTAAGGTTGCTGCCACTGAGGTGGAGAACTCTAATGACTGGGCTAAGAATTTGGAGGGATACTCCAAGGTTGTGGTGGATATCCTCCATAACTAGGTGGATATGGGGGTTGCCATTGGTTACCAAATGAATAAGAGTTAAAATATGGCCCAACATAGGATAGTGGATCTGGTGGCATACCTTGTCTTGGAGCCCAAGGCTTCCTTTGTGCAACATAGTAGACTTGTTCTTCTTCAATCTGAATGGGATTGAACTCAGGTGAAATCTGTTTGCTTTCGAGGTTAGCTACCATCTTACATCTCTAGTCCTTTTGTCTACAGTGAGGGAAATACTTTGTCAACATCATCTTTGCCTCTTCTTGCTTCTTTTTGGCCTGAAGTGTATCTAGCTAAGAAGCTAGATTGTTGATAATATCTTGCTTTAAGTCTACCAAAAAATGAGTGATGTCATTTCTTGAAACTGCACCAGTAGTTGACTTACCCATGGAAGATTGAGAAGCTCTCCCTTTCTTCGAAGCTACCCTAGAGTAATTATGGCATATTTTCTTGATATCCTCCCAAGGAACTTGGGTGATATCTCCTCTTTCCATGAGGTCCAAAGCATTAGTGCAGCTATCATTGATGCCTCTAAGGAAAAGAAAATTTTGTGAGTCCTCATTAAGTGCATGGTGTGGGGAATTTTGTAGGAAAGACAAGAACCTTGCAATGTAATCTTCCAGGCTCTCATCTTCCTTCTACTGCATCTTGAAAATGTCACCTCCTCTCATGTCACTACCCCTACAGTATTCCTTGTACTTCTCAAGGAATTTTTTCTTCATGTCTTCCCAAGTTTCCATAGTATCCCTTCCTAGGCTCATGAACCATCTTAATGCAGCCTCTTTCAAAGTGCTAGGAAATAACTTAAGCCTATGGCCATTAGTAATGTAATCATAATTCCTGCAGAGTATTTCAAACTCAAATGAGAAGGTATCAGGATCTTCTATCACAAGTCCATAAAACTTGGGGAGTGTTGAGGTAGGAATGTTCTTGATGTTGTCAACTCAATTTTGATGGGATATGGGGAAAGGGAAATCTGGTTGGTTTGTTTTGTTCCTATTTGCATCACCCATGCCTACTTGATGTGGTTCTAAGACAAAGGGGTTCTCAAGCTGATTTTGATATTTTGAGGAGACTTCAGAGCTAGTCAAATCAGGATATGCATCAGCAAAGGGGTGTGGATCTTCTTCTTCATCTTCTTCTAGTAGGTTCTGGTACTCAACTAGATGAAATGGACAAGGATTGTTAGGAAGAAATATCCCATAAGCATCCCTTCTCCTTCCTCTATGCATGCGGTATCACTCACTATCAGTCAGCTCACACAAAGAATTGGTAAAGAATTAGGGGGGTCATTACTTCCTAAGTGAGGATATGCTAAGAAAAACTTTCAAAAAAAATTATAGCAAGAAAAACTACCAATGACTCCAAAAGACTTCCTAGCTTGACACCATCCTTGGCAATGACACCAAAAATGTTGGCCTCCTACAATGATTCAATAACTAAGCCTTTATAGCCATCATTCAGAGATTGGGCATCTAACTTGAATAGCTATTCAATCATCATGAAGTTGCATTTAACTTGTCAACCCAGGGATGTGAACTTGAAATGGTTCAGCACAATATGTGCACTAGGGGCTCAAGTAGTCATTGCACTCTACAAATAAGAAACACAATACTAAAAGTAAATTGCTTAAAAGGAAATAAAGAAAATGTTGAATATCAACCAAGAACTATGCTAAGCTGAAATACAGAACAAGAATGAAAATATGATTGACAAACATGAGACTACTATGTCTTCCTTGGCTACAAGAATAGTCACAGAATGAAACTCTAGTGGCTACAAGAACAGTCGATGTCATATTTCTAACTAAGTACTAAACAACAAGTAATACTAAACTAATGCTAAACTAAGAAGAAAAATTACTCACCAAGTGGGCCCCCTTGGATAAGTATCCTCTAAACTAACAAGAACTCATATGCTCAAACTCAAAAATTTATTTTATTCACTGTAAATCATGCATACAAAGAGTAATGTATATGTATTACTGAAACTAGAGAATGGGAGTACAATGTCAAATCATGCAATCTCTAAAGAAGGAGCATCAAATCATTCTTTATACTAGAACTAAACAAGGCAGTCAACTCCACAACTAGGAGGACGCCATTTAGGGAAAATAGGGGAAAGTGGAGTGATGGCAGTTACGCATGCATGGAATCTGGTCAAACATGCAAATCAAGTGCAGATCCAACACAACATTAACGCCCATGCATGCTTGATCTTTAAGGTCCACTTCAAGGCGGTTACGTTCAATTGCATGAAGAATCTTTGTTGCTGACTGCCTTTGACTTGGAGCAATTTCTCTACTGGATGTTATGGTGCATGCCTAGCTGGCGATGTCTTCCTCAACTTGGTATATTAAATCTGCATGTCAAGGTTAGTACACATAATAACTACACATCTACAACCACTCTAAGAAACATTCATTAATCACATGCAAAATCAATATAGATGACCCGCATATTATGCCAAATATCATTAAAGCTTGCAGAGATAGGATAATGTCAAATGTCAATGGTTTGAGGGAAACATTACGCCAATACCAACACTTAAGAATTAAAGCCCACAACATCAATGAGAAAATAGACTATAGATTCTACCCAAAATTAGACCAAAAACTAGGTTCATCATTGACCATCTGCCAACATTTATGATGCAGGTGGTGAAATGATTTTGATTTGTTATGTATGCATATGGGATTATGACATGTGTTTATATATGATGTGGATGTTTATGTATGGAATTATAATGTTTGATTATGAATGCATGATATGATGTGAATGGATGAAATACAAATATGGATAATGTCATGGATGGATTACCTGCATCTAATTGAATGAAATGTATGTAATGGAATGAATGTAATAAAAAATAGTTAAGATGCTTAGAATAACAAATATACATTATTCAAAAAAAACTTAAAATGATAATGAAATGAAAATGGTAATGAGTTAATATGCTTAGAATAACAAATATATATCATTCTAAACAACTTAAAAATCACCTAAATAAACACATAAATGATGTGAATTTTTCCTGCTCCTCTCTCCCACTCCTCTAGTTTTGAATTGCTTACACACATGGTATAATTCACACCAGGAGTACCACATGGTCCCCCCTATCCTCTCCTGACTAGATTCTTGCAATGACACATGTTTTTTGACATCCTTGGGGAACTCTCGTGTGTTGTCCACTACTAGTGAGCCTGTGATTCTTGGTTAGCCTATTGAAGAGGTGCTAGCAATCCCCATTACTCCAATTTTAAATCAATGGAAGAATGTACTGAATAACTCAAGTTCAAATGCTAAGATTCCTTCTCCTGAGGTGGAGATCTCTATCTTAGGTACTGATTTCTCTATCCCTAAAGCTATTAGCAACAAGATTGCTTCATCCATGGAGAATGTTGTGGTGGGAAAATTCTTCTCCTTTCATCCTACTGTCAATATGGTTAGAAGATGGCCAACTACAAAATGGTGTTTAAAGGGTAGTGTGGGTGTCTACACCATGGCTAGTGGACTCTTCCTTTTCAAGTTCACGGCTGAGGAGGATTTTCAATTTTGGTGCTCTTCTTTGGGTTCCTAGGTGTATGTGAAAGATGGTCTATCTTTGTGCCGATGGAAACTAGGGTTTGACCCTACTATTGATCTCAACAAGTTGGCTCTTGTGTGGGTGCGTCTTCAAGGACTTCCTCTAGAATATTGAGATGATTTTGTATTTCAAAGTATAGGTGATTCTTTGGGTCATTTCATCACCTCAGACTCCATTACTAGATCCAATTCTAGGTTAGTATTTGCATGCTTCTTTTTCAAGATTGATATTAATAAGACATTACCCAATTTTGTGAAGCTTTGTTCCAAATTTGGGTCTTGAACTCAATAGGTCTGCTATGAAAATGTGATGATTTATTGCCAAGAATTTGCTAAACCTAGTCACCTTATTTTGGACTATAAGTCCACTATCAAGCATAACCCCAACCCTAATGAACCATCTGTAGATGGCCTCACTGACAACTACCCTTTTGAGTCTAATATCCTTAAGATTATGGATTCCTTAGCTAAGGCTGGGTTGACTAACCTAGAGATCTCATCAGGTAAATCTAAGGAATTGGTCTTAGTTGATTCCATCTCAGAGCTTAATGGGTCCTCTCCTAATAGTGTTTTGGTGTACAATTCCCCATTACTTAGTTATGGGTTGTTGGTGATGCCTGTGGTTGAAATTGGTGCAGGGGCACCATTTAAGGAGTTTGGTCCATTCATAGGTTTGAGGTCTAGACTTTAGAAATTAGAAGTTTTGAAATTAAAATAAGGTCTATAAGACCATTTTGAGTTGTATTAAGTCATTTGTGATGTTTTTCAAATGTTTAGGAGGTTTGGTCTTTGAAAAATGCACAAATGTTGAAAATTGCAAATTGTGCAAAATTGCAATATTTGAAAAAGTTGTAAAAATGTATTTTTTGAGGAAGTCCAAGGGTCGAGTCTTTTGAAATTTCATTTTGGAAGTTGAATCAGTTTTTTTTTGTGGGAAACAATTTTAAAAGCCATGTAGAACTCGTTTGGAGGTTGTTGAAATATTTTGAAGGATTGAAATACAAATAAACTCTATTTTTCACTCATTTTTCTTTATTTTCTATTGTAGCAGCAGTTTGTATGACCTGTGCATCAAGTATTTTTGATGCAATGGTAGAGGAAGAAACCACTCTCACAATCTCAACTTAACAAAACTCAAACAAATTTTTCATGTCCTTTCAACTAGGACCCAAACCTTCTTGACAAAATCTTACTTCCAAGGCACCAAACTGAGATAAAGGTACAAAATCATTTGAAGTTTCCTCAAATAACTTTAAATAGCATTAAAATTACCAAATTTATCTCTATCACCAACAAAAATAACTCTAACATATGAACTTACATAATAGACTGCTCCAAAATCAGCAATTAGGCCTTTTTTGGCTAGTTCAAATGGGGGTTTATTGGTTCTAGTACTCCTAGGCTTCACAACTCTTCTCTAACTCTTCACACACATCCTTTGTGACCTTCTCAAGCTATCCAAACCATCTCCCATTCATTTCCAAGATTATTTTATCAAACCCACAACCCTATGGGCCTCAAATGACTTTAAACCATGCAAAAACAGCCTAGGGCATCATGACAACCTATGGAAACCTTCTCCAAAGTTCTTTCAGCCTTAGGAAATATTCAAACACTTAAAAAGATACCTTCTCACAAATTTTGAAGGGCTTTCAATGGTGGAAACTCAAGATATGATTTTTTCTTTAAACTGGAACCTTGATTTCTGAACAGGCTTGCTAGGAAGATTTTACCATTACACAACCTAAATGACCTTTTCAAAATTGCTGGTAAAAAAAAATGATTTAAATTAAATTATCTTTCCAACCATGTGAGTTTCAGATCTGTAACATCTCGTATATGATGGTACAACATAAATTATAGTCTAATTTTGCAAGAAAACAATGAGTTTATTGGTTCCAAATTGCATCCAAATGGCCACCAACCCTATGGTTGACCATACAATCCTTTTTAAACCTTTTACATATTTTTTTGATCAGTTACAAACCACCAACCAAATCCTAATAATCCTTGACTCTTCACCTTCCATTCTTGCATTTTTGCACTTAGACAATATGACAACTTTTTACAAAAAAATTGCAACTTTTGCAAGTTTGACTCAAATGACTCCCAACCATTCCAAATACATTTAAATGTTCTAAATAGACATTATTGAATTGATAAAATACCCTAGACACCTAAAATCTAGCATTTAACCATGCTCACAAAAAATGACCTTTTTGACAAAACTGAACCTATAAGGTGCTCCTACACCATACACCCGACAAAAAGAGAATTCCAAGCCCTCTTGGATTGAGGGGAAAAATATGAAATCATCCTTGAATACTCCTCCATTTTTTCGTTGATACTCTACACTTGATCCTCTTTGAAATGACTCCAAATTACCTTCATTTTCACCTTAGGCTTCACCATATCAAAGTAAATTTGTCTTCCATTGGCTTTATCCCTTTGAATCTGCTCTTTTATTCCCGACATCATCTCATTCTCTACCTTGACTCGTTTCATCTTGACCCTTGGTTTGTGTCTTCTTGCAATACCAACAAATACTATGTATTTTTCTTCCTCATGCTTGTTCCCTTGTGAGATGACCTTGACTTTTGTTTTCCAATTCTACCATATGATACTCAACCTCTAAACTTGATGTCATGTTAGGATCACTAACCTTTGGAATGACAAAAACTGGAAACCCATTGTCCTCTTTGAAAATCAATGAAGAAAACATCACAATATCATACCTTTGAAGCCAAATTTTCTCTTCCAACATCAATTCATCCTTGACCTTAAATAGGTCAAACCTTGACACTGCTTCAACCTCATTTTTCTCCAAAAGAAAATTAGATTTCATACCTGTTGTCTCATCATCTTCATAACTTGGAACTGCTACACCCTTCTCAGGTTCTTCTTCCTTTATCTTCAACTCAGTTTGATTGACTTGTTCCTTGTCCTCTTATTCCTCTTTTAACTTCATTTGTCTTCTTCTTCTCTTGAAAATCTTCCTAATGGGCCATGTAACTCTTTTCTTGATCTTCAAGTGCCAATTTTTTGCTTGTCTGATCCACTGTTCCATCTTCATCATGGACTCTACATAAAAATAACTGAACTCTACCTCCCTTCTCCTCATCTCTTTCTTTAACTCAACTATCTCTTTTCCAATCATCTTTGGTCTCTTCCTTTCTTCCTCTGCCTACAAATACCTTCTTAACACTTCCATCTTGTTCTCTACTCTCAAGCAAGATTCTCCTTGCTTCAACTTCTCTCAACTTTCTCTGCCTTCTCTTGGCAGCAACCAAGTTATCTCTCAACCTATACAACACCAAAACACACAAAACACAAACTACAAACCCACTATCCTAGATATTTTCTAAGATTTGATACCACTTTGATGAAATTCTAGAGGAAGAAACCACTCTCACAATCTCAACTTAACAAAACTCAAACAAATTTTTCATGTCCTTTAAACTAGGACCCAAACCTTCTTCACAAAATCTTGCTTCCAAGGCATCAAACTAAGATAAAGGCATAAAATAATTTCAAGTTTCCTCAAATAAACTTAATAAGCATTAAAATTACAAGCTTAGTCTCTATCACCAACACAAATAACTCTAACATATGAACTTACATAACAGACTGCTCCAAAATCAACAATTAGGCCTTTTTTGGCTAGTTCAAATGGGGGTTTATTGGTTCTAGTACTCCCAAGATTCACAACTCTTCTCTAACTCTTCACACACATCCTTTGTGAACTTCTAAAGCTATCCAAACCATCTCCAATTCATTTCCAAGATTAATTTATCAAACCCACAACCCTATGGGCCTCAAATGGCTTAGAACCATGCAACAATAGCCTAGGGCATCATGAAAACCTATGGAAACCTTCTCCAAAGTTCTTGAATCCTTGGGAAATATTCAAACACCTAAAAATAGACCTTCTCATAAATTTTGAAGGGTTTTCAATGGTGGAAACTCAAGATATGAATTTTTCTTTAAACTGGAACCTTGATTTTTGAATAGGGCTGCTAGGAAGATTCAACCATTAGACAACCTGCATGACCTTTTCTAAATTGTTGGTAAGAAGAAAAAATGTCTGAAATTAAATTTTATTTCCAACCATGTGAGTTTTAGATCTTTACCATCCCATATATGGTCGTACAACATAAATTACAGTCCAATTTTGCAAGAAAACAATGAGTTTATTAGTTCCAAATTGCATCCAAAATGCAACTAACCCTATGGTCGACCATACAAGCCTTTTTAAACCTTTTACATATTTTTTTGATCAGTTACAAAACACCAACCAACTCCTAATACCCCTTGACTCTTCAACTTCCAAACCAATAAGAGAAGAGAAGCAGTTGAGAGCAGTGAATCAGAGGAAGAAGATGATAAAGATTTTGAAGATGTTGAAGAAGTACTTGATCCAGAAGATCTAAGAATGGCCAAGTTGATAAAGGTAGTAAAAGGTGACAAATACAAGATAAAAATTGATGTGCAAAAGTTTGGTGGAAATTTGAATGAAGAGGAATTGCTAGATTGGATAGCTTCTTTGGATAACTATTTTGAATGTGAATAGATTCCAGAGGAATAGAGAGTGAATATTACCAAAACAAAGCTTAAGTGTCATGCACTTGTATGGTGGGATTATCTATAGTCAGAGAGAAGGAAACAAGGAAAGTCTAAGATTGTGGATTGGGACAAGATGGTGGCTAAGTTAAAAGGTAAGTTTCTCCCTTTAGATTACCAAGTTCAAATGTTTAAGAAGTTTCAAAATTTGAGACAAAAGGAAATGGATGTAAAAGAATATACTAAGGAATTTTATAGATTGAGTATGAGGTCTAATCATAATGAAAATGAATATGAGAAAATATCTAGGTACTTGGGTGGCTTAAGAATGAATATACAGGATGAGTTGGCTTTGAATAATCCTAGAAATGTGGAGGAATGTTACAAAATGGAATTGAAGGCTAAATAGAAGGTAAAGAGAAGACAAGAGAAAATAGTAAGAGGAAGAGGCATCACCATGAGAGGATGATGAACCTTTTCTACTCCAAGGTAAGCAATTGAAAATCAAGAAAAAGAACCAAGCAAGAGGGATGAGAAAATTGTAGATTATAGAGGATATAGAGGTATAAGGAGTAGGTTGGGAGGTAGAAGGAATTCAAATACTTTTGCTGGTAGGTGTTACAATTGTCAACAATGTGGACATTCAGCTTGGAAGTTCCCTAAAAAGAGCGGTTCATCAATAAGTGGAGGAGAAAGAAAACAAGATAGAAGAGCTCAAATCGTTCATGAAGATGAAGTAGAAAATAGTTCAAGTTCCAATAGATTGGTTGCTACTCCTAAGATGGGTGAGATGCTAATGATGAAGAAGAAATTTTTGAAGACCACAAAGGAGGAAGTGTTACTGCAAAGAAGAGCATTATTCAGAACATCCTGCAAGTGTAGAAACAAGGTATGTAAAGTGATTGTGTATTTAGGTTGTACATATAACATTGTGTTGAATGAAATGGTAGAAAAGTTGTATTTAAAAAAAGTACCTAGAGAAAGTCCTTATAGGGTGTCATGGGTTAGTGATGATCAGTCTTTGATAGTGAGAGAACAAGCAAGGGTTGAGTTTCAAATTGGTAAATATAAAGATGAAGTTCTTTGTGACATAATTCCCATGAGTTGTTGTCATATGTTATTAGGGAGGCCATGGAAATTTGACAGGTCAGCTTTATATGATGGTAGACAAAACACATACCTCATTCAAAAGGATGGAAAGGAGTTCATTTTTATGTCATTGATTGAGAAAGGAAAAGACCAAGGTGAGCTCATTATGCTTGGGAGAAAAGAGTGTGTGGATATAGAGGAAAAAGAGAACAAGAGTTTAGAAGCCAATGTAATGCTTAATAGAGATAGGACAATGAATGCAAGAGGAGAAAATGATTTGTAATCAATTATGAGAACAAAGGATTTTGTGAGGAGGAAGAAAGTTGAGAATAATGAATTGCAGATTAGTAAAGGACGGTGCAAGTGTAAAGAGCCTTTGGAAAGGCATGCAAAAGGTGAATGCATCATGGTGGGGACAATCAAGTGCCCTATAATAGAGAGAAAAGAAAAAAGATAGTTAGAACTTCACAAACTAGTGGTTGATGAAATTGGAAGGGTAGTAGAAAGAAAGATAGTGAATGGTGAAGTTGTGATAGTGAATGATGGTATGGGCAAGACAATAAATGAGAAGATAGTGGATAATAATGAGAGGACAGTGAGTTGTGGTATTGTTATGATAGAGGATAGCAAGGTTGCAGATACAGAGAAGAAGAAGAAAAATGTTGACAGTACAAAAGTTTGTAAGGGTGAAAAGATGGTGGAAAAAGAGACAAAGGTTTGTGATGGTCAAGGGACAGTAGCAGGTCTGATAAAATCAGTTAAGAAAGACGGTACAAAAGGTTATAAGTTTTACAGTGATAAAGGTGCAATCAAGAGGACTAGTGGACAAAGAATGGGATGAGAACTAAAGGGTAAAGTGATGACAAAGGAAGGAGGTAAGTATACAAGTCCAAAGGAAGGCATAGCATCAGAGTTTGAGGTTAGAAGAGGTAAGAAGCACCCTACAGTACAAAGAGGATAGTTGGAGCAGCAAATAAGTGAAGGAAAAACCAAGAATTTCAATGAAAATGAAGAATCAAAGAAAGAACAAGGAAAAAGAGGACTGAAGCATGAAAATCAAGTTACAAACATCATTCCAAGGGATTTGGAAGTCTTCAAAAGTGGGGTGTATGGTGCAGGGGCACCATTTAAGGAGTTTGGTCCATTCATAGGTTTGGGGTCTAGAATTTAGAAATTATGAGTTTTTGAATTAAAATAAGGTCTATAAGACCATTTGGAGTTGTATTAAGTCATTTTTGATGTTGTTTAAATGTTTAGGAGGTTTGATCTTTGAAAAATGCAAAAATGTTGAAAATTGTAATATTTGAAAAAGTTGTAAAAATGCATTTTTTTAGGAAGTCCAATAGTCAAGTCTTTTGAAAGTTCATTTTTAGAGTTGAATCAATTTTTATTTGGTGGGAAACACTTTTAAAAGCAATGTATACCTCGTTTGGAGGTTGTTGAAACATTTTGAAGGATTGAAATATAAATAAACTATTTTTCATTCATTTTTATGTATTTTCTGTTGTAGCAGTAGTTTGTACAGCTTGTGCATCAAGTATTTGACTAAAATTTGTTGTTTTTTGAGTAGTAGGGTGAATTACCTTTCTTTTGAACCATATTAGAAGGTTTTTCATTATGTTTTGTGCATTTTATCAACAAATTACTGAAACTGACCTGAACATTCAAATTTGAGGGTTTTGAATCGATAAAATGGCTTTTTGACCCATTCATCTTTCTGTAACTATTGTGGCTTGAGGAATGGGTCTTCACCATCATTAATAAGGTGTGTGGATGGAGATTTTTAATAGGGGAGGTCTATTTTGGTGATGGGTGTGAAGCCCAAAGGTGGATTATATTGTTTTCCACATGAATTCTTGTGGTTTTGTTATGTCAAAGTTGGAATCTTGTTGGGGCAGTGTGGTTGGTTGATTTTTTTAGTTTCTATAGGACTAAATGAACCTTTTTTTAGGTGATTTCATAGTAGTTTGAGGGTGTTATGTTGGATTTTCAATAGAATCCTAGTTTGGTGGCTATAAATGAGGGTTTCCAAGTTTGGCACTTGGTTGTGAGGATTTCTTAGAAACAATTGTGGATTCTTGGGTTTTGACATGTAGGAATTGCTTCCCCAAAGTTTAAGAGAGTTTTCCTATTTAGTGAGTGGTTTCTTTGTAAAAGAGGGCTAATTAGAGCCCTAAAAGGCATGGAAATCTTGATTTGGTGAAGTTGTCTCAAAACAACCATAAGTGATTTTTTGATATGTTATTGACCATTGAAGTGGGTCCTTGAAATGGTTTAGATCTTGGTCTAAGAGAAGGTCATTAAGAAGAGTTACCTGATTGAGTTGATTCCCAGTGCTATAAGGGAAAAGAGTGAATTTGAAGAGATGGTGAGATTTTTTTGAATTTGTGATTTCAAAATTGTGATTACTAATTGGAATTATGTTTAGTGAAATTGAAGGACCTCCCCCACTGCATTAGAAATGGAGAAGATTCTTACCCCTAAGCTTAAGGAAATTGAGGAAGGTGAGATACAAAAAGAAGAAGTGAAAAAGGAGACACTTGGTCTTAGATAGACTAAGATGGCCTTCTTGCCTCAAGTTCAGACCGTGGAAGAAGAGTTTTGGTAAACTCCTAAGAATAAGGGTAAACAAAAGAAAGCTGATGTGGGAGGAAAGTCCAAACCTAGTTGACCCAATCAGTGGTAGACCAGGAACAAAGATTCAACAAAAGAAATAGTGATTGGTAAATAAAGGATATTGGAAGTGTCCTCAAAGAAATCTTCTAAATGAAAGTTATGTCATGGAATGTGTGAGGATTAAATAGCCCCCACAAGTAGTTGGCCATGAAAAATTATGTGCTAGAACATAATATTGATGTTTTTTGTTACAAGAAACCAAGATGCAAAAAAATAAAATTGAACCCATAGCTAGGTATATCTAGTCAAATGCCCTTTTCTCTTGTAGTGATGTGGATGGGGATTTAGGTGGGTTGGTGATGATGTGGAATCCTAATAGTATTGCTACATCTAAATTCTTCCAATGTAGGAATAGTATGGGTGTCCAGTTCTCCCATGTTGGGGGTTCTTGGTTTATGATTAACATATATGCCCCCAATTTAAGGAACGCAAGGAAATCCCTCTAATAGGAAATAAATGATTAGATATAGGAAAATAGAGGGGCACAATGGCTAGTGGCTGGTGACTTGAACTTCCCCTATACCCCTTGGAGAAGTGCAAGGGTATGATTGATTACTCTAATAGAATGGCTGACATGGTTCATTTCTTAAATAATGTTGGTTTGGTGGACATTGATTTGCAAGGTCAGTTTTACACTTGGTCTAATAGAAATATGGGGGATGGTTTGATTCAAGTTTGGCCTCATAGATTCCTTTTTTCCTCCCAATTGGATGACTTACTAAACACTAATCTACTAGCTTTACCCTAGACTATCGTGGACCATAATCCTCTACTATTGGTCTTGAGTGAATACTCTAGTGAGGGTCCATTCCCTTTCTATTTTGAGATTATGTGGAACTCCCATTTGTACTTTAGGAATAAGACTGATGCTTGGTGAAATATTCCTATACATGGCTCCCCCATGTTTAGGGTTTTCCATAGACTCAAGCATATCAAAATATGGTTAAGGGCTGGAACAAGCATGTGTTTGGGGATGTTTTTCATTAGAAAAATGTTATTGTTGAAAATATTAGGGTGATACAAAAGAGGACAGAGGAAGGGGATATTAGTGTTCTAACTTGCCAATTTGAGAGGGATAAATGCATGGCATGGGATTTTTTTTTTAAAAAAGAAGAGGTTTTCTAGAAGTAAAAACCTAGAATTCAATGGTTGATTGAGGGGGACCAAAATACGCCTTTCTTTCATGTTTCTTCCCTTAAACATAGAAAAAATAATCAAATAAGAAAGCTAAAAAATGAGTCAGGTGATGTTGTTACTACCCCTATTGGTTGTTTTCAAGGAACCAATCAGATCTTGCTAGATACCTATGAGTTTTCCAAACTCAATTCTTGAATACCTACAAGACAATTGGCCAATGAACAAGATATAGCACCAATCACTTTATCTCCTACACTTCAGGCTCTACAAAACTTGGGAGGGTGGTCCCATAATTTACATTATACAATTCTTTCAAACAACTCACGTATACATTGAATATTCAAGTAGATATATTCTCACCAATGACTAATAAGATGAAATTCTCCAAGAAGTTGGAATTTCCTTGAATGAATTATACATCCTAAGCCAAGAATATAAGGCAACACAAACTACAACAAATTAAAGATAGATCAATGATTATTTTAAAAGGATGTTCTCAAGTTGGGTAACTAGAACCATGAGAAAGACTTAAACGGGTTAGGATCAGTTCCATTATCTACGTGCTAGGAGTCTAAGCAAATTGAAATATAAGGTATATTTAATTCCAAACACCCATGATCTCAGTGATATTACTTTACAATTCACAATTTTGTAACCAAATTCTAAAGACTACTTATCAGATTCAATCACCTTGCACATAAATTTATGAATTGATTTAAACATTTTAACCCATTCTATGAACCAGAGCTAAAACCAAAATATATATCAAAGTAAGAAAATGATGATAATTAATGAAATGATCTTTGATTAGAATTTTCATTAATAATTCAAGTACAAATCTCAATGGAGAGATTATAGACTTGGAAAATTTCCATTATCATTTAGGTATGCTCAAGAACCATACATTTGAAAAAATTTACTATCTAGACTCAAAGCATTAGACTAGGATTTAACATATTCGCTTTGTGTTCTCAATTTTCACAATTCAATTCCAGAATTCAACAAAAGACCCACACAAAGGGCCCTAAATTCCATTTGTATAGAATAAGGGAGCAAAAAAAAGCCTCAGGCCAAATGTACACATGTCACATTCTAATTGGACTACTACAAGACATATTCCCTAATTCAGTTATATTTGCATTCTTCAAATTGGAGGGAATATGCAAGAGACAGATTATTTACATTTGTTGTAAGAAGCAAAATCACCTTCCTAAAAGGAACATGCAAAAAGAATAACCTTCTATGTTGTAGCATGCCCATTTCATCGAGCAAGATGACAAAATGATGCAAATCAAAAAGTGAATCAGCATCCCAGTCAGCATTCCACATCATCAACAACTAATATTTACCTGTGAAACATACATTTTATACATTGCAATTTCTAAGGCCAGACTTGTACAATACTTGACCAATTATATATGTTTCACATCCATGTTTACAGACCTAGTCCACCAACCAATACCCTTCCCCATTCATCATATTCTTCATCAGATGGCCAATTTAAATTGATGATTTCATCCAACTTCTTCCTGTATGGGGAATACTTTGTCATCATAGAAGTGGATTCCTTGTCAATATCTCCAAGAAAGTTGATAATAAATTTCAAATTTTACAAAGTGTCATTAAAGGTATTGATGTTAACCTCTTTGCAAAATTGATTCACTTGGGAAGCAATAACATGATCCACCTCCCTCTTCTACATTTGCATTGGTTTTAGTTTACTATTGGTGAGCTGAATATCTAGCAATAGTGACAAATATTCCAGATCATAATGAGCCTTCACTTCTCTTATTTTTTGCTCAAGTGGGGCAATATATCCCTAAAAAAATTTCTCACTAAGTTCACAAATAAATGTATATGTTGGAATCACCTTAGTGTATTTATCCTCATGCTTGCTAGCTCCAACTACTATTAACTTCAATCTCTCAGCCCTTGGGATCCACTTGTTTAAGATTGGCATAGCCAACTCCTTATCCCTTTGAGATAATCCTATTGCTTGCATCATTAGGGAGTAATTGTCATGAACACAATTTAGTTTGGCCCAAATCTTCATATTCAGATGTTTCAAGATAGTATGAACAATCTTTGAGATGTTTTCATACATTGTATCTTGTTCCTATTCCAACAACTTCTTATATGTTTCAACTTGTGCAAGAAGTTGCTCCCTTGTAGGTTTGTTAGATGAACTAGGACCTAATTTTATTGGTTCCTCCACTAGAATTGGATCTTGTCCCAAATTATATGGTACCATTTCCAAGGCATGATCTTGAGGGGAAAGTTGGGAAGATGCAATTGTAGAAGATAGAGGTGGGCGACTTGAACTAGTATGGCCTTGAACTCTTTGCATTTCCTCCCTTTGCTTATAAAATGCCAACTTTGTCTCTAGTATAGATACCTTTTTTTGACTATTATTATATTGATTGAGTAGCTCATGGTACTTTTTCTTGAAGTAATCCATTTCAAGGGTGAGGTTTTCCACAATTGCTTTAGTAAATCTAGTAGTATTAAGAACCATGTCAGTTTCCTCCAAGGTAGGGGTATCAACAACTCTCTTCACAGGTAATTGTCCACTGACATCTGATGACTTGGCAAGTAATGGTTTCTTGGGTCCCATGGATAATGAATAGATTGCTAGTGCATCCTAGTCTTCACTAAATATAGACCCTCAAAGTGCCATATCAAAATTCTCTTCTATTTGCACTAAAGGCCTTTCAGCTCTTCTTATAGCTTCTTGGACTATAGCATCAAAAATATCCCACTCTGGTAGCAATAACACACCACACTTCTTTACAAGCTCTCTGCCATCCTCAGAATTAATCTTTTGAAATTCATTCTTCATAATACTCCTCACATTGGCCTAAATGACACATTCAAATAACTCTAGATGCAAGCTCCTTTTAGTGGCCACTTTCTCTACATATTCTGCAGCTTTGGATCTCCACCAGAAATTCCTAAATGTAGATGTTTCAACAAAGGAATCATCTTTCATAAAATCCTTACAAGCCTCAATCCTCAAGTCATTTTCACTATTTAGACCACCGATGTCTAGTTTTCCCAACCCAAGACTACCTTTTTCCTAAAATTGAAGCAATTTCCCCTATAGGGAAAGGAATTCCTTGTCGCATATCCTCAGGAGTGATAAATATATCATCTTCATTTGTATCAGAATATTAAACCATTGTTCTTGCCTCAATCCTTTTTATTTGAAGAGGTGGTTGCTCTAATGGAGTAGGGTTTCCTGGAGGTGAATCAAGATCAATTATAGGTGGAGGAACCTTCCCTAGAGGTGATGGCATTACACTCTTAGGATAAGCTATGTTTCATCCTTCATAAGTGATAGGGGTTGGAAAGGTTTGTTCTTCATTCATTTCTTTCTTCCTCCTGGAGTTGATTCTTAGTTTCTTGGGTGGTTGGTAAGTAGGCCTTTCTTCCAATGTCACGGTAGTCTCTTCTTCAACCACTCTTGCTTTTCCTTTGTCTATAACCTCCCATTGCTCCCTCAATATACCAACTACATTTTGAAAATTATCCATAACATAGATGACTCGACTAAATTCATTAGGTATATTTGGTAGAGGATTATAATTGGGATCCTTCTTCCATTTAGCCTCTAACATCTTCTTATAAGCAAGGTATTTAGCTTTCCTTTCATCCTGATCTGGAAAAGCTAATAATGTTCTTGATGACATCTTCAGGATAATTGAAGATATGCACAAAATTACCCAGCCTCTTATCTATTTTTAATTTGTAATAAAGACCTTAGGATCATGATTCCTTGGGCTCATAGTCTCCAACTTGTAATGTGCCAACATATGTACTAATTGCTTCCATGCCCCTTTCACCAAAGCATAATCAAAAAAAAAATTCCACTCTAGAAAGAATGAGCCTTTCTTTGTTGTATTAGGTAAGTGTACTGCCTGTGAAGCTCCCAATTGTCTCATGATTTCAAGAAACCCTATCCTTAGTGACACATCTCTTGGCATAACATATGGATCTAGACCATTTATATATACTCTAAATTTTTTTTTAACAAGGTATAAAATCAAGTCTCCCCAATTGTGATTCAAAAGTTTGGCCTCATCTCCATAGGTCTCAAGAATTCATGAATTTATTTAGGAATTCTTGGTGGTTCATAGATATAGGATCTCCCTATTCTTGATGCAAAATAATTTTGAAACATCACATAATTATACTTCAAATCATCCTTGTCCATAATTTGGTTCCAACATTGAATAGGAAAATCGACACCTTCAGCCTTCCTTTTCAAAGTTATATCTTTCTCAAAAACCTTCTGCCCTTTATGCAAGAACATATGCATTAATAGTGCCTATCACCAAAACTTCACCCATTTTTTCCCTTCCTTTAACTCAACCAAACCATTATGGATATGTTCCACTAGATAAGTGGCATAATCATAGACTATGTTGTAGGTTGGGTGTTGTAGATGTGTTGCCATATAGCTATATTCTTTCTAGAATTTTTCAGGTGGAGAAAAACCAATGATTTGGCACAAAGAGTATAAAATTTTCCTGAAATAGCTCACAAAATAACTCATTGGGAAGGGCTCAAGCTACTTATCACCAATTTTGATTTGCTTTCTATGTTTCATGGTACCAGTCACAATAGTATGCAAGGGAAACAACTTTTTCCTAATGAATACCTTGGTATTGTTGTGTTCCTAATATCATCCATTTCCAGAGTAACCAAATCTTGACTCCACTCATGCAGATCAAAAACATCTTCAATTTCTTTCTTGGTTATCTTTACCATATCCCTCCCATCAAATGTCCTAGAAACCCTAGAAACTAGATCATACCTTGAGGTGATATCTTTCAGAAGATGCACATCCATATACACGTTGGGAACAACTAATTTTCCCATATCTAACCTCCAAGGATTACATAGATGAGCTCAAAGTATCCTATTCCTCAACCAATGTTGAAAGAGCTGCCATCCAGTATAAGGCAACTCAACATCCTTTATGAAGCACTATTTATCCATCACTCTAGGCTCTCTAATACTAGGGCCATAGAACAAGACCTTTCCTTTGGGTTTCGTATTTGTAGACAAGGGTAACAAGTCAATTACATCCTGGGAGAGTGTTCTGGACTAGGCCAAAGGGGTGATAATTTGTACTTTGGGAGACATTAATTTTAAGTAGACTAGGGTTTTAATGAGAAAGTTTTCAATTACCAACCTCCTAATTCAAACCTATGGCTCAATGTGAATGCTAATTCTGAAAGGTTTCATGGGACTACAGAATTTCAAGTTGGAATTAAAACTAATTCTGAGAAATTAAAGCAAAGGAATAAAACACATTCATAGAAAGAAAATTGAAATCTAACCCTAATTTAGAAAACTGAAATAAGGCATAAAACTGTGTTTATCGTACTTATGGCTTTCAATCGGAATAACCCTAATGGTAGTCGGGACAAACTCTACAAGTTGCTTCTTTTTATTTTTTGTATTGCTCCAAACCCATCTTCAAATTTCAATTATGCAAGAACTGACCATGTACACATATTTTGAGGGAAATTGAGTAGATTTATGAGTCACCTCTGCCATTACTACTCGCTCGCATGAAGCAAAAAAATTACAATGGGTTTACTCATATTTTTGAATGTGTACCATTGATCTTCAGCTGAGATGGCCATCTTGAATGACTCAGATTGAGTCAATTACATTTGAATTTCATCGTTGTTCCATCTCAAACAACTAGCCAATAGAAATGTGCCAACTAGATCTTCTTTCATGTACTTGTGGGCTCCACACACCAATAGTCATAGGACATATGGTGACTTCTTGTGGTACTCACATCTTTTAACAAGATTGCATCTTCCCTTTACGAGATGGCATGAAACAACAATGATCAACTCTTCCCTCTTAATAATCATCGTTGATCTTAAAACTTTGAGCATCAGAATGAGAAGTGACGGCGAGGTCGGTACCCATGATTAAACATGTTTCAACATCTTGTAGACCACACAAAAATTAAAGTACCATCATTTGGGATATGTGAGCCAATGAGGAATGACTTAGATTAAATCCCACAATCTGATGATCATCAATCCTGCACATGCAACAAAGTCAGTTATAAAAGAGGGCCATGACTAGGCCGATGACATTTTACCCTTGAAGATAGATGATGTAGACTTAAGTAATTTGTGAGTGAACTATTAAAGCCCAACCTTGGTAAAATTAAAATACTTCGTAGTTGAAGGTGACCAAGTAACCTAAGAAAAGGGGCCAGTAAGGAATGCACAACAATGGCTCCAAAGGAAACTTAAACAACCAACAACCGAGTAGAGCAAGTCAATGAAAAATTAAAATGCCCAAGATCTGTAAGTGAAGCATTTGAAAAGAATGTTACATAAGAAAAATCTTAAACCCTACCTATGGTAACCCTGTGACATGCTGTTACTGAGCTCAAAAGGACCTATAAATGCTAAAAAATTTAGGGACTCCATCAATGGCTCATGCTTGGGGACACATACCTTTGATAGGTATGGCAATAAAGAGATCACTTGGTGAAGCAGACCAAACACAAAGGAACTAAAAAAAAACCAGGAGCTCACCCGAACAAGGCAAGCAGATGCAACAAAAAGAAAACACACCAAACCATATGTACAAAATTTATAGGATTATACAATGTACATGGAGATATAACCTATTTTAGGAGAAATAGGGTTTCAGGAACTATCCATGTACTGACAGTTCTAGAAATTCACCTGTTGGTGATTGTAGAAAGTAGGAGTCTTCCCCATGAGTGTCTACAATCAAATAAGGCCCAAGCCATAGGGGGTCAAACTTCTCATGCTTTCCTTTCTCCTCTAGTCTTGTGTTCCACATCAAGACCATACACCCTACTTCAAACTTCCTTTGAACAACCCTTTTGTCATACACATGGTTGACTTGGAGCTACAACCTCTCATTTCTATTGTGAGCTTCTCTTATCTTCTCATCAAGCTTAATCAACTCGTCCATCCAATTGTGCATCTCATCATAGATATTAGTATCATATTCTTGGAAAAATTTATACATTTTCATCAGATTATTGTGTGGTATTCTGGCTTTAACCCCATACACCAAGTTAAAATGGGATTGTCCAATGATTTTATTCACTATGGTTCTATCTTCCCATAGTGCCAATTGTAATTTTGAGTCCCAAGCTTTCTTATTCTTTTCAAGCATCCATTTAATGATCTTCATAAGGCTCTTATTACTGGATTCAGCTTGTCCATTCCCTTGGGGATGGTGTGGGGATGAATAAGATACATTTATGCCATGATGGTTGCAAAAATCCATAAATTCCTCAAACCTAAAGCACATAGCATTATCAGAAACAATTCTCTCAAGAACACCAAACCTACTCAGAATATTATTGATCAAGAAGTCAATGAATACTTTGTTGGTTGCCTTTTTGGTAGGAATATCTTCAACCCACTTCGTGAAATAGTTAGTTACAACCAAAATCTAGGCATGTCTTCCACTAGACTTCACTGTCATTTCTCCAATAAATTCAATACCCCATTGTTGGAAGGGGGTTGGTGCTGAGATTGGCCTAAGTGGTAGGTTACTTGAAAAAACTTTAGTTTTCCAGTAAACCTCTGATAGGCATCACACTTCTTCACAAGTCTGTGTGCATCTGTGAACACTATGGGCCACCAAATACTTTCCCTCAATGCTTTATTTGCAATTCTTAGCCATGTAGTGACCTCCACGCACACCCTTGTGCATTTAAATTAACATATATTTTGCTTGGTCACCATCTACACGTCTAAGAAGCACAACTTCTGGGCTTCTCCACTAGAGTTCACCATCAATGATAACATACCTAATTTCCTATAGTTTTAAAGTTCTCTTCTCATTGTTTAGCATGCCATTAGGGAATTTCATGGTCTATAGATATTCAACTATCCTTCTATACCAGCTAGATGTTTGCATATCACAGATGGGAGCAATGTTTTCTTGTTCAACTTCATTAATTTGATTGGCTTCCAAATTAGTTTCAGCCATGAGTTTGGCTAAACCTTGGCCTCTTACCAGCTTTGTAATTTGAATATCTATGTTGAACTCCTTGATTTTGTTAATCCACGTACATCTCTGACCTATAGTTTCTTGTTGAGTGAAAATGTCCTTGACTACTGTGCTTGGAACATAGGCCACCACAGTTGAACTGGTCAAATATGTTTTGAAATTTTTAACAGCCTTAACTAAGGCATAAGCTTGCTTCTCAGTGGTTTCATATTTGAGTTCAATTGCTTGCAAATACTTGTTGAAAAAGGAAATTGGCTATTCAAATACCTTCATCATTTTTCTGTAGCAATACTCCTACTATAGTATGAAACGAGGAAAATGTAAACAATTGGAATGGCTTAGAATAGTTTGGAGTCTTCAAGATAGGTGTAGCTTTAATAACATCCTTAATGGCTTGAAAACCTTTGAGAGGCTCTTCTGACCATACCACCTTTTCTCCTTTCTTGAGCATCCTCAAGATAGGCCTAACTATCTCTATAAAATTAGTCACAAACCTCCTTAGAAAGTTTATCTACCCAAATAAATATTGAATCCCTTTAACATTCTTTGGTGGTATAATTTTATCTATAGTTGCTACTCTTTTAGGTTCAATCCTGATACCATATTTTGAGACAATGTGCCTTATAAATTTACCTTCTTTGACTCCGAAGGCACATTTCTTGGGATTCAACAAAATGCCATATTCCAATGCTCTAATGAAAATCTTCTCAAGATGTGAACAATGATCCTCCTCCTTCTTACTGTGAGTAGTGAGGTCATCCTGGTAGATAGCAAGAAACAAATCTAAGAAATCAACAAAGCCCACATCCATGGCTCTTTGAAAGGGGCACCAACATTTATAAGGCCGAAAGAAATCCTCACATAAACATAGGTACCCAATGGTGTGGTAAATGTCACTTTGTATTGGTCTGATTCCCTCACCATAACCTGGTTATAACCTGAAAATCTGTCCATCATAGAAAGTAGTTCACAACATGTTACTATTTGTAACATTGCTTCCATGTTAGGTAAGGGGTAATTATCTTTGAAGGATGCAACATTGAGGTTCCTAAAATCCAAACACAGTCTTAAGTCACCATTATTTTTCCTAACTGGAACCAAATTTGACACCCATGAGGAATTCCTTATAGGTTTAATAATTCCTGCATCACTCAGCTTAGCAAGCTCTTCTTGCATTTTAGGTCTCAAGGTTGGATTAATAGGTCTTTATTTTTTCCTGAAAGGCTTTGTGTCAAGCTTCAATGGGATCTCATGCTGGAACATATCTTCCTTGTAGGCCTTTAGATCATCATAGTACCATGGAAATACATGCTTGTATTTCCTTAATAAGGAAATTAACATAGTCCTCACATGTGACTTCATTTTTTTTACCAATATATACCTTCTTAGGAGCATTTTTTTGTTCCTAGATTTATCTCCTCTAGGTCTTCTTTATGTGCAAATTCTTGCTTAGCATTTGATATATCTAGGCTATTGAAGACCCTTTCAAGTGAAACTAACCCCTTAGGAATTTTATTTGTTTTCAACTGAATTACCTTGTTCCTAAACAATGTCTCCTTTCCATCAACTTCCACCACATATGAATTGAAGTCAATCTCTTGACTTTCATACTAGTCAATGTAGTGCAAGAACTTTAGAATGTCATTTCCATCCTCAAACACTTTCCAATTACAAATGTTGTCAGGTACTACAGGTTGTGTTTGTACCTCAATTCTTTAGACACCATCAAAAGTTACATCATCTAGATTGACTGCAATATTAGCCAATAAATCTACTTTGACATTTTGTCCTCTCTCTATCCAGTCTACTCCAAAAGCATCAAATCCCTTAATAGTATCCCAAACCTCATTTCTATATTGTCTCAATATTTTGTCCTTTGTGACAAACCTAGACCTGACTTGGGAAGCTACTAACTTAGAATCCCCAAATATTTTTAATGATTTTATCCCATGTTTGGAAGCTAACTTCAAACCAAGTAATAAAGCCTCATATTCAGCAAAATTATTCATACATGCAAACTGCAGCAAAAGGAGTACTTGAAAGTATTACCTTGGGGAGAGATAAGAATGACCCCAACACTTGAGCCTTCCTTTGAATAGGCTCCATCAAAATACAACATCCATAGAGCATCTTCTTGTGGTGCTTGCAAGACCTTTCTAACAATTGGTGTAGGATTAGCTTCTTCTTCTTCTTCTTGCTTCAACTCTTCCACACGAAAGGTGTCATTACCAATGTCCACAAAGTTAATTATTGGGGGCTCCTCTGGCTCTTCAATATGCTCAATCATATGCTAAAATCTTGATTCTCTAGAAATTTTGGCATCCTTCTGATCAATTAAGAATGTAGCGAAGGATAGATCACATTGCATACTTCCTCCCATAGAAGCTCACCATTGTATTGACACTAGCATTCCATAAGTTGGTGGAATATCCACCACTGTGACACTCATGACTAGATCCTTTTCAAGAAATGCAACCAATTTATATGGGACCTTATAAATTACCCCAATAACAAGGACCTCTCTAGAATCCATGGAATAGCACTTTCCATAGGTGATATCAACCTTCAAGCCCATTTCCTCCATTATCCTAATTGACATAACATTATTTGAAGCACAAAAATCTATCATACAATTCCTGAGTAGTTTCCCATCAATGATTAGGCTCAAAAAGAAAGGATTGACCAGACTAGGATTTGCAGTGATGGTGGTTCCTAAATAAATCTCAGGGTTCTCATTAATTAGTGCTCCTACCTTAGTATCCTTTTCTTGACTCTTACTTGTTTTAGGTGCATCAACATCTACTTTATGTTTGCTACCCTTGACAATGATATTAATGAGAGCTATAGTTCTATTTTTATGGTCATCAATCCTCATCATCTCAAGAAATGGACTTGAGATAAGACTTGGACTTGAGATAAGACCTGGACTTGAGATAAGACCTTAAACATATCAAAGGGAGAGTAACTTGGTAAATTTGGAAGTATTATTTCCTAAGGGACTACCTTATCAACTTGTGTATCAATCTTTCCAATAGTAGGCTTCAAATCTTTGGCCTTCAGATCCCGATGTGTATATTTAGCAGTAACCTTTGCCTTGCTACCTTTCTTGTCCCAAATTCTTATTTCTTTAGCTTCTTTGGGCTTGGTCTCTTTAATGAACATGCCTCCAGGATGGCCTTGGTTTCCACTCACCACCCTATTCCTCTAGTGGAGATAACTTCTTGCTTGAGCTCTAGCAGCTAGTGCAATTGGATATCTCTATTTCCTCATTCAAAGGTCTTCTCAGAGAAACACTACATGCCTCAAGATTATAAGTAGTGTATTCATCTTCTCTTTCTTAATCAGAAAGAACTTGGTAATGGTGCATAACTACTTTGTTTCTTTGCACATCCACATTATTTTTGTTAGCATCATCACTAGAAGAATAATCACTACATTCCAAGTCTGACCTAGTCATGAATACATTTGCAGTTTCATCTGGATTATAGGGAGAATAAAATTCCCTTTGATCATCTTGAGTTTCTTCCAAGGACCTCACAACTATACATTGTTGTGATGAAGGAGGCATCTCACACACTCCACACCATGGTAAGTCTTCAAAAAAAATTGTTGTATTATTATGCAAATGGTCGGGTGTAGCCTAAAAGTTCTTCTAATTATTCTGAACTAGCTTCATGTTATGCCAATTTTTTTGGTAAGGATAATCTTGAAGCCTCAGGGGCCTCTCATTCCTCTAGAACTAAGGTTTTTTATTCTTTTACTACTTCTGCAATAAATGTAGAACTTGATAAAAAAATTCTTCTAGTGCTGCAACTTTAACTTCTTTCTCATTTCAAGATTTTGAGTTATTAGAAGGCCTAGGTTCATCCCTTCTACCAAATTTACCAAATTCCCTTCTATTATTTTTAATATTTACCACCATCTTGTAGGCTTGCATCAGGGACTATGGATTCTTGTCCCTAAGCAGATAACACATCTTAGAGTCATATGCATTACAATACACAACCAAACATGTTCTTTCAATGGGCCTTAGGAATCCAAGGACTATATACATTGCCTTCTGGAACCTCACATTGAACTCACTCGCCATTTCATTGTGCCCTTTTGTGATGTTATTAAATTCATTCAACCTAAACCATTGATCAATTTGGTCTTTGTATTTCTTTGTAAAGATTCAAAAGAATGAATCCTTGGAATCAATTCTTGCATCTGACAAGCTCCTATACTAATCCCTTGCATCCTCCATTATGGATTGCATAAAGTATTTCATAGCCACATCCTCATCTTATAATTCAAAGTCTTCTACAAAACTCTAAAAAGCCTTTAAGTGGTCTTCACCACTGAGAGCATTGTTGCCAATAAACTTGGGTACATGTTTCCTAGCATTATCTAGCCTTGGATTTGGGTATCTTGGGATATTTTCAAAACATAGCTTCCTATACCTATCAATATGCAACAATCTCCTCCCAGCAGTTCCTTCCTCATCTTGGTTATCAATATATCTTCTTCTATCACTATTGTGTCTAGACCTTCTATGTTGGGAGTCATGTTGATCATTGAAATGAATTGTTCTAGTTTTATCTTTAGGTTGTGAGGAGGAACTAGAGGGGTTGTGAGTAGATGAAGGTTTGTCATTAGTGTGAGGATTTGAAGAGGATATGTAGCCTTGAGGGCTATGGGTCTCAGGGATAGGCTCCTAGAAGTTGGGCTTCTTTTTCATCTCTTTGTTTACAACAAGTAATTCCATCTCCATCTTCTTGTCTAAATTTTCATTTTCTTTCATCAATTTATCCAGTAATGGGACATAATCATCTTGTGATGTATCTTTCTTGGAAGCAACCCCCTCATTGATTTTTACCCCTTCATTTTTTTTCTCTCCCATAGGTCGTTTCCCTTTATCAACATCACGAGAATCAAACTTTGTATTTTTGGGAGGGGGTAGATGGGATAGAAGTCTTTTCAACAGTATTAGTTTGTGGACTTGTAGCAATATTGTTAGCTAAGGAATTTATAGGGATTTTTCCTAGTCTCTTGCACAACTGGGTCATTCTCTTGGTCTACTTGGGCTGCCACTTTGTCTAAGACCTCCATCTCCTCAACCTTCCTTCTCAACATATCCCTCCGCATCACAACATTCCCAATTCTCTTCTTCTTCTCTACATCCCTCTTCTTTCTATTTTCATTGCACTTAGAAGCTCTTTGATTGAGAAAATGCATATCATTCAACACCTCTTCTTCATATAGAAAAGTAGACTCTCTATCAGATACTACCACAATCTCAACTTGGTGGGGAGCAACATCATGAGAATATTCCTCTCCGAATAGCAAGTTAAGAGGAACAAGGGTATATTTATGGGAATTTGGGGTGATACATCCTTCAGCTCTAGCATGCCTAGCGCTTTCATTATCTTTTTGTATTCTATCCCTTTCTATTCTATCCTTTTCTCTCCTCTTCATGGCTTGCATGCCTAGGTCTAAGGAGTACTCATTTATAACAGACTTCATAAAAACCTCTCCCCTCTCATTAGAAGTATTATCACTGAAGTCTAATAGATTCATTCCACATTATGAACTAGAATTAGAATTCCTTTCATGTTTAGGGGTGGGATGAGGGGTAGACTTACCTTTTCCTATGCCTTTTGCTTTTATCCATTTCCCGCGTAAGTTCATGTTCTTAGATAATTCACCTTCTAGCTTTTGTTTTGGATGCTTCTTCATGTGGCCTCACATTCCTCTCATTTGCACTTGAGTCTTCTCCATGTTCATCACCTTCTATGATTTCTTTATAACTTTATTATTTACTTCCTTAATATCCTTAAACACTAGCTCATAGTGGTGTAGAGACATCAGAGTTGCCACCCAAATTACTTGGACAAATTAGCAGAAAATTTGTTATTCTCTATGCAAATTTCAACAGATCTTTAGAGCCTAAGAAAAAATTTGACACATACAACGTGCATTTGCATGAATTTTGAATGCAAGCTTTGGAGACCAATGGGTGGGAAACTTATCAGGAACATGGGTGAAATATTTGACAAATATTTGACCTAAATTTATTGGACACTTTTATTTTACTGACTCTATTAGTAAATATCACCATATAACATAGTGATCTATGATAAGGAATTCTAGAGAACTAATAATTGTAAAGCTTACATCCCCAGTAGAGTCACCATTTTGTTGGTTTTTTTCATTGAACCAATCAGATCTCGCCAAATATATATGAGTTTGCAAAACTCAATTCTTGAATACTTGCAAGACAATTGGCCAACAAGCAAGATATAGCACCAATCGCTTTATCTCTTGCACTTCAAGCTCTGCAAAACCTAGGAGGGTGGTCCCATAATGTACATTATAAATTTATTTCAAAAAAATTGCATAAACATTGAATATTCAAGCAGATATATTCTCACCAGTGACTAATAAGATGAAATTCTCCAAGAAGTTGGCATTTCCCTAAATGAATTATACATCCTAAGTTGAGAATATAAGACAACAAAATCTATAGAAATTAAAGATAGATCAATGATTATTTTAAAAGGATGTTTTAAATTTGCATAACTGGAACCATGAGAAAGACTTAAAGGGGTTAGGATCAGTGCCACTATCTATGGGCTAGGAGTCTAACCAAATTGAAATATAAGGTATATTTAATTCTAAACACCCATGATCTTAGTGATATTACTTTGCAATTCACAATTTTGTAACCAAATTCTAAAGACTACTTATTAGATCCAATCACCTTGCACACAAATTTATTAATTGATTTAAGCATTTTAACCCATTCTATGAACCAGAGCTAAAACCAAAACATATATCAAAGTAAGAAAATGATGATAATTAATGAAACGATCTTTGATCAAAATTTTCATTATTAATTCATGTACAGATCTAAATGGAGAGGCTATAGACTTGGAAATTTTCCATTATCATTCAGGTATGCTCAAGAACCATACATTTAACAAAATTTACTATCGAGAATCAAAGCATTACACTAGAACTTAACATATTCACTTTGTGTTCTCAATTTTCACAATTCGATTCTAGAATTCAATAAAAGATGAGTAGAAATGGCCCTGTGTTCCATTTTATAGAATAAGGGAGAAAAAACAAGCCTCAGGCCAGATGTACACATCACATTCTAATTGGATCACTACAAGACATATTCCCTAATTTAGTTATATTTGCATTCTTGAAATTGGAGGGAATACACATGAGACAAAGATTATTTACACTTGTTGTAAGAAGCAAAACCACCTTCCCAAAAGGAACGTGTCAAAAAGAATAATCTTCTATGTTGTAGAACGTCCATTTCATTGAGAAAGATGAAAAAATGATGAAATGAAAAAAGTGAATCAACATCCTAGTCAACATTCTACATCATCAACAACTAATATTTACTTGTGAAACATACATTTTATACATTACATTTTCTAAGGCTAGACTTGTACAATACTTGACCAATTATATATGTTTCACATCCATGTTTACAGACCTAGTCGACCAACCAATACCCTTCCCCATTTTTCATATACTTCATCAGATGGCCAATTGAAATCAATGATTTCATCCAACTTCTTCCTGTATGAGGAATAATTTGTCATCACAGAATTGGATTCCTTGTCAAAATCTTCAAGAATGTTGATAATAAATGTCAACTTTTTGAAAGTGTCATTAAAGGTATTGATGTTAAGCTCTTTGCAAATTTGATTCACTTGGGAAGCAATAACATCATCCATATCCCTCTTCCACATATGCAATGGATTTAGCTCACTATTGGTGAGTTGAATATCTAACAATAGTGACAAATTTGCTAGATCATAATAAGCCTTCAGTTCTCTTATTTTCTGTTCAAGTGGGGAAATATATACCTAAAACTTTTTCTCACCGAGTTCACCAACAAATGTATATGTTGGAAGCACCTTAGGTATTTATCCTCATATTGGGTGGCTCCAAATACTATTAAATCCAATCTCTCAACCCTTGGTATCCACTTGTTCAAGATTGACATAGCCAACTCCTTATCCCTTTGAAATAATCCTATTGTTCGCATCATCAGGGAGTAATTGTCATGAGCACCATTTAGTTTGGCCTGAATCTTCATATTCAAATGTTTCAAGACATTTTGAATTTTTTTTGAAATGTTTTCATAGATTGTGTCTTGTGTCTGTTCCAACAGCTTCTTATATGTTTCAACTTGTGAAATAGGTTGTTCCCTTGTAGGTTCATCTGATGAATTGGGACCTGATTTGCTTGGTTTCTCCACTAAAAGTGTCTCTTGTCCCAAATTATATGGTACCATTTCCAAGGCTTGATCTTGAGGGGAAAGTTTGGAAGATGCAATTGGAAAAGATGGGGGTGGGTGACTTGAATTGATCTGGCCTTGATCTCTCTGCATTTCTTCCCTCTGCTTATAAAATGCCAACTTTGTCTCTAGTACAACTACTTTTTGTTGATTATTATCATATTCATTGAGTAGCTCATGGTACTTGTTCTTCAATTCATCCCTTTCAAGGGAGGGGTTTTCCATAGTTACTTTAGTAAATCTAGCAACATTAACAGCCATGTCAGCTACCTCCAAGGTAGGGGTATCAGTAACTCTCTTCACAAGTAATTTCCCACTGACATCTGATGACTTGGAAAGTACTGGTTTCCTTGATCCAATGGATAATAACGAAATTGCTAGAGCATCCTAGTATTCACTAAATGAAGACCCCAAAAGTGCCATATTCAACTCCTCTTTTGTTTGCACTAGAGGTCTTTCAGCCCTTCTTATAGCATCTAGGACTATAACATCAACAATATCTTGCCCTGGTAGCAATAACACACCGCACTTCTTTACAAGATCTCTTCCATCATGGGAATTAATATTTTGAAATTCATTCTTCATAATACTCCTCACATTGGCCTAAATGACACTTTCAGGTAACTCTGGATGCAAGCTCCACCAAAAATCCCTAAGCGTAAATGTTTCAACAAAGGAGTTATATTTCATAAACTCCTTACAAGCCTCAATCCTCAAGTCATCTGCACTGTTTAGACCATTGATGTCGATTCTTCCCAACCTAAGACTGCTTTGTCTTGAACTTGAGGCAATTGAACATATAGGGGAAGGAATTCCTTATTGGATATCCCTAGGAGTGATAAAGATATCATCTTCATTTGTATCACAATATTCAACCACTCCTCTTACCTCAGTCCTTTATCTCTTAAGGGGTGGATACTCTAATGGAGTAGGGCTTCCTGGAGGTGAATCAAGATCAATTAAAGGTGGAGGAACCTGCCTTGGAGGTGATGACATTGCACTCTCAGGAGAAGTTGTCTTTGATCCTTCAGAAGTGATAGGGGTCAAAAAGGTTTGTTCTTCATTCGTTCCTTTCGTCCTCCTAGAGTAGATTCTTAGTTTCTTGGGTGGTTGGTAAGTAGGCATTTCTTCTAAAGTCATAGTAGTCTCTTCTTCAACCACTCTTTCTTTTCCTTTTTCTGTAACCTCCCATTGCTCCCTCAATATACCAACTACATTTTCAAAATTATCCATAGCATACAGGACCTGGCTAAATTCATTAGGTATATTTGGCAGCGGATTATAATTGGGATCCTTCTTCCATTTAGCCTCTAACATCTTCCTATAAGTAGGGTACTTAGCTTTCCTTTCATCCTACTCTGGAAAGCTAAAAATGTTCTTGATGACATCTTTAGGATAATTGAAGATATGCACAAAATTACCCAACCTCTTATCTATTTTTAATTTGGTAATAAATCCCCCAGGATCATGATTCCTTGGGAACATAGTCTCCAACTTCTAAGGAACCAATAGATGTACTAATTGCTTCCATTCCCCTTTCACCAGAACATAATCAACAAAAGTTGTCCACTCTCGAAAGAATGAGCCTTTCTTTGCTATATCAAGTAAGTGTACTTCCTATGAAGCTCCCAATTATCTCATGATTTCAAGAAACCCTATCCTTAGTGGCACATCTCTTGGTAGAACATATAGATCTAGACCATTGCCATATACTTTAAAACTTGTTTTATCAACTTGGTATAAAATCAAGTCTCCCCAATTGTGACTCAAATTCAAGTCTAACCTCATCTCCATAGGTCTCAAGAATTCATGAATTTCTTTAGGAATTCTTGGTGGCTCATAGATGAAGGATCTCATTATTCTTGATGCAAAAGGAATTTTAAACATCGCATAATTATACTTTAGATCATGCTTGTCTAGAATCTGGGTCCAACATTAAATAGGAAAATCGACACCTTCTACCCTCCTTTTCAAAGTTATATCTTTCTCAAAAACCTTCTACCCTTTAGGCAAGAACATATGCATTAATAGTGAATACCACCATAATTTCACCCATTGTTTCTCTTCCTTTAACTCAACCAAACCCTTATGGATATGTTCTACTAGATAAGTGGCATAATCATAGACTATGTTGTAAGTTGGGTGCTATAGATGTATTGCTAGATAGCTATATTCTTTCTGTAATGTGTCAAGTGGAGAAAAAACAATGATTTGGCTTAAAGAGTACATAGTATTCTTGAAATAGCTCACAAAATAACTCATTGGGAAGGGCTAAAGCTCCTCACCAGTTTTGACTTGCTTTCTATGCTTCCCAGTACCAGTTGCAATAGTATGCAAGGGAAATAACTTTTTCCTGATGAATACCTTGGTATTGTTGTGTTCCTTCCTGATATCATCCATATCTAGAGGAACCAAATTGTGACTCCACTCATGAAAATCAAAAACATCTTCAATTTCTTTCCTAGTTATCTTTACCATAGCCCTCTAATCAAATGTCTTAACAACCCTAGAAATAGTATCATACCTTGAGGCGATGTCTTTCAGAAGATCCACATCCATATACATGTTGGGAACAACTAATTTCCCCATATCTAACCTCCAAGGATTACAAAGATGAGCTCCAAGGTTCCTGTTCCCAAGCCAATGTTGAAAGAGTTGCCATCCAGTATAAGGTAACTTGACATCCTTTATGAAGCATTGTTTATCCATCACTCCCTCTCTAATAGTAGGTCCATAGAACAAGACCTTTCCTTTGGGTTTCTTATTTGTAGAGGAGGGTAACAAGTCAATTACATCCTAGGAGAGTGTTCAGGACTGGGCCGAAGGGGTGGAAATTTGTACTTTGGGAGCCATCAATTTTAAGTAGACCAGGGTTTTAACAAGAAAGGTTTCAATTACTAGCCTCCTAATTCAAACCTATGACTCATTGTGAATGAAAATTCTAAAAGGTTTCATGGGGTGACTTTTAAAGAGAAAATTAACCCTAATTACGAGAAATTAAAACAAAGCAATAACAAACATTCACAGAAAGGATATTGAAAGCCAACCCTAGTTCGAAAAATTGAAATAAAGCATAAAACTATGTTTATCATACTTACAAATTTCAATCACAATAACCCTAATGGTGGTTGGGATGAACTATACAAGTCTCTCTTTTTCAATTTTTCGTATTGCTCCAAAAATGTCTTCAAATTTTAATTATGCAAGAACTAACCATATACACATATTTTGAGGGAAATTGAGTAGATTTATGAGTCACCTCCGCCATTACTGCTCGCTAGCATGAAGCAAAACATTTACAATGGGCGTACTCACATTTTTGAATGTGTACCATTGATCTTCAGCTGAGATGGCCATCTTGAATGACTTAGATTGAGTCAATTAAATTTAAATTTCATCGTTATTCCACCTTGAACAACTCACCAATAGATATGTGCCAACTTGATCTTTTTTCATGTACTTGTGGGATCCACATGCCAGTAGTCATAGGACATAAGTGGTGACTTCTCATAGTCCTTGCAGCTTTTAACAAGCTTGCATCTTCCCTTTGCAAGATGGTGGGGAATGACAGCGATCAACTCTTCCCTCTTAATAATCACCGTTGATCTTAAAACTTTGAGTGTTGGAATGAGAAGTGATGGTGGGGTTGGTACCCATGATTAAACATGTGTCAGTATCTCACACACCACAGAATAATTAAAGTACCATCATTTGGGATACACAAGCCAGTGGGGAACAACTCAAATTAAATCCCACAATTAGATGATCATCAATTATGCACATGCAACAAAGTTGGTTATAAAAGAGGGCCATGACTAAGTTGATGACATTTTACCCTTGAAGATAGATGACTTAGACTTAAGTAATTTATGACTAAGGTAAAGGGGATGGTAAGGAACACACAACAATGGCTCAAAAGGAAACTTAAATAATGGACAACCAGGCAAAGAAAGTCAATGTAAAATTAAAATGCCCAAGGTTTGTAATTGAAGCATTTGAAAACAATGTTACATAAAGAAAACCTCAAACCCTACCTGTGGGAAACCTATGACATGCTATTACTGAGCTCAAAAGGACTTGTAAATGCTAAATATTTTAGGGAATCCATCAACCCCTATCCAAGTTGGACTTTTGGTTGTTGGTCACTTCCAATGTTCTCTGTCGGCTCCTATTGAGGCTCCCAATCTAGCATTGGATGATCTGTTGTTGGAACCCCTTCTTGCTTCTATAACCTAAGAGGATAATGATATTGTACCAGGGGTTGTTACTCCTGAGGAAGTTTGAGCCATTGTGTTCAATATGGGGACATAAAATTCCCTAAGACTCAATGGTTTCCCTCTGGATTTCTTCCAAATCTTTTGGTATGTTGTGGGGGAAGACCTAACTCTAGTGGCTGGGGACTTTTTAAATTTTGGAAAATTGCTCAAACAACTCAACCACACCTTCCTTTCCCTTATTCCCAATATTGAGGATCTAGAGACCATGACTTATTTTCATCCCATTAGCCTGTGTAACACTATTTATAAGAAATTCTACAAGATCATGGTGAACTGTTTAAAATCCCATCTTGATAAAATGATCATCCCAAGCCAAAAGACTTTGTTTTGGGTAACCATATCATCGATGCGATGATTATCACTTATGATATTTTGCATTCTATGTATCGGTGTAATAATGCGAGTATGGAATTTAAGCTTGACATCTCAAAATCTTATGATAAATTCCTATGGGACTTTCTTCCCAAATTCCTAGTTAAGTTCGACTTCAATTAGAGGATGGTTAACATTATTTTGGAATGCATAACCATGGTGAGGTATTATATTCTAGTCAATGCAGTGCCCCATGGTTTCTTTACAACTGGGAGAGGTATTAGATAGGGTGAAACCCTATCTTTGTATTTTTTCATAATGGTGTATGATGTGCTAAGTAGGAATGTTGCTAGAATTCTATCAGAGGGATCCATTAAAGTTCTTAAGCTGACCACCACCTTAGATCCAGCTTTCGTTCAATAGTTTGTGGATGACACTAAGTTGTTCAGAAAAACCTCAATCATGGAAGCAAGGAAATGGAAAAATTTCCTCATCAATTATGCATCTTTCTTAGGTTAGTGCATAAATTATAATAAGATTGATATATTTCTTTAACTACACTCCTAACCTGCAGGATTGTGTGACTACTATTTTGGGCTATTTGAGTGCCTCCCTTCCTTAAGTGTATCTAGGTCTCCTTCTCATAGTTAAGGAAGTCACTCCCAATTAATAGAATATTGTCCTTGATAGGATTCAGAGGAAGCTAGAAGGGTGGAAAGGTTCAATCCTTAGTCATGTAGGTAAGTTTCAAGTCCTTACTGTCACCCTCCAAGGGATTCTAGTGTACTTCCTTTCCATGTTCAAAATTCCTAGTTACATTGCTGAAATTTTTGAAAAGATCAAAAGGGATTTCCTCTAGTATGGTACTAAGGAAAAAAAGAATATGTCTCTGGTTAGTTGGGATAAGGTGTGCCTTCCTAAATTTGGAGGAGGGCTTGGTATCAGGAAATTTTAGTCTACTAACAAATCTTTGCTCGACAAGGTGGGGTGGGATCAACTAAGGAAGAAAAAATATTGGTGTAGGATTATGAATGTTAAATACCTCAAGAACTACCCCCTAATCAAGTGCATCTCGAATGATCACCCCCATGGGTCCTTGGTTTGGAATAATATTTGCAATATGAAGAATTTTCTTCACTTAGGGTTGAGATGGAAACTTGGAAATGACAACATTCATTTTTGGGATGACCTCTAGTAGTTTGAATCCCCCCAGTCCTTATCTAATTTCAAGAATTTGATGGATCTAGCACTTCTTTTATTTGGAAAGAATGTTTGTGATTACCTTCATGGTCCACAAGGATTCAGGAAATGGAAAGATTTGGGTTTGTGCTGCCACCTTTCCATAGACTTGAAACTATTGGTGAATTCCTTATAGGAAATTCTCTCTTTAACTAGGATTCCCATATCATTTATTGAGGATGATTTATTTTAGACTAAGGAATGTAAGGGAAATATTTCTATTAAGGTGACTTACAGTTTGTTGTTGGACAAGGGTATTCAGAGCAGATTATGGAAACAAGTTTAGAACAACCACTTGACACAAAATAAATTTCTTCTGGTGTATGGCTTATCACAATAGAATTCTAACCCAAGATAATTTAAGGAAAAGTGGATTCCAAATCCATAATAGATTCATGCTATGAGAAAATAATTAAGAATCAATGGATCACCTATTATTGTACTATCTGTTTGTTGTTGAAGTTTGAAATTTGGCTTTTGGAAAGTTGGAGACTTACTGGACCCTAAATAGGGACTTAAAATCCTTTATTGAAGGATTGTCTAGATCCTTCCAACACCCTCTCCCCATGGAGATCTGGAGTCAAATCCCTCGATCATTTGCTAGTGCTTATGGAAAGAGAGGAAAAATAAAATATTCAAAGATTCTAAGAGAATCCCCAAGGAATTTTTTGGCATTGGGTCTAGAATTATTGCCAAAAATGTCTCTGTATACACTTGGAAACCACCAAACAAAGCCCCTACTGAATGGGAGATCAAAATGGAAAAATCATGGAACATAAATTGGAGACCAACTCCTTTGACAAATCCAAGTCATTGGCTATAAGAAACACTATATGCAATCCCTCGAGCATTGGTTGGTTCAAACTAAATTTTAACATAGTAGCTAAAAGGAACCCTGGATTGGCCAATATTCATGGCTTAATCAAGGAATATAAGGGAAAATTTGTTGTTGGGTTTTCTGTTAGTATAGGTATAGTATCTACTATGTCAGTGGATGTTGAAAGTATGAGCAAGTTTGGTAGTGTTGTCCTTAATGTTGTCATTGATGTCAACATAGTTCAGTATGTTGTAGATTGTGCTCCACATTTCTCCTATGTTCATCCTTTGCTTGTGTGAATCTAAAGGTTTGTTGATGGTGATCTGTTAGTGATATCTCCTAATTTTTTGTTGTTGTATTGATGAAAGGTGAAAGTTGTGTTCACCAGTGTGTGAAATGATTTGGTAGAGTTGGTTTTCTATGGACTAGGAGAAATTTTTTCTCTCAGTAGTCCTATGCTATTTTGTTTTAGGTCTTGTGGATCTAGAATATGTCTTGTAATGGTGTTCATACATTATGGCAGAAATATTTAAGGTTTGGTGCTCCGGAAGATGAGTTTCAAAGTAGTGGTATGAGTTTGTATAGTTTGGTTGGACTATTGGAATGAGTTCCATGTTCAAAGGTTGTTACACCTACTGTAGATGTATCTAGAGGTATCTAAGATGTGTTCTCGTGCATGATGAAGCATGTTACATCATCTGCGTGTTACATTGGAAAGCATATACTTCAATTTTCATTTGTGTTTTCATTAGGTTTGGATGACTTGGTGTTTACACTTCATATGAAGAATTAAATTTAATTAAGGAAGCATGTGGTTGATCTAAGATGTTGCTTTAAGTATTGGTTAAGTGTTTAATTGGTTCGCTCTCATTCCTTTCCAACACGGGAATGTTGAGTTGCCGATCTAATTTGAATTTATGAAATGAAGCATATGTGGCCAACCTTAAAGAAAGTTTCTAAAATTGAAGATGGTATAAATGAAAGTTGAGATGCAAAGGTTTAGATGGTGCAAAGTAACAAAGTAAGCCAAAAGTGAAGAGCAGAATTGTATGAAACTGAGTTGAGGCAGCAGTAATTCATTGTGTTAGATTCTTGAAGGTAGTAAGTTGAAGGTTTCTACAATCTTCTGATCAAGGCTCTAGATGCATGTAAATTGTTGTGGTGGATATTTTGTCTTGTTTTGTATTTGTAGGAAGTGAGCCTCACCATTGGACAATGAGTCCTTTATGTAGGTAGTGATCCCTTGTATCTGGATAGTGAGTCCTCTTCTGTGTAGTGAGCCCTTGCTAGTGAACCTTTGTATTCAGTTTTGCTATCACTTTATATTGTGAGTTAATCCTCCCATGGTCTTTCCCTTATTAGGTTTTCCATATAAAATCTAGCATTCATTGTGTTGATTTTTCTTTCTATTATCTGCATTTCATGTTCATATTCAATAACATAAAAGTGTGGTTGTGAAATTGATAAGTGTTGAAGCTTTGAGTTTAATTTTGGTGACAACTGATTCACCCCCCCTTTCAGTTATCCTGCACCTTTTAACAATTGGTATCAAAGCTTTGGTTCCTTGGTGTAGAGCTTAATTGCTTAAGGAAGATCCGATGGTGCATAAGTTGGCAATCCCTATGTTCGATGGATCTGATTATAGTGACTAGAAAGTGTATATGAGAGGATATATTATCTCTCCTTGTTACAAGACTTGGAAGGCTATTGAGATGAAGTATGTTGATCCAACAGGTGGTCTTACTACTACAGATGAGGTTTCTACTTATGAGGAGAATGAAAAGGTGAGGTATGCTATTTTTAGTGCTCTATCTAAAATTGAGTGAACTATGGTTCTTTCTTTGGGCACTGCTTATGAAGTTTGGAAAAAGTTGGAAGATCTTTATGAAGAAAATGATAGAGTGAAATTGTAAAAGAAGCTAACGACAAAGCACAGATATGAGAATTTGAAAAAGGAAGAAGGAAAATATTATGCAAGTTATTTTGAGAGGGTTGAGATTGTAGCAAATGAAGTTAGGAATCAATGGGGAAAGCTAACTAATGAAGATATAATTGAGAAGATCATAATAACCCTACATGAGTGTTATAGTGATAAGATCTTAGTTATTGAAGAAATGTATGATCCTAAGAAATATACTAAAGAAGAGCTATTTGGCACCTTGACAATATTTGAAATGAGAAAGTTTGGAAAGAAATAGGAAAAGATAGAAATAAAATTTAAAGCAACAGAGACTAGGGATGGTCTAGCTAGTAATGGTTCTGATAAGTTGGAAGTGAATTTTAATAGGAAGTTGAAGAAAGGTACTGGTAAGTATAAATATATGTTGTCATTTAAATGTTTGAGTTGTGGTAATATTGGTCATTATGCTTCAAGATGTCTAAATAGATATGTACATAAGAAGAACAAGGATTATAAAGATAAAGATAGAAAGGATAAGAAATACAAGTTGTATTATGTTAAAGAAGAAAATAGAATCTTTGATGATGAATCTAATTATGAGGGTGATGATAGTGAATGCTTGTTTTTAGACTTGGAGAATAAATCTGTGTCTGCTAACCCTGGAAAATGTGCAAGAAAGAATGTTTTGGAGAACAAAAAGAATTAGATGGAAGATACTATGGTCACCGCCTTTCATTCTAGACAGGATGAAGACTACTAGGTGATTGACAATGGATGCTCTAATCACATGACTAGAGATAAAAGTAAGTTTACTAAACTTGAAAACTATGATGGTGGTTTGGTCATGTTTGGTGATGATTTAGGAGAAAAGATTGTTGGGAAAGGTACAATTAGTTTTGATGGAATACATAACACTGATAATGTATATTATGTAAAGGGCTTAAGGCATAACCTTTTGAGTGTTGGACAGATGTGCAAAAATGGTTTTAAACTTGTGTTTCAAAATAATACCTACAAGATCAGAAAAAGGTCTAGAGATATTGTTGTTTCATGAAGAACTCATGGAAACATCTACCAGCTTAAGGGTGTTGATGTTCAATGCCTTATATCTCAAGTCAATGAAAGTTGGTTGTGGCAATGAAGAATGGGACATGTTATCTCTGATAATCTGGTCTAGATTAGTTCAAGATATGTTGTCTGAGGTCTACCTAAAATCACAAAGCCTGCTAATTCTATTTGCAAAAGTTGTCAGTTAGGGAAACAAACTAGATGTAGTTTTAAGGGAAAAGAGCAATCTACTACTGGAATGCTAGAATTAATTTAGATAGACCTCTATGGTCCAACTAGAATAGGAAGCATAAATAGTGATAGGTATTTCATTTTCCTTATTCATGATTATTATTGAATGACATGGGTTTCTTTTCTTAGAGAGAAGAATTGAGCTTTGGATAGGTTTAAAGTGTTCAAAGAAAGAGTGGAAAAAGAAGTGAACCTAAGAATCAAATGTTTGAGATCTGATAAAGGTGGAGAATTCACTTCTAGTGAATTTAATGCATTTTACAAAGAGCATGGCATAAAAAGAAAATTTTATGCTCCGAGAACCCCTCAACAAAATGGAGTGGTTGAGAGAAAAAATAAAACAATACAAGAAGCTACAAGAACCATAATGAAAGAATCAAATGTACCTGATGTGTACTAGAGAGAGGCAATACATACTGTTGTTTATGTTCTTAATTGTGTTTAGATTAGAGGCAACAACACAAAGACTCATTTTGAGTTATGGACTTGTAAGACACCTATTGTGAAGTACTCTAAGGAATTTAGAAGTAGATGCTACATTAAAAGAGATGATGAAAATATTGGGAAGTTTGATGCTAGATGTGATGAAAGGTTTTTTCTTGGGTACTCAACTATCAACAAAGCATATAGATGCTTGAATAAAAGATTAAGGAAGATTGTTGAGAGTGCTAATGTGAAAGTTGATGAGGACATGCACAAACCTATTGAGATAAGTGAAGTTGAACCTGATGATCCTATTTGTGAAAAAGTACTTGAAGAGAATAAGGAGAAGGAAGAAGAAGTAGGAGAAGAAACCCTAGAACCTGTTGTTAAGACTCCTAATTATGCATAGAAGAATCATCTAGAGGAATAGATAATTGGAGATAAGAGTGAAGATGTGAAAACTAGAAGTAAAGTTACAGCTGAGGTAAATATGTGTTTACTTTCTAAAATGGAACCTAAGTCTGTGTGTGAAACATGTGAAGATGAAAGTTGGGTTAGAGCTATGAAAGAAGAGTTGCATCAAATATAGAAGAATCAGACATGGGAATTGGTTCTTAGAACTATGAATAAGAATGTAATTGGTTCAAAATGGGTGTTCAAGAATAAGTTGAATGGAAATGGTGAAGTTATAAGAAATAAAGCAAGACTTGTATGCAAGGGATACTCACAAGTTGAAGGCATAGACTTTGAAGAGACATTTGTCTCTGTGGCTAGAATGGTAGCAATTAGGTTGTTTTTGGAATTTTATGCCCACAAGGACTTCAAAGTATATCAAATGGTGAATTGGAGGAAGAAGTATGCATGGAACAACCTGAAGGATTTTAGTTATCAGACAAACTAGATATGGTTTGTAAGTTGAAGAAGGCATTGTATGGACTGAAGCAAGCTCCTAGAGCATGGTACACAAGATTGGATAGATACCTGACAGAGCAAGGATTCAATAAAAAAAACAATATTTACTTCAAAGTGTAAGGTAACAAAATGTTGATAGTGGTAGTTTATGTCGATGATATCATTTTTTGGGGAAACTAAGGTATGTGTAAAATATTTTTAGAAGAAATGCAAAAAGAATTTGAAATGTCCATGATTGGTGAGTTGAATTTCTTTCTTCTTCTTCTTCAAGTAAATCAACCTGATAAGGGGATATTCATTTCAAAATAGAAATATGTGAAAGAGTTGTTGAAGAAGTTTGGAATGGATGACTCCAAACCAGTTAGTACTCCTATGATGATTGGATGCAAGCTGAGTAAAGATGATGAATCTGCTAAAGCTGATTAGAGAAAATACAAATCTATGATTGGTAGACTATTGTATCTTACTGCTACCCGACCAAATATAATGCATGTCGTATGTTTAGTTTCTAGATTTCAAGCAGATCAGGTAAAGAGGCACATGTTATAGCTATACAAAGGATATTTAAATATTTTAAAGGTACACCAGATTATGGCTTATGGCATCCTAACGGTGTTGATTTCACTTTGAGTGCTTATTTCGATGTAGATTGGGTTGGTTGTGTGGATGACAAGAAAATTACCAATGGAGGTGCTTTCTTTCTTGGTGGAAGATTGGTTTCATGGATGAGTAAGAAACATGACTCCATTTCTTTATCCACTACAAATTTAGAATATATTGTTGTAGCATCTTGCTACACACAGGTTTTGTAGATGAAGCAAACTTTGAAAGTCATTGGAGTGATATGTGATGAGCATATTTCTATTTTTTGTGACAATACAAGTGCTATAAACATTTCAAAGAATCTGGTAATGCATTCAAGAACAAACCACATATCTATTAGATATCATTTCCTAAGAGAGAAGGTGTTGGAGAATAAAGTCAGGTTGAAGTATCTGTCAACAAAGGAACAAAGTATAGATACATTTACTAAGGATCTTCTGAAGGATACTTTTGAGTATCTTAGGGAGAGGTTGGGGGTCATTGGCCCTCCAACTAGGTGCACATGGAGGTGCACCAGTCTAGTGAATGCAAAAATTCTTCATTTATCTAGACTGATGAATGGGTCTACTATGCAGGGAGAGTAGAAAGTTTTCATTGTTGGAGTATTAGTTGAATGGGTGTTCTCCTAAGCGGGAGTAATCATAGATTTTTGTATTTTCCATTGTTGTCAAAGGGGGAGAGAGATTCATGTGAAAAATAGTAAAAGAGAGAGAGAAGGTGTTCTCCTAAAATATTATGTAAGTATTTGTGGTCTTTGATGTTTTTTCACATAATGTGTTTCCATCGATGAAAAATGGGGAGATTGTTGCAAGTATGAGTAATTTTGGTGGTGTTGTCATTAATATTTTCATTGATTTCAACATAGTTAAGTATTTTTTAGATTGTGCATGTATAGTTGAGACACTGTTGAGATGTTGTGAGTACATGGAGCTATCCTTATGATGTTGTAGATGTACTAAAATGATGGGTTACCAAGTGCTTTTGAGAAAATTAACAAAGAGTGAAGTTAGAGTTATGTATGTTTTTAGAATGTGCTCTGCATTGTGCTCCATGTTTCTCTTGTTCTAATCCTTTGGTTGTACAAATCTGAAGGTTTGTTGATGGTGTTCTTTTAGTGATATCTCTTGATTTGTTGTAGTTGGTTTGATGAAAGGTGAAATTTGTGTTCAATGGTGTGTGAACTCGTTTGGTAGAGTTGGTTTTCTATGGACTAGAAGAAATTTTTTGCTGCGTAGTCCTCTTCTATTTTTTTTTTAGTCTTACAAATTTGGAATATGTCTTGTAATGGTGTTCTCTATGTCCTGGAAAAAATATTCAAGTTTTCATTCTCTGGAAGTTAAGTTTCAGAGTAGTGGTATGAGTTTTCATAGTCCAAATGGACTGTTGGAATGTGTTCTATGTTCAAAGGTTGTTACACCTACTACAGATGTATCTGGAAGTATCTAAGATGTGTTCTCATGCATAATGAAGCATGTTATTTCATCCACATGTTATCTTGGAAAGTGTGTACTTCAATGTTCATTTGTGTTTTCATTAGGTTTGGCTGACCTAGTGTTTACACTTCATATGAAGAATTAAATTTAATTAAGGAAGCTTGTGGTTGATCCAAGATGTTACTTTTGGTTTTGGTTAAGTATTTAATTGGTCCACTCTCATTCCTTTCCACTATGGGAATGTTGTGTTTCTGACCTAATTTGAATTTATGAAATGAAGCATATGTGGCTGACCTTGGTGAAAGTTTCTAAGGTTGAAGATGGTATAAATGCAAGTCGAGATGTGAAGGTTTAGATGATGCAAAGTAATGAAGTAGGCTATAAGTGAATTACTTCATTGTGTTAGATTCCTAAAGGTAGTGAGTTGAAGGTTTCTACAATCTTCTAATCAAGGTTGTGGATGTGTGTAAATTACTATGGTGGATATACTGTTTTCTTTTGTATCTATAGGCAGTGAGCCTCATTGTTGGACAGTGAGTCCATTCAGTAGGTAGTGAACCTTTGTATATGGACAATGAGTCCTCTTCTAGGTAGTGAGCCTTTTTATTTAGTTTTTCTATCACTTTATATTGTGAGTTAATCATCACCGTGTTTTTTCCCTTATTAGGTTTTCAACGTAAAATCTGGTGTTCATTGTGTTGATTTTGATTTCTATTATCTACATTTCATTTTCATATTTAATAAGAGAAAAGTGTGGTTGTGAAATTGATAAGTGTTGAAGATTTGAGTTTAATTTTCATGACAACTGATTCACCCCCCCTCTCAATTGTGTTGTTCCTTTTCACAATTGGTATCATAGCTTTGGTTCCTTGGTGTAGAGCTTAACCGCTTAAGGAAGATTCGATGGCACATAAGTTGGCGATCCCTATGTTTGATTGATCTGATTACAGTGACTGGAAAGTGCATATGAGAGGATATATTATCTCTTTTGGTTACAAGACGTGGAAGGCTATTGAGATGAAGTATGTTTCTCTGATGGGTGGTCTTACTACTACATATGAGGTTTATGCTTATGATGAGAATGAAAAGGTGAGGTATGTTATTTTCAATGCTCTGTCTAAAACTGAGTGAACTAAGGTTATTTCATTGGGCATTGCTTATGAAGTTTAGAAAAACTTGGAAGATCTTTATGAAGGAAATGATAGAATGAAATTGACAAAGAAGTTGATGGCAAAGCACAAATATGAGAATTTGAAAATGGAAGAAGGTGAATATTTTGCAAGCTATTTCTAGAGGGTTGAACTTGTAGCAAATGAAGTTAGGAATCAAGGGGGGAAGTTGACTACTGAAGATATAATTGAGAATATCCTAATAACCCTACCTGAGTGTTACAGTGATAAGATCTCAGTTATTGAAGAAATGTATGATCCTAAGAAATACACTAAAGAAGAGCTATTTGGCACCTTGACAATATTTGAGATGAGAAAGTTTGGAAAGAAAGAGGAAAAGATAGAAAGAACATTTAAAGCAACAAAGGTTGAGGATAATCCAGATAGTGATGGTTTTGATGAGTTGGAAGTGAATTTTACTAGGAAGTTGAAGAAAGATACCAGTAAGTATAAAGGTATGTTTCCCTTTAAATGTTTCAATTGTGGTAATATTGGTCATTATGCTTGAAGATGTTTGAATAGGGTTGTACATAAGAATAACAAGGATTATAAAGATAAAGATAGAAAGGATAAGAAATACAAGTAGTATTATGTTAAAGAAAAAGATGGAATATCTAATGATGAATTTAATTATGAGGTTGATGATAGTGAATTCTTTTTTTTATCCTTGGAAAATAAATTTGTGTCTACTAACCCTATAAAATGTGCAAGAAAGAATGTTCCATAGAACAAAGAGAATGAGATGGAAGGTAATTTGGTCGACGCTTTTCATGCTAGACAGGATGAAGACTACTGGGTGATTGATAGTGGATGCGCTAATCACATGAACAGAGATAAAAGTAAGTTTACTAAACTTGAAAACTATGATGGTGGTTTGGTCATGTGTGGTGATGATTCAGGAGGAAAGATTATTGGGAAAGTTACAATTAGTTTTGATGGAATAAACAACACTGATAATGTATATTATGTAAAGGGTTTAAGGCATAACCTTTTGAGTGTTGGATAGATGTGTAGCAATGGTTTTAAACTCATGTTTTAGAATAATACCTATGAGATCAAAAAAGGATCTGGAGATATGGTTGTTGTACAAAGAAGAGCTCATGGAAACATCTATTAGTTTAATGGTGTTGATGGTCAGTTCCTTGTATCTCAAGTCAATGAAAGTTGGTTGTGGCAACAGAGAATGGGACATGTAAACTTTGATAATTTGGCCAAGATCAGTTCAAGAGATGTTGTCTGAGGTCTACCTAAAATCACAAAGCCTACTAATACTATTTGCAGAAGTTGTCAGTTAGGGAAACAGACTAGATGCAGTTTTAAGGGATAGGAGAAATCTACTACCAAAATGTTGGAATTAATTCATGTGGACCTCTATGGTCCAACTAGAATAGGAAGCCTAAATGGTGATAGGTATTTCATCCTCCTTATTGATGATTATTATCAAATGACATGGGTTGCTTTTCTTAGAGAGAAGAATTAGGCTCTAGATAGGTTTAAAGTGTTCAAAGCAAGAGTGGAAAAAGAAGTGAACCTAAGAATTAAATTTTTGAGATCTGGTAGAGGTGGATAATTCACTTCTAGTGAATTTAATGCATTTTGTGAAGAGCATGGCATAAAAATACAATTTTTTGCTCTGAGAACCCCTGAACAGAATGGACTGGTTGAGAGAAAAATTTGGATGGTACAAGAAGATGCAACAACCATGATGAAATAATCAAATGTACCCGATGTGTACTGGAGAGAGGTAATACCCACTATTGTTTATGTTCTTAATAGAGTTCAAATTAGAGGTAGCAACACAAAGACTCCTTTTGAGTTATGGACTGGTAAGATTCCTACTATGAAGTACTTTAAGGTATTTGGAAGTAGATGCTACATTAAAAGAGATGATGCAAATATTGGGAATTTTTATGCTAGATGTGATGAAGGAATTTGATGCAAGAGCATCCTTGGTTCTTGGAAATCTCTTTCAGTTTTGTTCCTTTTTTGTTCTTTCTTAGTTCATGTTGATGGACTCATCATATTTTCTCACCAGACCCTGTGGATCTTTGTGTACATCATGGACATGTTCATTTTCCTTATTCCAAGATTTGAACGTGATTGGATATTTTTCTAGCAAGTTATCGCTTCTGAATTTGATGGCAGTTTCTTGAACTAGCACCAAAATAATTTTCAAGCCCAATGACTAGTTTGATCATTCATGGATAGTTCTCGTCACTTGTAGATCTCGATGGTGTGATTCAAATTATTCCATGGAGTGTCCCTGACCTTCACTATAGGTCCATACTTCATTCTATGCACCTATTGATGGGGTAACTCAAATTTGAGGCTGACCTATTCATGCGCACAATACATTTTCTTTCATTGGAGATTGCAATAATCTTAGCTGACATGGATGATTCTAGATTTGCGGATAGTATATAGATCTTGTAATAGATAATTATAAAGGAGAGTTGATCATAATTGAGAAAGATAGGTTTTGATATGTTAGATTTTAGCTCGCATTAAGGAGCATATAGGAATATGGTATTTTGAACATGTTGTATTAGTCCTATGAGCTGAATCTGTAAGCCCATATGTTGTCAGCTTCTTGTAATTGAGATTTATGTTAATGAGAATGTTTTAATATACATATTCTTCCATATTCCATGTTGCTTCTATTGTGTGATTGTTACTACACGGTCTAGATTGTTCTCCTTGAGGACCCTTCTACCATGGCTGCATCATATTGGTATCAGAGCAAGATTCATTCCTTGTGCAATTGTCAGAGTTTGTGAAGTCCTGTTGAATATTTGTTGTGGGGTGACGAATTAAGGATTCGACCTGCAATTGAAGAGGACGTGTGAAAAGATGGTGAGAAGAAGAAATTTTAGAGGAAATGGAGCATGTGGAAGTGAAGACCCAACTTTAATGGAGATGTTAAGAGGAATTGCTGCCAGATTAGATGCAGTTGAAATGGCCCAAAGGATAGGTTGACTCGTTGATGATGTGAGTGATGAAGAGGTAGAAGTTAAGGATGAAAGAGGAAGAGAAGAGTGACCTGGCCTAGATCAAAGAGAAGAGAGATTCATAACATCTCTAACTAGAGTGAATACAAAACCACATTTCAATCCACTAGATTATAATGGTAATTTGGATTTAGAAGAATTGCTTGATTGGATTACAAAGATGGAAAAGTATTTTGAATTTGAAGGTACTACTAAAGATAAGAAGGTGATATTTTATTGTATAGAGTTGAGAGGACATTCATCCCTGTGGTGGGAATATTTGCAGACAGGTAGGCAAAGAAGAGGAAAGGAGAAAATTAAATCATGGGATTGGATGGTGAACAAGTTAAAGTCAAAGTTTATGCCTAGAGATTATTAGATTAGTTTTTTTTGAAAGTTGCAAAATTTGAAGCAGAAAGATTTAAGTGTGATAGAATATATTGAGGAGTTCTATAAGTTGAACATCAGATCTGGACATTCGTAGGAGGAAATTGAGCAAGTAGCTAGATATGTGAATGGTTTGAGGTCATCTATAAAAGATGAGATTAGTTTGATTAAGTTGTAGAGTGTGGAAGAGGCATATCAATGTGCCCTAAAAGAAGAAGAGAAGCTAAATAAAAGACATGAGCAAAGACAAAGAGGAAGAGGTGGAAGATTTCAAAGAGGAAGAATTTTTATTGAAGGAGGAAGAGGAACTTTTGAAAATTAGAATAAGGATAAGGAATTCAGTAAGAATGCTAATTCATACCATAGAGGTGATGGAAATTCTTACCGAAGAGGAGGATATGGCAGTTACTAGAATGAGGGTTATAGAAAAGATGATAGAGGACAAGAGAAAAGGGTATTCAGGGGAACTTGTTTTAAATGTGGTGGAGAGGGACATAAAGTATTTGAACATAACCGGGGAGAGACAAGTAGAAAAATAGATAACAATATAAGAACAACCTTGGTTGAGGAAGATCATGTTGGATCATCTAATAAACTAGAAGATGGAGAAGTACTAGTGAACAAAAGAGTATTATATGAAAGTGAGTTAGAAAAGGAGCCATTACAAAGAAATAACTTGTTTCGAACTAGATGCAAGGTGAATGGTAAATGTTGCAAAGTGATTGTTGATGTGGAATCTCTGAGAACCTAGTTTTTGAAGAGATGGTGACTGAATTGGGGTTGGAAAGGTTGAAACACCTAAAGCCCTATCAGATTACTTAGATTCAAGATGAGCATAAGATACTGGTAAGTGAACAATGTTTGGTGAAATTAAAGATAGGAAATTACCATGATGAAGTTTTGTGTGATATTATGCCTATGGATGTATGCCATGTTTTTTTGGGAAGGGCTTGGAAGTATGATAAACAGGCTATTCATGATGGAAAGAAGAACATATATACCATTGTTGCTAATGGGATGAAGAAAAATTTGTTGCAATTGGAAGATGTTCCTACAGTTGATGTTTGTATGAGTACTAGAGTTTGTTTGGTTGATGGAAGGAGATTCCTAGATGGGTTGAGACATGTGAACATGTGATATGCCTTGGTTTCTAAGAAGGCTAAAGACTTGAAGCATGTAGAAGAACAACCAAAGAAGATAAAGGAGTTGTTGATAGAATATGACGAGATCATTTCAGATAATGTACCTGATGGATTACCACCTGTGATGAGTATTAGTCATTGCATGGATCTAATTCCTAGAGCTAGTTTTCCTAATAAATTTGCACACCAGATGGCACCTATAGAGAATGAAGAGTTGAATAGACAAGTGCAAGAATTATTGAGGAGGGGCTTGATTGGAGAAAGCTTAAGTACTTGCATAGTACCTATTGTGTTAGCACCTAAGAAGGATGGAGAATGGAGGATGTGTATAGATTCTAGAGCCATAAACAAGATCACGTTGAAGTATAGATTTCCTTTTCCTCGAATGGATGACATAATGGATTGTTTGAGTGGAGCTAAATATTTTACAAAGATAGATTTGAAGAGTGGATATTATTAGATTAGAATCAGAGAAGGGGATGAGTGGAGAAAAACATTCAAGATGAATGAAGGATTGTATGAGTGGTTGGTGATGCCTTTTGGATTGAAAAATGCACCGAGTACTTTCATGAGGTTGATGAATGAGGTATTGAAGAGATTTCTGGGTAAGTTTGTGATCATGTATTTGGATGATATCTTGATTTTCAGTAAGAGTAGAGAAGAATTTTTTTTGCATATAAGACAAGTTTTGTAGAGGTTGAGAGAAGAGCAGTTGCTGATAAACATTAAGAAGTGTAGTTTGATGAAGGAAGAATTGGTATATCTGGGATTTGTAATCTTTGTGGATGGATTTAAGATGGATCCTGAGAAGGTGAAAGAAATTGTTGAATCACCTACACTAGATAGTATTCACTAATACACTTTGACTCAAATTTTGATAAAAGTTCGTCAAAATTATTTCATCAATTTTTTGACAAACTTTGAAACATCAAAATTATGACCCAGCCAACGATGCTAGGTCAGAATTTTGACGTTTCAAAGTTTGTTAGAAAATCAATGAAATAATTCTAATGAAAGTTCATCAAAATTTTGATGAACTTTCATCGAAATTTGAGTCAAAATGTATCAGTGATTGGAGAGATAAGACCATTTCATGGATTGGCTAGTTTTTACCAAAAGTTCATTAGGAATATCAGTTCTATTTGCAGTCCTATGACATAAACAATGAGAGGAGATAAGAAGAATTTTAGATGGAAATCTGGAGTAGATCAAAGTTTTGAGTTGTTGAAGTAGAAGGTGACTGAGTAGCCTGTGTTGGATTTATCATATTTCAAGTAGACTATGGTGCAAGTGGAAATGCAATTGGAGCAGTGTTGAGTCAAGAAGGAAGACCTATAGCTTATTTCAGTGAGAAATTGAATAATGCTAGGAGAAGATATTTAGTGTATGATTAGGAATTTTATGCCATAGTTCAATCCTTGAAGAAGTGGAGACATTATTTGTTTCCTAAGGAGTTTGTGTTGTATACGGATCATTAGGCTTTGCAATATTTGAACAGTGAAGGTAAGTTGAATCAGAGACACATGAGATGGGTAGAGTTCTTGCAAAGTTATACTTTTGTTTTGAAGAATAGGAGTGGAAATTAAAATAGAGTTGTTGGTGCTTTGAGTAGGAGAAGGAATTTACTGACAGAGATGAGAGTGGAGGTATTAGGCTTTGATGAGTTGAAGAAATTTTATGAGGAAGACTCAGATTTTGCAGAACCTTGGAGAGCATGTAATGAACCAGTTTCAGAGGATAGAAGTTAGTGGTTGGATTATTTCATTCAGGAGGACATGTTGTTTAGAGGCAATCGGTTGTGTATACCTCGGAGTTCAATGAGGGATAACTTAGTGAAGGAGAAGCATAGTGGAGGAATTCCAAGACACTTTCGAGTTGATAAGATAGTGGCATTTGTGATTGAGAATTACTTTTGGTCACAGATTTATAAGGATGTCAGGAAATTTGTGTAGAGTTTCCAATTTTGTCAAGTTGCAAAAGGGAGTAGTCAGAATGTTGGATTGTATAAGCCTTTGACAGTTCTGGAGAGACCTTGGGAAGATATCAACATGGATTTCATACTTAGTTTGTTGAAGACATGAAGAGGTAATGATTTTGTATTTGTGGTGGTAGATAGATTTTCTAAAATGGCACATTTCATACCTTGTAAGAAGACAACAAATACAATACATGCAACAGACTTATTTTTCAAGGAAGTGGTTAGATTGCATGGATTACTTAGGAGTATTGTTTCAGACAAAGATGTAAAATTTGTTGGTTACTTTTGGAGGACACTTTGGAAGAAGTTAAAGACATATTTGAAGTTTAGTTCTACATTTCACCCATAGACTAATGGACAAAAAGAGGTAGTAAATAGGAGTTTGGGGAATTTTCTAAGATTTTGGATGGAGAGAAGATCGGAAGTTGGGATTTAGTCCTTGCACAAGTAGAATTTACTTACAATAATTCAGTGAACAAGAGTACTATTGTGTAGTTTTTCGCACACACACCCCACTGAAAGAAGGGAACCCCTTTTTTCTTTCATTCTTGGTGTTTTGGCCCTTCAATTTTAAGGATTTTATTGCTTGGGAATGTGCTTGGATGTTTATCTTTACTCCAATTATGATCCATCTATGGTATTGATTGAAAACCTCAAGTTTTAGACTTATTCTGGGTTTTTCACTACTCTCGAAAAAATCCACTCTTGGCAGAATTCCTTGGCTTCCTTGAAAACCTGATGGCGGCTACTTTGCACTGTGATCCAGAGATTTTAGTCCTTTGTAGAATTCCATGGTGCCTGGATTTCTCTAAAATTCTATCTCTCTGTCAGATTCTTGGGTTTTTGTTTGGCCTTTCTTGTCGACTGCATTAATGCTCAATTGTACGATTTCTACGGAAGCTATTTATTTGATTTTGGGGAGTTTTGCACCATTAAATTGTATCATTTTCTTTCTATTGATCTAGAGTGCTTGGTTGGATTTGGCGTGTTAGATTTGTGAATTCTTGGATTTGGTGTTGATTTTCCTGGGTGTAATCATAATTGCTTTTGATTGTTGGGCGCTAAAGATTGTTTTGTCATTATTGTAATCAAGTGTCACTTCATCAATGGTATGTACTCATTTCCTTGCTTTTGATTGTCGAATAAGAGTGATTCTTTGGCATCTTGAGTGCGCTTGTAGTCCAAATTTCTGTATGTTTGGGCATTGAACATTTGGAAGCTAGGGTTGTTCGAATCTGTTTGATTGATGATCGCCAAGTAGGTTTTTCAATCTTTTTTTTTAATTTTGTTATAGGGTAGCTTGATTGTGTAGGCCATAAGGAACCTTTTGAAAACCTAGCAAATGAGTAAGCTGAGCCCAAGCTTGTCCTGTGCATTCATGGTGGAATTTTAGGGTTTCATGCCTAGGGCATCACCAATCCCTCTCGATTTACTTTAGGATGAGTTTCAAATTCAAAGATGATTTGTACGAGGTTTAAATCAAGCTAGTTGCAAGCCCAAGATCCTCAAATTTGTGATAGTTCGATCAATTTGACTGAAGTCACAAGAAAACATTGACATCCAGAAATTTGAAGCCTTCGCGAAATTCCTTAATTGCTAGAATTCTCTGACTTTCCGTTTTCTCTTTGTTTTCCCAAAATGTGTAGTAATTTAGAGTTATGCCTACTTCGTGAATTTTCGTTCCCTCTGGATTTTACCAAAATTTCCTTTGTTCCTTCATTTTCCTAGAATTTGCAGACTATTGATGTTTTCACAAATTTCTATCCTCGGTGGAATTCTCTGAAACTTTGCTGAAAATGAAGAATTGAGAGATAGTATGATTTATTAACTAGTGATTATGCATTGTATGATCAATTTGAATTATTTAAGGATGTATCATGTTGTTTTTTAGTTAATGATAGTTGATTAAATTATTATTGGATGCTTTTTTGTTTACTTTGCTAAAATCTGTCTCGCTAGGAATTTTTTGAAATTCCTCTTTGGCCTAGATTATGTGGGAGGGCTAAAAACCCGAACTTTGAGATGATTAATTTTCATGAGGTTTTAGAGAATTTTGCTTATCTTGGGAATCATATTGAGGATGAATATTAAATTTGTGATTAATTAACTTGTGTCTCATTTGATCTTTATTATGGTTTCTTTGTCAAATGCAGGCAGAGTTGAGTAAGGCAGTGAAAAGTGGGACCAAGGGTAGAGTGATGGATCCAAGTGCAAAGGGGTCTTATGTTTTTGAGGCAGAAAAAATAAAAATGGATATCAAGAGTAGAATTCCTGAGAGCAAGCTTTCCATTTGGTCAAAGGTAACTGATACAAATGTTGGATTATCGGATTATGAAGAGTTCAAGACAAAAATGGTAGCACAAAACCTTCCTTTGCTACCCAAAAGGAAATTGGAATTAGGGTTGGCACATGTAGCTAGATTCCCTCCTACAGTATAGTGTTATGAGTTGGTGCTCGAGTGTGCTAGACACTATGACAGGGGTACACAAAGGATAGTTGGTCCTCAAGGGAGAATTGTGGAAAATCTAAATCTTATATATATAGCCCAAACCTTTGACATGCCAGATAGGTCTCATGTGGTTGATTTTGATATGGATATGGTGAAGAAGTTCTATTAGGAAGATACCATCCAGTCCCAACAGGTCATCAATTCTTGGTTGGAGAAGCCTAAGTCCCACTTTTCCAAGCTACCCAAGCAGCTATTCAGAGCTAAATTCAAGAACAAATACTATGATGTTATCACCCTTCTAAGTAGGGTGGTAGGGTTGAAAAGTGTAGGATTATTTAAGAATTGGATGTTCCATGTTGTTGTGAGGATGGAGCAGAATGTTAATTATCATTGGACAGGCATTATAAGTGCCATGATTCATGAACAAATGTGCAATGTCCTACATACTAAGATCTTCACAATGACCTCCTACTTGGTTTATGCACTTGCAAGATTTCATCCATACAAAGGACTAAGTACAAGGGGTGTGTTTGGACAAGATGTAATTTATGAGGTTTATCCATAGCTACACCTAGGTAACTCAAGCTATAGGAGGGAAAATGATGTATTCACCATGTACATCAGTAGGTTGCTCCAAGGTGCAGAGCATGTAAGGATATCTGTCAGTTCCAAGGAGCTAATCAAAAGGTATGGGGCTTGGTTCATACAGTTTCCCACCTTTTCATATATAAGGATAGATGGTTGTCAGAGGACTCCAAACAGACTTCCTAGGTATCCCACATATCACGTTATACTTCTGGAGGTCATAAGGAAAATATGTGATTTTGATGCAATTGTGAAGAAGGATAAGCATAAGACTAGATTCAGTGGAGATTTTCCTCCGAGGATAGTCACTAGTGAGGCATGCCATTCTATTAATTTGGCCTATGCTTCTGAAGAAGAAATGAGCACTCTGGGGTTATCCTTTCACTCCAAAAGATATAGACTTGATAGGACTAGCAAAGCACATAAGAAGACCAATAGAGAATATAGTCACAAGGATGATATAGAGGATTATTGGGCCAATTGTAGTGATGAATTTGAGATTAGAAGGAAGAATTTTTCTAGGCTACCTGTTAACTTGGTTCGGCTATATAATGTGAAGTCCATTCCAGATCAAGTGGAAGATGATGGAGATTTGATTCAGGGCCATGATTATGAGGCAGTGAAGGATAAATCAGTGGGAGAAGTATACTGGTTGGAGGAAGAGAAAACAGAGTTAGAGAAACTTATGACTTCGGTGATTAAATATACAAAATTGTGGCTTAAGCACAAGATGTGGGAACTAGAAAGTGAAGGTGTGCAATGCACCTATGATTTAATGGGAGACTTGGAATCTCATTCTACCTTTGAGGAGTCAACTAAGCAAGATCCTAAGGGTAAGGAGAAGGTGAGCTCTCCTTTTAAGATCAAAATTAAAGATGTTCAGGCAGAGGAAGTATAGGAGGAAGAAAAAAAAAGAAAGCCTATTGCAAAGAAAAGGAGGCATATTTCAAGGACCAAGAAGTCAACAAAAGATGAAGCTAAAAGGGAAGATAAAGAGGTTGGTGTCCCTGTGCCCAAGAGAAGAAGGATAGTAAGAATATTATAGAAAGAAAAGGGAATCTCCAAGGTAGGGGAGGAAATTAGCCCACCTATGATAAATGTGGAGATCTCAGGAGAAAGGACACAGGTATATACAAGGAAATCAAGAACTCCTTCTCCTAAGGATGGTGTGCTAAGGAAAGATGCTCCTCCAGTCACTCCTGCTATAGAACAACATGATAATATTCCTCCTTCCCATGAAGCACCAAGTGAACCAAATGAATCCAAAGAAGTAGAAAGTCATCAAGATCCAGAAGAATAATAATTTCAAGAAGGTGAGCTTTATAGTGCTGAGGTAGAAATAGAGGTGTTATAGTCTCCCCTGGTAACTTATGAGGATTCACCTATCAGAAGTGAAGAAGATAGACTTCCTCAGAGAGAGGAAATGCCAGTTAGGACTCCATCACCAGTACATGAAGAAGAAGAGCATGATAAAGGAAAGGAAGAAATAGTTGAGGAGATTCCTAAGAAACATGATTTGAATGAAGATATGCCCAGGGATCAATAGGATGAAGTTGGATAGAGAAAAGTAAAATCAAAATATATTGTTCTGGGTTGGTTGGATAAAGAATTAAAGAGTAAACAGATTGTTGTAGATGACACTCCTCCCAATTGGGATGAGCTATTGGTAAATATAGGGAATGGTAAAGGAAAGAAGAAAGCCAGGGTCATCTCCAAGATTAAGAGAGATGAAAAAAATAATAGGCTAGTTCACATTGCTACTCCTACCCCTGATAAGAATAGAGATGATGTAACTAGAAGTGATAACAATATGCAAACCATCAACCTAGGGTGTACTTCCATGGAACAAGAGATTGAAGAATATGAGGGCTCTAGTGCTGTGATCTTAGGTAGGTTGAGGAAAGAAGCATAGACTAAGTAGGAATTGAAGAAGGAAAATGATAAACTCAAGAGGTACTTGCAGGATTTAATGAAGAATTTGCAATCCATCAGTTGCTCATCATCTTCTATAAGCTTCCTACCACAAGAAACAATATCAGAGTTGGAAAGAATGAAAGGAACCACACATGCTAAAATCATCTGGTTATAGGGTGTGCAAACCAAGGGAGATGATGCTATCAAGGACATCCTTTCAATTGGAGGAGATGCAATGAGATCATTAGATTGGTTAAGGAATGTGCTAGCTCAAGATAAGGAGGATGTTGATCTCTTGCTACAAAAGACCAAGACCATCATGGAGTATATTGAAGATAAATTGGTGAGTGATGGTATTCTTCCTTCCTCAAGAATTCCAAAACCTTGGGAATGGTTTGAAATTCTACAAATAAGGAAAAAGGCTTTGAAGAAGGTATATAAACAAGGAAAACAAATTGAAGAAACTTTGACTAAAATTTACAATAAGTGCATTTCCTTCTTTGAGGTGATGACTGGGAGAAAGAGATTTGTGCCAAAACATCTTAGCTTGGAGCAGTTGAGAAAATGGTAGCGAGATGTGTATTCTCTTGTAAATGAAGGTTCAGTCACTGAACATCGGTTGGATGATGCAGCTACCTACATTGCAGTGATTGATAAATATCAAACCAGTAAGGTGGATTGGGACAAAGTGGTGAAGTAGTCAAGAGATGATATCAAGTCCATTGAAAGAAGGATTAAGGTTTTGATTATGCCACTTGTGGCTGACTTGGACAAGGTATTTTTTATGGTGCGGGATAGGATGGAGGGCGCTAAGGGTAGAGGGGGAAGTATTTAATGCAGTGCTACATCAAAATTTGTGCTTCCCCATTATTTTTCTTCATCCTTCACATGCATTGGATGAATTACATTGGAGATCCCAGGCCGACCATGTGAGTCCCAAACATTTAATGCTATTTTATGTTATTCTAGAACTTCTTGGGCTGACTTGTTTATGGTTTTTTTTATTGTAAACCCTAATTAGGATGACATATCTTGGGGGGGTTCTATAAGTATGGAATTCTACCTCATTTGTAGGGGCTAGATAGTTTTGACATTGGAGAAAATTAAGCAGTATAGCAAGAGCTAGAGTTAGGATTTAGTCTTATTTTCAAGTAAGCAAGTGTTGTAACAGAATACTGGAATTGTTCCTACTTTGGGTAATTTAATGCACGTGAAGACATTTTGATTTGGTGCCTTTCTTGTGTTGAATTTTATTTGGCATGTTTCTTTTGATTCTATCTTTGGAATTGCTTAAGTTTATTTGATAGATATGCTAGATATATGTTAGAAGAATTGATAGTGTTTATGATTTGATACTTGAAGTGTTGCAGCAATCTCTGGTCCATACTTTTTGCAACCAACTAATTGTTAGTTTCCTTGCAAAGTTAGCCTAGAATTATACATTCATTGTGCTTAGTTTGATTGTGATTATTTGTTCATTTCAATTGCAATAGGGTTGTCTTGAATGAGTGTTCATAATCTGAAAAATCTTTAATACCTTAGAAGATTGCACTATTTCTATAAGATTGCAGATTTATCTAGGTCAAGCAAAAATCAGTTTTTGAGGGATTGGTCCATTTCAAGTGTTTCATCATTTGCATTGTTAATCTTAGGTTTAGTGTTAAATTTAAGAATCTCTCTAAAACCTTATCTCTTTTTCTCTTTCTTTATCATTTGGGTTAGATTTAGGATTGAAAGTATCACCATATTGCTAGATCTAATAAATCTAAAGATTCAATATTTGCTTGTAGTAAGGTCCCTTTGTGATTACCAACATTTTCACATTTATCACTGAGTTGTTTATGCATTGTCAAGACCTGACATTAGAGACCTTGGGATTATCTCTTGAGGTTTGCTAATAGAGATATACCTTTCAAGAGAGATAGGATTTCCATATTCTATCTGAGTTGTTGCTATGCAAAAAACACCATCAACAAGTACCAGAAAGATACCTTTTGAGATTATTACTGGATTTCATCCTAGAGGTATATTAGAGTTGAGAGACATCAAAATAGAAGATAAAAGGAGTACAGAAGTAGAGGAATCTGTAGAACATATCAAGAAAATGCATTCTCAAGTGAAAGAGAAACTGGAAGATATGAACCAGAAGTACAAGGAGAAAGAAAATGAGAAGAGGAGACATAAGGAGTTTGAAGTTGGAGATGAAGTGATGGTATATTTGAGGAAGGAAATATTTCCAGTTCACAAATACAATAAGTTCAAGATGAAGAAGTTTGGACCCTATAAGATTTTGAAGAAATTTGATTCAGGAAATATATATGAAGTGGAGTTACCAAATAACATGGGTATATCCCCTATATTCAACATTACAGATCTATATTAGTACCATGAAGTAGAGTTCAGTAAGGACAGTGAAGAAAAATTGGAGAATCAGTTTCCTAAATAACAATTAGATGAGATTGAAGATATTTTGGATGTCAGAGATGGGAGAAAGACTTGTGGAATATAATACAAAGAATATCTTGTGAAGTGGAAAGATAGACTAGTGGAGGATTCTTCTTGGATTTTTCAGGCTGAGGTAGACCATCTTGGTTTTCCGTTAGCCTTAGAAAAGTGAGGGACTAACTTTTCAATAACCCCAGATGTCTGATGCAGGAGCATCCTTGGTTCTTGGCAATCTTGCATCAACCAAAAATATTTTTTCTTTCATTTTTGTTCCTATTTTTTTCTTCCTTAGTTCATGTTGGTGGACTCGTCATATTTGCTCACCAGACCCTACAGATATTTGTGTACATTGTGGACATGTTCATTTTACTTATTCCAAGGTTTGAGTGTGATTGGATCCTTTTCTGGCAAGTTATCACTTCTGTATTTTATGGCAATTTCTTGAACCAACACTGGAATAATTTTCAAGCCCAACAACTAGTTTGATCATTCGTGGATCATTTCCGTAACTTGCGGATCTCGACGGTGTGATTCAAATTGTTCCATGGAGTGTCTTCGACCTTCACTATAGGTCCACACTTCATTCTATGCACCTGTTGATGGGGTAATTCAAATTTGAGTTCAACCTATTCATGCACACATTACATTTTCTTTCATTGGAGATTGTAATAATCTTGGTCGACGTGGATGATTCTAGATCTGCACATAGGATATAAAGCTTGCAATATATCATTATAAAGGAGAGTTGATTAGAATTGAGAAAGATAGGTTTTGATATGTTAGATTTTAGCTCACATTAAGGAGCATATAGGAATATGATATTTTGAACATGTTGTATCAGGCCTGTGAGCCGAATTTGTAAGCCCGAATGTTGTCAGCTACTTGTAATTGAGATTTATGTTAATAAGAATGTTTTAATCTACATTTTCCTCCATATTTCATGTTTCTTTTGTTGTGTGACTCTTGTTGCATGGTTTGTATTTTTCTCCTTGAGGACCCTCCTACCGTGGTTGCGTCAAATTTTTTCTTGGGTACTCAACTACTAGCAAAGGATATAGATACTTCAATAAAAGATTGAGGAAGGTTGTTGAGAGTGCTAATGTCAAAGTTGATGAGGACATGCAAAAACGTATTGAGATAAGTGGATTTGAACCTAATGATCCTATCTATGGAAAATTACTTGAAGATAATAATGAGGAGGAAGAAGAAGAAGAATAAGAAGATATTGAAGAAGAAGAAACCCTAGAACTGGTTGTTAAGACTCCTAAGTATGTGCAAAAGAATCATCCGAAGGATCAAATAATTGGAGATAAGTGTGATGGAGTGAAGACTAGAAGTAAATTTGTAGCTATGGTAAATTTGTGTTTACTTTCTAAAATGGAACCTAAGTCTATGTGTGAAGCATGTGAAGATGAAAGTTGGGTTAGAGCTATGAAAGAAGAGTTGCAGCAAATAGAGAAGAATCAAACATGGGAATTGGTTTCTAGACCTATGAATAAGAATGTAATTTGTTCAAAATGGGTGTTGAAGAATAAGTTGAATGAAAATGGTGAAGTTATAAGAAATAAAGCAAGACATGTATGCAAGGGATACTCACAAGTTGAAGGCATAGACTTTGAAGAGAAATTTTCCTCTATGGCTAGAATGGAAGCTATTAGGATATTTTTGGAATTTTCTTCCCACAAGGACTTCAAAGTATATTAGATGGATGTCAAGTCAACATTTTTGAATGGTGAAATTGAGGAAGAAGTATACATGGAACAACTTGAAAGATTTCAGTTATTAGACAAACTAGATATGGTTTGTAAGTTGAAGAAGGCATTGTATGGACTGAAGCAAGCTCCCAAAGCATGATACACAAGATTGGATATATACTTGATAGAGAAAGGATTCAACAAAGGCTTTGCTGACAATAATCTTTAATTCAAAGTGCAAGGTTAAAAAATGTTGATAGTGGTAGTATATTTTGATGATATCATTTTTGGAGGAAATAAAGATATGTGTAAAAGATTTATAGAAGAAATGAAACAAGAATTTGAAATCTCCATGATTGGTGAGTTGAATTTCTTTATTGGTCTTCAAGTAAATCAAATTGATGAGGGGATATTCATTTGACAATAAAAATATGTGAAAGATCTGTTGAAGAAGTTTGAAATGGATGACTCCAAACCAGTTAGTACTCCTATGGTGACCAGATGCAAGCTGAGTAAATATGATGAATCTGCTAAAGCTTATCAAAGCAAATACAGATCTATGATTGGTGGACTATTGTATCTTACTGCTACCAAACTAAATATTATGCATGCAGTATGTTCAATTGCCATATTCCAAGTAGATCCTAAACAGGCATGTGTTATAGCTATAAAGATGATATTTAGATGTCTTAAAGGTACATCAGATTATGGGTTATGGTATCCTAAGGGTTTTAATTTCACTTTGAGTGCTTATAACAATGTAGATTGGGCTGGCTATGTGGATGATTGGAAGAGTAATAGTGGAGGTGCTTTCTTTCTTGGTGGAAGGTTGGTTTCATGGCTGAGAAAGAAATAGGACATAGTTTCTTTATCCACTACAAAGGTGGAATATATTGATGCAACATCCTATTGCACATAGGTTTTTTGGATGAACCAAGCTCTAAAAGTCATTGGAGTGATATGTGATGATTCTATTTATTTATTTTTACAATAAAAGTGCTATAAACATTTTAAGTAATTCGATAATGCATTCAAGAACAAAACACATATCTATTAGATATCACTTCCTGAGAGAGAAGGTGTTGGAGATTAAAGTCAGGTTGGAATATGTGTCAACAAAGGAATGAAATGCAAATATATTTACTAAGGCTCTTCCGAAGGATACTTTTGAGTATCTTAGTGAGAGGTTTGGGGTCATTGGCCCTCCGAACTAGGTGTACATGGAGGTGCATTAGTCCAGTGAATTCACATATTCTTCATTTATCTAGACTGATGAATGGGTCTACTTCGTAGGGGGAGTAGAAAGTTTCCATTGTTGCAGTATGAGTTGAATGGTTGTACTCCTAAGGGGTTGGTCTTTTCCATTGATTTCAAAGGGGGAGAGAGAGTCATGTGAAAAATAGTAGAAGAAAAAGAGAAGGTGTTCTCCTAAAATATTGTGTAAGTATTTGTGTTCTTTGATTGTTTTTCACATAATGTGTTTCCATCAATGACAAAGGGGGATATTGTTGCAAGTATGACCAAGTTTGATGGTGTTGTCATTAATGATGTCATTGATGTCAACATAATTCAATATGTTATAGATTGTGCATGTATAGTTGAGACATTGTTGAGATGTTGTGAGTACATGGAGCTATCCTTATGATGTTGCAGATGCGTTGAAATGATGGGTTACCAAGTGATTTTTAGAAAATTAATAAAGAGTGAAGTTAGAGTTATGTATGTGTTCAAAATGTGCTCTGGATTGTGCTCCACATTTCTCTTGTGTTGATCCTTTGCTTGTCCAAATCTGAACATTTTTTGATGGTGATCTATTAGTGATATCTCCTAATTTATTGTTGTTGGTTTGATGAAATGTGAAAGTTGTATTCATCGTTGTATGAACTGGTTTGGAAAAGTTAGTTTTCTATGGACTGGGAGAAATTTTTTTGCTCCATAGTCCTCCGTTGTTTTGTTTCAGGTCTTGCAAATCTAGAATATGTCTTATAATGGTGTTCTCTATGTTTTGGAAAAAATATTCAAGGTTTGGTGCTCCAGAAGTTTAGTTTCAGAGTAGTGGTATGAGTTTGCATAGTCCGGATAGATTGTTGGAATGAGTTATGTGTTCAAAGTTTGTTATACCTACTATGGATGTATCTGGAAGTATCTAAGATGTGTTCTCATGCATGATGAAGAATGTTACATCATCCACATGTTACCTTGGAAAGTGTGTACTTCAATGTTCATTTATGTTTTCATTAGGTTTGGATGACTTGGTGTTTACACTTCATATGAAGAATTAAATTTAATTAAGGAGGAATGTGGTTGATTTGAGACATTTCTTTTGGTCTTGGTTAAGTGTTTAATTGGTCCACTCTCATTCCTTTCCACCGTGAGAATGTTGAGTTTCTAACCTAATTTGAATTTATGAAATGAAGCATATGTGGCTGACCTTGGAGAAATTTTATAATGTTGAAGATGGTATAAATACAAGTCAAGATGCAAAGGTTTAGATGATGTAAAGTAATGAAGTAAGCCACAAGAGAAGAGCATAATTGTGTGAAAGTGAGTTTAGGCAGTAGTACTTCATTGTGTTAGATTCTTGAAGGTAGTGAGCCGAAGGTTTTTGCAATCTTCTGATCAAGGTTGTGGATGTGTGTAAATTGTTGTGGTGGATCTTTTGTTTTCTTTTGTATCTATAGGTAGTGAACCTCCTTGTTGGATAGTGATTCCTTTCTTTATGCAGTGAGATTTTCTATCTAGATAGTGATTCCTTTGTTGCGTAGTGAGCCCTTCACAATGAGCTTTTGTATTCAGTTTTTCTATCACTTTATATTGTGAGTTAATCCTCACCATGGTTTTTCCCTTATTGGGTTTTCCACATAAAATATGGCATTCATTATGTTGATTTTTCTTTTTGTTATCTACATTTCATGTTCATATTTAATAATAGAAAAGTGTGGTTATGAAATTGATAAGTGTTGAAGCTTTGAGTATAATTTTGCTGGCAACTTATTCACCCTCCCTCTCGGTTGTCTTGTGTCTTTTAATAGAGGAGTCTCGAATGCTACTAAAGGGAATTGAGATAGTTGTCACTCTGGGCATAAAAAATTGCACATTGAAGGAGACTCAATGATAGTGATTGAATCTATTAATCATTGTCGTTTTCATGGCTAGAACATTTAGGATATCCTTTAGGACATAAATTTTTTTATTTCAAAATTGGAAAGGAAGTGTTTGACTCACAACTTTTGGGAAGGTAACCAAGTGGTAGATGCAATTACTAATGTTGGTTCCTCTTGGAGTCTATGCAAATTTTAGAAAAGACTCGTGGCTCTAACAAAAAATATATAAGGATTAATCCTTGTGGAACAAAAAAATATAATTTTTTAAATGGTGGCTAATGATGCTATTATTTGTAGATACAGATGGCACTACACATTAGGTCCTTTGATGATGGGGACTAAACCAAATGATGTGGTGAGGCTAAAGTGGGGTGTTGATTGATTTTTTAATTTTATGACTATGTATGGTGGGGTACTCTATTGCCTTTATGGGCTATCTTATTGTAAGTACCACATATCTCATCAAATCTGTAGGAGCATGAGTTTTGTGATGTTTATCTCCAACTTGTTGGTTATTTATATTTTGTTCAAGCTAATGATGACTCCAAATTTTTATGAGATGTACTTAATGAATTCAAATCTTGGCCCCATGACTAGAAGGTCTACAAAAATGTGTAAGTTTAGTGTAACTTTTGGCATGTTGGGTATTAATTATCTAATAATTTTTATCTTGGCTACTTGTCTAAGTTTATTGTACTTAAGGAATGATTATGGGCCCATGGAGATGGCTTCTTTGAGAATGAACACTAGAGCATGTAAACTTTTGAAAGCTTTAATTACACTTTCTTTTCCTTGGTGACTTGCAAATGATGTTATAAGGGTAGGTAAATTCAGGGTGAGTGCAGGATAATGGGATTGCAAAAAGTGGCAATATGACCTAAAAATGGTTGATGACAATTTTTATCCAAATTTGATGAAACAAAAAGGGTTTATTGATAAAATTGTTAGCTTTCCACCAATATAAGATATGAATTATTTGGAATTAATAGATAATTATTATTGATTTTCTACATGAATTCTTCCTAAAGTCTTGATTGATAGGCTGATTGAAAAAAATCTATAATTCTCAATTTATTTCATTTTTTGAATCTAAAAGATGCAACACATTCTATGCTTCCCATACTATAGGATTAAAAAAAAGAAAAAACATTTTTCATATTTTTTTGACCAAGTTATGGTGGTCAAACAAATAATTTTTAATATATTTTAAAAATTTATAATAAAAAAGTCATAACTAATTATTTACTTACAAAAAAATTATTAAAAAAATGTGGTACATCTAAGCATGTTTCCTCTACTTATATTGCAAGATTCTTTTTTTTTTCTTGTACTTAGGTTGGTAAGACATACACCTGCTTTTTTTTTTTTCCTAAAAATTTAGTACTACTATATTGTAATTTCAAAATTTCACCAAATAAATTTACTTTTTTCCAAAAGAGGACTAGTATCTTAGAAACCACATTCAATTTGCTGGAAATTTTGTTCTTACATATTTTTCAAATTATGTTAATAACCTATTCAAATTTTTATGTCAAGTTGCATAAGTCTATTTTTTTGAATTTTCATTGCCACTTAAGGGCCTAGTTTGGACCCCCATGATCTGGCACTGACCCTTCGACAACCAGTTCATTTTTTGGCTATGTTTTTCTAGGAAAGTTTTTGTGTGTTGTGTGTTGAGATGGGTGGTAATAGGGTTAGGAATGAGCCTGAAAAATGTGATGAAGTTCATAGAGACCCCATTGTGTGGCACATCTGCATGGAGGGGGGTTTAGCATAACTGTTACAAAGTCTAGTGAGTCATGAGAAAAATATGTTGGCTTAATTTACTGGTTCATGGAGAGATATAAGAGTCACCATGGGTGGCATTTCATTTTAGGTTAATGAGGAAGTGATAGCCAAGGCGATGAGCCTTTCCTATGACAACAAGAAGTACAAGAAGCAAACCAAAAATCAGGACCTTGAGAGCCTAAATGCCCTCTTCAGGGACAATGAGAAGTCGATTAAGAAGTATTCGAGCTTTGACAGAGAGCCACTTCCCAAACCTTGGGACAAGGTGTGTTTTTCTCTCATGAAATACATTACTTTAGAAGGAATATTAAGGTTTTTTACTTTTGTCATTTGTCATTGTTAAACCACCTAAGGCACAAAATGTTCCTTAAGTTTCCTTTCTTTCTATTGACCTCACTTGGAAATTTGATAAATGAATCCCTTGATGTTGTTGCTCAAAACCCTAACCAACCACCTCCCTTGCCTCTACATTAGGGCCTATTTCTTAGGCTCTATCACTTCCATTTGGCCCTATGCCTCCCAAAACCCATCTCAGTTATTCATGTGGAAGAATTGTAACCCCCTGACCTAGCCTTTGAGAAACCATCCCTAGCTATTTCGGTGGGTCCAAAGAGAAAAACCCCCTACTTGAAAATGAACCCCATGTTGCACCTAAATCTAAACCCCCAAAAAAAAATAAGGGATAGGTTGGTTTGGTCCATTCCAAGGCTATGACTAGATTGTGTGAGATAAAGAACAACCCCACCAAGTTGGAAAATAGACTTGAAGTAAAGAAGAAGGGAAACAAGAGACTAAGTGCCAGGTGGAGTCATCGATCACTAACAGTGAGGGAAAGAGTGTTGTGAAAAAGGACTCTAAAGGTGACACTATTTTGGTTGTGAGTATTAATATGGGGATGGAGGAAACAAGTGTCAAAAGGTCTCTTAGATTGGTAAAGATCAAGAAAGGGATACAGGTGGATGAAATTTCTAGTGTTTCAAAGCGAACTGGTAGCATAGTTTGAAGTAAGGACGCTATTGAGTAGGAAGAGGAGTTTGTGGAGGGTACTATCCATTTCTTGGCATTGAAAAAAATTCTCAAAGAGGAATCCACCCACTCTTTGAATCCCAAGTCCATTAAGGAAGAGATGACTCAGAGGATGACATCAACAAGCTATGGGAGCAGGTTGTGAAACTTGAACAAAAGTTCAATAGGATAACTCATTTCACCATTAAAATAATTCATAGATCTGTTGTAACTCTCTCTAATGTCATCAAGGAGGAGGTAGATAGGAATATCAAGGGTGAAGGTCCTAACTAGATTGTGGATGATATTTTAAATCTCCCCATTCAGAAATGGGAAGGTGTTGCCAATTAGTGGGCTGGTATGTTTGTTTTTATTGGGTCTTTGTTGTTCGTGTGCCATGTATATTATATTTTTGGTCTCTCTTGTTTTTGGTTTAATAACTATAATGTAATGTTGAACTTGGTTCTTTTTTGTCCTCTCAAGCTCTTCATGTAATGGGTACAACACCCAGTAAATGTTGCTTAACTTATCAAACACAACTTAAAATGATAATGAAAATGCAAATGGAATGGATTAAGATGCTTAGACTAACAAATATATATTAATATAAACAACTTAATTGATGATGGAAGTGATAATGCAACCTAATGAAATGATAATAAAAAGGATAATTAAATGAGCAATGCAATGGATTAGGAAATAAATAATGAAACAAATGATGAAATTGATAATGCAATGTAATAAAATTATATTGAAATGGATGATAAAACTGATAATGCAATGTAATGAAATGATAATGAAATGGATGATGAAATTGATAATGAAAATGAAAAGTGAAATGGATAATGATGGGTGATATAGTGCACCTGTCAAAAACTATAGGGACCCTGATAGGAAGAATAGGTGGGGGGATTGTTAAACAAGCATAGGACAACTAAGAGGGGGGTTGAATCAGTTTTTACACAAATTCAAACTTAAAACTTTATCACTTATCAAATCTTCAACCACACTATTTCATTATTAAATATGAGCATGAGATACAAATAATAGAAAGTAAATCAACTCAACGAACACCAAATTTTTACGTGGAAAACCCAATAAGGGAAAAACCATGGTGAGGGTTAACTCACAATATAAAGATTATAAACTAAATAGAAAGGTTCATTGTCTACAAAGGACTCACTTTCCAATAGGGAGGCTCACTACCTACATATACAAATGAGAACAAAAGATCCACCACTGCAATTAAAGCACATTTGTAGGATTACATAAACCTTCAACTTACTGCCTTTAGTACACTAAAAATTGTTATCACAACTCACTCACACACACTTCTTCTCTTAAGATTTGTGGCACACTTTTGTCACTTTGTATCACACTGTCATACAACTCTTCACAATTCACATTGCTTTTATACCATTCTCAACCTTAGAAGTATTTACCAAGGTTAGCCACAAAATAAACCATTTGATAAGTTCAAATGAGGCAGGCAACTCAAAATTCCCATGATGGAAAGGAATACAAGTGGACCAATAAAATTATTTTCTTGAATCTTCTACATGCAACATAAAATAAGGCTTTCATTGTTGTAGTATGATGTGTACAAAAAAAATGAATGCATGCACAAAATAAGGTACACATCTTCTTAAAAGGACCTCAGATCTACATAGAGGCCAAAACTAGCTTTTCGATGCCACTTGAATCATGAAAAATGGATAAGCAAGTCAAAAGATATGTCTCCCACAGTGAAAACAACAACACCTGACTTCTAAGGCCGAAAATGACATCAAAAATGAAAAACCAAAAAATCATACCTGCACCATTGCATAGAGCGTCGAACTAGCTTTCTGACGATATCTCGTTTGCAAAAAAATACCTTTGTTTTCCCATGTTATGCCATAAAGAAAAAAATCCTTGTAAAAGGGAACTTCCAACACTAAATAGGTGCAAAAATAGAGCACCTCTAGTTCGGCCCTCGGTCCTCCATAAGATCGACCGCTTCAGGGGCATAAAAATTAGCCAGTGGGTGTAAAAACACGGCTGTTGGTCGATGATAGAACCGACAGCCAAAGAAAATATGCCCACGGGGGCTAAACATAGGAGCCAAGTCATAGATGTGACCTCCACTGCAAGGAATAGCCCTCGAGAGCTGATGGTGGGAGCACCGATAGTAGAGTAGTGGTGAGTGCTCGACAGTGGACTGGTGGCCACCACCTAAACTGGTGGCACAAGGGTGGTGCAGTCGGTTTTATACTAGCCGTGCAAAAACTTACCCCATTTTTTTATTTTTTTAATATACATATTTTTTTTTCTGAAAACGGTGCCTCGTGAAGTGTGCCTTGGGGCCATACAACCCTCGAGCAAATTTTTTTTGCCTCCCCAATTGACTTTGTTCAAAATGGACAAAATTTAAATGAAAATAGGGGTTTTTGGGAGCTGCGAATCCAATGGTGAGGTCCGTTTTGGCCCAAAGTGCCCAGAAAAATAGGCGACCCCCAGATCTATCAGAAAATCATCGAGCTTGAAACCTTCACAGATCTGGAAATCGGTGACCAAAATGAGTGGAATAAAATTCATTTCTGACCTTTTGCAGTGCTCTAAATCTAATGGAAAAATCTAATCTGATCCAAGACGCTTCATGAATATACTCAAGGAATGAAACCCTTGAGGGACCCTAAACAAGCTCTGTAATGTATTCCTCCAAAAAAGCTGAGAAGGGGCTACAAATCGAGGCTCTTATACCATGTTAGAAACCAAGATCTAAAATGCAAACTAGAAAATAGCCTTCCACAAAGAGAAAATAAAAAAAGCAGAGAGATTGCATGAAGATGTGCAAATTGATATATTCGAAGTACAATAATTACAAGAGATAATTTTCTTTATAAAAGAAAAGATGCATAAACCTAATCTTATCTTGAGCAAAAAGATAGCTCAGCAAGATAAGGATAACAACCTATAACCTAGGAATTAAATAATGCCTAAGTAAACTTATGTAAAGTGTAATTAAATAATTAATTACACCAACATAATGCACCTTCATACACACCTAGTTAGGAGTTCCAATGACCCCTAACCTATCCCTAAGATGCTCAAAGTATCCTTTGAAAGTTCCTTAGTAAATATGTCTGTATTTTGTTCCTTTGTTGTCACATACTCTAGTCTGACCTCATTCTCCAACACTTTTTCTCTCAGAAAGTGATACTTGATAGATATGTGTTTTGTTCTTGAATGCATAACCGAGTTCTTAGAAATGTTTATTGTACTTGTATTATCACATAAAATAGAGATAGGCTCATCACATACTGCACCAATGTCTTTCAGAGTTGGCTTCATCCACAAAACTTGTGTGCAGCAGGATGCTACAACAATATATTATGCCTCTGTAGTGGATAAAGAAATTGAGTCTTACTTTTTAGTGAACCATGAAACTAGTCTTCCACCAGGAAATAAAGCACCACCACTGGTACTCTACTAGTCATCTACACATCCAACCCAATCTACATCTGTATAGGTGCTCAGGGTGAAATAATTACTCTTAGGGTACCATAGTCAATAATTTGGTGTGCCTTTAAGGTATCTAAATATCCTTTTAACAGCCATAAGATGTGATTCTCTAGGATCTACTTGAAATATAGCAACTAAACACCCAACATGCATAATATCTAGTCTAGTAGCAGTAAGGTATAGTAGTCCACCAATCATGGATTTGTATCTTCTCTAATCAGTCTTAGCAGATTCATCATTTTTGCTCAGTTTACATCTAGTTACCATAGGAGTACAAACCGGTTTTGAATCCTCCATCCCAAAGTTTTTTAACAACTCTTTTACATACTTAGATTGTGAAATGAATATCCCTTTATCAGCTTGATTCACTTGTAGACTAAGGTAGAAATTCAATTCACCAATCATAGACATCTCAAATTCTTTCTGCATCTCTTCAACAAAGTTTTTACACATCCAATCATTTCCACCAAAAATGACATCATCAACATAAACAACTACAATCAACATCTTATGACCTTGCACTTTGAAGTAGAGGTTTCTATCAGCAAAACCTTTGTTGAATCCTTGCTTTGTTAGATATCTATCAAGTCTTGCATACCAAGCTCTAGTAGCTTGCTTCAATCCATATAATGCTTTCTTCAACTTACAAACCATGTCCAGCTTGTCAGAAAACTGAAACCCTTTAGGTTGCTTCATGTATACTTCTTCCTCCAACTCACCATTCAAAAAAGATGTCTTAACATCCATCTGATATACCTTGAAGTCCTTGTGGGTAGAAAATGCCAAAAACATTCTTATAGCTTCTATTCTAGCCACAAGGGAAAATGTTTCTTCAAAATCTATACCTTAAACTTGTGAATATCCTTTGCATACCAATCTTGCCTTATTCCTTACTACTTCTTCACTTTCATTCAGTTTGTTTTGGAACACCCATTTTGAGCCAATCACATTTTTATTCACAAGTCTATGGACTATTTCCCATGTATGATTATTTTCGATCTGTTGTAGTTCCTCTTTCATAGCTCTCATCCAACTTTCATCTTCACATGCTTCTTTTATAGATTTAGATTCTATTTTAGAAAGTAAACACAAATTTACCTCACCTACAACTCCGCTTCTTATCTTTACACCTTCACTTTTGTTTCCAATTATCCGATCTTCCAAATGATTCTTCTATACATATTTAGGAGTCCTAGTAGCAGGTTCTAGTTCATTCTCTTCTTCTTCTTCTTCTTATTTTTTCTTCCTTCTCCTTGTTCTCCTCCAGTACATTTCCATAGATAGGATCATTAGGTTCAAATTAACTTATCTCAATAGGTTTGCATGTGTCTTCATCAACTTTCACATTAGCACTTTCAATAAATTTTCTCAACCTTTTGTTAAAACGTCGATATTCCTTGCTAGTAGTAGAATATCCAAGAAATATTCCTTCATCACATCTAGCATAAAAAATTTCAATATTTTCATCATCTCTTTTAATATAGCCCTTACTTCCAAATACCTTCAAATATTTCACAATCGGAGTCTTACCAGTCCATAACTCAAAAGGTGTCTTTGTGTTGTTGTGTCTAATTTGAACTCTATTAAGAACATAAACAATAGTATGTATCGCTTCTCTCCAATATACATCTGGTACATTGGACTCTTTCATCATAGTTCTAGTAGCTTCCTGAACTATCCCATTTTTTCTTTCAACTACTACATTCTATTGTGGGGTTCTCAGAGCAAAAAACTATCTTTTTATGCCATGCTTCTCACATAATGCATTAAATTCACTAGAAGTGAATTCACCTCCTCTATTAGATCTCAAACACTTGATTTTCAGATTTACTTCATTTTTCACTCTTGCTTTGAATACCTTAAAACTACCAGGGCCTAATTCTTCTCTCTAAGAAAAGCAACCCATGTCATTCGAGTATAATCATCAATTAGCAACATAAAATTCATGTCACCATTTAGACTTCCGGTCCTAGTTGGACCACAAAGATCAGTGTGAATCAACTCTAGCATTCTGGTAGAAGAATTTTCTTTTCCCTTAAAGCTACATCTTGTTTGCTTCCCCAATTGACAACTTTTGCAAATAGCATTAGCAGGTCTTGTGATTCTAGGCAATCCTCGAACAATCTCCTTAGCACTGATCTTGACTAGGTTATCAAAGTTCACATGTCCCATTCTCCGGGGCCATAACCAAGTTTCACTGATATGAGATAAAAGAAAATGACCATCAAATCCCTTCAGATGATAGATGTTTCCATGAGTTCTTCTAGCAGCAATCATATCTCCATTTCTGGATCCTTTCCTAATTTCACATGTATTGTTCTGAAACACAACTTTAAAGCCATTGCTACAAATATGACCAACACTCAAAGGGTTATGCCTCAAACCCTTCACATAATATACATCATCAGTATTGTGCACTCCATCAAAACCAATTGAACCTTTACCATAGATCCTAGCTCCTGAATCATCACCAAACATGACTAAACCACCATCGTATTTTTCAAGTTTAGTAAACTTACTCTTATCTCCGATCATGTGATTTGAACATCCACTATCAATTACCCAGTAGTCTTCATCCTATCTTGCATGAAAATTGGTAACCAAAGTACCTTCCATCCTACTCTTCTTAATCCCCAAATCCTTATTACTTACACATTTTCCAGAGTTAGTGGATATAGATTTACTTTCCAAAGCTAAGAATAAGCATTCACTATCATCAACCTCATTTTTAGATTCATCATCAGAAATACCTGCTTCTTCCTTAACATAGTACAACTTCTTATACTTTTAATCTTTCCTATCCTTATCTTTATAATCCTTGTTCTTCTTATGTGTAACCCTATTTGGACATCTCAAAGCATAATGACCAATGTTACCACAACTAAAGAAATTAAAGGGTAACATACCTTTATACTTTTTGGTGCCTTTCTTCAATTTCTTGGTGAAGTTTGCTTCCAACTCTTCATCATCGCTATCTGGTTCTTCAATATTCAAAGCCTTAAATGTCATTTTTATCTTTTCTTCTATCTTTTCATCTTGTTGGAACTTTCTTATCTCAAATACTTGCAAGGTGTCGAACAACTCTTCTAGAGTGTACTTCTTAGGATCATACATTTATTCAATAAAAAAGATCTTGTTACTGTAACATTTAGGTAAAGTGATCAAGATATTCTCAATTATATCTTCATCTGCTAGTTTTCCTCCTTGATTTCTAACTTCATTTGCTTCCAGTTCAACTCTCTAAAAGAAACTTGTAAATTCATCACCATCCTCCATCTTCAGGTTCACAAATCTATGCTTTGTCACCATCCTCTTTGTCAATTTCACCTTTTCATTTCCTTCATACATGTCTTCCAACTTCTTTTAGACTTCATATGTAGTATCTAGAGAATTAACCTTGACTCGCTCATTTTTAGATAAACCACTACAAATCGCATACTTCACCTTCTCGTTTTCTTCATTAGAAAAGATCTCGTCTACATAATTAACAATGCCGGATGAAAGTGTATATTTATTCTCAATAGCCTTCTAGCTCTTGAAACCAACAGAGATAATGTATCATCTCATTTTTCCCTTCCATTCATTGTAATTAGTTCCATCAAACATAGGGATCACCAATTTGTGCACCATCAGATCTTCCTTAAGCGGTTAAGCTCTACACAAGGAACAAAAAGCTCTAATACCAATTGTTAAACAAGTGTAAGACAACTAAGAGGGGGGGTGAATTAGTTGTCACAAAAATTAAAACTTAAAACTTTATCACTTATCAAATCTTCAACCACACTATTATGTTATTAAATATGAGCATGAGATACAAATAACAGAAAGTAAATCAGCTCAATGAAAACTAGATTTTTATGTGGAAAACCCAATAAGGGAAAACCACGGTGAGGGTTAACTCACAATATAAAGATTATAAACTGAATACAAAGGATCACTACCAAGGGATCACTACCCAAAAGAGGACTCACTATCCAAATACAAAGGCTCACTACCTACAAAGGACTCACTATCCAACATGGAGGCTCACTGCCTATAGATACAAAAGAGAATAAAAGATCCACCACTGCAATTGAAGCACATTTGTGGGATTACAGAAACCTTCAACTTACTACCTTCAACACACTGAAAACTATTATCACAACTCACTCACACACAATTCTTCTCTTAATATTTGTGGCGCACTTTTGTCATTTTGCATCACACTGTCATATAACTCTTCACAATTCAACTTGATTTTATACCATTCTCAACCTTAGAAGCATTTACCAAGGTTGGCCACAAAATAACTCATTTCATAAGTTCAAATTAGGCTGACAACTCAAAATTCCCATAGTGTAAAGGAATAAGAGTGGACTAATAAAATTATTTTCTTGAATCTTCTACACACTTCCTCAATTAAATTTTATTCTTTGAATGAAGTGTAAACACCAAGTCAACCAAACCTAATGAAAACATAGATAAACATTGATGCACACACTTCCCAAGAATATGATACATAGATGCCACAACATGATTCATTAAGCATGAGAATACATCTCAGAACCTTCCAGATACATCCATAGCAAAAGCAACAAGCTTCAATCACTTAATTTATTTCACCAGTCTATCCAAATTGTGTAGACACACACAAAAATACTAAACACACGACTTCCTAATTACAAAATTCCAAACCTCTTCGCTAGAGCATAGGAAAGACCTTCACAAGACATATCCCAGATCCACATGATCTGAAACAAAACAACAAAGGACTATAGAGCAAACATATTTTTCCTAATCCACAGAACTGCGACTCTACTAGTAGGAAACACATATTGGTGGACACAACTTTCATGTACCATCTCACCAAAATCTGAAACATAGCATATGTCACCATGAAAATACCAACAACACACCTTTAGATCCGCACAAGAATAGGATGAACATAGAGGGAATGTGAAGCACATACTAGAGCACATTCTGAGCACGTTCATCACTTTGAATTCTCTTCTATATTAATTTTCTCAAAAGTACTTGGAAACTCATCAAACCAACATATCTGCAACACCATAAAGATAGCTACATGTACTCCCAATGTCTCACTAGCATCTCAACCATACATGTACATTAATGAGAACACCACTAGACTAGCTCATACTTGCAACAGGGATATCATTTGCACAACCAAAAATCAATAATGACAAGCTAGGGAAAATGGACCGAGATAAATGAAATGCAATTCTAATGCCATTCTATCACATTAGAAGCACTATATTTTACTATATAATAAGATACTAGCCACCAGGGTATTAGGAACCAAGGAAAATTAGAATCATATGCACATGATTGACACAACAAACAATAAGGTAATTCCAACACCCCAGAAGACATGAGGGATTTTTTCAGGTTTGATGTTGAAATAACCACAAGCACAAAGGATTCCCAAGCATAACACAAAACCACAAAGATCTTGGTGGGTACTACATAGGGCAACTAGGAAGAAAATTTCATGCAGAAAATCAAGATATGCCCCTATGTATACTAGTCAAAGTGCAACATGATATGATGGATCATGGTGACCTTAAGTAGGTATAATAAGAAGCTCAAAAGATGAACAAAATGTAAAAGCACCAAAATATCACAATAAATTTCAAATATCCTTTTCCATATGACCAATAGGTGGATGGGATTGATGAGGTCTGATATTAGGAAGGATACATCCTACTAAGACTAGGGATAGATGGGGGTAGATTGCTTCATCAACATGACTTAGGATACTCAAAATGGATTGAACCTCATGTGGCTAGTGGATTTTTTTGTTAGGAACCATCTGGATAGGGACACCCTTGATGACATGACATGAAACCAAGACACACCCTAAGGATAGACCTAGGGTCTTGTGGTTTGATCAAAGATTAGCCCTGCCTATGTGAAAGCATAGAGACCTCATTTTTCAATAAAATATTGATGACCGATGATGAATAAAGTGGAAAGAGGACAATGATAACTCAAATAGATAGAAAAAAGCCTCAAGGTCTCATTGATGATGGCCTTTCCTACGTGAAATCACAAAGGTGATGTAGTTGGACAAAAGGGATGAAAGGACCACACGAGACCCAATGATAAAAGGCACTATGAAGGATCCTAGATGGAGACACAAGAATGATGAAACAACACCATGTACAATTGATGAAAATCTCAAGATTCAGGATAGTAAATCTAAACCATCTAATGCTCAATCAAAATATACCAAGCGATGGATGATAGGATAGGATACGTGGATAGGATGATGGAGACACAAGCATTTAGGAAAGTAAGATGCAAGGTAGATAATGATTAAGCTCTCTAGGAATGGTACCTATTTCTAGGATTTCACCAATCATACTTATCCAAGGTGCCACCAAGGGTGGTTTTCACCATAGGATGATTCATTTCTCTACTATTTTTGGATTCTTTTTTACCTTTTTTTTTTTTTGCATTTTTCTAAATTTTTTTACTTTTTTTGGTATTTTTAGGTGGGGTAACCCAATTGACTTAGGTGTAGAACCGTTTCAAGTGCACAATGTTGATAGGATCTTCTAAGGGTCCCCCCTTAGGTTTAGCAAGCTGATATGCTCCTGAACCATATTTTGTTGTGATAACATAGGGACCCAACCATTTGGCTTCAAACTTTCCTTTCTTCTCTTTGTCCTACTAGGTACATTTATTTTCCTTTAACACAAGGTCTCTAATTTGGAATTGGTGGGGTCAAAACTTTTATTGTAGCTTCTTTTTAGCTGATGTTGATATGCTTGGAGGTGTTTATAAGCACTCAGACATCTTTCATCAAGAAGATCTATGTGGCTAAGACGTACAACCCAATACTCTTCATCACTAATTAGATTCTTCAAATAAATGCAGAGTGATGGGAGTTCAACCTCAATTGGCAAGATGGTATCAATGCCATAAATGAGTGAGTAGGGAGTGGTGCTAGTAGGGGTATAGATGGAAGTACGGTAATCCCAAAGGGTAGGATTAAGATGGAGGTGCCAATCACAACCAGTGTTATTAACAACCATTTTTAGGATTTTGATTATGGTTTTGTTGGTTGCTTTAGCTTGATGGGTAATAGGGGGTAGACCAATGATGCGAGATATGAAATGTTTCATAGAGTTGTCGAACATGCTATTTTTTAAATGGATTTCCATTGTTAGTAATGATGGTGGAGGGGATACCGTATCTATAGAGAATATGATAGAGGGTGAATTTGGGAATTTGGGTGTCGATGATGAGGGAGAGTGGAATTGCTTCCATCCATTTTGTGAAATACTCTGTGGTAGTGATAATGAAGGTATGGCCATTGGAGGATGGAGGGAGGATCTTGCTAATTAGGTATAAACCCCATTATGAAAAGGGCCATGGTGCTACTATTGGTTGTAGGTCTTGTGCACGAGCATCGATCAGATCTGCATGTTACTAGCATTGAATGCATCTCTTGACAAACTCAAAGGTACCATGCTCCATCATCTGGTACCTAGTGCATAGAAGCTTTTTGGCCAAGCCATTCCATTAGTATGGACCCCTCATACACCACTATGTACTTATTTTAATGCAACTTGAGATTCTAACTCATTCATACATCAAAGTAGAGTTCCATCATATACCCTACGATAAAGGGTGTCTCCCAAAATGGTATAACAGGATTTATGATGGATAAAGGCTTTATGTTGGTTGCAATTAATATTGAATGGGAGGATTGTATCATGTAGGTAAGTGTATATATAATGATACCATGGAGAATGGGAACCTATAATTTTCACACAATTTCAAAATTTGGAATATCATAGGCTAGGATTAGTAACTACTCAACCAGGAACTCACAAGCTATTCAGTCTTGAGGCATATCAATGAGAGACCCTATGGTGGCCATAGCATCAAAAACCTTGTTTTGTAATCTATGAACTTGTTCAAACTAGATGTGACTAAAATACTTCTTGAATTCATTGATCCTGTGCTTATAAGGAAGAAGCTTATTGTATTTTTCTTGGAACTTGTCATTGACATATTTGATTATAAGCTGCAAATATCCATAAACATGAAGATGACTTATGTTCCATTGGACTGCAATTTTAAGACCTATGATTAAACCCTCGTATTTAGAAATGTTATTTGTGCAAGGGAAATCCAACCTGAATGACAAAGATATGGTCTCCATGTGGAGTGACAAAGAGGATACCTGCACCTACCCCATTCTTTGTATATGAGCTATTAAAATATAGTTTCCACTATTCTTCTTCTAAAATTGTGAACAAGAACTCATCTAGAAACTCAACCACTAAAGGATAGGCAATGATAAGAGGATCGTATGATAACTGATCAACAATAACCTTTCCCTTAATTTTTTTGTGGTCTACATACTCAATGTCAAATTCGCTTAGGACCATAACCCACTTAGCCATGCGACCAGTCAATTATGTTGTAGAAAAAAAATACTTAAATGGATCAACCTTTGATATCAGCTTGATTGGATGACTAAGCATGTAATTTTGTAGATTTTAAGAACTGAAGACAACTACCAGACAAGATTTTTCCATGGGAGAATAATTGAGCTCATATCCAACTAGTCTTCGGTTGATATAATAGATGGCTCTTTATCTTTGGGACTCATCATACTATGCTAATAATTCCCCTAGTGCAACTAAAGTTGCTGAAATGTATAAAAAAAAATAGTTTTCTTGGTATGGGGGGCATCAAGATAGGTGGATTAGCAAGGTATTCTTTAATTTTATCAAATCCTTGCTAACATGGTGGATCCCATTTCAATCCTACATACTTGTGTAACAGATGCATGAAGGGCTGACACTTATATGCAAGTTGGTTTATGAGATACCTGATGGATTGCAATTTTCATTTTAGACATCTTAATTTCTTTAAATTCTTAGGAGGAGAATTTCCATAATGGCTTGAACCTTAGAAGGAACGACTTTGATACCCCTCCTAGACACAATGAAGCCTAGTAAATTTCCTGATGTGATGTCAAAGATGTATTTTTTTGGATTTAGCTATAGCTTGTACTACTCCAATCTATCAAAGATCTGTCTCATGACCCTAGGATGATTAGCCCTAGTCTTTGAATTTCCCAATAGATCATCAACATAACCTTCCATTATGATGTGAATAACATCATGGAAGATGACAGTCATAGCTTGTTGATCTGTTACCCCTGCATTTTTGAGACCAAAGGGCATGACATTATAGAAAAAAGTACCCCAAGGTGTGCTAAAAGTAGTTTTATGTTGATCTTCGGGTGCTATCCTAATCTGATTATATCCTAAAAATCCATCCATGAGGGATAGTATAGCCTGGCCTACTGTCAAATCAATTAACATGTTGATGTTTGGTAATGGGAAATCATCATTTGGGTAGGCTTTGCTTAGATCATGAAAATTTGTACAAATTTTGATGTTGCAGTGGGCTTGGCTATAAGTGCAATATTGGATATCTAATCTAAATAGTCGATCAGCCTCAGGAACCTGACTGCCAACAACTTTTCTAGCTCAACTTTGACAAGAAAAGTTACTTGTGGATGCATTTTACAAAGCTTTTTTTTTAACTGGCTTTACATTAGGATGCACATCAAGATGGTGCACTACCAAGGCATGATCTAAGTTAGGAATATCTAAATAGGAATAGTCCAAGTTGATGATTACTTCTCTCAACAGGTTAGAAATTATTGGATATTCCTCTTTAGTCAAGGATTTAGCCACATAGGTTATTTTTGGTTCCTCTTCTGCTCCTAGATTCATTTCTCTTATCTCTTCAATTAAGATAGACTGCTCAGAAAAGTGAGTTCCCATAAGGGGAAGATGAACATTCCCATCCTCTAACACCTCAAGGAGGATTTCACTAGAGGATACAACCTTTTTTTTTACTTTTTCTGAGTTAGGAAGTTCCTCAGAGAGGTTTTCAATAGATGACCCTTTTTTAATTGTTTCATTTTACTTTTATGGTTAGGGTGTTCATCCTCCCCAAAGTGAACTCCATGGTCTTCTCCTAATCCCATGAGATGTACATATTCCTCCTCTGAAGGGAATACAACAAGTGGTGTTCTTGCTCATAGGTCCCAATCTATAAGGTCAGGGTGGCGAAGCAAAAGACTAATAGAGAAAATGGATGTGGATTCAAAGAAGGAAGAGACATACAAATCATCATAGGAAAGTATGACGGCTTCCTTTTCAGGGATGTATTCAAGGAAATTAGTTTTTGAATTAACATTATTCGATGTGCTAGTGGATGTAGTGGATCCTTTATATTTCTTTTCATACTTGAGACCCAAGTGTTTCAAACACACTTGTGTTTCAATAGTTTTTTACATTTAATGTTCATCAATCTTGAATCCTCTCCCTTGATAATTGTACTTTTGTGCTGGCTTAGAAGCATGTGGATAAATTTCTTGAAAATACTCAATAAGGGGAGGTGAGGGCTTAGGTTCTTCTCTGTAAATTCATTGAATAATGTCCTCATCTATCTGATCTTGTAGGGTTCCTAGAGACTGAAATGTAGTAGAAACCACATTTTTAGAGCTAATAGTTTTAGTTACTAGTTCCTTTTGTATCAATTTTCAAATGGTTGGCCATAGGTGCATGGAGAAGTAGGAATTGTGCCCACATTAAGTGTGGTACACATTTCATATTCTCCATAGCCTTTATCAATGATCTTGACCTTAGTGATGGTGGAGTTGGAAGTGGAAGATGGAGCAGATGAAGGAGTGGATGAACTATGACATGAGGGTTGAGAATTCCCACTTCAATTCCTAGACAATGGTGAGAATACAAAAGATAAGCTTCAAAAGCATGAAAATACTCAAAAGGTTGTGGATCAACATGTATAGTAATTTTAACTCCATTGTGTGGCAAATTTAGACATTGATGATAAGTAGATGGGATGGCTTACATGGCATGAAGCCATGGTCAACTGAGGAGGAGGTTGTATGGTAGATCAAGGTGAAGAACATGACAAGTTGTGTATTGTGCAACCGAACCAACCTGAATAGGGAGAAAAATGATACCCTTTTAGTTTCTCTCTGTGTTATTATAGGCTTTAATACTAATTACCTAATTTTCCAAGTCGACATGAGTGTACCCCATCTATTTTATGAATTTCAAGGGACACAAGTTGAGGGTAGAGCCATTACCTACTAGGACCCTTTTAACCTTATGCTTAGTGAGAAGGACTTCAATGCGAAGTGCAAGATTATGAGTAGGATCAATGGGTGGCGTATCATTTTGAATAAAGTCCAACTGATAGGTGGATTAAAAATTTCCTACAAGAGCTTGAAACTAAGTAGGATCTATATCATTTGGTACATGAGTGTCCTATAAATATTTAGTGAGGATTTATTGATGGGTAGGAGAAAACCTTAGAAAATATAAAATATATATTTGCATGGGAGTCTTTCCTAAATGGTCAAGGATAGTATATTGTGAGCTTATAAGTGCTTGTTGGGATGAAGTAGAATGTCCTGGAACTGATATGCAAGTTCTACAGGTAGTGACAACACATTGATAGTCTTTTCCTTTTACATGAATCATAAAGACACATGGGTCTACTTGGGTAATGCATCCAAAAATATTATTGAAATTAAAAGAACGTTGTTGTAGCTTATATTTTTGGTTTGATTGTTTTAACAACTATTATTAGACCCAGTGTTGGTTTTAGACATGCTAGGACCCTAATTGTGCTTTGGGAAGGCATTTTGGAATATTTATAATTGAGCATTAGATGAGGTAGCTTGAATTCCCTTAATGAAAATATCTCCTCAATCAATAAGATCTTGGATGTAGCCCTTAATACCTTAACACTTGTTCCTAGAATGACCTTTGATCCTATGGTAATCACAATACTCATTTTCCCTATACCAATTAGGCTTCATTTTTGACTCGTCAAAGGGTTTGTTTATAGGATAGGTTGCTACATTAGCTTGAACCAACCTTTTGAAGACAACATCTAATGGTTCTCCTAAAGGAGTAAATGTATGTTTGGGGTTCCCTTGATTAGAATAATTGGATTGAGGATGAGGACATGGTACACCTTGAAGCATAGATATAACATTGGTGACTAGTGGCAGTTGAGAGGAATTTATGGCCTTTGAGAGGTATTAGCTACTTGAATATGTTTAGTGTTAGTAACACCATAATTAACAATGTTTTTGTTCTTGTTCCAGTAGCATGACTTATCCCTAGATTGTTTATCCTTATCTTGGTTGAATATTTTGATAAGCCCTTTAGCAATAAGAGCCTTCTTAATGGTGGTCCCTTTTTTAATAACCTCTGCAAAGGTAGTCACACAATAGAGACATAGGTTATGGGCCAACTCTAGATGGGAGTTTGTGACAAAGATTCCTACCAACTCCTTCTTAGGAAGATTGTTGTTAAGTCGGCTGGCTAGAGCTCTCCACCTTTGTAAGTAGCTAGAAAAGTCTCTCTATCAAACTGTTTATCCTTCACGAGATCCATGGTATCTATGTCCTCTAAGTTAAAAGAGAAGTGTGTGACAAACTTTTCTAATAAATCAGCAAAGGTGGAGATTGACCCTCATGGAAGACACAAGAACCATTCTAAAGCTTTCCCTGTTAAGCTACGGGGAAAGAGTCGAAGGAGGTAGTTGTCATTGTATAGAACCTCCTAATAATGTATGTAAAACTCTTGTAAGTGGTCTCATGGGTATCATGTTCCCTTTTACTTATCAAATTTTAGAATTTCAAAATGTTTTGGGAAGGGAATTGTGGAAATTGATGGGTCAAACGAATAGGGAAATATGTCCTCAAATTTGAAGGATTTCATTGAAGTGCCAACTTGTAAGTCTTTTAGGGTGGCTTTCATGTTGTCCCATTCTTTATTGATAGGTGTAGATGGGGGAGGACCTGTTGGATTGGATTAGTCATAGGGAGCAAACTAATGATATGATGGTGGTGGAGGTGGAAGCAATTGGTCATAGGATGGAGGAGGATATTATGGGACCTATTGATATTGATCAATGTAAGTTGGCTATGGATTGATGTAAACTTGTTGTTGGGATTGCATCACTTGATAGTAGGATGAGGAAGCAACCTATTGCTAGGATGGTGCAGACACATAAAATTGACCTAGGATTGCAAACTTTGTTTTCTCCATATTTCTTCTCAGCATAATTAAAATATTTAATTATGTCCTATAGTCCTATAGTCCAAATTCAACTATTAATTAAATAATTCTGAATTATTTAATTAATCCATATCTTTTATTCCTCCTAACTATTTAAATAAATAAATTACATTTATTTTATTTAAATATGTCTCTAATTTATTATGTCTCTCTATAATTAAATAAATTCCTAAATTTATTTAACTATTTTTCTACTATTTCCTCTTGATTATGTAAATAAATAAATTTTATTTATTTATTTAAATATGTCATTAATTATGATGGAACCCTAAAATTTCATCGTTCCACTGGTTCCATGGTTAAGCCTGCGATATTTTATTCCCCATTATCAGTAGGGTTTAGGGTTTTATTGCTCTATTCATTTATACCCTTAATCCTTTTATTGGATTGTATTCACTCATTGACCAGTTGTACTAGGTCATTGTTTAATCAAGTGGCATTTTATGGCCCCCATTATCATCATTTCAACTAACCCCATTGTTCAAGTCACCCACTATGCTTAGGGAGGTCCTCTCTTAAGAAAAACTTTCACCCACATGATTTTAAGCACCACTTGAATTTATCGCCCATGGTTCATCGCCCATTGCACATTATGTTTGAATTGCTTATGGCCATCCCATGATGAGTGATACATTTCTTTTCGAACCACCAAATTTTCTCACCCATCATGCGTTGTGTTCTTGCCATTGGAGGGTAACACGCAATTAGCTATGCGGTTAATTCCAAAACCCATTGCTGGTCCTTGCACTATTGTCGGTTGTCTCATGTCATCCAAAGGAGAACCCACAACTGCTGATTGGTGGAGTATTTCCCCATCACATGGGTTTAGTATATTGCAGGTTGAAGCTTCTCAATAGAGAGGGAACCCATGAAGAGCAATGTAAATCAAGGATCTTCGACTAAGATTTTCCTATAATCAAATCAGTGGCTAGTATCTCATCATTGGCTCCAAAGCCAACACTTGATCAGGTTCCAAAGTGGAATGTGAATCGGGGATGGGTGATGTGTTTCAAGATGTGGCCAGGATTTTCCCACAATCATTAAGATCGATGGCAGATGAGTCAAGGATGATAGAGTAAGAATGTGGATGGGTACATGGTAGCTTTAAATCACTTGTTCCCTATTTCTAAGTGTGATCAATAAAGCAAGTGGCAATTCTTAATTTGCCTCGTTGATCGAGCTTTAAATCCAAGGCAATCAATAGTTGAGATGTGTCATGCAATAATTGATCCTTTTTCTCACACGAGTGAGCCAGGATGGCCATTAATTGCAACTAGCCTCAAATTACTCTATTTAATGAGAATTATGTATGGCTAGTTAAATCATTCTTAAATCACTATGGCACAAAGTTGATTGTTGCGAGTACCAGAGAATTAATTTTAGAGTTTGGAACGACATAGTGCCAGGGTGGTTGCATGGTTTCTCCTAGTGTGTAAGTGTATGTTTATTGCATTGCTATTACAGTTCAGTTGTTTTTGTGTCTGGAATCCATGAGAATCTTCTAGAAGTTGTGTTTTGTATTCCTCTGCATAATTGGCTTTGGTTGTTATTGTATCCTAAGAAAATGAATGAGCTGAGTACTCTCGTTACACAAGTCCAAATGTCTAGAAGACTAAGTATGTAGGAGCTAGTTGCATATGTATTGGAGGCCAAATCCCTCCTGGTAGAGGTGTCGATTGTCCTATAAGGAAAGAGAACTGTATGCAAGAGAAGTGAGAAGGTTGTTGTTAAGAGCACCTATCCATTAAGGAATAGGATTTTTTTACAAGAACTGGTTGGAGTTGATGAGAAGGGGCATGTGTTTGTGAAAGAATTAATAAGGCCAGGTATGGGCCCTAGGATTTTCTTGAAGAAGCTTGCTACTCCAAATTTAATTTCTCACAATTCCTCAAGTGAAGAGGGAGGAGCCAACCCTAGCCCTAACCAATGCCCTACTTCTCTTGTGCCTTATAGTGACTCAGATGATGAGATTATTATTGTAACTCCACTCTCTATAAAAAGTCTTGGTGAGGGTGTTTACTCAATGGCTAACAAGGCTGGGTAACACCCATGTCCTCTTCTAATAGTGTTTAGTTTTTGGGTGCTATGGTGATTGGACTTCCAGGTGGTTGGTTTGTGGGTTCGTGCTGTTTATAGTGGTGGTGATCACTCTGGTATTGGTGAACGCTCCAATTTTGGTGATGCCTTTTGGAAGGACTATGTGGCATCTTCAAAAAATGGCTTGATATTCTTTTTGCTTTCCCATGGTGGTGGAATGACTGAAGGTATAACAGTCCAGGAATTGACCCTAATGAAATGAAATGAATTTGAAATTATCATGAAATGTAATAACATTTGAGCCAGATCGTTGTTGCTCCCTTGTATTATAAAAGGGATTTCATGGCTCAATGTAAGGGGTTCTAATCAAAATTTTGAGTCTAGTACATCTAGGTAGCATTCGATTATAGGAAGCAAATGAAAATACATAATGCTTGATGAATCTTCTTGGAAATTGTCTTGGTTGTAGGTTATATATGTAATAGTCTTAAATGGTTTTACATAGATTACTAATATTGAAAAAATATAAATTTTGAAACATATACTCTCCTTTTGTACACTTTTATAGATCATAAGTGAAATTATCAAAAATATTTTTTATTTTTCATTAATGATTCAATTGAATGTGTGGTTTCATTTTTTGCTTTAACTCAAAGGGTTAATTACAATGCTTGAAAAAATTCATGGGTTTGTGATAATTTGTGAGAATTTGATAAGAAGTGATGTTTTGGATAGTATGAGTTTTTGTATTGCAAGGCATTACAAAGATAGTCCATCTATATTAGAATTAAATAATCTGTGTATTACTATTTATTTCATATTTGATTCAGTTTACCCAATTGATGGGGCACTGGCTTGTTTATCAAGAATTCATGCAACTAAATGAGTAAGTAATATGCCTAGCCATGGATTCAAAATGAGAACAATAACTATTAAAAATTTTCCAATTCTAAAATGTAAGTTTGAAATGCACCCACATTCCTAGTAAATAGACATTTATTTACTCAAAGACCTTTCAAATCCTTGGTGAATTTTGTGTATTTACTTCGAATAGGAATGGATATGTGTTGAAGTGTTATTGAGAAATTGAAATACCAGATGAACACAAGAAGGAATACTCTCCTTGGTCCCACAGAGCCTAAAGTGTAGGAGTAGAGATCTCATAATTCTTTACTCATTGTGTGGGCCACTAACCTAAGGAAATTCTTGAACATAAGAGTTGGCTACCCTTTAGAGAATGCCAAAGCTTAGCTAGAAAAAACACCAACAAAAATCACGACTTTGTTGGGGACAATTTCCATTCTCCAGTCATAGATTTTTGTATTACAGAGTCAAATGGTGTGACAAGTTTGAACATCCCATTCAAATATTGTAGAATTCCTGAACCTGGTGAAAGTATTCATAGCCACAAATCTTGAAAGATTTGAGGGTGACCTCATTGTTAGAGAAAACCTAGAATGAAAGTTATTTTGAAGATACTTCATCTAATTTGAAGTGTAATCCTTTGATGGGAGGTGATGACTCTAACTCAAAGAACTTGACAAAGAATACAACAAAGCTTCAGATCTACAAATTTCAAGATCAAAGGTGAATGGTTGCTCTAAAACTCCAGGTATTCTCATCCATTTGAGGAGATATTGTTATATTTTCAAATAATTTGTGGGAATTTTTAGGATATATGATATAAATAGTTCCCAATTGGGTGAAATAGCACTACGGTAGGGAAAGGAATGGTAATCTTTGTATAATCTTAAGGTGAAATTGAAATAGATGTAGTATTTTTTTATATTCACAAATTTCATTGTTTCAAAGATATTATGTAAAGCAAAACTAGGAGACTTGCATTGTAAAAATAACTTGAATTGCTTTTGAAAGTATGAAAAAGTTTTCAAAATGTTGTATAAGATGTCTTGTCAAGTTGTACACCTGGATGTAAACCTCAATGAAATGACACACAGTGAGGAACCTTTGTCACAACAAAGGAATTTAAGTACTAAAAGGTACAAAGCCATAAATTTTAGTAATATTTATGGTTTTCCAAATATTGTACCACCTAAGATTAGGAATAAGATACCAAAGTTCATTGGGTCAAAGTATAAATCAACAAGTAAGCATTTGTAGGAGTTTGGGGATATAATGGGGGACTATGAAATAAATCATGAGGATGTTGTCATGAAGTTGTTTGTTCAATCTCTGAAGGATGATGCTAGAGATTGGTTCTCATATTTTCCAACATGTTTTATAGCTTCATGGGATTAGTTTAAGGTGGCCTTTATAGAGCAATTTGGTGAGAGGTTCAACCCAAATGTGGTAAGGAAAAACTTCATGAAAATCCATAAAAATGAAGATGAGTTGGTTCCTGCTTTTAATCTTAGATTTACAAAGGCAATAAGGGATATCCCAAAGAATATCAAACCAAATGATGTTGAATGATTGGTTGTATAACTTGGTGCAATTGATATAAAAATGAGTTACTTGTAAGGGATAAGGAGCCTACAACATTACATCAAGCATATCAAAATGTCATGGATATTGAGAATAATTTGAAATACTCAATGATGAAAGGATATATGGTTGTAAGTGTTGGTCATCCTAAGGCATCTTCTACATATAGAACTCATGGATCAGATAATAGAAATGATTACCAAGATGTCAATGCTTCTGATGTTATGTTTTCTTCATTGTCAGAATTTGCAGATTACAGTGAACCCCAAGTTAAGTGTCAACAAAATTTGAGCAATGTTGATCATGAGTCTTATGTTCAAGAATTGTATGAAATGAATAGACATGAGAGAGAATTACCACATGAATTATTTTTGATATTTTTGGATTCTTTGATAGAAGTCCCTGAAACTTTCAAACCCAAGGATTCAATGTGCATCGATTTGTTTTGTGAAATCTATGAATCCAGGGTAAGCACTTTACCCAAGGAATTGAAGGCCCACAGCCTTGATCAAGTACCTAATTGGATAAGGATTGTGGAATCAACCAAATATGGTCATTCATAAAATTTGCATTCCCAAAGTATAGACAGCAATCATTCTTTTGAAAAGAATCAAAGGACAGAGCAACATAATATTGAGGAAGAAAAGGATACATGGGATGATAATAAAGTAAACATGTATGAATGCTTTTCTAATGATATCTTAGGCAAAGAAGAAGCAAAAGAGATAAAAGTTGTTGCCCCATGTCATGTAGTGATCAATGAAAATAGTACATGTGCTACTAATATTTTATCACAAACCAATGATCATGACCATGAAGAGGTACCCTTAAGTATCCATTATGCAAATTTTGGATATGGTTTATGTAGTGATGGGGATTATAATGATAGCCTCCTTGATTATTTTTCTAATGATTATGAATGCTCCTATAAGGATGAACCAGATGTGTTTTCTTCACCTGAAGAATGCAATGGCATGGATATTGATGAAGTCACTTCTCCCCAAGTAGATGGTCAAGTTGCACTTAATGCATATTTGGGATGTAATTTTGGTTTGTCATCAATGGAGCATATCAATTTTGTGAATGATGAAGAACTTGAAGATAAGCATATATGTGTTTAGTATGTTAGTACTAAGTATGAAGCTAAAAATGATGAACATGCTTTTGGCCCTATTGTTCCTGACTGCTTATATGAAGCAGAGAGAGGGTCAATTACACATGAAGAAGATAATAAGGTACTCGTGGATGATAAAAGGTTTTGATTATTAAATGAGAAAAATCCACACAATGACAAGCACATGGATCTTGAATTAGCAACATTACCTATTGAAAGTATGGAAAATATTGCTAATCTACTTTACAATAAATTTCTAGAATGTGAGTTGAAGGTGTTAACCATTAATAATGAGAATGAAATTGAGATTCTATTTGCATATTCTTCTAGTGATTATGATGATTTTGACAATCATGATGGTATAAAAAAACCCCTTATATGATGAAATTTCACTAGTATGTGAAATGGTAATTGATGACCCTTACTAGTGCAAAAATAATCCACTCTTTGTTGAAGGCCCTGATGAGACTTTGGAAAATATCATTTATAAATGTGAGAGAGGTGGTATAGATGGAACATCAAGGAATGGAGACTAACCTGACTTTGCTTTGGAGAAAAGAAACTTTGGTTATACAGTTATCTAGTCATGTGAAAGATATGGTTGTACAAATATTGGAGAGTTGGTTTATTCATGGTTAGATGAGAAAATTGAATCTAATGATAATCAAGAGTGTAGCTAAAGTGTGGTGATAATTGAACTTGATAATTACTCATATGGTAAAGAATGTCTTGATGAAGATGTCATTAACCATGATGATAATCCCAAATGTAGTGCTGATGAAATAGAGGAATATACCTCCTTCTCTATGGTACATGATAGTGTTATTGAAGCAGAGGATGAATTTTTAGCCATATGTGATGATATGGATGACATAAATATGGGTGAAAGAGGATGTTCCTCCTTGAATAATCAATTAATGCATATGGAAGAGTACATTGGTTTTGAGCCAACATTGTTACATATTGATGAAGAGAAATAGTTTGATGAACCCTCATATTATGTTAATGTTGCAAGATTTTTTGACTTATATTGAGAGTCTAGGGGTGCAAATGGCATCAAGCATGATGTAAATCCATATGAAAGTGCACTTGAATTCTTTGCAGAAGCTTCACATCTTATGGACCTTATCATAAAGTTGTTTCCATCTAGTGAGATCAAAACTTATGCAGACCAAAATGAAGATCCTCCTGAGTTTGTATCTTTTCTCTCCAATACTTTAGGAGAAGTTGGATTTAGCATACAACTGAGTGTTTATTGAGGATTTTAATCTAAGGAACAAATTGAATGTGATGTTAGAACCCATTATCAGGTGGAATATGAAATTTGTATCTTTCCAACTCATCTGGATGAGGTTATAGTGCAACAGGATGATGAGCAGAACAATTTCATGGTAAGTAGAGTGGATGATATCAGTCATGGTGATACTATTTTTTTAAAAGTGCACAATATAGATTTGGATCCTTTTATATAAGAGTAGGAAAAGGTATTTGATAGAGGAAAAACTTTTTCTAAGCTTTGGGAGGCCGTCAAGCCTCCAATTTGGAGAATGAAGTCAATGAAAATGGGTGAGAAGGTTTTTGGGATAGGAAAAGAAGGTTACATCCTATATCCCTCCAACCATGCTCATTTTTTCTATTGGACTACTTCAATCAAAGATTTGGATTCTTTCTATGCCTACAAGAGGCATACATCCCTAGTTAGAGTCACTAGTGGAACCCTAAAATTTCATCATTCCACTGGTTCCATGGTCAAGCTTGTGATCTTTTATTCCTTGTTGTCATTAGGGTTTATGGTTTTATCACTCTATTCATTTATACCCTTAATCCTTTTATTGGGTTGTATTCACTCATTGACCAGGTGTACCAGGTCACTGTTTAATCAAGTGGCATTTTATGGAACCCACTATCATCATTTTGATTGGCCCCATTGTTCAAGTCACCTGCTATGCCTATGAAGGCCCTCTCTTAAGAATAACTTTCACCCACATTCTTTTAAACACAACTTGAATTTATTTCCCATGGTGCATCACCCATCGTGTGTTATGTTTGAACTACTTATGGCCATCCCACGATGAGCAATACGTTACTTTTCAAACCATCAACTTTCATCGCCCATTGCATGTTGTGTTCTCATCATTGGATGGTAACAAGGGATCAATGATGTAGTTAATTCCTTAACCCATCGCTGGTCCTTGCACTATCATTGGTTGTCTCATGTCATCTAAAGGAGAACCCATGAACACTGATGGGTGGAGTCTTTCCCCAACGTGTGGGTTCAGTATATCACCAGTTGAAGCTACTTGACAAAGAAGGAACCTGTAACGAGTGATGTAAAGAAAGGATCTTTGGCTAAGATTTTCCTATAATCAAATCAATTGCTAGTATCTCGCTATTGGCTTTGAAGACATTTCTTAATGAGTTTCCAAAGTGGAATGTGAACTAGTGATGGGTGATGTATTTTAGGATGTGGCCAATATTTTCCCATGATCATTAGGATAGACAATGGATGAGTCAAGGATGATAAAGTAAGGATACAGATGGGTATGTGGTAGCTTTAAAGCACTTCTTCATTGTTTCTAAGTATGATCAATAAAACAAGTGGTTATTCTTAATGTTCCTTGTTGATTTAGTTTTAAATCCAAGGCAATTAAAGGTTGAGATGTGACATGCAGTAATTTATCCTTTTTCTCACATGAGCGAGCTAGGATGGCCATTAATTTTGAATAGCCTCAAATTCCTCTATTTAATGAGGATTCTCTATGGCTGGTTAAATCATTCTTGAATTACTATGGCAAAGACCTGATTGTTATGATTACAGGGGAAGTAATTTCAGAGTTTGGAACGAGGTAGTGCCAAGGTAGCTGAATGGTTTCTCCTAGTGTGTAAGTGTATATGCTTATTGCATTACTATTATGGTTTGGTTTTGTTTGTGTCTAGAATCCATGGGAATCTTCTAGAAGTTTTTTTCATCCTTCTACATAATTGGCTCTGGTCATTATTATATCCTGAGAAAATGAATGAACGAAGTACTCCCATTATACAAGCTTGAAGGTCTAGAAGATTGAGTATGTAGGAGCTAGTTGCATACATATTGGAGGCCAAATCCCTCCAACATAGGTGCCAATTGTCTTGAAAGGAATGAAAAGTGTATGCAAGAGGAGTGAGAAGGCTATTAAGAGCACCTATGCATTAAGGAATAAGATTGTGTCACAAGAACTAGTCAGAGTTGACAAGAAGGGGCCTATGTTTGAGAAAGAATTAACAAGGTTAGGTACGGGCCCTAGGGTTTTCTCAAAGAAGCCCACTGCTCCTATTTTAATTTCTGACAATTCCTCAAGTGAAGAGGGAGGAGTCGGCCTTAGCCCTGACCAATGCCCTGCTTCTCTTGTGCCTTATAGTGTATCAAATGATGAGATAATTATTGCAACTCCACTCTATGTAAAAAGGCCTGGTGAGGGTGTTTACTCGGTGGCTGACAAGGCTAGGTAACACCTATGTCCTCTTCTAATAGTGTTTGGTTTTTTGGCACTATGGTGATTGGACTTCTAGGTGGTTGGTTTGTGGGTTTGTGTTGTTGATAGCGGTGGTGGTCACTTTGGTATTGGTGAACGTGCCAATTTTGGTGACTCCTTTTGGAAGGCTTGTGTGGCATCTTCAACAAATGGCATGACATTCGTTTTTCTTTTTTACTTTACCATGGTGGTTGAATGATTGAAGATATACCAATCTAGGAATCAACCCTAATGAAATGAAATTAATTTGAAATTATCATGAAATGTAATTACATTTGAGCCAGATGCTTGTTGCTCCCTTGTATTATAAAAGGGATTTCCTAGCTCAATGTAAGGGATTTTGATCAAAATTTTGAGTCCAATACATCTAGGTAGGATTCAAGTATAGGAAGCAAATGAAAATGTAGAATGCTTGATGAATCTGCTTGGAAATTGTCTTGGGTGTAGGTTATATATGTAATTGTCTTAAATGGTTTTACATAGATTACTAATATTGAAACAAATATAAATTCTAAAACATATACTCTCCTTTTGTACACTTTTCCAAATCATAAGTGAAATTATCAAAGATCTTTTCATTTGTCATCAATGATTCAATTGAATATGTGGTTTTATTTTTTTCTTTAACTCAAAGGGTTAATTAGAATGCTTGAGAAAAGTCATGGGTTTGTGAGAATTTATGAGGATTTGATAAGAAGTTATGTTTTGGATAGTATGAGTTTTTGTATTGCAAGACATTACTAAGATAGTCCATCTATATTAGAATTAAATAATCTGTGTATTATTGGTTATTTCATATTTTACTTTGTTTACCCAATTGATGAGGCACTCACTTGTTTATTAAGAATTCATTCAACTAAATGAATAAGTAATATGCCTAACCATGGATTCAAAATAAGAACAATACTTATTAAAAAAATTCCAATTCTGAAATGTAAGTTTGAAATGCACCCACATTCCTAGTAAATAGACATTTATTTACTTGAAGACCTTCCAATCCTTAGTGAACTTTGTGTATTTTCTTTGAATAGGAATGAATCTGTGTTGAAGTGTTCTTGAGAAATTGAAATACCAAATGAACACAAGAATGAATACTCTCCTTGGTCCCATAGAGCCTAAAGTGCAGGAGTAGAGAGCTCAAAATTCTCTATCCATGAAAGAACTATCATTGCAAGTAAATAATTTGAAATAATTATTTATCATCACATGACCCCACCACTTTTGAATTAAGTTAATTTTTAATTCAAAAGGTCAAAATCACCTCTTGAATCAAATAGTTTTAAATCACTATTTGATTTTCCAAGAATCTTGTTTTCCATGTCTAATAACTTCCTGTTGCATGCATTCTTGACCTTTGATTTGATTTTCCTAAAATCAAATCTTGGCCCTTTATTTCAAAATTTTCCCTAACCCTAATTGCTAGATGTCACATACAATTTTAGCCTTTGATTTTAGGGCTTTGTCAAACTTTCAATCTTGGCCATTTATCTAAAACTAGCTTTTCTATAAAAAGGCACTTTCAACCTCATTTGAGCATCTCTTTACATCTTGAATTCATGACTTCATGCTTCAAACTTTATGCTTGCATACTTCATACTTGCAATTGTTGAGTACAATCCTTCAATATTTTCTTAGGTACTTGTAGAACCCCAATCCTAATACCTGCAAAACACAATAAACAAACACATTAGAAGATTCAAATGCAAGTAAGAATTAAGATTCCTCATGCAATCCATTAGCAATGCTCAAACTAGGAAATAAAATGAAGAACAAAACAAGAAAGCAAATGAAATCCTAATTAAGCATTCAAACTCTTGATTCCTTGGGGGAATTGGTGCCAATTTGATGTGAAAATTGGCCCTTTCCCAACTCCTATGATGCAATTTTGATGAGTGATGAAGTTTGATCCACTTGATGAAGATTCATTTGAACTCCATGATGAAAAATCTGCATAACCTAGCTATAAACTTGATAAAATGGATGAAAATGCTAATGCTTTGAAGATGAAATTGAGTATAATAAGTTTTCTCAAATTGTGGATGGATGAAATGAGGAGAGAAACCTCTTATTTATAGAATGATAAGATAAAATGAAGAAATGTGGGACTAACATTCAACCAATGGCAAGATGCCACTTGTCAAGAGATGGATGGATGAAGGATGTGCACATTTTGATGAATGTGCCCATAAATGCCTTTATTTGAAATTTTAAATTAGTGAAATGACAAGGTGGATGAAGAGTCAAATAGAGTAATGGCCACTTGGATCAATGCAAAAGGACTTGTAAGGTGAAATAAATGTCTTGTTGGAAGGACTAAGTCCACTTGGAGGGATTTTCAAATTGAAGGAATATTCCCCTATTATGCCATGTTGAGAGAAAATAGAGATTTAATAAATGAATTAAATCTATTTTCATGTGCAAGTGGCAAAAGCTAGAGGATGGGAGATGGATTAGAATTAAATTAATCAATGGTTAATTAATTTAATGAGGGATTAGATGATGTGACTATTTGATTTAGATTTATGGGTTGATTAAATCAAAAGATGAGAATAATATGATATAAAGATTAATTAAATAAAGGTTTTTGATTTATTTAATTAAAGGGGATGAAGGTTAGATTAAAGTAAATAAGGTTTAATTTATTTAATTTAATAGGGGGAATTTAGAGATTTAATCAAATAAGGGTATTCAATTAAATGGTTATATCGAGGGATGATTAAGGATGAAATGGTGTTAGAAGTCGGGATCAAATGTGTAACATTAATCAATACATTTTATGTGTCTACATTTTTCCCCTCTTTGAAGTGATGCACTTGTTGCATTGGTTCAAAGAATAAATTGTCTCAATCAAAAAGCCAAAAAAAAAATTGATTTTACAATTTTTCCCACTGCTGCCCCGATGAGAGAAAACATGCCAATATACTGCCCCCTCAAGAGATTGGACAAAATTATTTTATTTGAGGGTCAATCTCACAATAAAGAGGTTCAAGATGGACCCATAGATGTTTATGATGATGATGGAAATGAGATGGTTGATGCAATGATGCATATATGGTTATGCAATGGATGTTTTATATGGATTCATGTGTGAAATGTTTAGAATAACAAATCTATATTATGCAAATGATAGAAATGCAATGCATGTGATATGATTTAATGATATGATATGCAGTATGCTGATGGTTTTGTGGACGTAGGATCAATGCAACGACGATAGTGATTTTTTTGATTAATTGTCATGGTACCATGTTAGCACGAAAAGCAAGAGGTAGAAGAAAATAAGAGATTCCAATAAGACACAAGGGATAATAATGATGATGATTACTTGCTGAGGAGTTGGGATTTTCAAAGTACCAATTACCTTATGTTTGATTACACATGTAGGAATGATGCATCAAGGTATAAAGAACCAGGATGGTGTTGCACCTAGTGTGATGGAATTTGACTTGAAAATTAGATAGAAGTAATCCTATTCAAACCTAGCGTACAAAACCTTATTTAGAATGTAGTTCAGATATTTCAAACATCTCGGGCCAAAACATAGAAAAGAAAGCTTTCCCATGTGGTCAACAAGATACCTAAAACACCCTCCCTACACCTAAACAAAGCACACATGACCAAGTTATATTACAAGAATATCCAACAAACACAACAAATAAAAGAATAATGATCATTTCCCCATTCTTATCTCTCTAAATCCTTTTGTTCGGATATCATCGAGAGGTCCTTAGAATGAGCGTAATAAGATAAATCAAAAGATAAAGATAAAGTAAACAGACAAGCTAATGTTCTTCAATACCACTAGCCAAGACTAAACTATGGTGATGCCTAATGTTGATGTCCATTGTAGGACAGATGCATCCTAGGACATGACGATATTAGATGATTTGATATGGGACTAATTGGATGATAGGCTATTGAAAAAAAGAGTTGATCAACTTGTTTACGTACTAACCTAGACTTGAGACTTTGACATTTTGGTTTTCACTTTTAATATGCTAGACTTGTTTCCAATTGTTTCACCAAAGGTTGGGGATGATGATGATTTATTATGAGTGAGGGTTTATTGTAGGTGAAAGTGAGATGGGATGGATGGATTTTTTCATATATTTGGATGTTTTTGGAGTTTTTTGAAATGTTTCGAGGTTGTTTTTGGGTATTTGCAAGATTTTACAAATGTTTTGATTTTCAATTTTCAAATGTTTTGGGGTTTTTCGAGATTTTTACCAAGAGACTAACCTAAGGACCTATCCTAGTGGCCTTAGGGGCTGATCAACATATTATCCTTGCCTACGTTATACACGCAAAGACCACGTAGTTTGACTGACACAGACTTGATTATTGATGAGATATGACAAATGGATTCCCAATTTATTATGATGAACTCATAAAGGACTGACCTAAGTGTCTTGGGGGATGATAAAAGATCAACCTTGCCTATGTTCAAGGCTCAGAGACCCATAGTTCGACAAGATGACTCTATTTTTTACTTTTTGAGTGACTTTTTTAACCTATTTTTGGAATTTTTGAATGTTTTGAATGTTTTTTGGATTTTGACATGATTTCTAATGTTTTTGGATTTTTTGATTTTGTAATGTTTTTGGACTTTATGATTTTCTGATGCTTTTGAACTTTCTGATTTTTTTATGTTTTTGGATCTTCTGATTTAGGGACCTCAAGAACATACATGAATTTGATCAGATGAGAACATGCCCCCAGTGTGATGTAATAGACTACTTTGATATAGGTAGGACAAACTAACCTTGAGGATGGGCTGAGTAGTACTAGGAGGGATCATGACATGAACATAGGACCAAGCTATGATGCAGATGCGATAGATGATGGATGAAGATATGGAATGTGATGGATGATGGAAGTGTAATGGATGGATGATGAAGAACAAGCCATGAAGATCCTGATGGATGGAAAGTGTTTATTTACACAAGGTACCTATTTGCTAGGCTTTCACCAAGGTACTTTCCCAAAGTGGTTTTCACTAGAGGATGATTTTTCTCTTTACTGTTTTTGATCCTTTTTCTGATTTTTTTTTTTTGGATTTTTTTTTTTGTTGTCACCAAGATGCTTGTTTGCCAAGTTTTCATCAGGGTGACCATTTTTTTAGGACTTTTTCTTTTTTTTTTTTAAATTTTCTAGTTCTATACCTTGAAATATTTACGGATAAACTTTTTGAGATGGGAGTTGTTCATGGGCTCCTACAGAGGTTCCCCTTTGGGTGTTGATAACTAATATGGCCCTGACTTGTAGTTCACTCTGATGATGAATGGCCCCAACCAGTTGAGTTCAAATTTTCCTTTTCCGTTTGGATTTGGGATGCTCTTCTAATTCTCCTTTAGGACAAGTTCTCTGACCTGGAATGTCTGATTCTTGATCTTCTTGTTATAGCTCCTCTTGCGTCAGTTCTGATAGAAAAACAAATGATTTAATGCTTCCATACACCGCTCATCAAGAAGCTCCAACTCATTTAGTCTTGATACTTGGTACTCTTCATTTGTGATGAGGTTTTGTAGTGATATCCTTAGTGACGGAAGCTCAATCTCGATGGGTAATATGGATTCTAATCCATAGACTAGGGAGAAGGGGGTGGCACTTGTGGGTGTGTGGATGCTAGTTAGATGGGCCCAGAGGGTGGGATTCAATTGCAAATGCTAGTCACGACCTGTGTCATTGACTATCTTTTTGAGTATCTTCAGGGATTTTTTATTGGTGGCTTCTTCTTGGCCATTTCCTTGGGGATAGTATGGTGTGGAGAAGCAATGTTGGATTTTGAATTTGTTGCATAGGTCATGGACCTCCTGATTTTTGAATGGTGTCCCATTATCTAAGATAATGGCTTGTGGGACACCGTAGTGACATATGAGATAGTTTAGGATGAACTTTGATATCTACTTCCTAGTTATGTAGGTCATTGGTATGGCTTCCACCCACTTGGTGAAGTACTCAATGGTGGTAATGATCAACTTGTGGCCACTAGATGAGGTGGGAGTGATTTTCCCTATGAGATAAAGCCCCCACTATGAAAAGGGCCATGGTGTGACAATTAGATGCAGCTCTTGAGGTGGAGAATGGATGAGGTCCCCATGCTACTAGCATTGTAAACACCTTCTGATGTAGTCATGTGCTTGTCTTTCCATAGTAGGCCAATAATACCCCGTCCTCAACAATTTCTTGGCTAGGGTCATTCCACTCGAGTCCGAACCACAAATCCCATTATGTACCTCAGTTAAAGTAGTAAAGGCTTCTTTAGCATTTAGGTAGCATAATAAGGTTCCCTCTATGCTCCTACAGTACAAGGTATTTCATAGGATGACAAACCTAGACGCTTTTTTGACAAAGGATTTCTTAAGAATTGACATTATGTCAGTTGGAAGGACTCTTATTCTTAGATATGTGTAAATGTCATGTTACCAAGGATCACCGAGACCAACGATTTCGCACACAAATTTTGACTCTGGTACCTTGAATGCAAGCATGAGAAGCTGCTCTACTAGGAATTCATGTTTTGAGATGTTGTGAGGATTGTCTAGTAGGGATCCAATTTTTTCCATAGCATCTGCTACTCTATTGTTTTATTTGGGAATCTTCTCAAATGTGATATCAATGAATGATTCTTTGAGGCACTCTACCAAATTTTTGTATGGAGTCATCTTATCATCCTTTGTTTGGTACTTGTCATTCACTTGATTTATTATCAGCTAGGAGTCTCCATATACTCTGAGGGCCATGAGGTGCCATTGCACTACTATTCTAAGACCTATGGTTAAAGCCTCATATTCTGCGATGTTGTTAGTGCAAGGGAATGCCAATTTGTAGGATCTAGGTATATAGTCCCCCTATGGGGTGATGAAGAAGACACCAACTCCTGATCCATGTTGCATGTAGGAACCATCAAAGTAGAGTTTCTAGTGGTTGGCTATACTAAGATTGAAGATGGATTCATCCAGAAATTTTCATATGAGTCGATTCTCTAAATGCATGGGTGCTTTCGCAAGCTGATATGTGATCACCTAACCTTTGATTGCTTTTTTCTCTATGTATTCAATGTCATATTTAGATAGAATCATGACCCACTTATCCATCCTTTGTATGAGCATTGCCTTTGATAGTAGGTACTTTAGGGGGTCAATTTTCGCAATGAGTTTGATTTTGTGTGCCAACATGTGTCTGAATTTTTGTGAAGCAAACACTACTACCAGGCATGGTTTTTCAATGAATGAGTATTTTAACTCATGCCCGACCATTGTGCAGTTGATGTAATAGATGGCCCTCTCTATCCCATTTTCATCGTGCTGAGCTAGGAGAGCACCAAGGGTTGTTGTTGTTGGTGATACATAGAGGATTAGTGGCTTTCTTGGGATCGGTGGCATGAGGACTGGAGGTGTGAGCAGATATTCTTTGATTTTGTTGAAGGCTTCCTTACACTTGTCATCCCATTTGTATGCTACCCCCTTGTGGAGTAGGTGAGAATAAGGGATTTTCTTGTCTGCCAGTTGTGCTATGAATCTATGGATGGACTGAAGCCTGCCTTAGAGGCCTCTCAACTATTTCAATGTTTTGGGTGCCTCCATCTCAAGGATTGGTTTTACCTTGGCGGGATCTATTTCAATACCCCTCATTGACACTATGTATCCCAACAACTTTCCTGACTGTACACCAAAGACACACTTCTTTGGATTTAAGCGAACCTTGTATTCCTCCAGCCTATCAAAAGTAGCACTCAAGGTTGCTATGTGATCTCTCCTCTTTCTATAATTTTCTAGTATGTCATCAACATAATCTTTGACATATTTTTGGATCATGTCATGAAAGATTAGTGTCATGGCTCTTTGGTAGGTGGACCCAACATTCTTTAGGCCGAATGGCATCATGTTCCAGTAGTAGGTCCCCCATGGACAAGTGAAGGTCATTTTGTGTTGGTCTTATTTGGAAATAATTATTTGGTTGTACCGAGAGAAACCATCCATTAGAGAAAGCATTTCATGTCTCGCAGTCATGTCAACAATCATGTCAATGTTAGGCAGCAAGAAGTCATCTTTTAGACATGCATTGTTTAGATCTCTGAAATCCGTGTAGACGCGAATGCCCCCATTAGGTTTTGAAATAGGAACCAGGTTTGATACCCACTCAGGATAGTCAATTGGTCTTATTAATCCTCCATCAAGTAGCTTTTTCAATTCCATTTTGAATAGCAAGGCTATTTGGGGATGCATCTTTCTCAGTTTTTGTCTGACAAGCTTAGCTTTAGGATACACTACTAGATGATGGACCAAAATCTCCGGATCAAGTACAGGCATGTCAGCATAACTCCATGCAAAATTGAATTTTATCTCTCTTAGGAAAATAGCTAGGAGTTCTTTTTTTCTATCATTAGTGATTCAACATAGAATGTGATGTGTGGAGTTTCTTTTGTTCCCAGGTTGACTGGGTTACACTTTTTTGCTAGAACTGCTAATTTTTCTCAGTGTACAGTACTGAGGGGAAGATTGAATCCTTCATCTATAGGTTCCTCATAGAGGTTTTCAACATTGGATATGTCCTTTATTTTTACTATTTTAGGATCAAAGAGTGCCACATTGTGGTTTTCACTCAAGGACCTTGAGATTATTCTCAGATTTTCACTTTTGTGACTAAAGGACTCAATCGTCTCCCCATAGTACGTCTATGTGTCTAGAATGATTTCAAATCTAGCTTTATGATCCCCACATGGTATCATGTCTTAGAGTCTCATGAATTCTGATAATGCGTCATTATTTTTGAATGTGTCAAGAATTGGCAGTCCTTGTTGGTCATGATCGATGAGTTGAGGGTAGACTAGCTTTATCTCATGGGATTGGTTTTCAGACTCATAGGATAGGGTGCTAATCATAAGGAGTGAGAAATTCTCAAAAATAATTGGTAGGTCAGTTATGGTATCTTCATTTTCATCACTACTACTACAAACATTAGTTATATCAAAAGTGAAATTATCTATGACGCAGATGGTGAACATACGTAAGCAGAGTTCAGCTGGTGCTGGATGACAAGGAGTCTTGACTGATTTAACTGGGGGACCTTGTACACATATAGTTATACTCGAAGGGGTATATCTAAGGCCAATATTTCTCATTCGCATCTCAGGAATGATGGGTATTAGAAGCCCATTGTCATTTTTCCCCAGTTTCTAGTTTCTGTCATAGCCCATTGTGAGCATCATTTGCAAGCCTTTGTTGTTTTCCTCCATAGGTAAATTGGTTGCTGGTCTATTGTCTTGATATAGGAGATGGGATAGGTCTTCCTCTATTACTTCTGAAGTTGGAATATCCTTTAGTGGATGTTTGAGATGTGAAGGCATCATTTGATTGTGGTCGTCCTCATGATCTAGGAGATTGTGGTAACTCTCCTACCACAAAAGCATTTTTGGGAATTGTATAGTTTTCACAACCATTGTCCTGGATGATGACCTTGATATCAGAAATGGTGGGGATGGCAGGAGTGGTGGGTTTCTTTGTCGTAGAAGTGGAAGCGAGAGTGGTTGGATCAATGTATGGATTTGATGGACCCTCATCATTTTTAGGAACTTGAGGGATTTTATAATATTTCACCTCTAGGTTTTTATAGTAAGGAATGGTTCAGGATCTCCATGGATGGTGACCTCTTGGCCTTCATATGTGAATTTGACGCATTGATGTAAGGTTGATGCTACTGCTTGCATTGCATGAATCCATGTATGTCCTAGGAGAATGTTATAAGGAAAATCAAGGTCCAGGACTTGACAAGTGGTTTCCATGATTGTTGGCCCTACTTGAATAGTGCCTTGAGACACTATTTCTTGATCATCATACACCTTGATAGTAATTCCTTTGCCTATGTCAATGGAATCCTCTAAGATTTTCAAATTCTTTATGGGCTTAAGGGAACAAATGTTTAAACATGCACCTCCATCCACCAAGACTCGCTTGAATTTTTTTTTATGTACTAGGACCTCCAAATGGAGTGCATGATTGTGAGATGGTTGAACGGGAAAATCTTGATCGAAGAATGTAAGGAGGTTGGGGGTAATGATGTTTCCAACCATCACTTGGAATTGTTCTGCATCAAGATCCACGAGGACAGTGGATGAAGCTAATGCTTCCTCAAGGATCTTTCAGTGGGAGGATGAAATTTTTAGCAACTCCATGATGGAGATTTGTGCTAGGGTTCTATTTAGATGATCAAGGACATTATAGCCATTGGGAACAAATCTTGGGTTGGAAGTGGGTGCTCCATTTGGCTGAGATGACCTTGCAATGGTAATTTTCTCACCTCTTGTGGTGACTCCACAATCAACATGGGCTCCTTTGATGGTGATGGTGGTGCAATACTCATCCATGGATGCAATGACATGATCGTACACATGATTTTTTCTTTTGAAAGTTCCTTTTCCTTTGTTGTTGTTATTGTTCCCTTTGTTATGATTAGGCATTGGATTCATGTATATCTTGAGGTTCTGATTTCCTACTAGTTGTTCCACATTTATGATTTTTTTATCAATGAGGTCTTGGATTAGGTTTTTCAACCTCATGATATTGTTAGTGGTGTGCCCTTTGATTTTGTGAAAGTCACAGAGCTAGTTTTCATTGTACCAGGGTGGTTTTACATCTAGTTCCTAGTAATTCTCATAGATGGGAGCTCTGATGAGGTTTTCGTTTATAAATTTCTTCATGATGACCACAAGTGGTTTCCCAAGGGCAGTGTACTTCCACTTGGGGGAGTTTTTATTTCACTGGGGTGGTCCCCTTTGATCATTTACATTATTGATCACTTGATTGTTTGGTTGTTGTGTCGCTGTGTTAGCTTGATGGTTGTTTTGATGGTGGTTTTGGTGTTGTTGTTGGGGTACGGGTGGTTTTTGTCGAGGGGTGATGATGAAAACTTTGGAGTAGACAACACCATCATTGGTAACATTTTTGTTTCTTTCCCATGTGCATGGTTTTTCATTGTAACTAGTGGATGGGCTATTGTTTTGTTGTTTAGGATATACGGGTGATCCTCCTTATGAGATAAGGGCTTGTTTGATGTTGAGAACCTTGGAGATCAGCTCGTCATATGTGGTGATACCTTACACTTTAAGATGAAATGCCAAGGCTTTGTCGAGATTCAAAATGATGGTGCAAACTTATTGTTCTTCTGGCATGAACCATTTGCTTTGATTGGCCTTGGATCGCCATCATTGTAAGAAACAAGCAAATCATTCATTCTTACCTTGTTTCAGAGCTGATAGTTCCACGAGACTGACATCCATACCGATATTAAATGCATAATTTTTAATGAATGCATCCACTATCTCTTGGAACTTCTTGATGCCTAGAGGGAGGCAAGAGAACCACTCCATGGTGTGGCAAGCCAAACTTCTAGGAAATATCCGCATCAGATAGGTATCATCATATGTGAATTCCATGCAATGAACTTAGAATTCCCTGATGTGATCTTCAGGGTTTCCCATCCCACATAATTTATCAAATTTGGGGATTTCAAATCCCTTTGGGAATGGTTTCATTACAAGGATTATGTCAAATGGATAAGGACACAGGTTGATGGGTGTCTTTATGGTTCTCCCTGATTGAAGATCAAGTACTTGTTGTGAGAGTAACTTGATTTGTGTGGTTCATTTGTTGGTGGGATGAGTGGATTGGTTGTTGTGTTGATGGATGGTGCTTGCACATTTTGTTGCACCAAGTATGTTTGCACTTGGTGTTGTATCAACAATGCTCATTTTTGGTCTTGTTGTTGTTGCGCTAATAGTGCCTATTGTTGTGCTTGTTGTTGTTGTGCCAACAACACTTGTTCTTGGGCTGCTAGTTGGGTTACTTCTTGTCATTCTTGGTATTGCTTCAGCGCTTGCTGATATGCTTGGTGTTGGGTTGCTTGTTGTTTTGCGAGATATTGTGCTTGTGCTTGTGCTTGTTGAGCTTGGTATTGGGCTTGTACTTGAGCTTGAGCTTGGACTTGGGCTTGTGCTTGCACTTGTTAGGAAACATGTGCAATATATGCAGCTTGAGCAACTTGTTTTTGTTGTTGTTGCAATAAGGCTTGGGCTTATGCAGCTTGTTGTGCTTGTTGCACTTGTTGTTCTTGGTGTGTGGCTTGAGCGGCTTGTGCTACTTGTGCTACTTGAGCATCTTGCACTACTTGAGTAGCTTGCACTACTTGAGAAGCTTGCTGTGCAGCTTGCCAGTTTTGGATTTGTTGAAGTGCCTTTTGATAGGTAGCTTGTTGAGTAGCTTGTAATGCAATGCTATATTGACTTGATGTGTTTGAGTTTGGTGGCGGTGGTGGTGGAGGTGGATTTGGAATGGTGCTTGTTGTGGTGATGAGAGGCACCGTCGTATTGATGAATGGGTTTTGAGTGGTGGATGGTGTGATGGATATGCTTGGTCCTTGTGAGACCATGTTTTGAGATGTTTGTGGGATGGTTGATGATGTGATGGTGGTGTTTGTGTTATTGGGATGGTTCCCATTTTTTGTTGTGATGTTGATGACAAGATGGAAGGATTCTATATGATATTTTGATTAACGATCAGAGGGTTGATTTGATTTTTTTGATTGCCATTTGGTAAATGGGAAGTCCTAAAATGAGAAATGATGTGGATATTGATGGCAAGGTGGGAAGTGGTGGAAATGTGAGTGGTATACTCCCTTGGGGGAATGATGAAGATGTAGTGTTAAAAATTCCCCTTGGTCCAAATAAGTCTCCTTCTCCTTGTGAGGCTATGGGGAGAGAAGTGTGAGGTGTTGTGCGAAATGATGATGATGGGTCATTAGGATCATGAAAGGTGAGGGGACATATGGATGTGATGGATTTTGGGGTATGGATTGCCCCAAGATGGTGTTTGCATCCAAATCTTGATTTTTAATGAGTGGGTGTGTATGTAATTCATTGAGAAATGTGCTTCCCTTGTTGACCATAGGTTGGGTTGGAGCAATAGTGATGTGATTTGTGAGATGTTTTGAGTGATATTTTGAATTGGAGGTGTAGATGAAATGGGGGGTATGGATAAAATTGGAGGCATGACCTCAAAAGGTAGTTCCACAATGGTGCTCGCATCAAAATTAGAAGGGAGTTTAACCCCTTGTTTTGCTAATTCAAGCATGTATAGTGAGGGATTGAGTCTCATCATGATGTTGATAATTCTATGATTCTCAATATTTTGGACCATTTCAACAATCTCATCTTGTGTCATTCTAAAGGGATTATTGGTAAGATCCTCCACTTGACCTTCCTCTTGAGGATTTTGTGATGATGAAGGAAATGTAGTTAGAGGATTTCTTGATCCAATGTGATTCATTTCATAATTTGTTTGACTTAGGTCACTTGAAGTGGATGTTTCTTTGTTGGTTTCCATGTTCCTCTTGTGTTGAGATCTAGTTTGAACCATAAAATAAGGATCAATTTTCAAGAATGTGGGAGATGAATCTCTAATTCTTTGGATTGATCTATCTTTAGATACAAAAGAGAAGATTTAGAATGCTTAAGGATCAAAAGATGAAATGATGAAGTGTGTGAAATATGAATGATGTGGATGATTGAACTCTTAGAAGATATTGGGGGGATGCTAGACTTTTGGGACTTTCTTGGATATTTTGATTTGTTGGATTTTGATTTTGGATTCTTTGATTTTTTGGATTTTGATTTTCCTTGATTTGGTTTGATTTTGGATAATGAACAAATAGATCTCAAGATGTTGGATGTTATCTATGAGATGGCCTTGCTCATAAGATGATAATTTGACTAAGTGTAGGGAGAAGGATGCATCTACCCACACCTAACCAAACAAGATGATAATTCAACTAAGCATATGGAGAAGGATGCATCTACACATACCTAGCTAAACAAGATGATTTGATGATTTTGAATAAGCACATAAAGAAGGATGCATCTACATATACCTAACCAAATATGTTTTGATGTTTTGATTCAGGGATTTCAAGGATTTTGTTTCAATGATTTTGATGTGCCAAAAGGTCTAACATGAAGGATGATTTCAAGATTTTCAAGAGTTGTTGGTGAGACAATTTTGGTTTGATGTTTGAAGGATGGGTGACTGTTTTGATTTTGATCATAGGTGTACCTAAAAATACTCTTGTTTACAAGACCTTAGTTTTGAAGAACATTATTTACTCTAAACAAGATGCTCAAATTCTCGAAAGATATTTGGATTTTGACAATAATAGAATTAGTATAAACCGGGATTATTTTTTGAATATTTTCTATAAATTTTGAAAAGTAATCTTCGTCTGAATTCATAGAGTGTTGAGAGATGATTTTGGTGTTCTTTTGGACTGAGAGATTTTGATTTTGGTTTCCAAATTTTGATCTTACATGAAATAATTTGAGACACATGTGTGGGGTTCAATTGTTCTTAGCTTGCTTAGTGACTTCTTTTTACCACAAACAATTCTTGATTATTCTTTGGAAACTAGATGTCTAATGTATTAAGTTCTCATACCACAAAGTACATTATGTGGAACTTTGATGAAATCAAGGCAAGAGTTACCTATTGTTGACTTTAGTAAGCAAATTGAGATATAAATCCAAGTGTTTAGAAACCTCTAAGGATAAAATCCCAAGGGCAAGCAACAACACATGATTTTTTTCAAAAGATATTTGCTTCCTAAAGGGTTTGAAGTTTGATGACAATGTTGAATGTTTCTTTCCAAATTTTTACTAATCAAGAAAAGTGTTTCATAGCCAAGAACAAGTACAACCCTATGGATATGAAAGACTGTATTTGTTGAATCCTCACTTGGACAAGTCCAGCTACGCTTATTTTTAGCGAATGGCTAGATGCTTGACCCCACTAGCTCCCCTCCATGGCACTCACTTATACAGGGCAGCCAAGCATTAACACACATGAAACTCCCATGGAATACTTTCCATTTCTACTAAAAAATGTAAAAGTGTGGGGCGGCTTCAGAACAATCGTTCTTGCACCGAAAAATAGATCAAGGATTTTGGCCTTTTCTAAACAAGGGTTTTAATTTCAACTTTCCATTCATAGGGATTGATCCATGCGACAAGAAACCATTGTTGCCCTTCTCATTGGAACCAACCATGTGATATTGTCCTTTTTTCCAATATCCACACTTATATACCGGTTGGAAATACACTTGGCTTTAGCATGTTACCAGTTGGGTCATTCCATTGGGTGATTACTTTTTCCCACAAGGTAGGTCCTCTAGGATAAACAAAGGCGAGCAAAAAATATATGTAACTCGATCAATCTTTGTTGCAACAAAAAGAGAGAGAATATATGCACTACCCTCCACTCACACTCGCAAGATGTTTTGTTCAATTTTAATCCCAAAATGAAATGTGGAGACAATTTCTTTACCTAACTTAAGATCACCAAAAGGCCTTTTGATTTTCAATATTTTCATGAGGTGTGAGAGAAGCACATAGATCCTTTTGATGGTCTTACTGAGCAAGAAATTACAAGACAAAGAAGCACTTGTTCATTTTAAGTCCCCAAAGCAATAATGACTTTTTTTAAGCACCAAAGGAAATGTGGAGATTTCCTTTTTCAATTGTTAATCCTCAAACCAAATCTAGTGAGTTTGTCCTAAAGTTCTTTTTAAGCCCTTTGTAGCAAAAATTGAAATGTTCTTTTTAGAGCCCAAAAGAAATTTAGTAGGTCCTAAGCACATGAAAGATAACAAAATTTTAAGAGAAATTTTGAATTCTCTAAGAGTGTTCAACAAACACTAAAGTGTTTAAAACACATGGTATCATGAGAGAGTGATGTCATCATGCCTTTTTCAATCTTGTATCTCTCCTTCACTTTGATTAGACCAACCTACATAAAACCAGTTAGCACTGCAAAACATAGGTCAGATAAGCAAGTAGTAACCCAAATGATCAAAATTATAAAAAAAAACATGTCATAAAAAAATAGAGATTTCACTTTCTACTTTCCAGTGGCGGATCCTACATAGGTGGTGCAGTTTGAAAAATCCAGTGGTGCTATATGGTGCTGCTTGTCAATCAACATCATTATGCAATGAGGAAAAAAAGTGTGATTGTGTTGCTCTTCTACACAATGGTGCAGTTTGGAATTTGAAAATTCCAGCAGGCAAAAACAAAACTAGAGGTGTAGTTTATAATTTTGAATTTTAGGCAGGAACCACAAAGCGTCGCTATTTGGAGTTTGAAGTGGTGCTATATGGCGACGTTGGAGTTCCAGCGGTTCTATACTGCAACATTGGTTTACTAGCAGTGGAGTTCCTTGTAGACACAAAAATAGAGAAAAAAACATGATCTAAACATGAGATTTTCCCTCCCTTTAGCACCAAATGTAGAATGCCATTTCTAATACCTGTAAAACACAATAAACAAATGCATTAGAAGATTCAAATGCAAGTAAGAATTAAGATTCCCCATGAAATTCATTAGCAACGCTCAAACTAGGAAATAAAATGAAGAACAAAACAATAAAGCAAATGAAATCCTAATTAAGCATGCAAACTCTTGATCCCATGGGGGAATTGGTGCCAATTTGATGTGAAAATTGGCCCTTTCCCAACTCCTATGATGCAATGTTGATGAGTGATGAAGTTTGATCCACTTGATGAAGATTCACTTGAGCTCCATGATGAAAAATCTGCATAACCTAGCTATAAACTTGATAAAATGGATGAAAATGCTAATGCTTTGAAGATGAAATTGAGTATAATAAGTTTTCTCAAATTGTGGATGGATGAAATGAGGAGAGAAACCTCTTATTTATAGAATGATAAGATGGAGAAATGCCCAAAATGAAGCAATGTGGGACTAACATTCAACCAATGCCAAGATGCCACTTGTCAAGAGATGGATGGATGAAGGATGTGCACATTTTGATGAATGTGCCCATAAATGCCTTTATTTGAAATTTTAAACTAGTGAAATGACAAGGTGGATGAAGATTCAAATGGAGTAATGCCCACTTGGCTCAATGCAAAAAGAATTGTAAGGTGAAATAAATGTCTTGGTGGAAGGACTAAGTCCACTTGGAGGGATTTTCAAATTGAAGGAATATTCCCCTATTATGCCATGTTGAGAGAAAATAGAGATTTAATAAATGAATTAAATATATTTTCATGTGCAAGTGGAAAAAGCTAGAGGATGGGAGATGGATTAGAATTAAATTAATCAAGGGTTAATTAATTTAATGAGGGATTAGATGATGTCACTATTTGATTTAGATTTATGGGTTGATTTAAATCAAAAGATGAGAAGAATATGATATAAAGATTAAAGGGGATGAAGGTTAGATTAAATCAAATAAGGTTTAATTTATTTAATTTAATAGGGGGACTTTAGAGATTTAATCAAATAAAATGAATTATTTAATTAAGGGAGGAAAATTGATGAATTTAATCAAATAAGGGTATTCGATTAAATGGTTAGACTGAGGGATGATTAAGGATGAAATGGTGTTAGTAGTCAAGATCAGATGTGTAACATCAATCAATACATTTTATGTGTCTATAGTACTTGTCATAGGTCATAGTTGCTCACAAAATATGAGGGTAAATATTATGTTGTAGCTAATGGAGAAGGGAAATGAAGGTTAATCATGGAGGGCATGAAGGTTGTTTGGTAAAATTCTTCCTATCTTTTATGCTATTGTCCTCCTTTGTGCTTCATTGTTTATCTAGGGTTTGTTTTATGCATTTTATTTCATGCTAACCTAGATTTTCACCTTAGTTGCATTGGTGAACTCGATGCTAAGAATATATTTTGTAGTTTTCGTATGGCCTTTTCCTCATTTATTGATGCATAGGTACGAAATGTTGCAAACACAATTTTCTCAGCCTCATTTGATGCGTTGTGATGCATTTGTGTTCAGGAATGATGTATCCACAAAACCGAGACACATTCTACACCTATAGAGACACATTTGTTGTGTAGTAGCACATTTGACAGCCTGAATGACGCATTTGTGATTGAGCCACATTTGATAGATAAAAAGATGCATCTGCCTCTTGCAGGTTTACCCTCAGTTTTTGGCAACATTTTCTAGTTTTCTCTTCTTAGTTTTAGTAGGTTAGGGATTTTTGGCTACTGATATTTTGTTGGTAGCATGTAGCAAGCTAGAAGGAGATACTAACTCTTGTTTTGTTGTTTGTTTTACAAATCCTTTTTCAATTCTAAAGCAACAAGCAAACAAACAATCACAATTACAACTTGCATATCACACTTCATGGTTTAAAATGAATATCATTTACACTCATTGGATTAAAATGAGCACCACTTTCATCTACACTCATCAAGGTTAAAAATTTACTTTCATTCTCATAGCATTGGCCTAAAAATAACTTTTCTTGTCTCATAATAAGTTGGGCTAAAATGAATGAGTGTTTGAAGTGTCTTGTGGTGTAGTGATAATTCCTTAGTGTGTATGCACTTCTCTTGCACCTTGCTACAATCTGGAGAATCAAGAACACTTGGGGGTTGTTTCTTTTCCACCCACATATTTTGATTTGGGCATTAAAATGAACAATCTTATAAAAGATTTGTTAATCCCTATTAATCCTAATTTAATAATAAGAGTATCCTCTCCCCTTGTGCACTTGTGCAATCCTGGGTGTAAGGGAAATTATTATTAACTCTATATGGGCCTACCTTGGTGGGAAAAAGTATTCACCCCAAGGAAACTCAAACTAGCAACAAGCTAAAGCCAAGCTACTCCCGACTGGTATATAAATGTGAATGCTACTAGAAAACTTAGAATTATAGGTGTGGATGTGTCACACAAACAAGTGATTCCCATAGTACTCGCATGGTGCGTAAAAACCTATAGAGCGTAACCTCTGTAGGCTGAGAAACCTCATTATCAGAGCTAATCTTGCCTCATGTGTGGCCACCTGAATGGGTTCCCTAACTATAAACCATTTGTGTAATTTCCAAAATAATTTTCTATTCATTGGTGTAGGAACGGTCATTCCCAAGCTGTCCCACATACTCATGGTTCTTAGTAGAGATGAAGAGTTTGTCATGGGAGGGTCATGAGAACTTGAAGCTTGGTTGACCCAGAGAATTGAGTTCCATGGATGGGAGCCAGTGTGCCCAAGCTTCTAAGTCATCTGCTAAGAATAAGTGCGGCTAGAGAAATCCAAGTGGGAATCCAATGAATATAGCCCTTGCCATCCGTAGGATTTGTGCTTGTCTTCAATGTGCTTGCTTCCTCCATTTGAAGATAAAATAATGTGTTTTACAAGTGTTTGTTGATTCAATTAACACATAAAATACCTTTTACAAATCTAGAAAATCACAGTCAAATTGAAACAACTTCACAAATTTGTCGAAATTGCAAGAAAGCCAGACCTTGTTTAAACTGCAACACAACTAAGACTCTATAACACACATATGACTGTACTGAAACAAATTTGATACATAGAACAACACATTTGACTTATTAAACCATATTCATTTCCTTAAACAACACATTTGTACCCTGCAACGCAATTGCTATCTGAAACATTGCATTTTCTTGTCACTTAGGAAAATGACTGTTACTATCCTAGTCCAAAATCAAACATCTTGAATCTATTTCTAAACATCTTTTCTTAGTGGTATGTATTCAAAAACCAAAAAATATTTGCTCAAATTTTCCATCTTTTCACCCTTTAGTTGGCATTTAGCTTTAACCATAGGTTTACTGTTACAAAATTCTAGTTGCATCCTAGGCTCCACAATCATTTTTAGCATAGAAAAAATCTTAGGTATTCATTTTTTATACTTTAGAATAGTAAAACTTTCCATACTTTGTGAAACCATTGCCTCTAAAAGTAGATTGTCATTGGACCAAGTCAAAAATCACTCCTTTAGTCTTTTTCATTTTATGTGAGATATTTCTAGCTCATTAGTCTAGTTTGGGAAACTCGCTTTGTTAATTTATCATTTCACTTGGTCTTAAAAAAAGTCCTTTGACAATAAAAATTGGAACATTGGTCAAACTTTGAATGGTTAGTCAACCTCTCCTAAAAATCTCCCAAAATTGATTACATTTTAGAGTTTTCTTGCACCTTGCATTTGCATAACATACCCCAAATACTTTAGTCCTCACTATCACTTTGCATTGGACCACCTCTTTAGGAAACATTGTCACCTTGCATCATAGATTATTGCACTCCTTATTCCAAAAATACCAAAAACATAGTTGCTTTAGCATTGTCTCCTTATAACCAAAAATCCAAAAACCATAGATTTAGTGTCATATCATTCTCATACATAGACTTGGTTATTATTCACATTGTTCCTCCTTTATTTGAGAAAATCTTATATGGTTGAGACTAGACTATAAAGAAAAAGAAGATAAATGGATCCCTTTGGACAAGGAAACAATCCTTACAACTATCCTAGTGGCATGAACTTAAACACCATTGACAACAACACCGACATGGGGACAACTTTCATCAATCCTTTTAGTGACATGAACATTGTATCTTCATCACACAACAATCCCTTTGAACAATTCATACGTAGAGATGAAAATGGACAAGTGTTTATGGAAGACATAGAGGCTGCTACCCAAAACCCCAAAGTGGCTTCCATTGTAGAAGAATCTCTTACAAGATTCAGAACAATATTTATCCATGATTATACACCAAGGAGATAAATTGTCATGAGGATTCAATATTAATACCTTGAGAGAAGCATCACCTAACCATGGAAAAAAAACTAGTCAACCTCATTCAACACCACCAGAAACACTATCAACACTACCTCCATTGGCACAAGAACTCAAAATTCCACTAACACAATCAACACTACCTCCATTGGCAGAGCAACTCAAAACATAACCAATACAATCAACACAACATCCACTTTGGTGATATCAACCATAGTGCAAACCATATCACAATCAATGCAACAAATATCAACAATTGTGTCACAAACTATTGGGGCTACATTTGGGTCCTCATCCAATGCTATCGGGAAAACCTCATCAAACCCTTTTGGAAGAAATAAAAGATGAATCACTATTCAAGGACCTCAACCCAATGTCAATATCTTGTCACAAGGCACTCAATTCAATACCAACACTAGTGTTCCCTAAAGGAAAAACACAAATTTCCCACATGGTCTTGTTTATCAATTTGGGAAACGAAACCAAGTGACACAACACTTGAATCCACTTAGTCATCAAAACATTCAAGGACAAAAAATTCTTCAAATACAATTTAACATTGCTAGAACACATATTCCCACATACACATCCCATATTCATACTAAACAACAAATTCCCACTCAAAATGCTCAATACCAACAAATCCCAACTCAAAATGCATAATACGCTCAACATCAACATATTCCAAATCAAAACATACCATCAAAATAAATGGGAAACCATGGGATACAAATTACCAACATGTGTGATTCCACCAACAATCCTATAGTATTCTCACTAACAACCCAACTTGATCCCTTACAAAAACAAGTGGAGGACATGCACTTATCAAACAAGAAGACCCACACATCCTTTGATTTATGCCCATATCCATTCAAAAAAAGCTCAAACATGCCACCATTCCCTCTAGGATATGTGGTACCAAATTTCTTCAAATACAAAGGAAAGACTAATCCCATTGAGCATATAAGAGAATTCATGACCAATTATGTAGATGTCACATACAAACACACTTATTTGATTAGACTCTTTCCTATAAGTCTCGTAGGTCCTGCACTTGATTGGTTCATATTCTTGCCTAAAGGGATAAAGTCATGGGATGAAATCACCAATAAATTTGTGGAAAATTATGACTACAACATTGACACTAACATTACTATTACCACATTATGTAAGACCACCCAAGAAGAAACTGGTGAAACATTCATTCCATTCTTCCAAAGATTCAAGGTCTAGCAAGTCGATGTCCTATTGAGATACCTGAAAAGGAGAAAGTAAACATGTTTGTTCAAAATCTTGTTGGACCTTTGAAATATAAATTGCAAGTCCATTGTTGCACTACCTTCACAGATCTTCTAGAAAATGGAGTTCAACTTGAAAAAGCTCTCATCACAAAATGTGAACTTAAATATGCTAGCAAGAACCTAAACATGAACCCAACTAACAATAAGAACAAATATTGGGTCAAGAACAAACATAAAACCAATGATGGCATTGTCGATGCTAAGGAAGAAAATATAAGTCCTACAATCACACTTAGAGGATATCAACCACAAAATGATCCTTTGACCACCCCAACACCCACAAAAAATACCAGTCAAAACAATCAAGACCAAGGACAACAATGAAAAACTTGAAAATTTCCCAAAAAATGCACATACACCCCCTTGGGAGAACCAATTGAAGCTATCCTCAAGAAACATGTCCAATATAATGTCATAACATTTCAAGACCCTAAACTGTATGAACCAAGGCATTTCAAACCATCATGGTGGGATGATAATGCCTTCTATGATTATCATCAAATAAAAGGACATAACACCTCATCCTGCAGATAGTTGAGAAATCTCATACAAGACCTTATTGAAAGTCATGTCATTGAAATAGAAGGTCAACAATTTCCTTCTAACTCAGATCATACCATTCACAAAAGTCCATTGCAAGATCATGGCTCAGGTAATCCCTCTTTTTCAGGTCAAAATACTAACAACAGAGCCAATTACACTCATACTGCCTTTGACTACTCAAGTGGACCTATAATTAATCACCTTTGAGCTACTGATGAACATGTTAATACCATCACCATTAAAAAGACTCTAGAGTGTAATGTCACCACTCATTGAGGAAAGGTCACAATACTTGGTCCTTCTGCTAAACAACCATAACCCAAAGGACAATTCAACCTTGTTGACCAATTGGGTAAAACTCCCGCAAAAATTTCCATACTTGAACTATTGTGCATCTCACCTGTATATAAAGTTATCCTTGATAAGGCCTTCAAGGAGTCTTCTATTCCTATAGACATTGATGTCAACCAATTTGAAGCTATGGTTGGATATTTGACTACTTCCCATCATGTTACCTTTTCAGACCAAGATTACTCCTTACATAAACCATATCATAATGATGCATTACATATTTAAGTCTTCATCCAAAAACACACAGTCAAACGAGTCCTAGTAGATGGTGGAGCAGGATTGAACATATGCTCCTTAAAATTGGTCAAGGCATTAGGCTTCTTTGATGCATGTGTAGATGCCACCAAAAGTATAGTCATAAAAGCATATGATGATGAGGAGTGTTCTTCTAAGGGAATTATCACACTCCTCATTCATGTTGGGCCAGTAATTATAGATACCACATGTCAAGTCTTGGATCTTGAGTTACCGTACAACATCCTACTTGATCAACCTTGGATTCACACATTGAAGGCCATACCATCCACTTATCACCAATGTTTGAAGTTTCCTTTCGATGGCACTGAGATTATCATACCTTGTGATCCTGATCCCTTTCAATATTACACCAATTTGAGAGGCATTTCTGAAAACCAAGTGCCTATTAATCACAAAGATTTGACGTCCACCTCTTCCAAATACATTGATCTATCTACACTTACCAAGTCATCCACATCCACTCCTTCATCCTCCAACATACCATATACTTCCACCATCCCAAGTTTTGACCCAAACATCAAGATCTAGGACAAAGGTTGTGGCGAATACAAATAAAAAACTATCTATTGTATTACCAAGATACCCATGTCTCCAAAATATTATGGTAGGCCTTATTTCAGACTAGAGCCCAAAGAGGTATTTAATGTTCCTCCTACAATGACTTTCAAAAATTGGGGAGAGCTAAATAAAGAGGATATTGAAGATATATTCGCCTAGATTTACATAGAAATGTAAGACCTACCTTCGTTACCAATATAACAATATGGAAAAGCCTATGAGATGATGAAGGGAAAAGGCTATGATGGAACTAGAGGCCTTTGTATAAATAAGACTGGGAGAGGAGAACCTATAATGCCATCTATAAGACCAAAGAATCTCAAGTTAGGGTTTGAGACAATCAAGATTGATAGTCATTGTACCCATGTACTTTCGAGTAAGGGAATAAATGCTTCTGAAAGTGTCGAGACAATTGAAGAACCCATACTAAGACCGAATCGCATGAGTGGGAATGTGGTTATGAAATATCCTTGAGTGACTATGAGCTTGAAGAAATGTTTGGAGTACCAGGTGAGCCTTCTTTCGATGAAAAATTTAGAAAAATGTTTAACATTGAACCTTCTCGAGACCCTCCTAAAATCCCAATGAATAGAGAAGACTGGGTAAAAATATTTTGGCCTTGTGGTGATGACAAACCTAAATCACCACTTGACCCTATTGACCATTATTCCAATGCATTTTTCCCTTATATTGACCATGATTCCCACTCATTTATTCCCTATTTTGATAATGAGTCCAATTTTCCTAAGTCTAGTGAAGATGACAATTAGATAGAATCCTCCTGGGACTATGAGGACACTTCCATATTTACTCTTTTAGCCTTAGTTTGCATGCTTTCAACATCATCTCCACTTTTTACCAACACTGATGATGGAATCTCCCTTATGTACCCATGGCTCATTGATTGGGACCAACAAGACTCACCTATCATGGACACTTTTGAGAATGATGAGGCTATTATAGAATTCATGGGACTTCATGAAGGAATACTGAGTGGGGACCATAAAGCTAGATTCACTATAGATCTTGATTCTATACCATACTTTGGGGAGACTGTTCAATCCTCTAGTCACAAAAGTAATAAAAATAAAACAAGAAAAGATATGTCTTTAGGTGAAAACCCCAAGGCACCTTTTCATGACAGAAAAGTAAAAATAAAGGACGTATCCAAGGGTGAAAACCTCTCTGAGGCACCCAACGATGGGGGATTGGAATTTCTTCCCATTACCCAAGATAAATTAGCAATTCTCATTGAAGATACCATAGAATTCAATATAGCCACACTTGAAAATCCCAAAATGGTTCTTGTTTCAGCCTCATTCACAGAAGAGGAAAAGTATGAGTTTCAAAAGTTCTTAGAACATAAGATCAACTTCACGTGGTCCTATGCTGATATGCCAAGATTAGATCTAGCATTAGTTTTGCATCATCTGCCCTTTCTTCAGATGCAAAACTAGTCAAACAAAAGCTATGAAAGATGCATCTGTAGATTGCCTTGCTAGTCAAAGCTGAACTCAAAAAGTTACTAGATGTAGGGTTCATAAGATCAATAGATTATGCTGACTGCATATCAAACCTCGTACCTATCACCAAGCCAAATGGTTAAATATGTATTTGCACAGACTTCTAGGATTTGAACAAGGCATGTCCAAAAGATGACTTTACAATTTCAAATATAGACAACATAGTGGACCTCACAGTTGGATATGAGATGCTATCCCTCATGGATGGTTTCTTGGGATACAATTAGATTCACATCGCCCCAGAAGATCAACACAAAACAACATTCACTTGTCCCTGGGGTACATATTGTTGGAATGTTATCCCTTTTGGCTTGAAGAACACTGGTGCTACATATCAATGGGATATGACCACAACATTTCATGATCTCATGCACACGCTTATGGAAGACTACGTTGATGATCTCCTAGAAAAGTCCTTAACACACCGCGATCACCTAAAAGTATTGGAAAAAATCTTTAAAAGGCTGGAAGAGTATAAGGTTTGTCTCAACCCTAGGAAGTGTATTTTTAGTGTGACTTTGGGTAAACTCTTGGGGTACATAGTTTATCGCTGAGGCATCGAAGTTGACCCAGCTAAAGTAAAAGAAATATTGGACATGCCTCCACTAAAAGGAATCAGTGAGCTCAGAATATTATAGGGAAGATTACAATCAATCTAGTGTTTCATTGCATAGTTAGCTAAAAAATGTCAATATTTCCAATATTTGCTATGCAAGGGAATCCCCTTTGTGTGGACCGGCAAGTGTCAAGAGGATTTTCAACAAATAAAAGTCTATCTTCTGACACCACTAGTCCTAATGCCACCCATTGATGGAAAACTTCTGATCTTGTACATTTTGGCAACTAATTCTACACTGGGGGCATTACTTTCATAGAATGACCATGATGAGAAAGGGAGAGCCATATATTACATCAGTCACACCTTGGTTGGGTATGAGCTCAACTACACTCCCATTGAACATTCTTTCCTCACAGTTGTCTTTGACACTCGGAAATTAAGAAATTACATGTTGAACCGTAAAACACAATTATTGTCTAAGATAGATCCATTGAAGTATCTCCTCAGTTAGGCAACATTAATAGGGTGATTGGAAAAATGGGTCATGATACTGAGTGATTATGCCATACAATACGTTGAATTCAAAGCAATAAAAGGATAGGTCATAGCATATCAGCTCACTCACACACCTATACAAGGTGATCACCCTTTGGTAGCTAACTTCCTAGATGAATCCATCTTTCATGTAGGTCCTAAATAACCATGGAAACTCTATTTTGATGGGTTCCATATAGGTCATGGCTCAAGAGTAGGCATATTATTCATCACACCATAGGGAGATTCTATTCCTAAGTCATTCTAGATCACTTTCCCATGCACTAATAATGTTGTTGAATATGAAGCATTGGTAACAATACTTTAAATGGCCATCAAGTGTAAAATCAAAAGACTCCTAGTTTTTGGAAATTCTCAGTTTGTTATCAACCAAGTTAATGATGAGTACGACACCAAGGATGAGAAGTTGATGCCTTATAAACACATGGTTGATAGATTCTTGTCATATTTCCATATGATCACTTTTGAGCAGGTTCCCAGAGGAAAAAATAAAGTAGCAGACACTGTGGCCATGATTGGATCTCTCTTAGATATTCCCAGTAATGTGCCACAATTTGAGTTCTTAGTAGAACAGTTGTTGGTTCCCGCTTATGATATTACTGAGTTTGAAATGGTTTGTGAGCTCGTTGGTCCTAATTCCCCTTGGTACTAGGACATATATGATTTCCTCCATTCCCAGACTCACCTGTTGAACCTTTCTAATAATCAATGGAAGTCCTTTATTCACAAAGCCACCCATTATACCATCATCAGTGACACCCTATATAGATGTGGCTTTGACAATACCCTTCTTTGATGTCTTGACAAAGATGAAGCACAAAAAACCTTACGTGAGGTGCATGAGGGTATATGTGGATCTCATTCAAGTGGTCCAACCTTAAGCAAGAAAGTTATGATACTTGGGTACTACTAGCCAACCATGGAAAAAGATGCCCTTTAGTTTGTGAGAACATGTCATCAATGTCAGGTGCATAGTGATCTCATTCATGCGCCTGCACAAGAACTTTGACCAATCACTTCTCCTTGGCCCTTCATACAATGGGGACTCGACCTCATGGGTAAAATCCATCTAACTTCATACAATGGCCACAAGTTCATTATCATTTCCATTGAATATTTCACCAAATGGATAGAAGCCATTCCCCTCACCTACATAACAAACAAGAAAATTTCCAAATTCATCCTTAACTACATCATCTGCCAGTATGGTGTTCCCTAATCCATCATCACAAACAATGGTCTTCCTTTCAAAAATTAGGATGTCCATGAGATTTGTGAATGCTTCCATATCCAACATCATTTCTCCATGCCCTATTACCCACAAGGTAATGGTCAAGCTAAGGCATCTAACAAGAAAATCATCAAGATTCTTAAGAAGACTATTAATGGTGTTGGTTGTGACTGGCATCTCCAACTTAATCCAGCTCTATGGGCTTACTACACCAGCATATGCATGCCTACTGTTGCCACCCCATTTACTTTGGTCTTTTGATCTGAAGCTATCCTACCCATTGACGTTGAAATCCCCTCCTTAAGGGTATCCATGAAGGGATTGATTGATGATGAAGAATACTAGGAGTCTCGATTGCATGAGCTAGAATTGCTAGAAGAACATAGAAAAAATTCCTTGAATCACTTACAGGCATATCAAAATCACCTTTTCTGAAGTTACAACAAAAGAGTTATGGTTTGAAAGTTTGACATTGGTGACTTGGTCTTGATGAAAAATCCAAAGAATCAAGCTGGCCATGAGAAGCCCGACAAGTTCAAGCCTAACTGGTTGGGAACTTACATCTTTACTACCACATTTGGTTCTGGTGCTTACTAATTAGCTACTCTAGATAGGGAACAATTGACAGAACCTTTCAATAGTTTTCACCTACGCAAGTTCTACACATAGCATTAGAGAGCTTGGCTTAAAACTACAAAAATACAAAAACAAACGTCACCCTAATGAAAACCTGGCAAACAAGCATCTTGGTGACACCAAAAAAAAAAATCAGAAAACATAAAAAGGAATAAAGAAAAATAAGTCATCTAATTGTGAAAACCACTTCGGTGGTGCTTTGGATAAGTACCATGGTGAAAACCTAGCAAACAAGTGCCGTGCATAGGTAGTATTTGCATTGCCATTTACTATCACTCCATCTACCTTTGTCCATAGTAAATTCCTAATCTTTTGACACCCTTATGACATTCATCATAAAGCCCTACTATTTATTTTCATGGTTGACAATGGTTGACACCAAGTCTCACATATCCTTCGCCCTTCATTTCGAGCACGTCCTTTTCCATCTCATTCAACTTGGCTAGTCCTAGATCTGATTGGAGGAAACACCCTTATCACTTGACTGTAGTGGGTCTCATACATCATCTCGTAAAATGAAAAAATTTCCTGAAAAAATCCATAAAAATCAGAAAATGTGCTAAAAGAAAATCCAAATAAGAAAATCATAACATGTCAAAAACACAAAAACATCCAAATAACACTAAAAAATTCCAAAAAAAGAGTCATGGTTCGTCATGTCAGTTGTGTTATTCTTTTTCATTGTTGAACTATGTTGCCTTTGTGATTGAATGTAGGAAAGGCCATCTATCGATGTGCCCCCAAGGCATTAGGTTAATCCTTTTAGGTTGTGCAAATAAAATCATAACTCCATCTTTTTTCAAATAAGGAAAAGTCAAGTTATGTCAAACTATGAGGTCTCTGTGCATTGCTATGTAGGAAAGGCCATCAATCAATGAGCCCCCAAGGATGCACTAGGTCAGTCCTTTAGGGCTTGTCACATTCACTATCACACACATCAGATATCTTCAAACAAATCAAATCTTTTTCAGTCAACCTTGTCAGTCAAAGTCTAGTCGAACTACATAGTCTCTGAGTGTATGACGTAGGAAAGGCCATCATTGATGTGTCCTCAACCCCCCCTAGGTTTAGTCCCTTAGGGTTTGTTGAGACAATTGTCCTTTTCTCACAAATTTCCTAAATCAAGCAACTCTTAACAAAAATTGGAAATTATTTAATCAACATTTCAACTAAATTGGCATGTCAAAAATGACATGCAGTCAATTCAGCCATCTAATCAACTTTAGTCAAACTATCATAACAAGTCAACTAGTTAACCCTTGGTTATTCTTCAGATACGTATTTCTAAAGAAAAACCCATGTTATTTTTTTTTAATGATTTGGGTTATGTCTTTCCTCAGCATCGACTATGTCATCTGGAATTTTAAGGGATTCTCTTAACATTTGAGGATCAATCCTCTCAACATCGAATCATTTAGGATGTGTCCTTTATGAATTTTCCATTACCTGACATTCGTCACACATTAGCTTGCTCAAGATGAACCTAGTCCTTGTCAAACTTGGCATCTCAACATCAATACACTTGACATTTGAACATACTTGGAAAACACTTTGGAAAACAATACCTTTAATCTTGTCACACTTGTCATTTGATCTTTCATCATGCTACTAGTTCCTCGAGGATGTCCTAATACTAGGATTTAGAGGAGCAATGACGTATCATGATGATTGTCTTACCTTTCCAAAATTTCATGCTACTAGTTCCTCGAGGATGTCCTGCATAGGATTTAGAGGAGAAATGATGTTTCATGGATTTTATTTCTTGTTTAAGGTTGGTTGTGACAAAAAGATTGGGGAAACTGAGTTCCTCATATGAGTCATAATCATCCTTGTCTATGACTACTTGTTCTATGTGATGGTTCGACCTTGCACACCATTTGTTTACGTCATATCTTGGTGTTTGTTGGACATTACAATAATACACCCAATGATGATTAAAGCAACACTTATTAGTACTTTGGCAATAAATTGAAGGATTCTTTCTCTGCACTAACATCCATCTTCTTTTGTATGGTAATCTCTCTTCTTTTGTCCCCTAATGATATCCTGTGACATACAAAAATATAATTGCATACATGCTCATTTATAGAAATTACATTAGTGCATTACACATTTCCATAAATCCATTCATATATTTACATTTACATCACTAGCATAAATACATCATTTGCATCAATTCATTTGCATTAACATAACATATAAGCACATTAAAAAAAATTTGTACATCATCCATATCATTAATGCATACAAGTTTAGGATCATAACATAAAGAATCATATATCACATAATCCATACATACACACTCATCCATCAATGCATTCATAATCATAAGCATGGCATCAATCGATGTCAAAAAAATTATGCATATATAGAATATTATCATCATCATCATAAACCATCTCATCATAAATGACCATCATAAAATATAATGCATCATCATAGGAATCATAACATAAATCACATCACATGAACATAATAAAATCATAATGCATTATAACACAACACATAGCATAGAGTCTGCACCAAAACTACATTATATATATAATAATCTCAAAATAATGTCACAAGATAGAGTCTCGAGGAATCAAAAAAAGAGAGCTCATAGGCTCAATGGTCAATATATAAAGTGTCTCAACATAATGATAGTAACATGAAATATTCCCTAGCTGGTACCTTCCTCATCCCCTCTGGGGGAGGGACGAGGTGACTAATGCTCTCTCTTTGGAGCCACTGATCTCTACTCAGATACGATAGGTTTCCTCTATGATGACTCAGGTACTGTGGTGGATGGTCAACTATGATGTGACCTATACCCTAATGATGATGATGTATGGCTATGACTAGATCTGTGCCTTGATGGGTTCCTATGGCTATGGTGTGACCTCTATCTCGATGACTGTCTAGATAAGGTGGATGGGCTCAGATTGCTTTGGCTCCTACTAGTATGACTCATGTTGCTGCTCCTCAAGCCACTACCTATCTCACTATGAGATTGAGTGAGACTTGGCTCTCACTGCTATGATGGCATGACTCTCTTATATAATATCCTGTAATGTGCTCAGCTCGCACTCACCCTCCCCAGCTCTCTCACCAACTCTCCCACAAGCCCAACACACAACTCTGCAAATTGTGAACACCACTATTGTACCTCTTGCTGACTCACCACCACCTAATCCCTCTCCACTCTAGTCATCTCCAGCTTTTCCTCTAGTGTCCTAATTCAGGTGAGGTCCTCATCTAACTGACTCTGCATATATGTTAGCCACTGATTGTCTATCACATCTAGAGGCAATGGTGGTCTCCCAACTGGAACCTCCTCACCCTCCACAATCTACTCTCTCATCTGCCTCTCTGCACAATCAATATCCTCCTCTCCTCTAACATCCAGTGCCTCCTCCCCCATGACCACATCCTCCTCCCTAGAAACCTCCACCTCTACCTATGGACAAGGTCCCTCTGGCTACTCTACCTCTACCCTGACCTCCCTCTCATCATCCTCTTCCTCCCCTCCCTCTAATCTCTCCCACCACCATGTCCATCTCCCCCATCTCCTCCATCACCATCACCATCACCTCTTCCTCCATCCCTCCCTCTCCCCCTACCACCATATCTGCTTCCTTTCCCTACTTGGTGCACCTGTGGTAATGATGCTTGCCAATCTATCAGTGTCGGTTGATTTGGATCTGTCAAAGGAGGTGGCCTATGTGTCCACCACCATGCATCAAAATCCAAGGTGGTCCCTACATCTGGTGGTCCCCCGCTCCATCCCCACTATTGTGCTACTAGGCTATCAATCTTCTTCTCGGCTACTGTCACTTCTATAGACAGTCCCCACATTATCTCCCACGATGACTGTGCATACTCTACAGTGCCTACAAGTAAAAACTGCTACTCACAAAGCTATGTTAGTACCCACTAGGGTAGGTACATCTCTATAATCAGTTGTGGCTGCACCATCCACGCAATAAGATATCTAAACTATTGGAAAAATGATAAATGCTCCTCCACTCCCAGCCACTATCCAAAGTCCCTACATGGCCTCCACACAAACTCCACCAAATTATCAATGGCATGGCACCAGTATCCTATATCCCCTACTTGAGTTTGTGTCATTGACCCTACATAAAGGTACACATAGGGCATCCACTCACATAACTGCCTTTGTACCGATGGTTGAAATACAACAATATGCTCCCATTCCCATATCATTAAGAGTGTGGTCCCATAGCTGATACTAGTAGGCTCCTTGTATGCAAAATCATGCAGCCGATGATATAAAATCCCTAGCAAGCACATACCCCAAGAAAAAACTATCCTATCACACCTCATCCTGATTAGATCATCCCCCCATCCTATCGGGAAACCATGACTGCGGTGATCCGGTATCCGTACCCTAGATATCAAGGTGTACAACATACAATCCCATCAGCCATAATGCTCATCCAAGAACTCCTAGGTAATCTCATATCCATGGATGCCCAACTATGCTAAATCCTCATGGTCATAGAAATCTATCATGTCTTGCGGTCTCCATTGAGGATCATATACCACCCGCTCTCCTATGATCGCGATTTGTAAGATCTTGTAGATGTCCTCTAGTGTCACTATGGCCTCTCTTGTCGGGAACTAAAATGAACATGTCTTAGAGTGCCATCTCTCTACTAGCACTGTCAAGAGACCCCTATTTAACTGGATAATAGGCATATAGGCACATGAAATAATCCTAGCCACATCAATCACCTCTACTCACTTGGCCTCAACCAATTTATGAACATATATGTCACCGATTGAAACTCTCATGTATATATGGGTAGTAATCATTTCTGCACACACAAACAAAGGTTATCACATCATTGAAAATCATTCTTATCATCTAATTGATCAAAAGTGTAGAAGAACAATGAGCCTAAATTGAGTCAACTCAAGCACAGTCAGTTGCATCATTCTACCATTCATTTGCATCACGCTAATCACATGCATTGTTTCATACCTTAGATGCACCACACTACATCGATTGTCTCATTTGGCCTCGCAAATGCACCACTTTATGACAATTGCATTGTTCCCATTGTAGATACAGTGCTTTTGATGACATGTGTTGAATTAGCCCACTTTTGCATCTCATTATGGCGATTGTGTTGCACAACCTAGCACTTGCATCATGTTTTGCCACTTGCATTACACCAGTTCACAATTTCACCACTTTGACCTCTAACCTAGACTACCCCTTGCATTTGCATCGTGACACATCAAATGTGTGCAACACAAATGCATTTGTGTACTTTACGAATGCAAATTCATCAAACTACAGTATGATGCATCTAAAACCCTAACTTTGAGGCCCTAAAAATCACATAAAACAATGAAATTACAAAGTGGGTATAGGGTACATACTGGTGCTTCTGAACCCTCCGACTGTCGGTATGTCCATACTTGGTATCCACAGTGATTGACCTCTAGAATCATCATCTTCGCACAAGGTCCTCTCACTCTAAGTTCTAAATCTCTTAAAGGCAATTTTGAAAAAGAGTTACCCTTTTACCCTCTTCAAGCCTATTTATAGGGTGAAAATTAAGGTTTTCCCATAGGGTTTATAACTAGATGCAATTTTTGGCATATTTGAACACCTTTTTGACTACTCTAAACTTGTTGAAATTCAAAACCGACTACGCCATTGTTTTTCTACTCATCAAATTGACTTATCATGATACTTTCCAAATTTTTCTAGTATTTTGTCCAAATTCATAAATTTTCCCGAGGCGGCAAATAAACCTCATACCTTTGTTTGAGCATATCTTGAATTGAATTTTCTTTGTCACAATGCGATAAACTGCATTATGACAAAGAGGGGCAAAATATAGACACATAAAGTTGACCTAGGCCTACAAACTTTATTTTTCACTGTATTTCTTCTCAACATAATTAAAATATTTAATTATGCCCTATAGTCCAAATTCAACTATTAATTAAATAATCCTCAATTATTTAATTAATTCATATCTTTTATTCCTCCTAACTAGTTAAATAAATAAATTACATTTATTTTATTTAAATATGTTGCTAATTTCTTATGTCTCTATAATTAAATAAATTGTTAAATTTATTTAATTGTTTGTCTACTATTTCCTCCTAATTATGTAAATAAATAAATTTTATTTATTTATTTAAATATGTCACTAATTCCTTATGTATTCCTATAATTAAATAAATTCCTATGATTTATTTAATTATTGTCCACCTTGACTTTTCTTCTAATTTTAAATAAAGTTATTTATTTAAAATTCCCCACTTTCTATTTTCCCACCATGTAAATAATTTGACATAATTATTTACTGTCACATAACCCCGCCACTTTTGAATTATATTAATTTTTAATTCAAATGGTCAACATCACCTCTTGAATCAGATAGTTTTAAATTATTATTTGATTTTCTAGCAATCTCTTTTTCTGTGTCCAATATCTTCTTGTCACATGCATTCTTAACCTTTTATTTGATTTTCCTAAAATCAAATCTCAGCCCTTTATTTCAAAATTTTCCCTAACCCTAATTGCTAGATGTCACATGCAATTTCAACCTTTGATCTTAGGCCTTTGTCAAACTTTCAATCCTGGCCATTTATCCAAAATTTTCTTTTCTATCAAAAGGAACTGTCAACCTCATTTGGACATCTCTTGACCTCTTGAATTCATGACTTCATGCTTTAGACTTTATGCTTGCATACTTCACACTTGTAATTGTTGAGTACAATCCTTCAATATTTTCTTAGGTCCTTGTCATAGGTCATATTTGCTCACAAAATTTGAGGGAAAATATTATGTTGCAGCAAATGGAGAAGGAAAATGAATGTTAATCATGGAGGGCATGAAGGTTGCTTGGTGAAATTATTCCTTTATTTTATGCTATTTTCCTCCTTTGTGCTTCATTGTTTAGCTAGGGTTTTTTTTATGCATTTTTTTTTCATGCTAACCTAGATTTTTACTTTAGTTATAGATGGATTGGGCTAATAATTGTATGTTCATTGTTGTTGGGGGATTGTTGTTGGTAGGCATTTTGTGTGGGTTGTTGGGGATTAACATAGGGTTGTTGTTGATTATAATGATAATTGGGATTTGGATTAGATATGGTAGGTTGTTGTCTAGGTGTGCTAGGTGGAGGATCCAGTGGATAATAGGTATTTTGTGGAGGTGCTTGGTAATAGGTTTTTTATGGAGGTGGTTCCAAAAAGTGTTGGGGTTGATGATAGCGAGGTGAGAAGTAATGTGGAGGTGGATTAGCATACATATATAGAGGTTTTTGTTGATACTGGTATTGATTGGTTGGGTTACCTTGGGATGGAGAAGGGGGTTGTTGTGGTTGGTGGTAAGGTGTTTGTTGTGGTTGTAGATTAACCTATGGTTGATGTTGTGGCTGATGTTGATGATAAGATGATAGTTGTGGGATAGAATGACTGAAACTGAATGGTGGCAGCTGCAAAGTTAATGGGCATGTGTGAATGAGGGGAATATGAGGGGGTAGAGAGGCTACAACATTATTTGCAGTGCCCTCAATATTTCTCGATGACTGATCTGGCTGATTTGGTGGAAGGGGTAGTGTGGATGGGATGTGCATAGGACCTTTTATATTGTTTTCTTCCAGTGCTACTCCCATGACTAAAATCCTAATGACAAGAGGTTGGACATGGTAACACACATCATTCTCAAAACCTAGCTAATACCATGTGCCTTGCATAGTAACTTGAGGAACTTGTGGGGCTTGAGGGACTGATGGGCCTGGATTCACCTAGGAGCTTTGAGGATCTTCTGATGAAGAAGGTTCTCCTATGTTAACATATTATGTCATGTAAAATCTAGGTGACATTTTGGTACCCCTCATAAGTAGACTAGCAAGTATTTTTTTTATCGCTCTACAAGGATGCGATCAGTCATTTATGCATTGAATGGGTTGCTAAGATATTCTTCAACAAATATTTCAAGTTCATTAACCATTTCTTCCTCCATGGGTTACTACGGATGGAATTCTATGTTGGATTGTTGAGGGTATGTGTAGGATCATGATGGGCCAAAAAGTGGTGATATGATGGGTATGTGTAGGGTATGTGGCTAGCTTTTTTTTTTTTACCCAAAATTGATGAAACGAAAAGGGTTTTTAAAAGAGATTCTCAGCTTTCCACCAATATAAATTATGTGTTACTTTGAATTTAATAAATAATTATTATTCATTTTCTATTTGAATTATAACTAAAGTCCTAATTGATAGGTTGATTGAAAAACATCTATAGCTTTCAAACGATATCACATTTTTTGAACTAAAACATGTGTCACATTCTATGCTTCACATACTAGAGGATTAAAAAAGAAAAAAAATTCATGAAGTTTTGACCAAGTTAAGGTGGTCAGACATACGAGTTTTTATATTTTTAAAAAGTTGTAATAAAAAAATCATAATTAATTATTTACTTGGAAAAAATTACAAAAAAATATGCATCACATCAGGACATGATTCCTCTACTTATATCTAAAATCTTATAAAAAAATATTATCATTTTATTGGGGTTAGGGTGGTTAGACAAACACCTACTTTTTACTTTTTCCCTAAAATTTAAGTGCAACTCCATTGAAATTTCAAATTTTCACCAAATTGATTTTTTTAAAATAAACCTAGTAGTTTAGAAACTACAGTCAATTTGCTACAAATTCTATTCTTACATATTTTTGAAATAATATAGATAACTTATTCAAATTTCTACTTCAAGTTTCCTAACTCTGATTTTTCTGAATTTTATTACCACTTAAGGGCCTATTTTTTCCATGATGATCCTGCACATACCCTTGAGATTCATTGTTAGTGGGAGAGTTGGGAGGATATTGTGGTTGACCAGCTTGGGACCATAGTAGTTCCATGATTTTTTCATTAAATAGGAAAAGTAAGAGGTGGGGTGAATTAGTTGTCACAAATTTTAACCTTTAATTCAATCTTCAAAAGTAATACTTAAAACTGCTTAAATAATTAATCATAAAATTCCAATGCAAAAACTCAAATCCAACACATAAACACAATGACATCAAATTTACATGGAAAAACCAATGAGGGAAAAACCATGGTGAGGATTAACTCACATTATAGATAATATCAAAACCAACTACAAAAGGCTCACTACTTGAAACAAGGACTCATTGTCCAACAAGACTACAACTCGAAGGGCTTACTGCCTGAGATAAGGATCACTGCCTAAAATAAGGACTCATTGTCCAATAGGGCTACAACCTAGAGGGATCACTACCATAGAGATACAAAGAATACAAAGAAGACTTGTTATAGAGAGACTACAATCCAAATGCAACAAAGTATTCCACCACAATAACTTGATCAACATGCATGAATGATAGAGTTCACCTTCTACTCATTGCATCTGAAAACTTAGCATTAAGATTCAAAGTGATTTTCCACACACAACTCACACACACATTTTTGAATAACATCAAAGTCATCTCTACTCTTTGACTTGTCTTACTTCTTTTCTCTTGTATATTTTTCATTACTAGCTCATCATGTATTTATACTATCTCAAAATTTGAAAAAGATCTAAAGTTGGCCATCCAACTTCAAATTAAAATTATGTCAGCACCAAAAATACTAGGGTGGACTTATAATGAAGATGACCCAAACACACGGTTCACTAGGACCTAAAATAGATCCAACATGCTTCATCAACTTCAAAGATAGTGCTTAACACAAGGTCGGCCAGACCAGTGTAAAACACAAAGAACAATTAAGTTTGAAAATTCCAAAAACCAAAAATATCTTCAATGCAATCAGTGCAACACAACTCTAGAACAAAGAGAAATACGGACCAACAACTTTTCTCCTAGACCTCAACTAGAACACAAATAAAAATAGTTCACAACTGGTGAACACAACTCAGAATTCACAATGAACCAATAGCCAAAAATATGGATATAGCAACCTTCAACAACCATGACCAACATATTTGAACTGCACAAACATAGGGGAAAATACCATACAATTACTTGGAGTAACAACTAAATACCTGTAAACTTTCTTTAATACAATTTTCTCAATATCCTCAATATATGCAACCAACAACAACTAGTAGATAACAAATTTACCAATTGACTTCAATGATAACACCTTCATTCCTTTCTTCATTCTTGAAACAGTCTCCCCCATTGTCATTAATGGCAACACATGATGTGAAAAACCATCAAAGACACTATACCAGTTCTGAATATACTTCTCAAGATTTTTTCTTTTTGCTTCTCCCCCTGAGAAGATTATTTTCCTCATTACCTGCTTTCTCTCATTAGTTTTCTCTCCTTTTCACATGCTTTCTCTCCCCCTTTGACATCAATGAAAAAGGAAAAATATATGTTCATTGAATCTTCCTTTGACATGAAAAAAAATACTAACAATGATAACACCTAAAACTACTTGCTCCCCTTCAGAGGTAGCCACCAAAAAATCAATCTAAAAAGACATAACCATGAATACACCAAACCAATGCATCTCAAAATGCATCTTAGTTTATGAAATGAGGGGAAATAACCCCTAACTTCTCCTAAAGATACTAAAAAGTATATTTAGGAAGAGTCTTTGTAAATATATCAATGATCCGATCCTTTTTCAGAACATACTCAAGCTTGACTTCACTCTCCATGACCTCTCTCAAGAAAATATATCTGATAGATATATGTTTCATCCTTGAGTACATCACAAGATTCTTAAAAATGTTAATTACACTTGTATTATCATAGAAGATAGATATAGGATCATCATATAGCATTGTGATATCTTTCAATGTATGTTTCATCCATAAAAATTGTGTATAGCAAGATGCAACAACAATATACTCAACTTCAATAGTAGACAAAGAGACTGAATCTTACTTCTTACTCAACCATGCCACCAATTTGTATCGAATAAAGAATGCACCACCACTTGTACTATTTTTTTCATCTACAAATCCAACCCAATCTACATTTGTATAGGCACTAAGTGTAAAGTTAGTATCTTTAGGATATCACAATCCATAATCTGGAGTGCCATTCAAATATCTAAATATTATTTTAAATGTAAGAATGTGTGTTTCCTTCAATTCTTCTTGAAATTTAGCCACAAGATGAACCACATGCATAATATCTGGTCTAGTAGCAGTCAAATACAATAATCCACCAATCATAGATCTATATTTTCTCTGATCAACCTTAGGTGAATCAACATCTTTACCTAATTTGCAACCAATCACCATAGGAGTACATACCAGTTTGGAACCATCCATCCCTAACTTTTTCAACATCTCTCTCACACACTTATACTGTGAAATGAAAATTCCTTTATCTATTTGATTAATTTGTAGCCCAAGAAAGAAATTCATCTCCCCATACATAGGTATTTCAAATTCTTTTTGCATCTTTTATGAAAACATCTTGCACATCTTTTCATTTCCTCCAAAGATAATGTCATCAACATATTCAACTACAATCAAGATTTTGTCATTTTCAATCTTAAAGTACAAATTACTATCTACTGTACCTTTGAACCCTTGCTAAATCAAATACCTATCTAAACTTGCATACCAAACTCCAGGAGCTTGCTTCAATCCATATAAATCTTTCTCAATCTGCACACCATATCTGCTTGATATATTAAGTGAAATCTTTTCGATTGTTCCATGAAAACTTCTTCTTCCAACTCACCATTTAGAAATGCTAACTTGACATCCATCTAATATACTTTGAAATATTTATGAGCAGCCAATGACAAGAACATCCTTATAGCTTCCATACTTTCTACCAAGGCAGAAGTATCCTGGAAATATATACCTTCCACTTGTGAGTAGCCTTTACACACAAGCCTAAATTTGTTTCTGACAACTTCTCAATTCTCATTCAACTTATTTCTAAATACCTATTTTGATCCGATGATATTTTTATCTGTCAGTCTTTAGACCAATTCCCAAGTCTGATTCTTCTCAATCTACAAAATTTATTCTTTCATTGCTTCTTTCCAATGTTCATCTTTACAGGCTTCACTTACTGTCTTCTGCTCAATCTCATAGAATAAACACAAATTTACTTCAGCAGTAGTTTTGCTTCTAGTTAACATGCCTTTTTCCTTGTCTCCAATAATCTTATTTTCTGAATGATTCCTCTATATATACTTCGGTGTCCTCATCCTAGGGGACATCACCATAGAATATTCTTCTCTTTCATCTTATTCATCCTAATTCTTTTGCTCATATTTATCTCATTCTTCCACAATTTCTTCTATTCTTGCACAATCATGTTCATTAGACACATATCCATCAATATCAATAGAATTCTTCATTGTCTCATCAACCTTCACATTTGTGCTCTCTATAATATTTTTCATTATTTTATTGAAACATTTGTATTCCTTGATTTTAGTAGAGTATCCAAGAAATATTCCTTCATTACTTCTTGCATCAAACTTACCCAATGTTTCCTCATCTCTTCTGATATAGAATTTTCTTTTGAATACCTTGAAATATTTAACTATAGGAATTATTCTATGCCATAGCTCATAAGGATTCTTTGTACTATTTTCTCTTGTTTGAACTCGATTGAACATATAAATACCAGTATGAATAGATTCTTTCAAGTAAACTTCTGGTAAACCGACTTCAGTGATCATTGATCTAGCAACCTCTTGAACTGTTTTATCTTTCCTTTGAACAACTCCATTATATTGAGTATTTCTCAGAGAAAATAACTGTCTCTTTATTCCATGCACTTCACAAAACATATTGAACTCATGGGAGGTGAATTATCAACCTCTACTAGATCTTAAGCATTTTATCTTCAAATTCACTTCATTTACAACCATTTCCTTGAATGCCTTGAATCTATCTAATGCATCTAATTTCTCTCTAAGAAATGTAACCCATGTATATATAGAATAATCATCAATTAAAAGCATAAAGTAACTTTCACCAAGTAGAATTCCTACTCTCATAGGATCACAAAGATCTATATGAACTAAATCTAGTAGCCTAGTAGTATATTGTTCCTTTGATCTATAATGATTTCTTGCTTGCTTCCAAAACTAACAATTCTTGCAAATAGCATTAATAGGCTTTGTAATTATTGGAAAATCCCTCACGACCTGAACAACACTAATCCTTTCCAAGTTATCAAAATTCATGTGGCATATTCTCCTATGCCATAACCAACTATCATTTATCTAATTCATAAAACATTGTCCATCAGTACCCTTAAGTTGATAGATATTCCCTTCAGATTTCTTTCCTATAGCAATCAATATTTTGGATCCTTTCTGGATCTCACATTTCTCATCCTTAAACAAAAGATTGTATCCTTTTCTGCACATCTGACCAACACCCAACAAATTATGCCTTAAACCCTTAACATAGTAAACATCATCAATATGATGCTTGCAATCAAAACTTACTAAACCTATCCCATAGATTTTAGCACTAGTATCATCTCCAAACATAACCAAGCCTCCACCATATTTCTCAAGTTTAACAAACTCACTCTTATCACTAGTCATGTGATGTGAACAACCACTATCTACTACCCAAAAATTATTTTCTTGTTTAACATGTAGGTCAGAGATAATCATACCTTCATTTTTCTCCTCCTTCTCTAGAGGGCTTTCCTTTACCTATTTTTCTAAATTAGTAGAAGTAGGTTCATCCTTAATCACCAAAAACAAGCATTCATTGTCATTTGGATCTTCATATTTTGAATCCTCATTAGAAATACTAGCATTCTCGTTCACATAGTAAGCTTTGTTAATCTTCTTTCCTTTCTTTTCTTTCTCAAATTTTTGTTTATTTCACTTAGCTCTTTCTAGAGATTTTGCAACATAATGACCTATTTCTCCACAACTAAAGCATTTAAAGGGAAACTTACCTTCATACTTACCAGAACATTTTCTCATTCTTCTTACAAAGTTAGCTTCTATTTCATCAAAGTTCTCTTCATTTGGATCTTCAACTTTTGTAGCTTTAAAGACAATCTTTGATTTGCCTCCATTTTTAGACTCAACTTCCTCATCTCATAAGATGTCAAAAATACTAATAGTAGATCCTTACTACAAGTCTTATAATCTATTTTCTGATCAATAACACTCACCTTCTCACTATAAGCATCAAGAAGAGTTATGGGAATCATCTTTACAATCCTAGTTTCATCTATAGTAGCTCCAAGTGATCGCATTCCAGCCACTACCTCATCCAATCTTTGTACCTAAGCTTTAACATTTTCATCTTCAAACATATGTATAAGATCAAACTATGTTTCTAAATTTTTCAATTTCACCTATTTAACTCTTTCATCACCATCATGTACTCTTTCTAAAGCATTCTAGACTTCCTTAGCTATCTTAAAATTATGAACCTTAATCAACTTGAAATGTACCAGACTATTTTTCAAGATGAACTTCGCCTTCTTATTAGCTCCATGTGCTTTGATCTCTTCAGGTGTACTCAAACCATTAGCAAGAGGAGTGTAAGTATTCTTGTAAGTTTTCTCCACATCATATCCACAATACTCTAGATATTCTTCCATCAATACTTTCTGTAGACATCAAAAAATTGTCCTCTTACAACACTTGTCTCGGCATTACATCATTTAGGCATCTTGTAGCATGCTTTTCCCTAGGTACCCATGTCATCATATATTTAATTAAATAAATTTTATTTATTTAATTAAATTCATAATCATTTCCATCCATTTCTCTAATGTTAATTAAATAATTTATATTATTTAATTAATTAAATCATTTATATCCCTTCCTCTAATGTTAATTAAATAATTTATATTATTTAATTAATTAAATCATTTATATCCCTTCCTCTAATGTTAATTAAATAATTTATATTATTTAATTAATTAAATCATTTATATCCCTTCCTCTAATGTTAATTAAATAATTTATATTATTTAATTAATTAAATCATTTTCATCCATTCCTCTAATGTTAATTAAATAATTTATATTATTTAATTAATGAAATCATAAATTCAACGTTAATTAAATAAATCCAAAATTTGTTTAATTAATAAAATCTTAAAAGGATCTTCTCGCTTTCTTTCCAAATTTGAACTCATGTGCATCTAATTAATTTATTTAATTAGATAATTCATCAATTATCCTTCTCATCTTTTTTAGGATTTATTTCCTTTGAAAGATAATCAAAATCTTTCTATTTTTTTTCACATCTTATCTTATCTTGTTTTAATTCCTTTAAAACAATAAATCAAAATCTTTCTATCTTTCGAAAATCTTATCTCATCTCATTTTTTTTCCTCTTTTGACAAAAAATCAAATCATTATCAATCTTATCAAATCTTATCTCTGTCCACATCAAAAATCTATAAATCAAACCTTTCACAAGCCATTTAGATTGAATCTTCAGACATCCTTATGCTGTCAAAATCATTCTTTGATCGAATCTTCTTCTAGCATCTTCACTCTGTCAAAATAATTCTTCAATCACCATCTATCATCTTCATCAAGTCGTTATGCTGCATAATTGAGCAACCAACATTCCTCCTCTACAATCAACCTTCGAAATCTTGCATCCTTGTGTAGGTGGAGAAGAGCCATGGAGATTAATCAACACTAGTTTGAAAATCAGTTTGCACATTCTTTGTTTACTATTTTTATTTTCATTCTAGTTTGTACTTCATGGTGCTTGATAGGATTTAATTTGTTTATTGTCTTCAATGCATTTAAACTCTTTGATTTATTTCCCTATCTACACTTTCCATATACCATAATTAGTTCCATCAAACCTCGGATAATCAAAGACCATCTTGCTAGCCATCTTGTACCTTCCTCAAGTGGTTAAGCTCTTCACCAAGGAACCAAGCTCTGATACCAATTGTTGAATAGGACAACTAAGAGGGGGGTGAATCAGTTGTCATAGATTTTAACCTCTAATTCAATCACCATAAATAATACTTAAAACTACTTGAAATATTAATCATCAAATTCCAATACAGAAACTCAAATCCAACACATAAACACAATAACACCATATTTACATGGAAAACCCAATGAGGGAAAAACCATGGTGAGTATTAACTCACACTATAGAGAATATCAAAATTGATTACAAAAGGCTCACTACCTAAAACAAGGACTCACTATCCAGCAAGGCTACAACTTGGAGGGCTCACTGCCATAGAGATACAAAGAAGACAAATAAGACTTGTTACAGAGAGACTACAATTCCAATGCGAAAAAGGATTCCACCATGATCACTTGATCAACATGCATAAATGATAGAGTTCACCTTCTGCTCACTGCATTTGAAAACTTAGCATTAAGCTTCACACTAATTTTCCACACACAACTCTCACACACTTTCTGAATAGCATCAAAGTTGCTTCTACTATTTCAATTATCTTCCTTCTTTTCTTTTGTATATTTTTAATTACTAGCTCACCATGGATTTATACTACCTCCAAATTTGGAAAAGATGTGAAGTCGGTCATCCAACTTTGAATTCAAATTAGGTTGGTACCAGAACATCCTATGGTGGAATTAGAATGAGGGTGGCCCAAACACACACTTCATCGGGACCCAAATTAGATCCAACACGCTTCATCAACTTTGAAGATAATGCTTAACGCAAGGTCGGAAAAACCAGTGTAAAACATATAAAACAATTAAGCTTGAAATTTCTAGAAACCAAAAATATCTTTAATGCAATCAAGGAAACACAACTCTAGAACAAAGAGAAATCCAGACCAACAACTTTTCTCTTGGACCTCAACCAGAACACATTAAAACATAGTTCACAACTAGTGAACACAACTCAAACTTCACAACAAACCAACAACCAAAAATATAGATATAGCAACCTTCAACAACCATGACCAACATATCTAAACTGCATGAACATGGGGGGAAATACCAGATCATTACCCAAAACAACAACTGAATACCTGTAAAATTTGTTTAATACAAATTTCTCAATATCCTCAACATATGAAGCCAACAACAACTAGTAGATAACTAGTTGACCAGTTGACATTAATGACAACACCTTCCCTCCTTTCTTCATTCTTGCAACATTCTTTGCCTGTGACCTTGTGGTAATGGGCAAGAAAATATGGATGACCAGAAGATGAAGGTGAATTAATACTCTAGGATCCAACTAAGTGATGATGATTTGGATGGATAATTAAAAGATTACTAGGATGATGGATTAATTGATGGGATGGCTGATATGATGATAGTTAAGATTGGATTGTCATTTGGATCATATTGGATAGACTGATTGAATGGATGGGATGGATTTGATTAATCATATTGAACTTGAAATAGACTCAAGAGCTTAACTAGGTGATGTAGGATGATGATGATGATGATGATTAGATTGGATGAAAAAAATGATTATTATGGCACAAATCCACCTTTGTATGGAAGTGAATTGATGAGGCCACAAGTGATGACTAACTCAGGATGGATGGCATTCCTAAGTGAGTAAGGATGACAATGGTTAGGGTCAGTTAATTAACCCAATTAGATAAAAAGATCTCAAGTTAACATCTAGGGGATTTAGATTGATTGATCAATGATTTATATGCTAGCTAAGGATGTCTTAAGATGAACCTATGTGATTAAATGGATGATTGAATGACTTTTGGAAAATGCAGATGTACAAAAATAGAAATTATAGGAAATCAGATGATGATAAAAAAAATTTGATCATAGGAATAGCCTCAAAATGAGGTAGGCTTTCAATGGCCAAAGGGATTTAGACTCTGGTTTTTGTATGAGAAGCATATTAGCCTTTGTGGGTGGTGGATTTTACCCTTTAGGTAACGTGTTTGCCTATCTAGGGTGTACCAAATTTTCCCCTATGGGTATCAGGTTCACCTATCTAGTTTTGTGGGTTCGCCTATGCTCTATGACTATATGAAAATTTTTGCAGGATTTCCCAAACAAAACACAAATTTTCCTATCATAGTAAATGTATGGATGGGGATAGCAGAATCAACTATGAGCAATGTGGGATCACATAAATAGGTATATGCAAGATCACCTATCTAGGAGACAAGATCACCTCTTTCTTGAGATGTATAGATGAGGGAAGAATCACCTATCTATGATGTAGGATTGCCTATTTCTTGAAATGTACAAAATCAGGGTATAGACTCAAAAGTGGAATCACCTATCTATGACATAGATTCACCTATTTCTTGAGATGTATGGATAAGGGTAGAATCGCCTATCTATAATGTGAGATTGCCTATTTCTTGAAATATATGGACTCAGGCAGAATCTCCTATCAATGACATGGGTTTTCCAAAGGGGTAACTAGATTAAATGAGATATTTCACCTCTGTTAAAAGAAGACTCACCTATTAGATGGAAAAGGTGTACGAATGACTTGAGTGGATTCACCCTTTTGAAGAGAAAAATCTCCTATGTAGGGATATGTATGAACTTATGTGGAATCACCTCTTGGGGAGGCATGATCGCCCAATGGGTGGATGGACTAGACAAGTAGATTTTCCTCTATAGAAGGAAGATTCACCTATCAAGGGATGACTAACCGTATAGACTAGTTGTGATGCAAAATTACCCCTTCAAGGTAGTTTTTCCCATATGTAGTACGAATTTTCCTCTTTTGGAAGTGAATTCACCCTTGTGGACCAGAAGGACTATGGCAAAGGACAAAAAATAGTAAACATAAAGATAATGGAAAGACTAACTTAGATTGAAGACAAGCATTGGTATCACACAAGAAGACAGTTTAAGAAACACAATCCTAGAATTAGTATTGATGGTTTACAAACTTGATGTAGGCCCACCATTCCAATGGGTTAATATTCTGTCATAATTTGGTGGGAACATTTTTTCTCCCGAAGGAAGATAGGTAGAGATCTAATGTAATAGGGTCATCAATAGATGCCATTGGCTCACCTTCTCTCTCCCCTCAAGAACTATCATAGTTCACCACGAGGATTTCTAACTCAACCTAAGGGAGTATGTGGTCAGTAGCTTCGGGGTACCATCCACAATCCTTGTGTGCGAATCCCAACCTTGGTACCTACAAAACAACAAGAATAAACAAGTTAGACAAGAGATTGCAAGCCAAAACAAGGATTCCCCATGAAATCCATTTACAACATCCAAATTAGGAAGAAAATATTAAAGAACACAATGAAAATGATAAAACAAAGATTGAATCCTAATTAGATGTGCAAACTCATGATCCCATGGGGGAATTGGTGCTAATTTGATGTGAAAATTGGCCCTTTCCCAATTCCTATGATGCAAGCTTGATGTGTTGAAGATGATTGATCCACTTTTTTGGTGAACAATGAGAACTCCAAGCCAAAATCTGCAAAAACCTAGCTATGACTCAATGATAATGGATGAAATTCAAGAGATATTTTAGCATGGTAACTTTTCCTAAATTGTGGATGATGAAATGAAGATATGAGCTCTTTATTTATAGAATTCCAAGATGGATGAATGTCCAAATTTGAGCAATGTGGGACTAACATTCATCCAATGGCATGATACCACTTGTCAAGCTATGAATGGATGAAGGATGTGCAAGATTTGGGGTTTGTGCCAATAAATGCATAATTTTGAATTTCAAATTTGTTGAAATGACATGTAAGAGGGAAGGGAAAATGCAATAAATGCCACTTGGCTCAAGAAAAGGACATGTAAGAGGAATTTATTGCCTTGTTGGATGTACATGTTGACTTGGAATTTTTGAATTCAAATTGAGAGAATATTCCAAAAGATGCCTTGTGAGGAAAATAGAGATTTAATAAATGAATTAAATCTATTTTCATGTGCAACTGCATTATCTAGAGGATGGACATGAGATGAGATTAAATTTCAAAATTAATTTAATGAGAGAAAATGATGTGACCCATTTGACTCAAATTTATGGATTTATTTAAATCAAATAAGAGGAATATGACAAGAGATTAATTAAATAAGGATTTTGATTTATTTAATTAAAAAAGATGGTGTTAGATTAAATCAAATAAGGTTTTAATTTATTTAATTTAATGAACAGACTTTAGAGATTTAATCAAATAAATTGATTATTTAATTAAATAGGGATAATTAGATCAAATAGATTGATTTAATTAACAAAATAGATGACTTGATTAGATAAAATGATTTATTTAATTGAGAGAGGAAAATTGATGAATTTAATCAGACAGGGGAATTTGATTAAATGGTTAGACCGAGGGATGATTCAGGAAGAAATGATGTTAGTAATCAGGATCAGATGCACAATGTCAATTAGTATATTTTACGTGTCTACATTTTGCCCCTCTTTGAAACAATGCACTCATTGTGTTGGTTCAAAGAATAAATGATCTCGATCAAAGCCAAAAATTTTTGATATTTAAAAAATTGCCCCACTGCTGCATGGCGAGAGAAAACATGCCATTATAATGGCCCCTCGAGAGATCGAATGAAAATTTTAATTTTTTGGGTGATCTCGCGAAAAAAGATGACAAAGTACCCAATAGGTCTGAAAGGGTTCTGGGAGGCTAAAAACATGTCTAAATGCAATAAACAATGAAAAACAAGCCTCAACTAGATGAAAACAGGTTTGGGGGTCCAAAACCCTAGCAAGATAGCCAAATAGGGTGAAAAAACCCTAATTTTTAGGCTTAAAAGGGGCCTGAGGGGTCACTTTCAAGTCATTTTCACACACCTCTGCTAGCAACCTTGAGATTTGAGCTTTGAATCTCCAATGATATGACACAATGACAGCTTCCCATGCACATCACTGATCGAGTTCAGACGTACCAGCAACCACCTAGCATTGGGGCACCAGTATGTGATCCTTACCCAAGTTTTGTCCTTTCATTTAATGCTTTAATTAATGCTTTAAAGGAGTGGCTCACCTCCATCAGTGCTATGTAGCACCGCTTGGCATTCAAACTGCACTGTGTAGTGCAGTTTAGAGTTTACAAACTTCGACACTAAGCTCGGGTTTGGTAGGCTGGTTTGAAAAAGTGCACCGCGACATCGCCCATTTCATGAAAATTGCGACATTGGATGATAAAGTGCACCGCGACGATGCCATTTGGCTCTTTTTGGGCTCTAGCATCGAAGTTTGAGTAAAATCAAACTGTGATGCTATCACAAACTACACTGCTGGGGAAGTTTTTGGAACGCTCGACCAAAAAAAATTCAAAATTTTTAACACGTTGACATTCCTTGATGCAGGATGCGGCGAGGGAGCTCTACTCTTGGGAGCACCAGTCACATGACTTGGCTAGCATCTTGCGAGATCTGAGTGACAGGGACCAGGATCAACTCGAGGTTGTAGTATTGTGGCACATTACATATGCGGCGCCCGTGCATACTCACCTAGGGATGTTGTCAGAATTGGCCGAGAGGTGACACAGCGAGACATCATCATTTCATCTCCCCACTGGCGAGGCTACCGTCACTCTGGAGGATGTTTGGTGCATTCTATGATTGTTGATTCATGGCTGATGGGGCAATATTTGATATGGATGAGGGGTACAAGGCCTGCCATAGAGTCCTCGCCACACATGACATCATCTTTCGTGAGTGACAGATAGAGCTAGAGTGATATAGGCTCATAGCACCTCCCTACCGTTGGGCAATTGCAACTATCATTTCAAGTCTTGTTGCCCTAGACAGACGAGGGCGATACTTCAGTCTCGACTGGGGGTATTGCTGGGAGTGGATGGTTCGAGATAGGCTGGTTTGTTTCACATGGGGGCCTATTCTTCTAGCTTCACTTTACAGGGACCTACACAAGTACGTATACATGGACGACAGAACGTTGGGGGTTGGGGTGACTTTACTTCATGTCTGGGCATGGAAGCACATTTTTGTACTACGTCCATGTGTCGTTCTAGTTTCGATGGGGGCAGAAGATGCCCTTGTGGTATGATACAGAGGTGGTGTTTCCTTTACATACACCAGTGAGCATGGGATCCCTTACTAGAGGCGGGTCTTAGATGAGATGCTAGTTTTCACTTGGTACCCATACCTTGGTCGGCCTGGATGGGCCGACGATGCCAATCAACTATTTTATTGCCACCAAGACTAGTATATGTAGGGGCAGGAGCATACCATGATTGAGAGGTACCTACCCGGGAGCATGCAACGTCAGTTCGGAGAGCCGCAGGATCGGCCTTATGACAACTATGTAGCCGTCTTTGCTCACAACATGACACAAGTGTCATGGGGAAAGTACATTCCTACCTCAAAGGCAGTTGACAGCTTTAGGCACTTGGTAGCTCGACCATGGGCCTATGATCAGGGTTTAGTATATCCACCTCCACTTCAGTTGACTATTCCAGGTGAGAACCCAGATCTGCACAGAGTTAGAGGTAGAGGGAGAGGATGAGGGCAAGGATAGAGGGTTGAGATTCGACAGGATCCACCAGTTGTGCCCCCAGTCCCACCAGGTCATAGAGATGTACGTATGCAGGATCAGTAGTAGGAGCCACCACGAGATGAGGATCAGCCTCAGGTGTAGCCACACGTGCAGCCACAGGGATAGGTAGATGCTCGAGATGCGCTGATTGAGCAATTATAGGCCTTAGTCCAAGCCATGACTGCTGAGAGAGATCAGGCGAGGGCGGAGAGAGAGCAGCTTAGAGCAAAGAGAGATCAGGCTGTCTAGTAGAGATAGGTTGCAAAGCTACATCCAGCTACAGAGCTAGGTCGTAGATAGCAGATAGAGAGCATGACAACCTCCTCCTCCTAGGGTACAGTGTCATTTTGATGCTATAGGGATGATATCCAAGAGGGAGAGTATTATCGGTGATCCTATCATGAGGCCATACCCAGAGCAGAGTGGGTCCCAAAGTATTCAGAGTGGGCTAGCCATAGACCAGCAGAGGGTCACGATGATAGGGGCAAGGGAAGCATCCACAGGGACCGAGCTTGATCGAGATGATATATACTTTTTGTGCCTTATGGGCTTGTTTTTGATAGCCCAATGGGCATTTTGTATCGATTGACATATATGTACAGTGATCTGATTTATTCTTTGTACTATGACAGTGGCATTATTGATGATATATATATGAGCTGATGATGATTTTGATGTGATGTATTGTGCTCTCTTTTTATGCATGGATGGTTTATTTCTATATGTTTTGTAATGATGTCTTTATGGATGCATTTATTTTTTATGATACATGCATTATGATTATGACTAACAGATCTATATTATGTTAACCTATGATATGCAAATGTGATGGTTTGTTTATGATAATGCAAATGCAATGGTATGATATGTGAAATGATATGATCTATGGTGCACATGAAAAATGATATGTAAATTGTGCTTATGAAATGTTAATGAATGGATGCATATATGAATTGTTTGTAATGAATTTCATACGTCTATGCCTATGTGGAACGATTTATGCAATGAATGTTTTATGATGTTATCTATGAGATGATATGGGTGATGAAATATGAATGCGATGGTCATGATATGATGCAAATGAAATGGTTTTATGAGATGCTTAGAATAACAAATGTTATTATCCTAAACGTGATAAATGATGATGTATGTGATGCAATGATATGTTAATGCATAATGTAATGTGAATGAAAAGTGGTGAGATGATGTCATGATGTTATGCAAGTATGTATGCTATTGTTTATGATTATGTGAAAAATGATTATGAAATGCTTCTATAGATGCTATGTGATGATTTATATGATAGATGGTAATATGAAATTGTTATGAAATGCAAATGAATGTTTATGAAATGATTGATATAATGTCATGAGATGCAATGTCATGGATGCACCTATCTATGAAGAATTTTTATGATAAACTATTTATATGATGATGGATATGCGATGCGTATGTTTCCTATATGATATGTTTATGCAATATTCCAATGATTTGTGGATGCAGGATCGATGACAATGATGGTGATAATGATCAACTATCATAGTACCTTGTTAGTGCGGTTAGTAAGAAAAGAAAAAGTCATTTCAAAAAGACACAAGATGATGCAAATGCAAATGATGATGATGATGATGATGATGGTGATGATTACTTTCCAAGGAATTGGGATTTTCAAAGGGCCAAATTTTCTTATGTTTGATAACACATGTGGTACAATGCATCAAGGTATAGAAAACCAGGATGGTGTGGTACCTAGTGTGATGGACTTTCACTTGACAATCAGATAGGAGTATTCTTGTTCACACCTAACATATGGAAACCTTGCTACGATGCACTTAACAAAGCAAGTATTGATTGTTGCCCCATTCCTATTTCTCTAAATCCTTTGTTTTAGGATATCATTGAGATGTCCTTGGAATGAGCGTAAATAAGATAAGTCAAAAGATAAAGACCAAGTAAACAAACAAATTGATACTCTTCAATACCACTGATGGAAAAAGGATGTGTTTTCTAAGGATAAGACCCAAAACTTATTGCCAAAAGATAATGCCCATTGTAGGAAGGATTCATCCTAGGACATGTTAGTGGATGGCGGTATGTCATTTCATTTATCCAAAGTTTTCTAAGGGATGATTGATATGGGACCAATTCAAATGATGGGTTACCAATACGAAGAGATGGCCAACTTGCTTACGCACTGACTTAGAGTTAAGACTTGACATTTGGAGTTTTACTTTTAACCTGCTAGACTTGTTTCTAACTGTTTCACCAAAGGTTGAGGATGACGATCAGTTTATTATGGATGGTGTTATTGTGGGTGCAAGCAAGATGAGACGAATGGATTTTTTCAAATATTTGGATGTTTTTGATGTATTGCAATGTTTTGAGGCTTTTTTTTGGTATTTTTTGAGATTTTGCAAATGTTTTGATTTTTTTATTTTCTAATGTTTTTGGGATTTTTTGAGTTTTCGACCAAGAGACTAACCTAAAGACCTATCCTAGGGGTCTCAAGGGCTGATCAACAGATGATCTTTGCCTACGTTATACATGCATAGACCGTGTAGTTCGACTAGATGACTTGACTGATTTACAAATGATGATATACATGATGAGATGTCAGTTTATTATGACAGACTCCTAAAGGATTGACCTAAGTGTCTCGGGGGATGATCAAAGATCAACCTTGCCTATGTTCAAGCTCAGAGACGACGTAGTTCGACAAGACGACTCTATTTCTTGACATTTTGACTGACATTTTGACCTATTTTTGGGATTTTGATATGTTTTGATTTTTTTTGATTTTCTAATTTTCTGATGTTTTTGGATTTTCTGATTTGAGGACCTTAAGATCATACACGAAAGTGATCCAATAAGAACATGCCCCCAGCGTGATGTAATAGACTACTCCGATAAAGGCAGGACAAACTCAACTTGAGGATGGGTCGAGTAGTACTAGGAGGGATCACGATACGAAAAGAGGACCAAGCTATGGCGCGGATGTAAGTGGATGAGTGATGGATGGAGACCTAAATGCGATGGAAGCGAAACGCAGAACAAGCCATAAAGATCCTGGTGGATGGAAAATGCTTATTTATGCAAGGTGCCTGTTTGCCAGGTTTTCACCAAGGTACTTGTCCAAAGTGCCACCGAAGTGGTTTTCACTAGAGGACAATTTTTCTCTTTACTATTTTTGACCCTTTTTCTAATTTTTTTTGGATTTTTTGCTTTTTTTGATTTTTTTGTTGTTACCAAGACGCCTGTTTTCTAGGTTTTCGCCAAAGTAACCATTTTTTCAAGACATTTTTTGATTTTTTTAGATTTTTGGTTCTATACCTTGAAAGAATTAGGCATAAAACTTTTTGAGATGGGAGCTATTCATAGGCTCCTACAGAGGTTCCCCTTCAGGTGTCGATAGTTGATATGCCCCTGATTTGTAACTTGCTATTAGGATGAATGGTCCCAACCAATCGGGTTCAAACATGCCTTTGCTGCTTGGGTTTGGGATATTCTTTTGATTCTCTTTTAAGACCAATTCTCTGATTGGGAACGTCTTGCTTTTGATTTTCTTATTGTATCTCCTTTTGAGTCTATTCTGATAGACTTGCAAGTGATTTAAAGCATCTATCCATCTCTCATCCAGTAGCTCTAGCTCATTTAGTCTTGATACCTGGTATTCTTCATCAGTGATGAGGTTTTGCAGTGATATCCTAAGGGATGGGAGCTCAATCTCAATGGGGAGTACCACTTCTGATCCGTAGACCAAGGAAAAGGGGGTGGTGCCGGTGGGTGTGCGGATGCTGGTTCGATAGGCCCAGAGGGCTGGATTAAGTTGTAGATGCCAGTCATGACCTGCGTCATTGACTATTTTCTTGAGCATTTTGAGGATGGTTTTGTTTGTAGCTTTTGCTTGGCCATTGCCTTGGGGATAGTATGGGGTGGAGAAGCGATGTTGGATTTTGAACTTCTCGCACAAGTCACAAACATCCTGATTCTTAAATGGTGTCCCATTATCTGAGATAATGGCTTGTGGGACACCATAGCGGCAAATGAGATAGTTCAAGATGAACTTATAAATCTTCTTCCTAGTTATGTACATCATGGGTATGGCTTCTACCCACTTAGTAAAGTACTCGATTGCAGTTATGATGAATTTGTGGCTGTTAGATGAGGTGGGTGTGATTTTCCCAATGAGATCGAGTCCCCACTGCAAAAAAGGGCCATGGTGTGACAATAGGATGAAGCTCTTGAGCTAGAGCATGGATGAGGTCCCCATGTTGCTGACATTGTAGACACCTTCTAGCATGATCATGTGCTTTTGTTTCCATTGTGGGCCAATAATACCCTGTCCTCAGCAGTTTCTTGGCTATGGTCATTCCACTCGAGTGTGAACCACAGATACCATTATGTACTTCAGTTAGAGCATTTAATGCCTCCTTAGCATTTAGGCAGCCTAGTAGGGTACCTTCTATGCTTCTACGGTATAGGGTATTACCTGGGATGACAAATTTGGATGCCTTTTTAACAAAGGTTCATTTTAGGTTTGATGGTAGGTCAGTGGGTATGACTCCTATGTGAAGATATGTGTAGATTTCATGATACCAAGGATCACTGGGACCAACGATTTTGCACATGAATTATGATTCTGGTACCTCGAATGTGGGAATGAGAAGCTGCTCAATCAAGAATTCATATTTTGGAACATTATTGGGGATGTCTAGTAGGGCCCCAATTGTTGCCATGGCATCTGCTACTCTGTTGTTGGTTCTAGGAATCTGCTCAAATGTTATTTCTATAAAAGATTCTTTGAGAGTCTCCACCAATTTCTTGTATGGAGTGAGCTTATCATCCTTGTTTTGATATTCATTATTGACTTGATTTATGACCAACTGAGAGTCTTCGTACACTTTGAGAGCTATGATGTTCCATTGCACTACTATCCTGAGACCTATAGTCAAAGCCTCGTATTCCATGATGTTGTTGGTGTAGGGAAATGCTAGTTTGTATGACCTTGGTATGCAATCCCATTGTGTGGTAATGAAGAAGACACCAGCTCCCAATCCGTGTCGTGTGTATGAGCCATCAAAGTATATAGTTTCCAGTGGTCAGCAACCTTGAGGTTAAAAATGGATTCATCTAGAAACTCTGAGACAAGAGGATTCTCAGAATAAATTGGTGCTTTTGCCAGTTGGTCTGCAATGACTTGTCCCTTGATTTCTTTCCTCTCCACATATTCGATGTCATACTTTGACAATATCATCACCCATTTTTCCATTCTACCTGTGAGCATTGCCTTTGATAGTAGATACTTGAGGGGGTCAATTTTGGCGATGAGCTTTATCTTGTGTGCCAACATACAATGTTTGAATTTTTGTGATGCAAACACTACTGTGAGGGATGCTTTCTCGATGAATGAGTATTTTAGCTCATGACCAACCATTGTTCTACTGATATAGTAGATAGCCCTTTCCATTCCATTTTCATCATGTTGAGCTAGGAGAGCTCCAAGGGCTGTTGTTGTTGCTGATACGTATAAGATCAATGGCTTTCTTGGGATGGGTGACATTAAGACTAGTGGTGTCAATAGATATTCCTTGATTTTTTTGAATGCTTCTTCGCATTTTGTATCCCATTTGTACGTTACTCCCTTGTAGAGTAGGTGAGAATATGGATTCTACTTGTCTGCCAGTTGTGCTATGAATCATCAGATGGATTGAAGTCAGCCTTGGAGGCCTCTCAATTGTTTTAATGTCTTTGGTGCTTCCATCTTGAGGATTGCTTTTACCTTTGCTGGATCCACCTCGATACCCCTCATGGACACTATGTATCGTAGAAATTTACCTGATTGTACGCCGAAGATGTACTTCTTGGGATTTAGTCTGACTTTGTATTCCTCCCATCTATCAAAGATAGCACTTAGGGTTGCTATGTGATTTTTTCTCTTTCTTGACTTAGCTAGAATGTCGTCAACATAGTCTTCGACTATTTTATGAATCATGTCATGGAATATCAATGTCATGGCCTTTTGATATATTGCTCCTACATTCTTTAGGCTGAATGGCATCATGTTCCAATAGTAGGTCCCCCATGGACAAGTGAAAGCTGTCTTATGTTGATCTTGTTTTGCTATCATGATCTGATTGTATCCTAAAAATCCATCCATTAGTGATAGCATCTCATGTCCTGTTGTAATATCTACTATCATGTCAATGTTGGGAAGTGGGAAATCATCTTTCGGACATGCTTTGTTCAAATATCTGAAGTCTGTACAGATTCTAATGGCTCCATTAGGTTTTGAAATAGGTACCAAATTTGACACCCATTCTGGATAATTGATTGGTCGGATGAATCCTACATCTAACAAATTTTTGAGCTCCATTTTGACCAATAAGGCGATTTGAGGATGCATTTTTTGAAGCTTTTGTTTGACCGGTTTTGCTTCTGGATACATTGCTAAGTGATGAACCATAGTCTCTGGATCAAGTCCTAGCATGTCAGCATAAATCCATGCGAAGTTTATTTGTCTTTCCTTTAGGAATTTTGCTAGGATTTCTTGCTCTTTTGAAAGTAGTGATTCTGCATAGAATGTAATATGTGGGGTCTCCTCAGTTCCTAGGTTGGCTGGATTGCATTTTTTAGCCAAGACTGCTAACTTTTCCTAATGAATAGATCTTAAAGGAAGATTGAATCCTTCATCCTCAGGCACCTCAGAGAGTTTTTCACCATTGGATACATCATTTCTTTTTACTTTTTTCTTGTCAGAGAGTGCCACAATGTGGTTTTCACTCAAGGACTTAGATATGATTCTTAGTTTCTCACTTTTGCGACTGAAGGATTCAATCATTTCTCCATAATAGGCATGTGTGTCCAACTCCATTATAAACCCTATCTTGTGATCTCCTTCTAGAATATTATCCCACAATCCCATGAATTCTAAGAGTGCCTCATCATTTTTGAATGTATTAAGAATCAGTGGTTCTTGTTGGTCATAGTCGATGAGTTGGGGATATACTAAGCGGATCTCATGATTTTGTTGTTCTGGTTTGAAGGATAAGGTACTAATCATGCATAGGGTGGTGTCCTCAAATAACCTAGGTAGATTGGTCATGGTATCCTCGTCATCACTACTAATATAGGCCTCAATTATAAAGTTATGTATGTCTCTATCTATGGATATTGGTGAGCATACTTGTGCTGCTATTGGCTAAGGAGAAATATTAATTGTTCTAACCAGGGGACTTTGGCCATGTATGGTTATACTCGGAGGGGTACATCCAAGGCCAAGATTTGTTATGGGTTGCATCTCTAGCATGATAGGTATTATGAGGCCATTGTGATTTTGTCCTAGTCTTTGATTTTTGTTGTAGCCCATTGTGAGCATCATTTGTAGGCCTTTGCTTGTCTCATCCATTGGTAATTCAATTGTCGATCTTTCATCTTGATATAACATGTGAGATGGATCTACTTCAATAACCTCCTGGCCAAGGTCTCCCCATCTTGTAAATTCGGTATAGTCTACAGGAGACGTTTGTGATGTGGAAGCTTGGTTTTCTTGTGGATGTCCCCGTGATCTAGGAGATTGTGGTAACTCTCCTATCACAAAAGCATTGTTAGGGAGCTTGTAGCTTCCACAACCGTCCTTCTGGATGATGAGCTTAATGTCGGAGATGGTGGGAATGGTGGGAGTTGTGGGTGTCTCTATCGTAGAAGTGGATGCGAGAGTGGCAGGGTCGATGTATGGTGTGGATGGGCCCTCATCATTTTTTGGCACTTGGGGGATTTTGTAATACTTTGCTTCAAGATTTTTTCAATATGAGAAAGGTTCGGGATCTCCATGGATGGTAACTTGTTGTCTGTTATGTGTAAATTTCACACATTGGTGGAAGGTTGATGCTATGGCTTTCATCGCATGGATCCATGGGCATCCAAGGAGGATATTATATGGCAAGTCAAGGTCCAAGACTTGACAAGTAGTTTCCATGAGAATCAACCCTACTTGAATATGGAGTTTGATTATGCCCTAACACACTCTTTCTTGGTCATTATATGCTCTTATCGTGATTCCCTTTCCTTTGTCAATGAAATCTTCTGATATTTTCAACTGCTTGATGAGGCTTAGGGAACATATGTTCAAACCTGTACCTCCATCCACCCAAGCCCTTTTGATTTTGCTCTTATGTACAATGGCTTCTAAGTGAAGTGCACGGTTGTGAGATGGTTGGGCAGGGAAATCTTGGTCAGAGAATGTAAGGAGATTAGGTGTTATGATATTTCCGGCCATAGCTTGGAATTGCTCCGCATCAAGATCTGCAGGGACAGTGGATGAGGCTAATGCTTCCTCAAGGATCTTTCTATGAGTTGATGATATTTTTAACAACTCCATGATGGAGATGTGTGTTGGCATTCTCTTGAGTTGATCTAGGACATTGTAGCCATTATGGACAAGTCTAGATGTGGGGACTCTATTTGGTTGGGATGATCCTGCGATGGTGACTTTGCCGCCTCTTATGGGGACTCCACAATCTTCGGCATGGGCGCCTTTGATGGTGATGACCATGCAATCTTCATTTAGGGAGGCAATGACTATTTCATACACATGATTTAAATTTCCCTTCCCTTTATCATTTTTGTTCCCTTTGTTGCCATGATTCGACATCGGATTCGTGTATATTTTAAGATCTTGATTTCCTATAGGTTGTTCCACATTTATGATTTTCTTATCGATGAGATCTTGGATGATGTTTTTGAGTATCATGCAACTGTTTGTGGTATGGCCTTTGATTTTATGAAATTTACAAAGTTGATTCTCATTATACCAAGGAGGTTTGACATCAGGTTCTTGGTAATTCTCGAATGTAGGAGGCTTGATGAGTTTTTCATCAATCAAATTTTTCATTATGTCCTCAAGTGGTTCCCCCAAAATGGTGTATTTTTGTTTGGGATAACGTTTGCATTGGGGTGGTCCTCTTTGGTCATTGAGATTATTGATGGTTGGATTATTGTTGGGTTGGTGTGTTGTCTGATGGTGGTTTTGGTGTTGAATTTGGATTTGTGGTGTGGGTGTATGTTGGTGTGGGGCACTAATGACCACCTTGGCATCGACGACACCATCATTAGTAATTTTTTTGTTTCTTGCCCACGTACGATGTTTATCATTGTAATTGGATTGTGGGCGGTTGTTTTTTTGTTCGTGGTATGATGTTGATTCCATGGGTTGAGTCATAAGGGCTCTTTCGATACCAAGTGCTTTTGAAGATCAATTGATCATATGTGGTGATGCCCTGAACTTTGAGATGAAATGCCAAGTGGCCTTCAAGGTTGGCTATGATGGTGCAAACTTGTTGTTATTTGGCATGGTCCAATTTCTCCGATTGGCCTTAGATTGCCATTGTTGCAGGAATGAGGTGAATGATTCTCCCTTTCCTTGTTTCAGAGCTGAAAGTTCTTCTAGACTAACATCCATTGTGATGTTGCATGCATAATTTTTAATGAATGCATCCCTAATTTCTTGGAATGTTCTAATGCCTCAAGGTAAGCAAGAGAACCATTCTATAGCATGGCCTTCCAAGCTCCTAGGAAATATCCACATTAGGTAAGTATCGTCATATATGACCTCCATGCAATGAACCTAGAATTCCCTGATGTGATCTTCAGGGTTTCCCATCCCTTGATATTTGTCAAATTTGGGGATTTCAAATCCGTTGGGGAATGGTTTCATTATTAAGCTCCTATCAAATGGATAGGGACACAAGTTGCTTGGTGTTTTGGTTGTTCGCCCTAATTGAAGATCAAGCACTTGTTGCGAGAGAAACCTGAGTTGTGTTGTCACATCATTTTGTAGATCAGGGGGTGGGATGAAAGTGTTTTGGGGTGTTTCAATCATGGGTTGGATGGGTGGATTGGTTAGTGTGTTGTTCAATGGTATCTATATGTTTTTCCGAGTGAGGTAGGCTACTACCTACTTTTGTATGAACAACACTTGTTGTTGATCTTGTTGTTGTTGCACTAAGATTTGTGCTTGTTGTTGTGCTTGTTGTTGTTCCAACAATGCTTGTTGTTGGGCTGCTAATTTTGCTACTTCTTGTTGCTCTTGGTATTACTTTAATGCTTGTTGATATACCTGTGATTGCGCTGCTTATCTTTGTGCAAGAAGTTGTGCTTGGTATTGGGCTTGATGTGCCTGATATTAAGGTTACGCTTGTACGACTTGTGCTTGTGTTGCTTGTTGCTACAATAGGAGTTGTGCTTGAGTGTCCCTTTGTGCTTGCAATGCTTGTGCGGCTTGTGCAACTTGTGTAGCTTGGGTGGCTTGTTGTTGTTGTTGTTGCAATAATGCTTGGGCTTGTTGTGCTTGTAAGGCAGCTTGAGCTGCTTGGGCGGCCTGTGCAGCTTGGGCAACTAGTTGTTTGGCTTTTTGTTTCTAAACTTGTTGGTATCCTTTTTGGAAAGTAGCTTGCAATGCCACGTTGTGTTGGCTTGATGTGGTGGAAGTTGGTGGTGGTGGAGGTGGTGGTGGATTTGGAATGGTGTTTGTGAAGGTGGTGTTGGTGTTTTGCATGATGGATGGTGGTATTGGTGTGGTGGTTGGTCCTATGCCTTGCGATGTTAGAACGGTGTTTGATGGTGTTGCAATTGCTTGTGCATCTGTCGTTTGTTGTTGCGATATCAATGACAAATTTTGAGTGTTTGGTGTAATTCTTTGATTGATGGTTGGGATATAGGTTTGATTGATACTTGGTAGGGGAGGAAGCCCTAAACCAAGGAGTGGTGCAGATGATGATGAAAATGGTGGAAGTGGTGGACATGTAAGGGGTGTGAGTTGTTGCGAGAATGTTGTGGTGTCAAATATGCCCCTGGTCTAAACATATCTCCCTCTTCTTGTGAATTTGTGAGAAGAGGTGTTTGAGGTGTTGCGTGAAAATATGATGATGATGGATCATGATGGAATGTGAGAGGAACATTCTTTTGTAATGGGTTTTGGGGTATGTTTTGTTCCAAGGTGGTGTTGGCATCCAAGTTTTGATTATTAACAAGGGGGTGTGTTTGAATTGCATTGAGAAATGCACTTCCCTTATTAACATTGGGTTGGGTTGGAGCAAACGATGTTGTGATTTGCGGAATGTTTTGCATGATATTTTGAGATGAGGGTGTAGATGAGATGGGAATGGTGGATGAAATTGGCAGAAAAGATGCCTCTACTATGTTACTCACATCAAAATCCAAAGGTAACTTGGCCCCTTGTTTTGCTAGCTCAAGCATGTATAACAAAGGGTTGAGTCTCATCATGATGTTGATGATTCTATGGTTGTCTAGATTTTGGAGCATTTCAATCATTTCCTCGCTAGACATTCCAAAGGTAAGGTCCTCTCCTTGGTTTTCTTCTTGTGGATTTTGCGATGATGAGAGGGTCAAAGGATTACTTGATTCGACGGGATTCAATTCTGCATTTTTTTGGCTAAGGTCACTTGGAGCGGGTGTTTCTTTGTTGGCTTCCATACTCTTCTTGTATTGAGATCTAGTTAGAATCATAAAACAAGGATCGCTTTTTGAGAATATGGGAGATGAATCTCTTGATTCTTTGGATCGATCTTTATTTTATGCCCAAAGTAGAAAGTTTTAGGATGCCTTGAGGATAAAAAAGGTGATGATATGATGATGATGTTAGGGATGGATGATACAAATTTTTTTGGCTTTTGATAAATCTTGAATGAGACACTAGGCTTTTAGGACTTGCAGATTTTGATTTTGATTTGTTTTTGGGATTTGGGATTTTGTCCTTGGTCTTGATTTTGATTTTGAGCAAAAAGACCCTAAGATGTTGGATGATGATCTAAGGGATAGCTTTGTTCAATGGATGATGATTCGAATGTGTGCGAGGAGAAGGATGCATCTACCCACACCTATTCAAACAAGATGATCATTTCACTAAGTATATGAAGAAGGATTCATCTATATATACTAAGCTAGACAAGATGATTTTGATAACTTTGACTAAGCATGCATATGTAAAAGGATGCATCTACACAAACCTAGCCAAATTTGTTTTTTGATAATGTTTTCAAGGATTTAGTCTCAATGATTTTGATGATTTTGATTTTTCCAAAAAAGCCTAGTATTTGAGGATGATTTCAAGATTTTCCAAAAGGTGATGATGAGATGATTTTGTTTTGATGTTTTGGAGGATGGATGAAAAATATTTTGATTTGTTTTGATCCTAAGATGAACCTAAAAAGGACTCTTTGTTTTCCTTGACCTAGGTATTGAAGAGCATGCAAATGCTTCCTAAAGACCTTTGTAAAGAAATGATTTCATTTGAACATTCATTTTCAGATTTCCAACTAATGATTTTTTTTAAAAAAAATTTCTTTGTTTGTTTGTTTGTTTTTTTTTTTTTTTGGGGTTGTGAGTCTTCAACACATATGAAAGTTCATTTTGCTTAGCTTTGCCTAATGTCTTTATTTTACCAAAAAAAATATTCTTCGATTAGGTTTTCAAACTAAGATGTCCAATGTCTCAATTTCTTCAAACCAAACAAGATATGTTATGTGGAAATTTGATGAACTTAAGGCAAGGGTTTTCCTATTGTTTACTTAAGGAGACAAATCGAGATATAATCCAATGTTTAGAAACCTCTAAGGATGTGAATCCCAAGGGAAAGCAATAACATATGGATTGAGTCAATTGTATTTGTCTTCAAAAGGGTTTGAATTTTGGATGAGGTTCAAGTGTTTGTTTCCATGGTGTTTTCGATCAAGCAATGCATTTTGTAACCCAAGAATAAGTACAATCCTATGGATGTGTAAGACAATATTTATTGGATTCCCACTTGGACAAGTCTAGCTATGCTTATCTTTAGCAAATGGTTAGATGCTTGACCTCACTGGCTCCCCTCCATGACACTCACTTATATGGGGCAGCCAAGCATCAACACCCATGAAACTCCCATGGCATGTTTTCCTTTTCTACTAGAAGACCGTAAAAGTGTGGGGTGGCTTCAGAATGACCGTTCTTGCACCAACAAATAGTTTAAAGGATTTTGGAAAATTCTAGCACATGGGTTTTAATAAGGACTTTCTGTTCATGGAGATTGACCCATACGGTAAGAGTCCCCTTTCAGATCCATCTTGTTGGAATCAACCGCGTGATATTGGCATTTCTTCCAATACCCACATTTATATACCGGTTGGAAATACTCTTGGCTTTAGAGTGTTATCGGTTGAGTCGTTCCCTTGGGTGAGTACTTTTTCCCCAAGGCAATCCCTCTAAGATAAACAAAAGCAAATAAGAAACACTATTCGTAACTCGATCAATCCTTGTTGGCAACAAGGAGAGAGAATATACACAACAATGCCACCACTCACACTTGCACAAGATGTTTTTCAATTTTAAACCCAAATCGAAGTGTGGAGGTGATTGCTTTGTCTCACCCTAAAGTCATGAAAAAGGCCTTTTGATTCTCAAGATCGCTATAAAGCGTGAGAGAAGCGTATATGTCCTTTTTCAATGGCTTTAGTTTAAGTAAGCCCTCATGAAAAACAAAGTTACATTTGTTCTTTTTAAATCCACAAAGCAAAATGTGAGTTCTTTTTAAGCACCAAAACACAAGTGGAAGATACTTTGTTCAATTGTTAATCCAAGAAACAAAATCTAGTAAGTTGTGATCCTAAAGTTTGTTTTAGCCTTTGCAAGAAGAAATTGAAATATTATTTTTAAGCCCAAACAAAAATTAGTGTCTTAAGAATAAAAGGATAACAATTTCGTGAAAAAGTGTTAAGCAAACACTAAAGTGTTTTAAAACACTTTGATTTGATGAAACCTCCTCTTCATGCTTCCTCCTTTCTCCAATTTTGATTTCCAACCTACAAGGAAGAAAAACCAGTCAGATTTTGGAAAATATAGAAATAAAAAAAGCAGAAAATAGAAGACAAATTAATCATAAATCAAAAGCACGTGCTAAAATTAGATTTTCCCTTTTTACTATATTCCAGCATCGCAACTCGCAACTCCGTCACAATTTTATTTCCGAGTGGTGCCCTCACAGTGCCGCTTACCAGTCAGCATCGCTCTGTATTGGGACAGAGAGCTCAACTGCATCACACTTTTCTCCCAGCATCGCAATTTCCTTCTAGCATCGCGGTTTTTAAATTTTTTGAAAATTCCTGCAAGTCAACGAGTCCAGTGGCAGAGTTTAAAATTTAAGTATTTTGGCAGGACGAGTTCGGTGTCGCAGTTTTAATTTCACGTGGTGCCATATAGTGACACTGAGGTGTCAGCAGTGCCAAAACAACGACGCTGAGCTCCCAACGTTGGAATTTTCTATGTGAGTGAAAACACAAAATTTTTAAGAGAAGATGGAAAAGAATGATATCATGCCCTCCTTCTAGCGCCAAATGTGCAAACCCCAATCTTGGTACCTACAAAACAACAAGAATAAACAAGTTAGACAAGAGATTGCAAGCCAAAACAAGGATTCCCCATTAAATCTATTTACAACATCCAAATTAGGAAGAAAATATTAAAGAACACAATGAAAATGATAAAACAAAGATTGAATCCTAATTAGATGTGCAAACTCATGATCCCATGGGGGAATTGGTGCCAATTTGATGTGAAAATTGGCCCTTTCCCAATTCCTATGATGCAAGCTTGATGTGTTGAAGATGATTGATCCACTTTGTTGGTGAAGAATGAGAACTCCAAGCCAAAATCTACAAAAACCTAGCTATGACTCAATGATAATGGATGAAATTCAAGAGATATTTGAGCATGGTAACTTTGCCTAAATTGTGGATGATGAAATGAGGATATGAGCTCTTTATTTATAGAATTGCAAGATGGATGAATGCCCAAATTTGAGCAATGTGGGACTAACATTCATCCAATGGCATGATGCCACTTGTCAAGCTATGAATGGATGAAGGATGTGCAAGATTTGGGGTTTGTGCCAATAAATGCATAATTTTGAATTTCAAATTTGTTGAAATGACATGTAAGAGGGAAGGGAAAATGCAATAAATGCCACTTGGCTCAAGGAAAAGGACATGCAAGATGAATTTATTGCCTTGTTGGATGTACATATTGACTTGGAATTTTTGAATTCAAATTGAGAGAATATTCCAAAAGATGCCTTGTGAGGAAAATAGAGATTTAATAAATTAATTAAATCTATTTTCGTGTGCAACTTGCATTATCTAGAGGATGGGACATGAGATGAGATTAAATTAATTAAGGGTTAATTAATTTAATGAGAGAGGTTAGATGATGTGACCTATATGACTCAAATTTATGGATTTATTCAAATCAAATAAGAGAGGAATATGATAAGAGATTAATTAAATAAGGATTTTGATTTATTTAATTAAAAAGAGATGGTGTTAGATTAAATCAAATAAGGTTTTAATTTATTTAATTTAATGAATAGACTTTAGAGATTTAATCAAATAAATTGATTATTTAATTAAATAGGGATAATTAGATCAAATGGATTGATTTAATTAACAAAAGAGATGACTTGATTAGATAAAATGATTTATTTAATTAAGAGAGGAATATTGATGAATTTAATAAGATAGGGGAATTTGATTAAATGGGTAAACCGAGGGATGATTAAGGAAGAAACAATGTTAGTAATCAGGATCAGATGCAGAATGTCAATCAGTATATTTTATGTGTCTATACCTTGCACTACACCAAGCCGTGACTAAAACATGGGTTTTAAAGTAGGTTATATAGGCTATCTCATGAGTCCTTGATACACTAGGAGGGTGCATGAGGCACAACCATGAACACTAGCCCATCACAAGCATGGATCGAGAGCCCTAGTGAGGTGCTGGAAACTCAGACCAACCCTACACATTTTAACTCGAAATCACCCCTGTATTGATGCTTTACTAGACACAACATCACTGGATTGGGTACAAATTTAGTTCTCCCACATTTGTATACCACACTAGTAACACATTGTTGAGATCATCCCTCAGGTGATGAAATCCTAGGTAGGTCTCTTGAAAGGAAGGAAGCGTTAGACATTTTTGATCCCCAGGCTCACCAAACGATGCAAGGGGAGACAATATGTAAACAAGTGATTCTAAACATGCCAAAAAAGTAAATTAACACTTTAATTAAATCTACGTGTGCCTAAATTAGTATGAGAAACAACAAAAAACTAACTATGGGCTTCGAATAATCTCCTTGCAATAGATGCATTAGTAATTTGACCACTGGTCTTCATCAAGCATTAATCAAGCTACACAAATGTTAGTAAATCCACAAGAAGATATGAACAAGTTAGCAAATTAGTACCTAAACTCGAAACAAATTAAAAGTTAAAATTGAAAAACTATGGTCTTGAATTTACCTTAGATTCGTCCTTGGGGAAATCAGATTCACTTATGTAGGATCAGATTCACCTCTATAGCTCTCAAGTTCACCTGTCTACAAAATCACCCATCCACACAATCACCTATACATAGAATAGCCCGTCTATAGATTCGCCCGTCTGCAGATTCACCTATACTTTGATTCATCTATTTAGGTAGTTGATTCACCAATGTGTGTTAGATGTAGGAAAGTGGAAGTGGAATCATTTGTTCAGGTCTGATCAAAGGGAGGCGAGTTCAGAATCTCCCATCTGGAGAGTGGATTTTCCCCTGTAACGAGGCATATTTTCCTATCGAGGCATATTCGCTTCTGTAACCAAAATCCAAACCTACAAAATTTTAAAAAACACAAAAGATGAAAGTAGACCTATGACATGGGTCCTACTAGGTCTTCCAAAAAATGTGAAGTTGTGAATTCTAACCTAAAGATGCAAAATAAACATAATAAAATGTGAGAAGTAGAATCACAAACCTACACTTAGGATTGGCCTAGTTGAACTTGAATAAAATAAAAGATAGAACCAAATATTATACCTTTCCCAAGTTGATTTTTTCATTGGCCCTTGATCTTGTTGATGTGTGCTCCTTCCTTGATTGAATAGCTAAAAACCTATATGAAATGGATGCAAAATGACATGGAGAATGCAATGGTGATGTTGGATTATGGATTGGATGAAATACTTAAGCTTGAAAATATGCAACAATGGAGGTCAAATGGCTTGAGTGAAAGAAGTTAAGTTGAATGTATGTCTCTAGAGGAATGGAGGGATGAAACTAACTCTAGGATAAATGATCAAGGGTTGAGATGTCTTGAGACGTCACAACTCATCTCATGAGGACATGTGGAAGGTGATGTAGAAAGGGGAGGATGATGTGGTGATGAGGTGTCAAGCCACATAGGGGTACTTGCAAGTACCTTGGGGAAGGGTGACAAATACTAGTATTGTCTTATCTTCCCCAAATCATGGAGAGATGTGACAATAGAAGTATTTCAAAATTATTCTAAAATATCCCTTGGTTTTGGAAATTGACCTTGGGAAGAACAAGGGTAATTGAAATTTTCCCTTGTAAGGACATGGGGATAGGGAATGTGTATTAAAAATTGGATTTGATTCCCCCAAGGGTGTTGGAGAAATAAAGTGGAATTAAAAATTCCACTTATGCATGTTGGGGAAATAAAAAGGAATTTTAAATTCCTTGTTGGATGGAGATAGCTTCTCTCAATGGAGAACACATTAATTAGGGTTGACCATGGTACCCTTACCATAAATGGAAAGAGAACAAGATTAGGGGCTAATTAACCTTGATAAGGGGTTGTGTAAATGATTAGGAGGGATAATTATGAATTAAGGGCAAGTTGTAGAATATGGAGGATGTGACACTAATTACAATTAGTGATGTGCACATTCTTATCATGGATTAATTAAATTAATTTGGATTAGGGGAGGATTATGGAGGATGTTGTCATTAGGAGAGAGAATAAATGAATTAAAAATTAATTTAATTCACATGGCTAAAGTGACTAAATTAAATAAATTGGACCATTTTTTTAATTTAGAGAAGGGGTAATGTATTTAATCAATGAATTTAACACCTTAGGGGACATTAGGAAAAAGATGAATATTAACCAAATAAATTATTTAATTAATATGTCTTATGGATATGGGATAGAAGAATACATGAGTTTATTTGACCATATAGGGTTGATCAAATTCAGGTACCTACACTAACAATCTTGACTTGGAGGGAAGAAAACTAAGTCATAAAATAATGATACTCAAGGTCCCAAAGCTGCTCAAATTGGTATAAATCTACCATAGGATAAATAAATTATTGATGAAACTTCCAACTTGAAAAATAAATTTGATGAAACCCCATTATCCAAGGATAAGAATATTTATACTAGGCTCTCCTCTTAGAAGTCCAAAGAAAAGGAGCTCCCTTTGAATAAGAGAATAAATAATCTTGTTTCTAGCAAAGAAGAGGATGATCAACCTTTAGATAAGGAGATCCCTACTAATTATGTGAGCCCATTAGAATTTGAAGGTAGTGACTTTATATTTTCTCTATATACATGTGTTATTTGTATCTTCCAACCCTAGTTTAGTGATTACCTAAGTAACCCTAATTTTAATGAAAAAAATCCTACTTCTACCACTATTACCAAGCAAGCGTATCTAGAAAATCCAGTGATCCTTTGATAAATACTTCCAGCTAGCCTAGTGAGGAAAATAATACTATTAAAAAATATTAAAGCAACAAAGGTTAAGAAATTTTGAAAAGAAAGAAGTGAAAATTAGAGGATCAATATAAACACCAATGAGAAAGAATACGAGACTAAAGAAAAAAATCATGTAAAAATTAATAGTAATTATGGAAATCCTTGTTCTAAATGACATGTTAATAGAATGAAAATAGACCTTATCTAGAAAAGAATGTTTGGTATGGAAAGTGATTTCTAGTAACTAGAAATTTCTATCAATAATATTATCAAATTAAATAAATAAATCTTTAATTTCACTACCAAATAGTATAGGTATCCTTTTAAAATATAAGGATATCAAAGGAATAACAAAAATTAATACTTAGAGTGATAAAGGTGAGTATTTAAATTCTCTTAGAATTATTATGCATAGGCTCTTGGAAGAATGTGACATGACTTATAGGTTGAAGGACATAGCTGGCTCCTTGAGTCACTAGTGGTTGTTTTCTCCTATAATTTTTTATTAGTTCTTTTTTGTTCTTCGGTACTATTTATGTACATCCTTATGCTATTTTATCTAGCTTGAGGTTCTTTTGTTGTTTATATGATTATACATTGTTGTCTTCAACATTCTTGCTTTATTTCTATAATGAACTTTAAATTTTAAGTGTGGCCATATTTAATTTAACATCCAGCCTTAGTTTTTGTTGATTAAAAGAAAGTGGACATTTTTTACCGATTTGCATGCAAAAACTATGTATAAATTTTATGAATTTATCAACTATCAAAACTATGGTATCATGGTTTTCCTTGGGCTTTAGTTTTTTGGAGATCAAACCCATCAATATAAATGAAAATTTATGTTGTATTATCTCATGTGGATAAAAAAACCCATTGAGCTATTGACATTCATCTGCAACATTCATGCATGAAAGATATTTTTCCACATGTAATACTTTGTTCTTAATTTAACCCAACAGTAATATTGTTCTACTTCATGTAACATGTTTGCTATCCTCTAAATGTGAAATATATGGACCTTTACACACCTCATCTTGGATTTTTCCTCTTAAATATTTTATGAAAGACACATAAATTATTCATTGGTACCTTAAAAATCTATTAGAAGATCAAAACATACCTAAAAATTCATTTATTTTCTATTAGTTTTACATAAAATTCTAGCCAGGATGGGTTTGATTGCTATTATTTTAAGATATTCTATTAAAACTCACTACAAATATGAAACAACAACATGATTCTAAAGGAGCTTAAAAATTTGAGTCATCAATATTTATGGACATTCAAATTTTCATATTTGAACAAATATTCTAGACTTGTATGGTTTATTTTTAGTTTAAACAAATTACCCAAAAGGTAATTTCTCCATATTTTAATAAAATAAAGTATTGTTTCTAATTATATACCATGAGCAACATAATTCATTTTAAACTCTCTCAAATTATATGACTCATTCCATAATGAATAATAACAAATAATAAAATTTTAATAGATTTATTAGTGTACATTGTGGACTACACATCTGGGTTAGGAATTAATAGAACTAAGGATGACATGAGCAATTATTTCAATTTAAGTGTATGTGGTTATATCAAGAAAGACATTAATATTTTATGTGTTAGTAGAGGAAATGGGAAACTATAGTCGAAATATCCGTGCCCTAGTATCCTTGATGTAGTTAGTTTATAACCTAGAGAGTACCATAGTAGAAGTGACTAAGTGCAATAAGAAACTATTATCTAACACTAGCTTATTAAAATACTAAACACACATAATAGTCATTCATAACATATATATCCATTGAATCCTTCTAACTACATATATATTCATATAGTCATTACATAAGTAGGTCTTAGTCTCTGCTTTGCATTATAGTATTTCTCTATCCTATCTCTATGATCTTTGATCTATGATTATCTCCTATTGTCATCTATTACATACATATATCATTGCATAGTCACTTATAGAGACGTGACCATTATAGGGAACCCCTTTGCCTATCTTCCTTATTAGCCAAATGATCTACAATTGCTTTGTGGTATGTTGTGGTAGGTTTTACTTTGTGTCCCGTATGCTACCAACATCATCCCCTATTTCAACATTATGTCTTGTCCTCCAGACATGCTTTGGTTTCTTGGGAGAATATATTTGTATATGACCTTCAACTGCCCCAATGTAGTGTCCTATTACTGTTTAGTTTCCTACAGTACATTTGTGTACCCTTGTTTGTTAATCTAAGTATTCTTTACCTCCACAAGATTTGTAGGGATTTGTATTTGTTACATGGTTTCTCTGACTTCTCCTAATAATTTGCATATGTGTGAAATTTTGATGTTGATTGTGTATCTTACATGTTTTACTTGTAGCTTTATTCTTTCCATCTTCTCTTGTAGCTGCTATAACTAAGTATGTGTATTCTCCAATTGGCCCCTTATTGCTCCATCCATGTCTTTCAATGGATTGTATGAGGTTGTAGCTTGTATTATTTGAGATTTTAAGTGCACTATTTGATCCTTGAGTGTCTTTATGAGGGTAGGCCATTGAAAAAAAGAACTCATAAAGGATATTAGCCTCTGTGATGCTACTCTCAACTTTCTTTATTTGTTTTCTTTCAAATTTTGAGTGAGCTACTGCACATTTCTTTCTGGCTTCTTTTTCTTTTATTTTTGGGCCTCTTGTTTGAATTTATCTTTTTAAGATTTTAGGTCTACTTGGAGGCAGTTTACTAACTATTTGAGTTATTGTGATAGGAGAAGGGAGATGATTCTTTGCATCTGGGGTAAAATTCCTCCTCATCTATGGAAGTTTCATCTTTTGTTGTACTTTATTGTTCAATCATGGTGTTGGTTCATTCTCTAGTTATCATCAATTCTTTATTATGGGTAGGGACCTCTCTATTGGAGTCCTCTACATTCTCTTCTTTGCAGCTTCCTTGGTATATCTCTTCATCTTGTTTTGGAACTTTTTTTATTAATCTTTCCCCTCTATTTTGACATAAGTTTTGAAATTCATCACTTTTTGATTGGGAAGCCATATTTTTATAGTAGGTCTAGGCTCTATCATAGTTGAACACGTCACATGTTCTATATTATCATAGAATTTGTAGGGTTTCTTTCTATCTACCCAAAAAATTGTTATAAAATTTCTTGTTTTACCACATTTAAAGCATGCACATCATTGCATCTTCTCCTACTCTACCTCAGCTTGAGTCCTTGTAATTGTCTTGGTTTGGTTGGTTCTATATAGAATTAGATTTTTTTTTGAGTTTTCCATGGTGGGATTTTATATCCATGATTTTTTTTGTATAATGGTCCTTCTCCTAGACCTTTAACATATTGTATTATCTCTTGGTATTTATTACTTGTTACAGTAGAATCTTCTCTTAACCAAAATAACTGTGAAGAGAAATAGTCAATGTCATGGTCATTCCATTCTTTACAAACATCGTAGTAGACTACATTCACCTTTTTGGGTATTATCCATAGGTCTAACTATAATGTATATTTTTCTTTTCCCATAGTTCATCGGGGCACTCATTTCTAATGTGTCCCTCCCTTTAGTAGTAGGTGTGTACCATATATTGGGTCTTAGTGCATATTGTTCTCTTTTTTCCATGATATCTTGTTGGATTCTTAAGTATTCTACTCCTACTTTAATTTTCTCCAATTCCTTCTTTTCTATTTCCCTGTCTTATTATGCTAGAATTGATTTTCAATCCTATATGCAAAAATAACTATTTTTTAATATATTTTGAAATTTCATCCATCTAGTGCTATTCTAATTTTTAGTAAGACTCTCAAGATGAACCATTCAATCTTTTTTTTGTCACTTAATAGTTCCTCTAGTTGTCTAGTAACTTCTTTGAATATTTTATCAAATTATTTGATTGGTTCATCTTCATTTTGTGTTTCATCTAGGGTGGAAAAATTGGCTAGGAATTCCTATTTTACTATTTCCTAATATTTTTTATGGTTAGGGTAGTTTTTTTGATATAATCTTAAAATATCCTTGCAAAGTGATCCAACAAAGTCAAATATATTTATGTCATCTCTAGTTATGTGTTGTCTTTTCCATAGAAACTCCAAGATAAATACATGATTGGTTGCTTCAATTGTGTCTTGTCCAAACACGGGTAATTTTGTACTGGTGTTCATGGTTGGTTCTTCTTTTGACTCAATATCTGTATATCCTATATTAAAGTTGTATCCATGGGAAATATGTTTATACCATTTCCTTCTCCTTATTGTTTGCTTGTTCCCTATTCTCCTAGGTTTTATAATACTTCCTCCACATAATTCATTCTTTCTTTTAATAGGATTAAGGGTGAATCATGGTTTGGGGGTTGTATTTGTTCAAAGTTTCTTTTCATTCTTAGAGATATTTTGTTTATTTGTAATTATCATTTGGTTAATGGTTCATGAAATTTTGTTATAGGGTGTTAGCCCCATATAATTCTCCTTATTTTTTATCATTTCTTTGCCTCTTATTTTCAATACATTTCTAGTTACCAATTCATCCAAGTAATCTCCATAAAATATTATATTTTAAAGGTGTTGTAGTAAGGTTTCTAGTAGTAACCAATCTTCATTTATCTTTAATTGTATATTTTTCCATTCTAGAAGATCAATTGGTGTCTTGTTTAGAGGAGGTGTCATAATTCTTACTACTAATTGTTAAGCCTTCTCTCTATCCTCTCCAGCAACACTCATAATGGAACCCTATTCTCTTTATTCTCGAGCAACACCCACAATGGAACGCTCAACAACACCCTCAATGGCACACTCAACCTCTTTATTGTTATTTTGCTTCGTAAATTATGTCATATTGTTTTTTCATCTTTTCTACTTCCATTCTTCTATGATATCTTTCTTGTCTTTCCTTAATCTATTTCAACCTCCGTTCTTTTATATTTGTCTCCATTCCCAACATAGTTCTTTCAATTATCTCCATTTTTCTTTGTTATCTCATGTTCACATGTGTCTTTTTGGTCTGAAATTCCATTAATCTTTATATACGCCATGGGTGATTTAGTTTTGAATAGTTACATCATTTTAGGGATCTTTTCAGATCCCTCCCCCCTTCCAATTTTTCATCCCTTAAGTGCCTACCCCTTCTCACAAAGGTAGTACCTAAGGGAAGTATTTGTTAAAAAAATACTTTTCTTTATTAATTATCCTTTAATCTTTATTCCCTAGCATCCCTGATGTAGTCATTTTATACCCCAAATGGTATAGTGGTAGAAGTGAGTAAGTGCAGTAAAGAACTCGTATTTAACACTAGCTTATTTAGAAACTAAATGCACATAAGAGTCATCCATAACACATATATCTATTTAATCCTCGTAATTCCACACATATATATTCATATAGTTATTACATAAATAGGTCTTAATCTCTGGTTTAAATTATAGTCTCTCTCTATCCTATCTCTATGATCTATGATCTATGAGTATCTCATATTTTGTCATCTATTACATACATATTTTATCGCCTAGTCTCATAGAGGTGCGACCCTTATAAGACACCCCTTACCCTATCTTCCTTGTTGGCCAAATGCTCTGCACTTACTTTGCGATATGTTCTGCTCTATGTCCTGTACCCTACCAACATCATGTCTTGATTTACTAACCTAGGACACTTTGTTTTGATATTATGATAGAAATTTTAGATTCTATGATAAGTTGGGTTATTCCCAAATCAATTTGAGCCACATCTTATCCCTAGGAGTAAAGTCCAAAAAGTAATTATCCATTGGAAAGAGATGTATGCACGATCATGCATATTTGTAATGTTGTCAATACACTGAAAGGCGTAAAATTATTATCAAAGAAAGTGGAGCTTTTGAGGAAACCGTTTTAAATAGAATCCTAAAGAAATTGCTCCAAAAGGAAAGATTCTCTCGCTTGACCACAAGAGCTAGTTTTAAATAGAACCCTAAAGAAGAGTAGATATTCATCTCTTGCACCGATTTGGGCAATTGGCTTTAAAAATAGTCACATACCTTTCTTACTACAGTACGTTCTTTTAGCATTACGAGGGTTATGGAGATTGTGCCATAAAACACATATAAATCTGGTATCTATGGAAGAAATTTCTTAGACATATAACTATTGTCTTATGAGACAAGAGCGTACAAAGGTCAGGAGCAGTAACATTCAAGCCCAAAAGATATCTTGGACCAGAAAACACAAAGTGTTTTAAATAGTCACCTGTTGTGCCGACATGTGTTATTGTCACTAGTGTTTGACAGATTACAAGTTCACACGCAGCAGACATAATCATGAAATGAAGCACAATCCATGTCGCCTCTGTCCACTTTACTCGTGAATTGCTCTACATTTATTTTAAGGTTTTATATTCAATTTTCTTCCAGTGTTATGACAGATTTTCCTTGCTTCTGGATCTCACATTTCTTTAACACCATACAAGACAGAATAAAGCGGGTATTGGTTGTTTCCTGCATTATAATTTCAGTCCCACAATCAGACAATCTGAAGTCAGCTTGTAGGAATCTGTCTGCCACAATTTTCTGTTGTTTTCAATGATACCCACTATAGCACGAATTTTATATCCCATCAATGTCTTCCTTCCATCAGACAGTGCTGCAGCTCAAACGGAACAAAACTTAGCAAATTCAACTGTCCCTCAATTCTTATATTGGTATCGGTAACATCTTCAGATAGGGTAGACATGAGAATAACAGTTTACATCATTTTATGGTTCTTGGATTTTTTTCTAATTAAGTTGTACACATTGATTTCCCAATCTCTTATAAATCAAGACAAATTTAGGTTTGTACCAAACACCGGGTTTTCTAGGTTCGTCTCGTGGTTGATTCCAAGTAAGCTCGAAAGGATAAAATTGTCCGTGTCTTTTGTTTTACTTTTGTATAAAAATCAGAAAGGGAATAATGGGATGCATAGGGAATGCCTCAAATCAAGTTCTTGGTAAAAGATAATGTGATATAGTCAATGGCAGAATCTAAGTTGGTAGTTTATACTAAGATGATCTGTGAACTACTTTTGAGTTTATACGGCAAAGGTGGAGCTGTCTATTTCAGTAGTTACAAACTTAATGGCTGTGGTAAACTATTGTTATTATTGATTTTTATACACACCGACTGCAAGAGTAGAGTAAGAGGAATGTAAAACTTGCAGGTATAAATTGAGAATTAAAAGTAGTCTGTGCATATGATTGGTTAGTGGAAGATTTTTTAGTGAGGTTAAATGTACTTCTAATTGATAAATTGATTATTTAACATTACTGCATGTCAAGTAGGGATTGGTGCAATGGTAACTATTTTCGTTGAAAATAGTATATTATGAGTTCGAATCTTAGTATTTTGCTAATAAAAAGAGTTAAATTCTCATATCATTAAGAAGAGCACTATTTAGTGCAAAAGTTTTTTTTTTTATTGTTATAATATGATGTATTCCTTCAATTATAATTCATTGATGTAAAGTGTGCAAATTTTATGCTGATGTCTAGATATATGGTGCATTAACTTCATACAAAACTAATAGACACACACCAACATAATATACTTGGATGGAATACTATGTCTTATTTTCAACTCAAACATAATGTGTATAATTTATGCTAATGTCTAGATATATAATGTTTTTACTCCACATAAAGATGATAAGAACACACCAATATAATAGACTTGGGTGTAATACTATCATATTTTCAAACTTGGGCATAATGCTAAAATTAGTGATGCACTACATTTTACAATCATTATATTTCCTTGTCTAACTTGAATTGATGCAAGTTTTGAAGACCACATTCTTGGTTCCAATAAACATCTACTTTTTGTCAACATGTGATGAGTATTGATGGAGAAGGTGTTAGGAAGTAGATTGCTAGTGACAACAACAATGTTTTGCAAGGACATACACTAGGCATGCCAAGAAGATATTGGTCCCTTTCTTGTTTATAATCATTTGAGGGTTTTCATTAAATATTTGTTATGTCAAATAGGTATTTTTCTACATCCTAATGTATGAATTTATAAGTACAAGAAATATGCTAAAATATGAAAAAGAACAAATACTTCTTTTAGCTAAAGCAATTGTATGTATAATTTACACAATTTTTAACATGAAAATAGAAATGAACTATCAAATCAAACCCAACAAATTAATTTTAAGGCTCCAAATTCCCTAACCATACATTATTGTTGGTGATACACAAATTAAATAAATTATTTTAATTTAAAAATATATAACTATTAAATATTTGATCAATTTTATTATAGACTAATGATCATTAAAACTTTAATCAATGCAATTCCTTAAAAGATGTAATTTTCCATTAACATTTTTAAATATTCTAATACATTTTCCTATAAATTTATTTGCATGCAATTAATGTATTTAATGTTTTATATTAAGTTCCACGTTTATTCTAAATTAAGGCATTGTAGGAAGAGGGAGAAGTGAGTACGAGTAACATTCATGGTTCATAGTAACATAACAAATAACTACTCACAATATCATTGTTTAAAAGAGTTTCGTATGGTTTGTATATTTCCAAGTTAATGAAAGATTTTTAAAAAAATCATTCAACCTAAATATAACTATAAATTATGTCCAATTATAAAAAAAATGGTACATTATAGTCAATGCATGCAATTTACATGAAATATCTAGTCCTATGTAAAATATAGACACCTAAAATTGACATCTTTTCAATCGCAACCCTATCTCCTATGACAGATCATTGTTACTTGATCATTTTTTCACTCCTAATATTAATTAAATTATAACATTATTATTTAATTAATATTTTATGATATTTCTTCTATTCTTCTCCTAACAAAAAAATAATTTCTAACATTACTAAGGTCTAATTTTTGATATAATTATTCAATATTTACTTACCTAGATGATTGTCCCCTTCCCTCTTAGATTAAATGACTAATTTTATTATTCAATGTATCTTTGTATCCACTTTTGAATATACTTATTTATCTTTATTTACCATTGAATCCAAATCTAATGATTTACACATGGTTTTTATCAATGATTAATAAAGCTTTGACTCACCTACCTCCCTATGAGAATTAAGTAGTAATAACATATAAATGGCATGTGATAGTCATAGGTATGGCCAAATATTCTATTCCCCTTTATTTCTTAATTATAATTTTTTCCTATACACTTCAAGTTTGAAATATATTCATCAAGTTTTCAAGTAGATCTCATTGATCAATTCCAAGTAATCTTGAAAGGATATTATTTTTCTTGTCTATCTTTTACATTTGTATAAAAATTTAAAAAGTCCATAATTAGGTAGATAGGAATGCATCAAATCAAGTTCTTGATGAAATATAATATGATATAGCCAAAGGAAGAATCTAAATTATTGGTTTCTATTATAACGAAGATTTGTGAACAAATTTTGAGTGGCAATCTTTGAGAATAAGAGGCATGATAATGGCGGATCATTCTATTTCAATAGTTACAAACTTAATTATTGTGGCACATTGTTATTTTAATGATTATTATACACACCAAATATAAAAGTACAACAAGAGAAATGTAAAACTTGCAATTATGAATTGGATATTAAAATTATTGAATATTAATTGAGGTGAAAGGTAATTTTAATAAATAAATAGATAATTTTTTATTAACATTATTACATGTAAAGTAGGTGATTGGTGTAATAGTAATTTCTTATTATTGAAAATATTATATTATGAGTTGATTGTCATAATATTTTGGAACCTCAAAGTATGAGGTATACCTTAAACAAGGCTTTAACTCCATAGAAATCTAATAGGAGAAGGCCAACATAGCATACTTGGGTGGAGTATTATGTCTTATTTTCAACATCAACATAGTGTGTAATTTTTTTCTAATATCTAGACATATAATTATTCGACTCCATACAAATCTAAAAAGAGAACACCAATAGAATATACATGGGTGGAATACTATGTCTTATTTTCAAACTTTGGAATAATACCAAAAATACTGATGCACTATCTTTTACAATGATTATAGTTCCTTGTCTAGGTTGATTTGATTAAATTTTTGAAGATCACATTCTTTTTTCCTATAAAGATCTCATTATTTTCAACATTTGATGATTATTGATGGAGAGGGTGTTAGTAAGTAGATAGTTAGTGACAAAAATAATGACTTACAAGTGTCAAAAGGCGCACGACAACTGAGAGGGGGGGCAATCAGTTGTCACAAAAATTCAAACATAAAACTTCAACACTTATCAATTCCACAACCACACTATTATGTTATTAAGTTTGAACATGAAATGCAGATAACAAAAAGTAAAATCAACACAATGAACACCAAATTTTTACGTGGAAAACCCAATAAGGGAAAAACCACGGTGAGGATTAACTCACAATATATAGAGATTACAAAACCAAATACAAAGGCTCACTACCCAAAAGAGGACTCATTGTCCAAATACAAAGGCTCACTACCGGGTAAAAGCAAAAAGTTGTGTCACACTTTTAGCCAACATATCAACACAATTGAATTTAATTATTTCTAACTAAAAATTAATTTTGGTGAAACATATGATCTAGTAAGATTCATTCTAGCTAAGTTAGATAGTTCCACAACTTTTTCAACTAAAATTATTGGATAAAAATATATGGAGCACCACTTTGAGTCCAATTTACCATAAAAATAAAATTATTTGAAAAACTTGAAGTTTCAATTATAACTCCTACTAATGTAAGTAACATTTTTAAAAAATATATAAAAAATACTCTTTTGTAGATCCATAAGTGTAGTTTTCAAAAATATATTTATTTTAATAGTTTAATTATTAATTATTAATTATTTTTTGTTTTTACTAAAATTAGGTTATCAACAAAAAAATATTAGGTTCATTACCATGCCAAGGAAAAATACTAAATTTTTTTTAAAAAAATTAAGAAAAATATGATGCACTAGATAAAAGAATCTATTTCAAGATGGTATAATTTTTTTCCCATTTTAGATAAATATTTAATTTGAAAGTTGGTGTCCCATGGAAACAACTATTTTTTGATTCACAGAAATTTTAATATTTATTTAAAAATATATATTTATCAAAGTTGGAAAAAAATATATCCATGCACTAAAGTTTCAAGTTATAAATATACACAAAAATTTGAAAAGAAAAAAAATAAAATTTACTATAAAAAGTTTGATATCCCATGCAACTTCATTTATCAGCATTTTATTAGCAACTAAACTATAGTGTTAATTTATGAAAAACTATTTTAAAATAATTTTTTATTTAAAAAAAATACAAACATAAAATATACTAAAAAATACATATTTTACTAGTTTACATTATTTCAAAATTAAAAACATATATGCCACTTTTTAGTGATTCAAGCTTAAAATTTGGATTAGTGTTGGTTGTTTCCTTTATAAAGTGTGAGACAAATTTGTGCTTTTACCCTGCCTACAGAAAGGATTCACTATCCAACAGGGAGGCTCACTGCCTACTAATACAAAAGAGAACAAAAGATCCACCACAACAATTTATACACATCCGTAGCCTTGATTAAAAGATTGTAGAAACCTTCAGCTCACTACTTTCAGGAATCTAACAAAATGAAGTATTGTTGCCTCAACTCACTTTCAAACACTTCCGCTTTTTTGATTTGTGGCTTATTTTGTCACTTTGCATCACCATCCAATTCTTTCCAATTCGACTTGCATCTATACCACCTTCATCCTTAGAAACTTTCTCCAAGGTTGGCCACATATGCCTCATTTCATAAATTAAAATTAGGTTGGCAACTTAACATTCCTATGGTGGAAAGGAATGAGAGTTGACCAGTAAAAATACTTAACCAAGTGATGCAATAATGTCCAGTGGTGTAAATAAATTCCCAATCTAGTGTCGTAGAATTTTTCTTTTTGGTGACTTAGGATTATGACAGGAATTTTTAAAGGCCCTAAAGGTCAAAAATGGAGGCTATTTCAAGAAAAATGGTAACGGTTGATGTCGTCTCATATTGTGAGCCATCATTTAGCTCAGAATTCAAATTGGCTCAATTTAAACTTTGCTGATGTGAAACAACATGGACTGACACGTGGACATGGTATTCACACTCCCCCCCCACCCGCAACCTAAATTTGAGCATGTGTCCTCACATGCGTGGGAGTAATGACGACTTGGCAAGGGCAGGGAGTAATTACATGCTATGGAGAACATCTATATTAATGTACATTAATTAAATGAATGTACTAAAAGATAATTAAGATATAATAAATTGATGCACACGTACCTAAATTTGTGGATGATCTATTGCAAATATTATGGAGAAATTACCGATCACCTTTTAAGAAGTTAGTTGAGCAATTAATGAAAGTGGAGTGTGTTGGATGTTGTGGTTTTGTTGCTGATATGTGGTTTTCATTGAATTCAACACTATTATCATTGATGTATTGAAGGTTGTATATGTCGAGAATATTGAGAAAATTGTAATAAGAAGTGCTACAGGTTGTCAGTGGAACAATGAAGGTCATGCAAGTGTCTTGATCAGTATGTTGATGATTAGTTGTTGTGGACTAAAGGGTTTGTTGCTGAGTGCATCTAGTTTATCCACTTGAATTTTCAGAGGTCTGCGTGAAGTTTTGAGCAAGCTATGAAGATTTGTATTCTGACAGTTTTTCTACTACTTCAGGTTGTGTTCGTGAATGAAGATCAAGTGATTTCTATAAGTTCAGCTGCTGTGGATAATTCTCTATTGTTTTACGGTGGTTTTGGATGTTTCTAGAGCATCCTCTATCTTTGTTGCATGTCCGCGTTGATCGGTGTGTTCGTGGTTGGCTATTTTTCTCTTGTGTTCATAATGTGTTGTGGATCATAATGTGTTGTGGATCCTTGGAGGTTAAAATTTACTTTACATTGTTTTAAGTCTTCTTTACATTGTGGTTGATAGTGTTTGATTCACATTGGAAATTTACTTGTAAATTTGGGCCAACATTGTGTATATGTTTTATATTTCATATTTTATTCTAGCCGACGAAGTTGTTGATGTAATTCCATGTTACAAATATATAAGAATGGTTTTTTGAGCAAAGTGAAGTGTGTGCATAAGTGTGTGTGAGAGAAAAGGAAGAGAAAATGTGTGAATAATGATCTAATCCTTTGATTGTAGAGAAGAGTGTAAATAAGTTTGAGCAAAGTGTCAAGAAGTGTTTATGTGCTTAATCAGAACTATAATCAAGATTTTGTAGAAGCTATTTTCTCAATTCATACCCTATGGATCTAATCTGAATTTCTGTAAGACAATGTGTCTTCTTTGGGCAGTGAGCCCTCTTGTATTTGAGCAATGAGCTCTAGGTAGTGTGCCTGAATGCATGTCCATTTCCAGTATTCTTCTTTATACTTTTAAC